>JAKSZT010054334.1:38893117-39052664 GCA_026826555.1 Tolypeutes matacus | reverse complement strand
TTTTTTTTTTTTTTTTTTTTTTTTTTTCTTTTAATAAATCGACTGTCTCCTGGACATGGCACATAAAATGTCACTTTTTATCTTTCAGTTGATATTTTCCTCCAAGAGGAAAAAATCTATCTATTCACCTCCCTGAGAGATTTGATCGAAAAGATAGTCACTCCTGATATAAGGTATAAAGGGGAAAACTGCAATCAAGTGGAAATTTTTGTCAGTACCTTAATCTCTGATTTGTAGAAGGTTTTGCTTTGGGATATTTGGTATGTCTGAGGATTGCCACCAAAGAGCCCTTCTGTTCTTTAATGGCTGCACTAAATCTTAACAAACGTGAGCATGAAAACTATTGTGCTACACTTGTGAGACATATATCAAAGTTATATTTTTTAAAGCTTGGGAAGGCAGTTGAATCGTGCATGCTCTTTATGGAGCTCTGATCAGGCTGATAAAGGCAGTTCAGCTTCAATAAATGCTTTTTAAGTGAATGTTTTGGAAAGTGAATAGGAAATTCAAAGCTCAAACTGTTGCCAAACTGCTCCCAAAGCACTTTGATCACTTTGTTTCTGACATTTTGTTGAAAATGTCTTGTTTTTATTAAAATGTTGGCATCTAAAGACCAAGAAAGTTAACTGTATTCACTGAAAATATAATATACAGTAAATCATGGAATGACATGACTTATTAAGAACTTTGTACACATTCCTTAAAAAAGAAAACTATTTCCCTGTGGGGTCAAACACAGCATTGTACTTGTCTGAGGAAAAGTTCATATTGTTAAAAGAAAGACAAGTATAGATGATAAATCAAATACTAGCACTTTGCTTCCGGCAAAAGAATAAAAGAATTTATATAGCTTTATTATCCAAAGGACTGGAGACCCTATAATATAAAAATTAATATAATTATAGAGATAAATGATGACTTGAGAACCATGCATTTGTGTGATGCCTTTTAATTATGATCACACACCAGATCTAACTCTAAGGACAGAGTGGATAGAATATCATGGCCTCCTTCCATTTCACATACCAGAAAAGTGCTTATATAATTAGTGATTTAGATTTCTCTGAACACAAGTGTCACTGTTTAAAATGCATGGTTTCTGCAGGTTAGGGATAAAGTTTACCTCAAGAATGTTTGTGTAAATCAAGAAAAACGACATGAAAATTATCCAAATGAAATTATTTCACATTAGGATGAAATCTAGTATATAAGTCTTACATATTTAGACATATGCAAAAGGCATGGTAAAACATTGTATACTGTATTACCAGGAATTTAATAACAATGATAATCTGCAAAAGTAACATGTTGCTTTCCTCTTTATTTTATATAAAATTCTAACCTCTCTAATACTTGCCTAGTTGTCATCACCTGTAATTTTTTAAAGACTTTTAAATTTTTTTCATCCAATCAATTTGTTAACTAATGATATCTTTCAAACCACTGCATTGATTTCTGATGATTTTCATAGCTGGCATGTGCTCTGCAGTTTCAAGAATTATGTAGTAAAATGAAAGTCCTAAAGAAATGAGGAAAGCCAGTGACTAGAGATCAAACCCCAAATCAAGCTAGCAAGGAAGTAACTAGGATGGGAATATATACCTATGTAATAAGTAAAAGGATATATTTGCATTAAAGGAAAAATGCCGAGCTTCTCACTGAGAGAATTCAAGCATTATTATTTACCACTGTCCTGGGTGTCCAGTAACATATGGTGACTGTTATAAAGGAGCAAACAACTTAGTTTAATTTGCTAGTTAAGTAATCATAAAATCAAAGATTCAACTGATTCATATAGACATTTATCTCCTTAATAATGGTAGCGAGTAATTTGGAACAAACGTCCTTCAGAGGACAGAATAAAAGCTGAACAATTGCAACAATAATCTTCTTGAATGACTGAAGGCATTGAAGAGTTAAAAAGATAGTAAAGATTTAATGAACCAGGATCTTGGAGAGAAGGAAAGCCAAGGAGGTGAGACTGGCAATAGAGACTGATTTTTGCTTAAAGATATTTGCTAATTTTAGAGGCGACAGCTAAAAGTCTGGAGGTGAAATGGAGTTTTTCATAGTCTCCAAAGGAAGGTGGAAAAAGTTTCAATTCTAAATCTTGCCAAAGGGAGATGACCTCGTGAACCCCTTCACAACAGATTGACACACTGAAGGGCTACATCATCTATTAAAAAGGATGACTTAGTAATACAGAGACTGCAGTGCATATTCAAATCATCATAATTCTTGATATTACTTTAGATTGATATTGGAAAGATTGTGCCCTTATCTCCTTGGAAGGAAGAATCAAAGTTTCTCTGGAGAAAGATAACATCATCTTACTCTTTAAAATATTTCTAAATTAATTTTTCTAGTATAACATCTGGACATAAACAAAAATACCTAGATACATGAGGAAATCAGACAACTTGTAGGAAAATTATCGGAACAAAAGGAGTCCATAGATATTGAATACATAGAAATAAATATGATTTCTAGATTAGGCCATAAAGACAAATTGAGAATTCTGGTAGAAAACAAGAAAGTATAAAGTTGAATTGAAGATTATGACTAAAATTAAAAACAAAGTGGATGGATTTAATAATAAATTAGAAAATTTGAAGGGATTTTGAGTTAAATAGAAGTCAGATCATAGGGAAATATTTAGAGTGAATTACAAAAGGGCAGAACATTGGAAAACAAAGAATACATTCTAAGAAATAAAGAAGATTGATTCTAACATATATTTAATTGAAGGTCCAAAAGGAGAGATGAGAATGGACCAGAAACAATATTTGAAGAGATTATGATTGAGAATATATAACACTGATTAAAGATATCAACTCACAAATTTAAGGCATGCATGCCTCAAGCAGCATAAAAAAAAAGTAAACCACATGTACATAGATAGCAAATCTGATAAATCAAGACAAAAAAGCACATCTTAAGAGCAGCTTTAGAAACAAAATTCAGATTACCCTTAAAAGGTTAAATTTCAGGTTGACAATTAACCACTTAACACGCACACAAAATGGAAGCCAGAATAAATCGCTGCCAACCTAGAATTCAGTATCTTTAAGAATGAAGCCAGCATTGAGAACTTTGCAGATTGTATAATAATTTTTAAAACTATTTCTATCCGATGATTACAAAATACCTACCTCCAGCCCAGAACTATATCCAACTGTCTATTCGCCATCTCTACTCTGATGTCCTGTAGACAAGTCAAACACTGAATCTCATATCTAAATTGAATTCCTGATCTTATTCCCCTAACTGCTCTATCTACAGCCTTCCCCATCTCAGGTGATGGCAGCTGCACAACTCTCTTTTTCTGACATCCATTAGCCAGTCACAAGCCAATCATGCTGTTTACAAAATATAACCAGAATCCAAACTTTTTTAACAGCTCCACTATTTTCGCTCTAAGCCAATATAATATGGAATAAATATAATGGCCTCTTGGTCTCTGTGCTTATTGTTTTCCCAAGTTCTCATCTCTTCACAAAACAGCAGCCAGAGTGGTCCTCTTATAACTTCAGTCAGCTCATGTCACTCTTTTCTTAAAAGCCTCCAGTGGCTTCTCACTCATTGTAGCTGCATATTTCCTTATAAAGGCTTACAAAACCCTACATGATATGTTCTCCTGCCATTCACCTCTTGCCTCTTTGACACCCTCTCCTAGTACCTCTATGACATTTTATTCTTCTTAATCCACATTGGACTCCCTGTTTTCCTCAAATACACTGGGATATTCAAAACCTGTAAAGGATCTGAGATTTTTACCCTACTTGCAAACTAACATGTTAGCCTGCCCCAGTTCCATAGATATGACAGATGACATGAGACTACTGGGTCAGAGACAAGGAGCACTTTATTATAGCAATGGCAGAAGCCAAAATATCCACATGTTCTTACTTTCTTTCCCTAAGCCCTAATACCTACAGGACAACATGCCAATAATTCCTGAATATACAGTGGTTCTGTTATAGGAGAAGAATCTTAAGCATAGGGAGTCCTCATTTTCTAAAATGAGATGTAAGCAAAATGCACATTTTTCCCCAGAAGAAGACATTGACCTTATTTTACTCATAGCAACAAATCTGCCCTCTTTTGCAGAGGTAGATATAATCTCTGTCTTCCAAAAATGTTCTCTATACAATCAACCTTAATAAGATAGTCTAGAACAAAAGTGCCTTTGTTTACAAGATGTATGGAAAATGATTGGTCCATGGAGAATTGTCTCCCAACACAGGAATGCTCTTTCTTAAAAACTTTGCACCAGTTCCTGTTTGGAATGCTCATTCCCTGATGTCTGCTGGACTAATCCCCTCATCTCTCTCAAGTCTTTAATTTTCATTTCTCACTAAACTATCCTGGACCACACTATGTATACTTTTCTCCAGCCTCCTATCTTGCCTCCTAATTCTCCTTACTCTGTTCTACTTTTTTCATAATATTGATCATTTTCTAATATATATTATTTACCCTATTTTTACATTTACTGTATTGTTTTGTTATCCCCACTAGAAGGTAAATTTGTAAATTTCCCAAATTAGTAATCTTTGTTTGTTCAAATGCCAGGAAATCTGCCTAGGGCATAATTGGTGCTCAATAAAATTTATTTCCTCTCCTCAGAGGAAATATATGAATGCTGCTTTTTAATTGGAAATGGGAAATAATTATGATACATGCTAACATGCTGGGATTTTTATGAGTATTCTTAGTGAAATAAGACATTATTCATTTCTGCTTATTATTATCCATTTCTTTTATTACCATAAAATGCCTTAAAAATATAGTAAGTCTTGAAGTACATCTGCAGTAGTTTCATTGATTAGAATACTTCTGGAAGTATGCAGTATAAGTACATACTAATCAGAGGACATTTTATTCTGCAGTTTTTTTCTGTCCTGTATTGCCTGTCAGCACTGCCATGTGTGTTGAGATGCAAAAAAATTGATATATAGAATAATTGAACTTTTTTTTTCTTTCTTTACAATCTGTATGCTATTTTAAAATTTTTAAAATTTTTTTATTGTGGGTAAAAATCAAATTTTTCACAATACAAACCAATATTTGTAAAATGATATATAGATATATATGCATATAGGTGCATTTGCTTACATAAAGGTTATTATTATTTTTTTTTCATATATATTTTAAAAGATCCTTAGATTAGATAAATGTTGCACAAAAATTACAGGGATTCCCATGATCTCCACCTCCCATACCTCCCATAACATCTCACATAAACATCTTTCATTAGTGTGGCACATCACCTGCAATAGATATACAAATCCTGGGGCTTTGCCACTAAGCATGGACCATAGTTCACATTGTAGACCACACTCTCTCCCACACAGTTCTGCATGGTATAAGCAGACGTAAAATGGCCTATATCCGTTGCCACAACGTCACTCAGGACAATCCCCAAGTCCTGTAAAAGCCCCTGTATTACACCTGCCCTTCCCCTCCCCACCCTGAAAGCGTCTAGTGGCCGCTGGCTTCACCTCACTGTTATAATTTCTTTCATTGGAATTGAACATTTTGCACATGTGCATTCACTTTTGGGAAATGCCTTTTAATATATCATAGAAGAACAGTGTTGCATCCAGATTTACCTTAAGAAAAGTGACTTTTTTACTGAATCAAAATTAGTCTCTGTGGGTGTTGAATTGAAATCAAATTTCTGTTAAATAGGGCCCCAAGAAATCAGTTGTAACCAGCAGTTAATGACCAGTTTGCTAACAGCTTGAGGCAAAGCCAAGGGCAGTTAACACTCCAACTAATTAGTTGTTAACTGTGCTAATGACTGATTTTGCAAGGATTATTGCTATTATAAACAGTAATCATTCCAGGTTTACCACTGAGTTCAGAAAAGTTTTCAGCCAAAAAAGATTTTATGTCTTCAGTTTGATATTCTGCATTCTAGTTAAGATGATAGTCTAAAATCATATAATGCTAGATTTCCTGCTTTATCAGGAGTAAAAGTAATAAAAGCTCCTTTTTCTCCTTGTCTGTGATGTGGTAGCATGAATAGATTCTTGATTATTTCTCATGAGAATCAATAGAAAATAAGACTAAAAGGGATATGAAAATGTTTTCTCGATTTTAGTGTCCATTTATTATTAATTTTGTTAAAATATTCTTTAATCTTACTGGACACCTTAAAAATCATTATATACTAGTATTTTAGTAGTTACAGCAGTATCCCAAATGAAAATGGGAACAGTATAAATAAACCAGATTCATATAAGATCAAATGAAGTTTTTGGAAAATGTATCTTAAAGAATATTAAGAATAGAATATATAAACTGTTGGAATTAAAATTAACATTAATTTGTGATTTTTTTAAAAGTAAATTCTACATTTTAACCATTAAAAAGTAGAGAAAAATGAGATTAGCCTTAAATATTGTACTTTGTAGCCAATTAGATACTTTTATTTAATTTCTGATTTAATTTTATAGTATTATAAAATAATTTTAGGCTAAATCACTTTAATTCTAATTCATTGTCTAAATTACTGTTGAATGTTTTTACTTTTTACATTTGATTGAATTTTGTGGTTAAATGAATCATTTTGTTTTTAATTGTTGAATTTCATTTTAAGTGCATTTGCAGTGTCATAATTTAAAATATCCAAAAATAGCTTCTTTTAATTATGTATAGCTACAGATAAATCCAATATAGAGTTTCTCTATACTTTATAGCCTGATTTCTGCATTAAAGTTGAATTTCAATAAGTATCTGGAAAATTAAAATATACATTGCTTTATTTTTCATGAAATATATAGGAATAAAACAATGGTTACTTTTATAAAGTATTTTATTAAAATGCTTTATTTTCCATTTGACTAAAATACATATTATAAAATGGATATATTAAGATTATGCCTAGACATAAGCTGTGATTTTTATAAAAATAGAAATCTGAAGAAAATCCAGCACCCACACAATTAAAGATAATTATAGAGTTTATGTGAATAATTATCTATTTCCCTATCTTGGATAAGAGTACCATAAATAAAGGTAAATAATATTCATCTTGAATGAATGAATCCATTTTGACTTATTGCTTTTCAATCTGCCCCAATCTCCTTTGTGATAAAATTGAAAGAAATTTTGTAAAGTTTTCTGAAAGGTTTTTTAAAATCCTATTTATTTCATCTATGTTTTTAAATATTTTGCAAGCAACTTTTATGAAATTTAGACTGCTTTAATTTGTATAAAGTTTGCCCCAAACTGTGTCAATTAATGTCTCAACAAATCCCCTTTTTTTTCTTGCAATTAAGCTTACTATCATTGAATAATGAAAATTTATCTTCATGAATTTTATAGCTTCAAGAAAAATAAATAAAATTCTTACCTCAATGTGATAAGCATTTAATCCCTGTTCCTTCTTTCCTGTTCCACTATTTATCCTCAGCTGTTTTCCTATTTGGATTCTGGGACATTCTTGTGGAAAGGAGAAAATATTTATGGAAATCTTGATGCTTGCTTTAATATAATGGTTACATAGCAGCTGTTTTAATCTAGATTTTTAAATCACTGTTTTACTTTTACTGCTGATAATAGCAGGCTCTTTCACAGTCTTTTTTTTTTTTTTTTTTTTTTTTGTTTTAAGATTTTATTTATTTATTCATTTATCCCCCCCTTGCTGCTTGTGCTCGCTGGGTCAGCTAACCACGCCGTGCGGGCGGGCTTGCCTTCACTAGGAGGCCCCGGGAACCGAACCCGGGGCCTCCCATATGGTAAACGGGAGCCCTACTGATTGAGCCACAGCCGCTTCCCATCTTTCACGTCTTTTCTGCTGTTATATCTATTTTTTTATACTGAAAATTTGCTTCTCTTCATCAGTCATCTTGGTGTATTGTTTTATTCTAATGTTACTTGCTTTGTCTTATTTCCAGCATCTGACTGTCCCAAAATTACTTTGCCTTTTGACTGGTTACTTACAGTGCTAGTTATGGTCTAGCTATAATCCATGATACTGAGGTTAACGCTTCCCATTTTCTCTGTAAATAAATATGAATGGACAATGAGTGACTTTGGACCAGAGAAACATGAAGTTTACCTTATGCTATTACATCCTTCTTTATTTCATTTAACAGATGTTTAAAGTTCAACTTTAATTTTATCTAATTCTTGATGACTTAAAAGTAATTACAGGCATATATAGGTTAATCTTAATTCCTCTGTCAGTTTATCTGTGCCACACAATTTTTTCCCTATCCTATAATGTTTATTAACTGTCTTTTTTATTTGTTGCATATTTTGTTTTCTTAGTGAGTTTCTTAATTTTCATATATAAAGGATTACTCCATAAGCTTCTTGTGCATTCCATACTTTCTTTTTCAATTTGAATTCAGTATAATGTACATTTCTATAGTATAAACTTTATTGAATTAAAAATTCTTACAAATATTTTAGTCTACTAAAATTAAGTTCATAATAGACATATTCAACTTGGAATGTGGAAATTTAACAGATATTGTCCCCCTATACTTACAATAAGAACAAGACAGATAAATTGCAAATTATAGTGTTTAAAAACACAATAAAATTTTGAGAACTCCAAACAATGCTAAATGAACCAAAATTCAGAAAGCTATTGGCCTTCCCAGGAGAGAAGAAATGCATAGTTATTCTCCCCCCTGGCAGACTAGCAGGTCTCAGTAGATAAAGTACAGTTGGGCTAAGGAGTAATAAGGTGACATTTTAACTTTTAATGATCACCTGTGTCCTGAGGTGAATGATTGGAATTCTTGTGCAGCTCCAACAACAACTAGCTAACACTTTGCCATTGTC
The DNA here is from genome assembly GCA_026826555.1 of Tolypeutes matacus. Lineage (NCBI taxonomy): Eukaryota > Metazoa > Chordata > Mammalia > Cingulata > Chlamyphoridae > Tolypeutes > Tolypeutes matacus. Next base: position 39,043,859 of record JAKSZT010054334.1, on the reverse strand, counting down.
CTTTACTAAGTTCATAGAGGCACTACACCACAGAGCAAATGGACTTATCCCTATCCATTCCCATCTGAGTCACACTGGACCTTCACACATGGCAAGTTAGTGGCTGCTGAAGATAGATGAGGGCAGAAGTAACCTGGCACACATAGTGTCTTCCTTATTTCCAAAGTCAAAGAAAAGGGAATAAGAAAAATTCATTTGATGGGCTTATGTGCACAATGGATGCAAGTAAGGAAAGGACCAGTGATCTTGAGGATAGTTCAATGGAATTATCCAAAATGAACATATAGAGAAAAACAGTAAAGAGAGATAATGAGACAGAAGAAATATTTGAAGAGATAAAGCCACAAAAATTCCACAAATGTTAAAAAGTATCAACTTACAGGTACAAGAAATCAGCAAACCCCAAGCAGGATAATACAAATAAAATGACACATAGGCACATCAGAGACAAATGGTTGAAAGTCAAGGATAAAAGTAGCTAAAGGATAAAATCATATTTAATGCAAAAGAGTAGAATAAAAATAATAGTTGGGATACAGACGTGGCTCAAGCAATTGAGCACCACATGGGAGGTCCATGGTTTGGTTTCCAGTGCCTCCCAAAGAAGACAATGAGTGGTTGTGATGGGCAGGTGTGGCAAGCTGACACAACAAGATGATGCAGCAAGAGACACAAGAGGAAAAACATAATGAGAGACACAACAAAGCATGGAGCAGAGGCTCCCAGTGCCTCCTGAAGAAGACAAGAAAGACAGCAAGCTGATGCAACTGGCAGGTGCAGCAAGCTGACGCAATAAGATGATGCAACAAGAGACACAAGAAGAAAAACATAATGAAAGACACAACAAAAGTAGTAGGGAATGGAGGTGGCTTAAGCAATTAGGTGCCTTCCCCCCACATTGGAGATCCTGGGTTCAGTTCCAGGTGCCTCCTAAGGAAAAAAAAGAAGATGAACAGACACAGCAAGTGTAAACAATGAAGGGGTGAGGAGAAATAAATAAATAAAATAAATCTTAAAAAAAAAAATAGAGTTGACTTCTCATTAGGAACAATGGAGACCAAAGACAATGGAGTGTTATTTTTAAATTGTTGAAAGGAAACAAAAAGTAACCTAGAATTCCATATGCAGAAGAAACTATCTTCAAAAGTGAAAAGTATCATTTTCAGCCATGCAGAAGCTGAGAGAATTACTTGCCAGAAAAACTACACTAAAAGAAATGATTTAAAAAAGAAAAAGGAAATTATGACAGATAGAAGCTTGAACCTGCAGGAAGAGAAAAAGATTCATATTTTATCTTAGGGATTTTTATTTTTCTATAAAATTGAATAAAATAATAAATAATCATGGCAAATATTTTAAAAATGTGAAGTATATTCTACTACATATTAGATCTTCTTGATTTCATTGATTGAAAGTATTTTTTCTCTTTCAAGTTTATTTTTAAAATATGTACAGTTACTCTTTTTATATTCCTGTGTCATGGTACAGTAGTACATAAAATGTATTCAAATGTACTGCAAGTTTTATTACCATATTTCAGTGATACTCATCTAATATCTATCTCCCTCATTTTTTGCATATTCTTTAGAATATTTTCTCTATCCATGACTTGATCTGAATAGCTACTCAAATCTAACATTTAAAAAAATACTTTATATGATATAATTTACATGCCATCAAGTTCATTTTTAAAATTGTGCAATTCAATGATATTTAATATTGCATAGTTGTGCAACAATTATGATAATCTAATTTTAGAACATTTTTATGATCTAAAAAAGGAATATTACACCCATAAGCAGTCATCCATATCTTCCCTCCCCAAGGAAGGAATGATTCTAGGCAATCTTTAGTATAATTTTTGCATCTATAGTTTTGCTGTTTTGGACATTTCATATGCCGCAATGGAATTGTGCAATAATTAGTCTTTTATGACTGGCTTCCTTCACTTGGTGTAATGTTTTCAAGTTTCTTCCATTTTGTAGCATCTATCATTTTTTTATCCTTTTTTATTGCTGAATATTACTTCATTGCATGGATATAACACATTTTGTTTATCCATTCTTCAGTTGATGAACATTTGGGTTGAATCCACTTTTTAGCTCTTATTAATAATGCTGTTATGACATTCATGTTCAAATACCTGTGGACAAATGTTTTTATTTCTGTGGGCATAGTAGTAGAATTTCTTGCTCAAATGATAACTCTATGTTTCACATTTTGAGGAACTGCCAAACTGTTTCCAATGTAGTTTCCTGATTTTAAAGTCCCACTAACAATATTGGGATTCCAATTTCTCCACATCCTTGCCAACCTTCTGTCCTTTTGATTTTAGCCATTCCAGTAGTGTGAAGTGGTATCTCATTGTGGTTTTGATTTGCATGTCTAATGACTAACACTGTAGAGAATCTTTTCATGTGCTTATTCTCCATTCATTTATTTTTGGATAAATAACTTTTAAATCCTTTGACTAATTTTTTTTTCTTTCTTTAATTTATTTTTGAAGGTGCTTTAGATTATGGAAATGCTACATCAAAAATATAGAGGATTTCCATATACTCCACCTCCTCTGCCACCCACAATTTTCCACATTAACATCTTTCATTAGTGTGGTACATTTGTTACAATTGATGAACACATATTGAAACAATGCTAATAAACATGGTCTATAGTTTACATTATGTTTTTCACTTTGCACTGCACAATTTTATAGTTTTTGACAAAATATATAATGGCCTGTATCTATCTTTACAATATCATCCAGAACAATTCACAATTCCAATATCCCCAAAATGTCCCCATGTTACACCTATTCTTTCCTCCTCTTCCCCTCAGAACCTCTGGTGAACACTGTCTTTATATCAATGTTACAAGTTCTTCCATTGCTAGAAAAATAATAAGGCTAATTTAGTCCATAGCTGCATTTCACCCTCAGTTTTGTTCCTCTATGTTGAAGATTTTGAGAAAGTGATGCCCACTCTGCTTCTGATTGAGAGGGGGACTTAGATCCTATAGGGCAGATGGATGGAACTGTCTTGCTTGCAGTTTTAGATACTCTCTGTTTTTTGGGATGGGCGCTGTCCATCATCATCCTTTTGTTAGTTGTCCTGGGTGAGTCTAGTGAACTGGAGAGTAGGTCTTGGCTGCAACTCTGCTGAAATTCAGGGATCATCTGGCATATGAACAGCTGGAAGATTTAAATCTTTGGGTCATGTATTTAACAAGTATAGTGCTAATTATAGGTTAAAATAAAAGAGGTAGAAGAACCATGTGTAGGCAAATTATAAATGAGTCTAACTCTGATACATTGGGGGAGATAAGTTATCATATATTTCAAGATAAGGCCCACCTATGGGGTGCCAAATTCCTGAGGTTGTCTGCCCTGCCTACAGTGTCAAGACATCTCTAGAGTCCTCAGGAGCACCCCTACTTGAGGCATTGTTTACTGTAGCAGTCAGTGAGATCCTCCTGAGCTGTGCATAAGCATAACCTCTGGAATGATGTCCCAAATCACTTGAAATCTCTTTTGTATTTACATTCTTCCATTTGTTCTAGGCCTTTTTCCAAAGTCAGTGCTTTGTAGTAATCCCTCCGTGCCAGGGAGGCTTGTGCCTGGGAGTCATGTCCCACATCAGGGGGAAAGTAGTGAATTTATATGCTAAGTTTGGCTTAGAGATAGGCCACTTTTGAGGAACAAAGATGCTTTAAAGTGGTAACTCTTAGACAATGTATATTACCAGGCTAAGTTTCAACTTTAGAAGAATAAAGTCATAGGTACAAGCATCAATATCAAGAACCTGGTGTATTGGTCTGTCCTCCTTCTCTAGGTATTGTCTAGGTACTCTAGAGAATCTTGCTGCTCTATTAGAAATTGTAGCAGGAGTCTCCAGGATAGAAATTCAATATTCTTTCAGTTATTGTGTGAGTCTCTTCCCTCTGTTATGGATTCCTTATATTGGAAGCAGATTTCTTGTTCTGTAGGTTTCACAGGTCCATGAACAGGGGAATTGTGCCCCAAGACAGACCACACCAATAACCAATTTGATGAGACTTTGTACTAAGCATTTGTTTCTGCATTGATTTAAGGCTATTGGCATATTGTGATGGAATTAGTATTTTGCCTAAAGGAATAACATGTCATTCAGATCCAGAGGGTTGAGTGTGATTGTTTGAAGCTGTATGTACCCTGGAAAAACATGTCCTTAAATCTAATCCTTTCTTGTGGATGTAAACCCTTTGTAAGTAGGATATTTTGATTTCAGTTAAGGTGTATTCCACCTCAGTCGGGATAGGTCTTAATCCTATTACTGGAGTCCTTCATAAGAGAATGAAATTCAGACAGAGAGAGAAAAGGCCACAGGAAGCAAGAAGCTGAAACAGAAACCCACTACAGAAGGATGAGACCAGCATATGACACCATGTGCCTTGCCATGTAGCAGAGGAATCAAGTCTTCAGGATGAAAAAATTGCCTTGATGATGGCTTAATTTATTTTCAAAGCCTCAAACTTTTGAGATCATGAATGTACAACACTGTGATTATACTAAAAGCCATTGACTATACACTTTGGATCAAATAGCCAGAAACACCAGCTATGTACAGTGGGGAAACATACAGAGATTGAGAGATGAGGAATTTTCTTATTTGTCTGTTTTTTCTTTATTATTATTATTGAAATAATGAAAAGGCTCTAATAATGATTGAAGTGATGAATGCACAGCTGTGTGATTATACTAAATACTATTGATTATACACTTTGGATGAATTGTATGCTTTATTAATATGTATCTATAAAATTGATTTGTATAGAAAATATTGTAAGCAAATAAATTCCCATCATTTAAGTCAACCCATTTCATGGTATTGGCTGTAGCAGACTAGGAAACTAAAACAATTTACAACTGTCAATATATCTATTATATGGAAGTATTTATACAAGAAGGAACCTCTTAGATCACTATTGAATAGCTATGAATATTTAATATTATATAATCCCCTGAGATCCCCATATATGCCAGTTATTTGACATGATAAATGTAAATTTGAAGTTGCTGCCCCCTAGCAGTCTTTTAATCAAAGGCTCTTGTACACTTAGTGTAACAGATTTAAAAACAACATCATTGTCATCATAAATACATTAAAATTAGAATTTTACTTCCTTGGGTCATGTTATTTAATTATACAAATAATATTTTGCCTTTAGTGTACTATAATTGTTCCCTCATTGAATATTAATTCTTGATACTTTTTTTTAACTGTCACTTCAGGGACAAAAATATAGAACTGGGCATCTAATCTCATGTTTTGAAAGAAGCATCACTAAAACTTAGGACAGATTGTCACTATAGAAAAAATGGATTATCTACCCAGGTAATAGTATCATTTATCTAGATTTGAGGCCTGCTCAGGTATCCATGAAATAAGAACTAATTTTTTTTCTCCCTCAGACGCAAAACATCTAGATTAAAATAGGAAAAAAATGGCCACTGATTCAGATGCTTCTGAAGGTAGAAACATTTTATAAAATGCTATGTTCCTCCTTGACTCGTAGTACTTTTAATTTTTAAGAGAATAGTTATATGCTTGTATTAAATGGCATTTACAATTTTGTCAAACAGTCATTTTCTAGGAATTAAAATAATACAAATAAACCAAAAATATTAAGATTTTGTTGAAAATAAATGGAAACTTTCTGAATCATATGATCTTCTGAATATGCTTTCACTACTATTATATCATCATCATACAAATGTGCCATTTTACAGCCTTAGGAAGAACAAATTGTAAGAGATCTGTCAAAATATGTGCTGACCTAAAATATCTCAGAAATTACTCTCATCAATAAATATCTGATTAAGTCAGACTTGATAGAGTAGAAAGCACATATGTCTAATGTTTATCTTTCTAGTTCATGGAGCAGCTGCCAGTCTTAATTTCAATAGGGACTAGTAATGTGAACTAAAGAGATTTTGTTACGTGATAATTTCAAGATTTACACAGTTGTTGTACTGTATCTTGTCCACGTATCAGGGAATAATTTAAATTTCCTGTATTTTGCATAATCTATCCCACTACTCAGAGCATCAGTTATTATCACCTCTACTATCTAGAGTTTATAAAATACCAATGGTAGGCCTAATAATTACCAAAGATGTCCAAATTCTAATCCCTAGACTCCTCAAATATGTTACATCATATGGCAAAGGAGAATTAAAGTTGCAAGTAGATGTAAATTTGTGATCAACTGACCTTAAAATATGGAGATTATTTTAGATTATATGTGTGGGACATGTAAACAAGGGGATCAGAAAGTAAAGAGAGAAGCAGAAGACATGAAGTGAGTCAATTTGAAAAGGACTGGATTCACTGGCTTTGAAGATGGAGGAACAGTATCCATGAGCAAAGGAATATGGGCGACCTCTAGAAAATGGAAAGGGGGAGGAGGCTATTCTTTCCAAGAATCTCCAAAAGGAATGTGGCCCTGCTAACAATTTAATTTTTGACCAGTGGGTCCTATTTCGAATTCCTGACCTACAGAAATGTAAGGTATTGCTTTAAGCCAGCCACTGAGTTTGTGATAATTTGTTACAGCAGTAGTAGTAAATTATTACAGCACCCTAACTCAATAGTAAACTTTGTGATATTTTTGTTTGTATCATTGTTTTAGAAGGATTAATGTCTTCTCTCTGTAAATTGCTGCTAGCTTTATGCCAGGAGAGATTTTATCTTTACTTCATCTTCATCCTTTTATGTGGCTTGTACCTAGCAGGCTCTCATCAAATATTTTTATTTTGTAAACATTGTGAACCAGAAACGTGATAGAGCCAATAGTTTTGCCTAATTTGGAAGACATTTCTTGGCGTACTCGGAAGAAATTGTCTGGGCTGAAATAAATGAAATACAAGTAGTAAGTTGTGAAGGTAGTTTTTTTTTCCTTTCTCTGGGGATGCATTTTTTTATATATATATCAATATTAACTTGCATGTATGCATTTGTTCATTATATTAAATGAAAAGATTTTCCTAATATGACTCTTAATTTGTGACATCTCTTCTATACATCCTTAGTTAAATAAGAATACAATTATTCTTGCTGACCTTTACTTCTTGTCTATACTCATTGATACTGGAAATGTGTACATAGTGTTATGAAAAGGCACAAGCTAGTATTAACTAGCATTAATGGAGTTTTTTTCAGTTCAGTCCTTTGAAATGGTTGGTTGAGTTTGTCCCTAAATGTGTCTAGATCTGTATCTAGATAAAAATATATCCTGTTTTAACTGATTTTACCTCCATTCCAGAATATAAACTCTTATGTAGGTTTCATGCAATTGGCACTAACTTTGATGAATATCATTTATGGAAAATATTTTATAACTTCTTATGTATAATGTATAAAATCAGACAAATAATATTACAAGGACAGCTTCTGTTCTATATTCTTGCATTTTTCAAATCACTAACTCTTCTTCAGTACCTTCCTCCAAATATTTCTTTATTGTTCTTATTTCCCTCTTAAATACATAGGCCTATTTCTGTTATGGTTTACATATTTTCTGCTTCAAAGTTTTAAGAATATTTATTTGGTTAATAGTAGTTTCATTTTTGAAGCTTTTAAGCCCTTTATATCTTGGTTATGGAACCATTTCATGATCATAGCTACTTTGGCTCTGTGGCGAAAACTTATATATTCCCTTTTAGATAAAACACTCTATCAGTTTGGCGATAACTATATTGCACTGCCTCTTAAAGTAAGACAAATTCCTGGAAAAGTAAATATATATATGTATATTTAAACTTTCAACTGTTGTAGCCTTTGAGAGGCTGCTGAGCAGTTGGGGGTGTCATTAATAAATTCATCAGATCTGCAGAGTGTTGTTTTACAACATTGCTGCCTTCTGTTTTTATATGAATGTTTAAAGAGATAGTTCTGTTAATGCTTTCAGATAAACTTTCATAAGCACAGCTTAGTATGAATATGGGATAAAACTCAGGGTTATTCATCAAATATAACTTGTTTTGTCCTTTCATTAGTTTTTGTTTTTGTGTTTCATTAGTTTTTGTGTTAGAGAAACCTAGAAAATTTCTCAGACAAAACTCCTGCACTTTAAACTGTTTTGATGATAATAACAATCACAATAATAATAGCAACTTTTTTTTTTAGTTCACTTCATGGTACACACACATTTTTCCATATGTTTTGGTGACATATGGATCACAGTATCTCTGGGGGAACCATAGACTCTGAGGCTAACCAGCCTGTATTTAATGGGTTTTAAATTCCTTTCACTTATTTACTTTTCTATTTCAAACCTCTCATTTACAACACAGAGTTATTAATGATCAAATCACATTTATATAACTTTTGCATATCTGGCTTCTGTCCACTGAGCACGAAAATAAGAAAACTTCCTTCACTACAATTAATGGTTCTTAAATAAAGGGACACATAAACCCAGGGTCTACTAAATTTTATTTCATTACAATCAACATCCTCAAATACCTAGTCAATCCCACTTGGTCTATTCACTGGATCTTCTGGGCATGAATTGTTCCATTAAATTGACTACAATGCCCTTTGCAAAAAAAAAAAAAATACACTGTTATATCATTTGTTCATTTCCCTCTGTTATCATGTGTTAATTTCAAGAAGAGCATTGCTCCAGTAACCTGATATGACCAATAGTTGAGACTCTAAAATGGCTTCAAGGTCAGCTTCATGGGCATGCCACCTGTGTGGTCACACTGTGCTTGGTTTAATGTTTTCCTGTATTGAATTTCTTAAAAGTATTATCTTTGAAATTATATTTGTAAATTAAATCCAGTGGGACAATGGAGCATGTGCACAAGCAGAAGAGATACACATAATATGCATGTCCATCATTCCTTGGCACCCCTTTTGCCTATACTGCTGTGACATCTAATGAGTTCAGAATTCCCATGGATTCACAATGTGTAGAAACTCAGTGAGACTCAAGCCTAGTACAAGGAGCTGAGAGGCTACACTTTCCATTCAAACCATAACTTGCTTCAAACACAGAAAGAAGGTAATGGCATTCTAATACACATGAACCACAAAGAATTTCATCATATCCTTTCTTACTCATGTTGCTTCCCTGTATTAGCAATCTATGCTGAAAATAATGACATAGGAAGAAAGGGAAAGGTAAGGCAACCCATAATTTATTTTCCTTCAGTCCACCCTTAATCAATAAAGCTGGAAGTAGAGAATGTTTGTGCAATGTGTTTGTATCACGAAGTGAAATAAAAACAGTTCAGTTGGTTTTGTGCTGCATTTCCACTGTGCTGATAACCATAAAATACATATGCATACATGAGCTACAAATTATGAATTGAGTCTTTTCAGTGATTCTGTAGACAAATCAAATGCTTTTGCATTTGCATATAAAATGTCATTGCACAATATATAGATAAATGGTATAATTCATACAGATAATTAAAATTTTAATTTATATATATCATTAAATCATAAATAAAAAACAGCATTACAAGTCAAGAAAGAGACCACAGAAGAAAGGAAGAAAACATTACATTTTGATCCTTTTAATGATATTTTTTCCTTCCTTTTGAACAACTGGCTTCCCATTTTCATGTTGCATTATGCCCTGCAAATTTTGTAGCTGAATAGCAGTGTGCTATCATTAATGGACTTTGTGATTTAGGATCATTGAGACTTAAGTTTGATTCATAGTTTGTCTCTAAGGCTGTGAGTATGTAGACAAGATACTAAACCTCTCTGGATTTATTTGACTATTAATGAAATAGAAACTATAACATTTTCCTCTAAGAATCTTTTCAATGATATAGTAAAATAAAGAATTTCTCCCTTAATATAGGCAGAACTGATGTTTCCTTCCCTCTGTTGTGCCTTCTCACAGAAAGCTTCCACTGGGCACTAGGGTACTACTTACTTAAGGAGTTGATACATCATAATCAAGTCTCATTCTAATTATAAGGTAGACACCCAACGACAAGCTACGGTGTAGGAATAATAAGAGTATCCTCATCAATTTAGCTTGTTTTCTATTCTCAAAACCAAAAGTTTTTGTTCATAAAACAAGAACAAGATTAAAGAGCTAGATTTCTATTCAGGTTTTTATTGGGTCTCAATACTCCTGTTTTATTTCTTAATTTTCATCAGTCCTTTGTAATTGAACACAAATGATGACCTCTCTCTGGCTTATGCACCTGACACCAGATATGGGTAGGATATTAATGTCACAATTAAGAGCAACACTTTATTTTGAAACCTTGATGCCAATTAATTTTATTTTCAGTATCTTTCTCTTCTTGCCCACTACCTCCTTCTTTCTAGGTCACACCAACATGAAGAATCTCTCTCTTCTCTAAAGCAAGATTTTACTTAGATTTATATAGTCTAATGATTTATATAGTCAATGAAATCTAAAGAGTTTTGTTTCCTATTAAATGAAGACAAGGAATATTCTGATATTAAATAATGTGCTTTTCATCTACCTGCATGTGGGGGTTCTACAACTGTGCATAGTCTTGCAAACTTCAGAGATGAATGCCTCACCAGGAAATGTCAGTTGACCTTGGGGATTTTGTCCATGGTGCAGTTGAGCCTGTGTGAGAATATCTAGACAAGTTTGCAACGTAGGAGAGGAATAATTACTCAAGCAATTATAATCTCAGAGGAAGAAGGACTCTTTACTGGTTATCTCAAAACGTTGCATGTCATCTCCCTTGTAGACAATATTTAATTTAGTTCTTAGGAAGAATAAAGAGAGGCAGGCTATTTTATTTGAAAACATCAGTTCCAGATTCATTATCTCTTTCTCTTCCCCACTGCCCCACCTCTTCCACACTCTTCACTATAGCTTCAGGCAGGGGAACACGGCAATGCCAGGAATCTCAAACCCTATATAGGAGATTTTTAGGGAGGATTCTCATAACATGCTCATAAATCTCCCCTCTATTACTGAATTTATTGCTTTGCATGTCTGTCTCTACCATTGGGAGGAAAGCTCCATTAAGGGTATGGAATATACATAACAGAGATTTGGTAAGTATATGTTATCTACATTGTGAGTTTGTTTTGATTCTCTTGGATGTAGGAAATGAAACTATTCATTTATCCATAGATATAACTTTCCCTATAATGTTCTTTATATGGAAAAAATAAAATTTTCTGACAGAAGAAGGAAATTTTATCCTAGTTATTCAATAAATCAGCCAAATCAACCCAAGCAGTCAAATATTATATATTGGAAAATTTCCTGCCATGGGCTCAGCCTTCTAAGTTTGAGACCTTGAAGATCCTGAGGCATATATGAATAAATGTTACTATAGATACATTATGGAAATATAGTAATTGATTTACATATTTAATTTCACGAGTTGATTTGCACAATGATATTCTTTGGCATATGCAATTTTTGACATACTATAATTTAAACTTGCATGTACCAAAAAAAGTAAAAATTACATGAGATTATATATAAAAGTATATCTTTGAGAAACAATGTTCCATTTCTTCCATGACCTTTAATTAAATCAGATCCCAAAATGTTATGAGTTGTTAATGCCCTTCCAATAAGATATTATTATTATTTGGATATCATTACAAATACTGACATGAAAGATACTCAATTTTAATAAAAATATGTCAATAATATGTTCTATTAATTTTGTCTTCTCTCATATTAGAACATACAGTCTTCATTTCTCAACATATCATATCTGAGATTTCCTGATAGGTTAATTTTTGAGTAAACGTAAGAAACATCAACTTAAAATTTAAGTGAAAATCAGTGTGCAAATTATAGCCCAATATCTTCAAGCAATATTTCATGTGCTATAAAATTGGTTTCAGAGACATAACTTTTAAAGAGAACATGAGCTTGTCAATCAACATTCCTTTTTTATTTCACTAGAAGACTGGCTTGATTACCTTCAAAATCTTTTGACATGCAAATATCAGTTATAACGATTTCTGTTCTAATAAAGACATAGGAACTCTAGGCAAAAGATATATTTATCTTCAGTATTGAAATTATGTTCTTGATATTATCTAGATATTTATTTCTTAGATTTGAGAATTCATTGTAACTTTTTATAGTAGGTAGAATTAAGTCTGTCTTGTACTATTTAACTCTTCTATTTTACAGATTTCATAAAGGAACTTTAAAAAAATTAATTAATTGGTAAGCAAGCAAGATATTGTGAATATCACTGCATAAAAGACTTTGATATCACCTAATATGATTCTTTCATTTTACGGTTCAGGAAACTGAAGTCCATAAATGTTTACTGATTAATCCAGTGCCAATCACTTAGTGGAGGTTCAATAAATATTACATTGATGATTACTTGATGTATGTTGTGAAACTATTAGCAATTTTCACATGTTGCAAGCAATGTGTAAAGAACTCTTTAAGGAGTGCTGAGACTATAAAGGTAATAAGAAAGTATTTGCTCTCAAGAAGGAGTTATCCTTTACATGAAGAACTGAGAATGTAGTGGAGCCATTGAACAGACATTTACTGGGTGCTTACAAAGTAGCAGTCCTTGTGTGAGATACTGATTTAGTGGTAGTGAACAGAGCAACCATGTTCATTATTTTCTTGAATTTACAGTCCATTGAGATAAAGTTACTCCAACATGAATACATCAAGTATATAATTACAAATTATTGTAAGTGTTATGAAGGATGCAGATGACATCATGGGAGAACACATTAAGGGAAACTTAATTGTGATTGGAATTTATGGAAGCTTTCTCTTAAAAAAATAACAATAGACTGGTATCTATTGTCTATAGTTGTCTATAGACTGAGGCATACAAAATTTTCTCTTATTCTATATTCTCTTATATCTATATTTTAAATTTCCCCCAAATCGAGAAAAGACCAATGTGGCTAGATCTTAGAAAATATAAGATATCTTGAAATGAGGGAGAGGCTGAAGTTAGTTTATAGGTCATCCGGGACCTGATGTCCATAGCATGGGTGTTGCAGATCATTTTAACTGCAAAAAACTGATTAATGATTTTAATCAGACTCATATTTTTTTTTTATAAACTATGTATTGCTATTACTGCTTTTTGTACTTTTTTTCCCTCCAAATTTTTTTCTGTCCCTAAAACCAAGCTTATATTCAGTTCAGTTCATTGTGTAGACTTGGGAAGACTTTTCTGCTCGTACAGTAATCAGAAATCAAGAACTATCCCTCAGTTCCTCCCCATATTGGTACATTTGGATGTCTAAGCCAAAACAGACCAAAATAACTTTCATTTTGCAATTTGGTCGTGCCTGTCTTCTCTCTTGATATCTCAGCCTGGTCTTTTAAATTTTACTGATGCATCTTTACATCAAACAAAATAAGTACCCAGAAGTTGACCCCAAACAATGATTCTTAGTATATATTTGAAACTAATACAATTTGATTGGTATTGAGGTCCTATTCCATGCAGTTAGACTGAAGGTCCTAGGAATGCCTGACACTACCCTGTTTCTACAAGTTATCTGAGGGAGTTTTAAACACAAATGGATGACTTTTTTACTCCTATTTTTATTTTTATAGAAGCTTTAGATTACATAAATGTCACAGCAAAAATATAGGGGATTCCCATATACTTCACTCCTCTCTCCCACACTTTCCCACATTAGCAACATCTTTCATTAGTGTGGTATATTTGTTACAGTTGATGAACACAAATTTAAGCATTGTTACTAACCATGGACAATTATAGTATACATTTTGTCCTGCACAGTTTTATAGGTTTTGACAAAATGTATCCGTCACTGCAGTGTCATGCAGGACAATTCTAATGTTCCAAAAATTCCCCTGTATTACAACTATTCTTCCCTCTCCCTTCCCTCAGAACATCTGGTGGCCACTGCCTTTATATCAATGATACAAGTTTTTCCATTGCTATAATAATATAATACTACTTTAGTCCATAGTTTCATTCCCCTCCTTATGTTTGTTCATTCCTCACTCTTGAAGATTTGGGGATGATGATGCCCACTCTACTTCTGATTATAAGGGGGCAGATGGATGGAACGGTCTTGCTTGCTGTTGTAGATACTCTCTCTTTTTTGGGATGGAAGTTGGCCATTATCAACCTTTTGTTAGTTGTCCTGGGCGAGTCCAGTGAATTGGAGAGTAGGTGTTGCAACTCTGCTGAGATTCAGGGCTCACCCAGCATATGAGCAGGCCAAAGATTTAAGTCTCTGGGACATATATTTAACAAGTATAGTGCTAATTATAGGTTCAAATGCAAGGAGTAGAGAGCCATGTGTAGGGAAATTATAAATGAGTCTAACTCTGTTACATTGGGGAGCATATAATCCAAAGTAAAGCCCACTGACAGGATGCTGAATTCCTGAGATTGTTTGCCGTGCCTATAGTGTCTAGATGTCTCTAGAGCCCTCAGGAATCCCCGTTTGAGGCACTGTTTACTGTGGCAGTCAGTGAGATCCTTTTGAGATATGCATAAGTGTAACCTCTGGAATGACCTTCTGATTCACTCTGAAATTTCTTAGCCATAAAAACACATTTGTATTTAATATTTCCCCTTTTTGGTCAGGGCCTTTTTAAAAGAACTGTTCTATTATTTCTTGGCTTAAGTCCAATGCCCCAATGCAAAATGTTTGTTAAATTTTGATGTAGTATGTACCTTAAGCTGAAGGCAAAATCATAACTTTCTGTCACCATGATTCCATATCCAGAACGTGATCTAATAATACCTACATATAGACTAGATGACTTTGGAACCTGGAGACATGCCATGAGAAAGTGTTCATTTCAGAGAAAAATCTGTGAAAAGTAAAAGATCTGACTCCAGTCATCCTACTTATTCATCCACATAGAGGAACAAGGAAGACAAAAGAGAGTAACAACCATATACTGTAGATTCTCAGTATCCATGGCAATTATGTTCAATAAAAACACCACAAATTTTGAATGAGCAAATACTGAGCTATTGCTGCAAGAGGAAATACAGGGCTAAGTTCCTGCAATCCCTTGGCCACAACAATTTTGTTAACCTATCAATGCATAACATTCTTTTAAAGGTGTAATTCTGGTTAAATATGTATTATTTAATACAAAATGTTATATATTAAATATAAATGTTGGTTAACATTGAACTCAAGTCCAACAGCACTATAACATATGCTTATATGAAGCTAATCTCACACACCTATTTTCTCCATAAGGCACATTACAGTCTTCTTGCACTTAAAAGTACTATTCATTACTTTTATGCTTTGTTAATATGTATCAATAAAATTGATTTGTTTTGAAAAAAAAGTACTATTCAGCAATTCAGTTCTATGTTTGCAATCATTGTAAACAGTGAAATCACCAAAAAAGAAACACAAAAAAATTCACAAAAGAAAATGCGGCACTACATATACTGAGAAAAGGACATTTCCAGTAAGAGAGCTGAAACAAGAAGGTAGAACATCATCTTGTTCAACTTCAGCTGGGAACATATGAGGCAGGAGACTCAAATTCTCCACCACTCTGAGCACGTCCATGAAGGACCATGAAAATACCATGAGTATTAATTTGAGTTTCAAATAAATTTTAGCAACTATGTGAATTCTCAAATACAGAATCTCAAGATAATGAAAATCAACAGTACTTTGTTCTTTTCCAGTACTAATTCAATTCATGAGCAAGCAAAGCCCAATCAATATCAATTTATCACAAAAAGAGTTTTTGGGGGGTGAGTTAAGGGATTGAAGAGAGTGCTGAGATATTTGAGTGTGACCCCACCCATAAGCTCTATGTTGCTAACCCTTTGCTTCTTCTGTTAACCTGTTAAAATTATTTGATTATATGGCTCAGTTCTATTTGCTTTCCTCCACATAGTTTTAAGATTTCTGTTTCCATAATCTCCAATTTTTAATATATTTGTGAAATAATCAATAATATCTCCATTTATTTTATTTAAAATTAAGAAAAATAATACAGTATTATAATGAACTCAAATAATTTAGAATTATATAAGGTAAAAGTTCAAAGACCCAGTCATTATTTTCTACCTTGTACCAACCCATCATGCACATTGCCTAAGTGTAAACACTGTATATATTTTGATGTGTGATTGTATTTCCAAACATTTTCTGTGTATGTATATTTGTATTTATATGTATAAATGATACAGTTTTTCTCACTATTTTATTATGAAAATTTTCAAACATACAGAAAATTTGAAAGAATTGTAGACTGTACAATTAACATTTTGCTCATTGTTTTATCACCTAGCTATCCAATAACTATTCTCTCTCCATCCATCTAGTCATCTTAGTTTCTTGATACATTTTAAAGTAAGGTGTAACTGTCAGTACACTTTGTTCCAAACATGTTATTTACCAAGATTCAATGTTTATTCACTGTTCTTTTATTTTAAATTTTAGAGTCAAATCTATTAACCTAAATTTACATATAGTGAAGTTTGCTCTTTTTGCATATAGAGTTCTATGAGTTTTAACACTGATGTCAAACTCAAAGCATAGAACTTTTCTATTACCCCCAAAATTTCACTTACTGACTGTAGTTTTTTTTTTTAATTATTTTTGTCCCTTAAGTTTTGTATTTTTTAGAGGGTCATATAAATGAAATAATACAGTATGCATGTCCATTACTGCCTTCTGAAACACAGGCACTATATTCTCTAGAATATACTTGGGTATCACTAATTTATTCACTTTTGTTCATCTGTTCAAATTTCCTTTTCAATTTTGCCCATTTTGATTGTTTCTCTAATTCTTTTTTTTTTCTGACAATCACCCAATTTTTACATTCGTTAAATAACATATCAATTTATATAGTATAAATCCTAGTTTAAATGACCACAGCTCCGCATAACAGTTTTTTGGACTTTCAATCCAGCAAGAAGAATTTGTAATTATTAAACACCATTAGTTCCAGCATCCTGTAATTTTCAAACAAGGCAACTTATACTATTTCAATTTGATGCTTTTGTAAATTCCAGAATGCTTTGTGGCCAGAACTTACCTCTTATGGGATATTGAAATTGAATACATTGAATATTTGACAAATAAAATTTGGAGAGTTAAATGTGACAAGTTTTGCATATCATATGAAAAGCCATAAAAATGAGAGAAAATAACATAGTTGGAGACATTCTTCCTTAATGACAACATACATTATTCATAGGTGTTTTTTTCTTCTTGACTTTTTAAAATAATAATTATTTTATTTTTTAAAAGATACTTAGATTACATAAATGTTTTAATAAAATATAGGGACTCCCTTATGCCCCACTCCCCACACCTCCCATACCCTCCCACATAAACATCCTTCATTAGTGTGGCACAATCATTGTAATTGATAACCGCATCCTGGGGCTTTGCCACTGAGCATGGACCGTAGTTCACATTGTAGTCTATACTCTCTCCCACAAAGTTCTGCATGTTATGTGACCATATAAAATGTCCTATATCTGTCATTGGATTGTCATTCAGGACAATTCCAAAGTCCCAAAAAAGCTCTTATATTACAACTGTTTTCCCTCTCCCTGACCCCAGAGCCTCCAGTGGTCATTGCCTCCACATCAATGTTGTAATTTCTTCCATTGCTAGAATCACAATATGTCTATAGTAGAATACCAATAAGTCCACTCTAGTTCGTAGTTCATTCCCCAATCCTGAGGATTCTGGGATGGTGATGTCCACTCCACTCTAATTGAGAGGAGGCTTCGATCTCATACAGCCAATGGATGGTACTGTCCAGACATTACATAGTTAGAACTTTTTTTTTTTTTTGGAGAGAAGAATCACATGGTTTAAGCTATGTTTTGGATAGAAAAGTCTTGGTGTTTCAAAGGAGAAGAAGGGGACTATAATGAGAACAAGTATGGTGGCTGTTTTAATATAAAAAATGAAAGAAACAAGGGTCAGTCTTGTAACAGAAATAATAATATATATATATTTCCATATATAAGAAAATATTAACAGACTTATTACAAGAATTGGCACATGTGGCTGTGGAGATTGTCAAGTCTGAATTCCATAGGGCAGGTCTGCAAGTTGGAAACTTGATGAAGGTGACATTGAATTCCTTAGGAGAAGGTGACTGGCTGAAACAGAGAAATTCTTCCTGACTGCTGAAATCCTCAGTTCTTCCTTTTAGGCCTCCAACTGATTGGATGATAAGACTCCTCTCATTACTGAAGACGATCCTTTTTGTTGATTCTAGATGTAATCAGCCTTAGATGCAATCAACTGATTAATGATTTAAATCCTTCTGTGAAATAATACAAATCAGACCAATACTTGCTTTACCAAACAAATAGAAACTATGACCTAGCCAAGATGACCCATGAAATTAACCATCACAGATCTTAAACTGAGTCAATAGGGGTGATAAGAAAAATGAAGGAAAGCCTGCACTCATGCAAGGGTAAGTAATAGTAATTAATATGGGTAATCTAAAAAAAAAAAAAACATTTTTAACAGATCAGCAAGGATCCTGTCCAGAATTCTTCAGCATTTGTTAAACTACTGTTGTGTGTGTCATTGTTTGTATCAGATTGATTAAGAATACTTGGGCCATATATATGGAAAATGAACATAAAATGGTGACTATTGAGGCAAGACGAGATAAATGGTAATAGAATGGGTGGGGTAGCAACAATTCTGTAAAATATTCTATATACCTTCCTAAATGCTGAGTATAGTATCACAATATATTAATAGTGAATAAACATATTTAGAGTGGATGACTACATTGTTCATAATTTAAGAACATGAACTCAAATGTTAAATAGTGAAATGTTAATTTTCAAAAATACAATGATTTTTATGTGAAACTCTTTATATAAACTAAAACAGTTTAAAAAAAGATATGCATTCATATGGTTACCATATATCAAAATGATATTTTCATTTTGTTTTGTCCCTGGGGGGGATATAACTTGGAATCTTGAATAGTAAAAATCAGCTTAAATTGGATTTAAGTGAAGCTGTAATGGTTTAAAAGGTTCCTGCAAGTATTGGGATAGATATAGAAGGAGAGGATCATTGGGCATGATATCTCAGAAGAATCAGGGAAGGACTTGAATCAAAAGACAAAAAGGACAAGAATCAATGTTCTTGAAGAGATGGTGGTCAGAAGACAAACTATAAAGATTCTGGAGTTCTTAAAAGAGTAGTAAGTCAATTAGAATCTGTACAACGGGCCAAATTTCATCATTTGGGGAAACGTTTTTACTGTGAACTAGTGAGAACAATCAGTTAAAGTAATGTGAATGTGATTCCTGGATAAATTCTATTTTCTTTCCTGCCTCTCTGATTCTGTCGCATAGCTGCAATCCTTATTCCTCCTTTCTCCTTTTATCACATTTTGCACCTCAGTGCAGTTATGTTTTCTCATTATTTTAACATGAAAATGAAATGAAAATATTTTACCCACCCTGCAGAATACAAAGAAATAATCATGAGACTTAAAAGTACAAACCAATATAGCACTAGTAAACATAATAAATACCCTCAGAGGACTTTGCTTTCAGTAATTGAAAACCCTTTTCTTATATAATCCAATTAATTCCCATTGTTTAGTATTTAATTGGAAAAGTAAATTGGTCTGTGAAACAGTTCTATCAATGGAAAATCTGACTATTAAAATGTATGCATGTGATTTGATCATTATCTACGAATAACACAATCATAAATTTCTCTCTTTGAGTCCTTTATGTTTGTGCTTTGCCTATTGTCAATATAGTATTACATTTCTCAGCATGACCACCAACACCAAAGTAGAATTAAAAGGACATTTTCCTTGGGTTACTTTAAATGCTGGTACTTTCAGTCATGTTGTGAGACCTATTTCTCACTTTTTCTATAGTTACATTATGTGATCTGGTGAAGATTTATGTACCTCCAGATACCTACGCTTAGCAATTACGGGCATGTTATAAATTGCAACCTTAAAAGCAAGGCAGAGTAATGTAAAAACTTTTGAACTTTTTTCATGCTTTTCTAGCATTGACCGTTAACAAGAAAAGAGCTGTATACTGGTTTTCAAAAATATCTCCACAGGTTCTCAGACTTTTAATCAAATTTGTATTATTCCATCCTTCATTTTATTGTACTTTCAATAACATGTAATAACAAGCCATTTTAAAATATGAAAGTATTAAAATATCATAGACTTGTATAAATAGTAATATCTTGGAAACACTTTACTCTAAAGCTTAATAGCAACAATAAGTATATATTAGTTCTTATTGAAATTGGCTTTTCAAGGAACACTGAAACATGGTCTCCTGGGTTCAAAGCTTCTTTACGACACACAGGCCCTGCCTGTCAGTTCCCTTGCTCTTTCAGTTAGATGGCTTCCAGTATTTTTAAAAGAAAAAAAAAATCTCGGGCATTTTCACTTTAATCTAAGAAACATTCCACGATAGAACACATAATACGTTTCCAGTTAACAGTAGCTTTCTAAAAATACACTAGCTAATTAGAAAAAGCTCATACATAAATGCCCATCAATGACTTTGTAAATTACCTCATGCTTCAAAGATAGTTTTGTTGAGGTTTTTTAGGTACATAATTCTTAACTTATTTAAAAATAACAGATCTCAGTTATCACAGATTATAGAGAACTGAGTTTTGGGTTAAAATTAACAAAGTACAATAAATGTCATCCTGCCTGAAGAGACAGCCTTGGCTAAGCAATGGAAGTGGCTTAATCTATAGGGACCCAATCTGAAAAAGACTGGAACAGTGACTGCCACCAGAGTCCCTAGCACTAAGATGATTTTGGATTGTCCTGGAGCAGCAAGCATTTTAGTGACTACCAAATTTATATTACTTTATAATGCAATTGAAAGGGTTTTGTTTATTTCTTAACTGTATATATATGTGTGTTGTATGTGCACACATGTAAATATGCATATATATATGCATATGCATATGTTTATATAGAGGGAGGGAGAGAAAGAGAGAGAGAGAGAAAGAGAAGAAATACAAAAAGCAAAATAATATTTTCTGCCTTTGGGTTAAATAATGCTAATAACTATCAAAAATACATTAGCAACGTGGTACTTGTTCCTGGAGGATGGGCACATAAAACAACTAAATATCTTGTCAGTATTAACCGTGTAGGGAAGCGCTGTGGCTCAATCAGTAGGGCTCCCGTTTACCATATGGGAGGCTACGGGTTCGGTTCCCGGGGCCTCCTGGTGAAGGCAAGCCCGCCCGCACGGCGTGGTTAGCTGACCCAGCGAGCACAAGCAGCAAGGGGGGGATAAATGAATAAATAAATAAAATCTTAAAAAAAAAAAAAAAAAAAAGTATTAACCGTGTATTTACCAAGACTTCTGTCTATACTCTCTCTTCTGTAAGGCTCTTAATCCAAAGATATTATGTCAAATTCTGATCATCTCAAACCATTCTCTTCCTCATAAAACTCACCGTAAAATTATTCTGTCTTAGATCTAAAACCAATAATATCTTCCTCTAATTTTTCTACTTTGAAATATTTCCAAGATTCCGTCAAGGAGATGTTCTCCTAAAAGTAGCAATAGAGTAAATAAACCGAGTACAGCTTGATCATCAGGTTTTTCTGGAGATTTTATGTGTGTGTTCTTATATGTATATTCATATATGCTGCACATAACTGTATGTATCTCTAACTATAACTAAAGGATATAACTATAACTATATATCATGTACTGAATGCTTATAGATTGCCACAGAATATGCCAAGTATTTTATTTCTTTAATCCTGTCATAAGCCATATCAAGGAGGCCTTATTGCTATAAATATCCTATGGATAAGAAAGTTTAGTCTCATAGCTGTGAAGTTATGTGCTTCCTATACCATGTGCCATGTGCCATGTGCCAGAATTTGAGCACAAATTACAGAGCCCAATTTGTTTAAACCACATATTCAGTGCTATGCAATGCCTTATTGTAGCCAGAGGCAAAAGGAGACATCAGCAATTTATGGTGTCCTTAAAATTTTGATATTTTTTATCATGGATTTGTTTAATCACTTTTGAAACTATCACATTAAAATATTATCTCTCTTGATTGCTGAGTCTTTTAGCTTCCTATTTCATATTGTGCCCAAGGCAAGTGCCTCATGTACCTCAATTGCCTCACCCTAACCCTGGCTCTGTGACACATCCCCTGCCATAACAATGCAAGAATCAATGGATATGTTTGCTATTTTGACCCCCCACTCATTGGTTGATTGAGCACAGGCAACTCATATAACTTAATCCAAGCTTTAATTTTTTCATCTGTGAAATAG
Source organism: Tolypeutes matacus (assembly GCA_026826555.1). Taxonomy (NCBI): domain Eukaryota; kingdom Metazoa; phylum Chordata; class Mammalia; order Cingulata; family Chlamyphoridae; genus Tolypeutes; species Tolypeutes matacus. Next base: position 39,021,581 of record JAKSZT010054334.1, on the reverse strand, counting down.
GAATTATACTGCATGACATGGACATGATAGTGTTACTGCGGATAGTTGATTTGATAGCACATAGTTGCTTTATAATGATTTTTCAATATTATGAGCTAGGTTTCAAGTAGACCCACCTAATAAATTGACCTAATGAAATAAAAGAACAATGGAAAAGGGTGGGTCTAATTATCATGAGCCTTTACCTTTGAACATTATCTTAGAATTTAAAAACACTTTCACATATCAATAAAAGTGTTCTTCCTTCAAATAACTCTATTAAGGATATTGGCAAGTAAATTTATACTCATTTTATTGTGGAGAAAAATGAGACATCCCAAAGTAATGGAGTTAAAAATTAAATCATTTTCTTTTCTCTCCTCGTTCATTGCTCAATTCTCTCCCTGGTGCCGCTGTGCCCCAATTACTGAATTAAAATATTGGTTGTCTTGAGAGGACAATTAAAATTGTTTCTGATTTTATTTCAAGAAGAGCTTTAAGCTACAACTGAATCAATCTATCGAGTAAAAATACTGCCTATACTATTTCCTTTCCATTACCAATGACTCTGTATAGGGTGTAAAAAGCTTGAGCTGATTCAAATTGACAATGTATTACAGTTATGTAAGAAATTATGGTTGAGGGCATCTGGGTGTGGGGTAGACAGGAACACTCTCTACTATTTTTGTAACTAATTTTTAGTCTTACGCTGTTTAAAAATTAAAAGTTATATTTTTTAAAAGACTGGGAAAATGTGGGAAAATGGTGCTTTTGGTGGCAGAAGGTATAGACCTATTTAAATGATCTCCAAGCAAGATGCATAAATTCTTTCAGAACATATTTGTTAATTTCTCAATTTGAATAATAAAGATGTTAAACAAATGCTGCTGACTTATTTTGACCAAAACCTTGGTTACAGGGCTTTTCCCACAGAGTAAGCACTGAGTCATCTCAAGTAGCAATGCCCTAACAATGTGACTTTCTGGAGAACCACAAGACAGTTAAACTGGTGACATTATTCTGGAAATGGGAATTTTCAGACAGATTCCATCCAAATGTTCTCCACTTGGTGACTAGAGCTGCTAGTTTTCAAGGTTACTGTGGAGCTGGAGAGTGATGAATGGAAATAACACAAGATTAGGAATTTTTTCTTGAATAAACACTACTGGATTATTGGAAGACTTTGGTTAATTTTAGAGTTCTGAAAAATATGATTTGTGACGATTTGCCAGTAAAGTCCATTGCTTTATGGAGGAACAGATTTATGGAACCCCTTATTCTACCATTCCAAAAGTCTTCCTATATATTCATTTAAAAAAAAAAAAAAGTATGAAATTAGAAGACAGGAGTATCATGTTTTAAACTGGTACAGTAACAGCCTTGATGTCTATGTGATGACTTCTATAACTCAGAAAGACTCAGGTTCAACGTCAAGGGATATGAGAATCTTAGTAGAAATCTAATAAACACTAAATAAAGATTATCTCAAACATGATAAGCACCCAAAAATAAATGTTTAAAGGCTTTCCGGAAGGGAGAAGAAACTGCTGTGTAGTGAGAATGAAAGTTGATGAGCTAGAATACAGGGCTGGATGTGCTGGGGTTAAGGAAAGCATGGAAAAAAAATATCAACAGTGTAGAGGTGCATCCAAATGGGTTTTGGGATCTCAGGCTTGTTTTTTCAAGATGAAAAAATTAAAAAGGCTGAATACATTATGAATATTTCTTACATTTATTGTTTCATTAAATCAAGATTAAACACATACTATGTTATGCACTGTGTTATGATTGATATATTCAATAAACTTGTTCTTTTCTTACTGTATTTATACTCTAGCAAACATTTGAGAATTTTTTTTCTTAAAATTTGTCTTATGTATATATTGGATATTTTCACACGACTGACAGATGCTTAACAGTCAACCCTACCAAAATCTCTACAAAAATTGCTTCTTCCATTCTAATCCTTTTATCTCCTTTAAATACCATCTATTTGGTGGTCACAACCAGAAATCCCTCTTACTTACCCCCTCATCTAATCAATTGTGAAGTATGTTTTATTACTTTCTACTAATATTTCTAAAAATTTTCCATGTCTTCATGTCCTCTTAAAATCAGGACACTAAAGTTTCCAAGCTTGGACCCCTTAACTGGCAGACTGAATATCATCTTGTCCATGCCAATTACAATATGCAGTCAAAATCACAGAAGTATAATGCAATAAAAATCTGATAACATCCAACTTTCAATCAATACTTCTGATCAGGGCTTCTCAAAAGCAGCACTGTTTACACTTTGGACTAAATAATTCTTTTTATGGTGTCTGTGCTTTGCAACCTAAGATGTGTAGCAACATTTCTGGCCTCTGTACATTAGATAACATTAGCTACTCCCCTTCCCTCATGGTCTTGATAAGCAAAAATGTCCACAGACATACTAAATGTACTTGGGGGTGAAGAGGAGGCAATATTGCCCCCATTAATACTACTCCATATAATCAGAAAAAAATTCATATTTCTAAATATGGCATATATGGGGGCCTTCTTAATTAGGTAGTCTTTGTCAATTTATAGAACAGATGATTTATTTCTGTCTCATTTTTTGGGTGACTACTTGTCTGACACACAGGAAAGATAACATGTCCTTGAAGAAAGGAAAACTGGATATCTTATTTCTTACAATGTTCCAAACACCTAACATTTGTAGAAATAATGAATAAATGACTCATCCCAGACAAATCTAATTCTGGATCCATAGCAGCACAATTAATCTCCGACTCCACAAATGGGGATGAAGCACCTTTGGAATTCCCACCCCCATATGGAGATCTTCAGGCACTAGAAAGGCTCAATTTATAGATGTAAAGAGTTTTCACAGTCTAGAGTTGGGGAACGTGGAGTTTGATGAGTAGTTTGATTCCATAGATAAGTGAGTAAATTAAATTTAAATTTTATGTCATAAATCAGCAAATGGAGGCCTAAAAAATCAACAATGTTGCTTGTTGTGACATATATAGATATTAGACTATTTGGAGCCCTGTTTGTTTGAGTTGTAGTATAATAGCATTTCAACTAAATCAAAAAGTCTTTAGACAACTTGAGAAAGGGTGATTTGGAACCCCTGTTTAAAAGAAAAATCTCTGCGTAGATCAACAGGGCAGGAGAAATTTATTGCCTTATAATGCAATCTGGTAACTATGATTTATTCATCAAGAAAGATTAAATAATCTTTGAAACATGTTCTATTTAAAGAAGGCTATATTATTTAATACATTTCAATAAAATATTCAGCAAAAATGGTTAAAATAAAAATGTGTTTTCATTTTTCAGGAATTTAGAAATCAACTTTTAGAGAAGTAGTTTTCCTAGACATTAAAGGACTTTCTTCAAGCAAGGAAAAAATACATAATTCCATTTACTCTGTGGTGTAATTGAAAAATTATAATATAGAATTGAATTTTGAGGATGTAAATATAAATGATTTTGTCAAACAATTGTGAAATTGAATAAAATGCCATGTCACAAATTATTATATTTGATTTAATAATATTATATATACAGATATGTGTGCCTTAAATCATTAAATATATGATTAAAATTTTAATTTATCAATCATATAAAAGGAGATCTAATTTTTCAAAGATGAATTTATAATGTCAGTAGACATATTATTGTTTGCTTTTAAAAGGTAGTACCGATAATGTAGCAAAGGCCTTGCTGAGGCAAATTAATGGATACAAAGTAGGAAGTGTTGAGATAGTAAAACATTTGAAGACTCACAATGCCATAGCAACTCATTTTTATAAAATTCACAGTAGACCTAATGAAATACTATGCACACAAGTAATTCAGTAGTCTGGAAATTATAGAATTTTAATTTTGTCACTTCTTACCTTTCTTATAGGACCCTGATAATTTGTATTAATCTCAGTGATCAGTTTCTTAAATCTACAAAGTTAGAAATGGTCTTAATAACAATAAAATGTCAGTGCTGTCTTTTTCTCAGTAATACTAAAACTATTTTTTTAATGTTTTAGAAAGAGTATGTGCTATATATTATGTGCTTTGGCATTGCAAGTTTATAGAAAAAGCTTAAAAATATTTTTGAAAGAATAAATATGTAAATAATTCAGTTAATTATCAAACATCACTTACTGAATATACATTTAGTGCAGGCACTATACTACAATGCTTATAGCTAAGATGCATAGAAAAATTCCCTTAGGTACCAAGTAGATGCTTTAACTTTATAACACTTAATACTCAGAACAATTTCTGTGATGATTTTAATTGCCTTCATTTTTCAGATAAAATAAAAATGAGAGCTAGGCTTCAGAATATTTAAATCATTTCTTACTACAATATGCTATGTAAGAAATGAGCTAGGATGCAAACTCAATACTTTCCTCATATCTGCCCCTTTCAGTCAAGACTGGCAATGTTTCTTCCTTGTATAAAATTCTCAAAAACCTTGGGCTTGAAAGAAATTCATTGTGGGGAGCAAGCCATTAGACAAGAGGTACCTCCATAGATCTTTCCTGAAAAACAGCATGACTTTTCCTGGTTTCTGCTGATATAAGACATGGTTGATTGGATCCAAGAATCACATGCCTAATTTCTTTAGCAAAGGGTTGGTTATCCAGCCATACTCTTGGCTCTGCCTCCAGAGTATACAATCTGGATAAGCTGAGAATTTTCCAAACTTCAAATGATGGTTCCTTTTTTCCTAAGTTTATCTCTTTCTTCTTGCATGGCAGCACCTTATGCACCTTTCACACTTTGCTTGGAAATCTTCTTAGCTAGTTAGGTAGATTCATTTCTTACAAGTTTTGGGTTTCATCTGACATACATATACAATTCTTCTAAGTTCCCTACCACATTAAAACAAAGATCACCTTCCCTTCAGTTTTCAATTACATATTCTTCAATTCCTTCTAAGTACACATGAATAACATCATTGTCCATATTTCTAGCAACAATATTTTCAAAGCAATCTAGGATTTTTCTATCAAGTGCCTCAAATTTTTCCAGCCTCTACCCATTACCCAACTACAAAGCCACATTTTCAGATATTTGTTACAGTAGCATCCTACTTCCTAGTACCAAAAATTTCCTTAGATTCCTAGGGCTACTAGGGTTAAAAGACACTCATACACACATACACACACAGACATTTCTTGTATCACAGTTCTGGAGGCTATAATACTAGGGATTAGCAATTTGGGTTACACAATTCAACTCATAACACATGGAAAAGGGGAATTAAAGCTGCAAATGAAATTAAGGTTACTAATCAGATGACCTCAAAATAAGGAGTATCCTGTAATATCCCGGTAGATGCAATGTAATCAGAGAAGTCCTTAAAAGTGTTAGTGGAAGATCAGAAGAGGTCAGTGAGATTCAGTAGAAAAACTTAACTCATTCTTTCTGACGTTGAAGATGGAGGCAAGGGCCATCAGCCAAGGAATATGGGCAGTCTAGAAGTTGGAAAAGGCAAGGAAATAGATTTTTTCCTGGAGTATCTAAAAAGGAATACAGCTATGCCAATACCACAATTTTTATTTTTTCTTATTTCCTCCCATCTCTGTCCCTTTCAGTCAAGATTTGCAGTTTCTCCTTGTACAAAATTCTCAGAAACCATGGGCGTGAATGCAATTCAAGTGAGTTTTGTGTGAGAATTCTGGACTATAGCATTTTAAGATAAAAAATTTGCATTGTTTTAAACTACTAAGTTTGTGTTAATTTGTTACAGGAGAGAGATAAAATTAATATGGATGCTAATTAATATGGATTTGATAATCTAAATGATTATTTCTAAAATAAAATAAAAACTTACTTTCTTTTTGGTCTAGCTTGCTGTCTTAAGGAAAGCTGTCATTTATTCTAAGTGGGTAATTATAAAGACTAAAGAATAGGCATGGTTCTGACTCTTCTAAGGAGTCTGGTAGCCCAGGGTGTGCTTGGATATGTCAGAAAACTGGATTATAAAGAGAAAAGATTAATTTCAGTGATAATATTTATTATTGAATGATAAGTCCTAAAGTTTCAGGCCTATAAAAGTATAATTTCTGAAAAGTTAAAAGCATGATGTTCATACAAATATAGAATAAACACATGAAAAGACTTTATTAAATTCATTAATAAGGGCTCAAAAGCATTTTGAGGGACTGGGTAATACATACTTTAAGAAAATAATACTAAAATGAGATTAATAGACAAATATTTTTATCCTATTTCTCACACTTACTGCTGACATCTTCCTGTGTCATTAAATGTTCTTTGGAAAAAAAAAAAATAGTTACATACAAAATTGGTAATGTCCTACAGAGCAGGAATTCTGAAGCTTTGGGGTTATGTTTTTGACTGGATAGAAAATATTAGCATCTACCTTTGTCTAGATGTTCAAGGTTGATGCAACTTCATAAATTCTGCACCCTTAATTTTAAGTAAATGTATAAGTTAAACATAGGTACATTCCCCTAATAATGAATTAAACACTGAGTAGGACTTTAACAATACCATGTATTACACGAAAAAATCATGCTGTGTTCTCTTTTGCCTATTTTAAGTATTTTTCATTTTTCTTAAGAGTCCTCCCATTATGATAAAAAAAATAATGTCCAAAGATTATTCTTGATCATAAAAAAACTGATCTTATTGTGTTTTGGTCTAATTATTTACATAGGTGTAGCAAGTGGTGTCAAGTGCAAGTTTGCCTTGAGTGTATTATTATTATTATTATTTTTAAAGATTTTATTTATTCATTCATCCATCCCCCCCTTGCTGCCTGCGCTCGCCGGGTCAGCCAACCAAGCCGTGCGGGCGGGCCAGCCTTCACCAGGAGGCCCCGGGAACCGAACCCGGGGCCTCCCACATGGCAAACGGGAGCCCTACTGATTGAGCCACAGCCGCCTCCCTTGAGTGTATTATTTTAAACTACTGAGGTCAAAGAGTTAAATTTGTCTGGAAATTTCATTAAGGAATGTAGGACTGGACATTATAAAACATCCAGAATATTTCTTCAAATATTCCTCTTATAGTTATTATAGATTTTGTTGAATTATTCTGTCTTTGTATTCCCCCACATTTGTTAAAATCACTGATTTGTTAGAAAGGGATCTTTGTTGTCACTTGTGAGTCTGAAACACTTTTAGTTATATACCAAGTACCAGGCCATTTTTCCTGAAAGTTCTTTGTAAGTATTGACTCTATGTCCTAAGTGCAAAACTTCTTCCTTAATGTTGAGCTTGTCATACCTTCTTACAAGTGAATGAACACTTCTCGAAATTATACTCCAGGTATAGCGTTGGTTACACAATCGAATGACTTACTGATGCTTATTTTTTTCCCATTAAAGTAATTATATTACCATGAAGAATTTGAAGATTCATGAAAATTATTTGATTTGATTCTAAATGGTGTCAATCATGTTGGATACCATTTAAAAATATTTAACTTCCATTTGTGAAATGATATATTGATAATTTGAGGGTTAGAAATAAACTAAAAAAGAAAGAAGGGATTCTTCATATAACCCTCAGGAAATGAAACATCAAAAAACAATACCAACAATATTTCAAACCAAAGAAATACAATTAAATGTCTTTTATCAAGTCATTAATAAACGATTCTTGTTCATCTGAATCTGATATATTAAATCTCCCTAATCTTTCACTTTTTCTTGTACCTCACTTTCCATATCTTTGACCTAAAAGATATTTGACATTCTCCAAGGATTCCATATTTATTTTCATTCTCCAGTGGACATAGCAGTTGTCTGCTAAAACAGGAGGGATGGTTGGCCACTGTGAATACTTGGATGTTAACAATTATCATCAATGACCTCTACTCACTTGCTTCCTGAAGAGATAACTTATGCCACAGCCTCTTTATCTGATTAACCTCATTTACCAGCCACCAGGACACTCCTACACCTCTCTTGAAAATTTTAATTTTTTTCAGTTCCCCTTCCCTAACCTTCCTCTCAGACTTTAATATTCTTGCTGTTCACCCATCCCATAAAATGGCTTTGTATCTCCTTGAGCTCCCTAATTTAAATACCCTTTCTATCCTCCACATTTTAGTTACATGCCCACACATAAACTCCTAGTTTAACTCTTCCGTAAAAGATAGCTATTCTAAAATGCTGTGCACATCTGATGTCTGCAGAGTTCAAAGCAAAGGAATGCAAACTTAAATTTTGTTTTAACTCTATAGGTTTTCTATAAGAACCGGACTCAGCATCACTACATCACTAATGTACACATAAGATGCTTTCCTCATCTTCTTACCACCTGAATTCAAGAATATATCATCTGATATTTAAAAAGAGCATAGGGAGCAGATGAAGCTCAAGTGGTTGAACACCTGCTTCCCATATATGAGGTCCCAGGTTCGATCCTTGGTATCTTCTAAAAAACAAACAAACGAAAAAGAGCATATAAAGCAAAGGATTGGATTAAAATGACAAATTCTCATCCATTAGTAATAAGTTTAAAATTATTGCTTTTTTAAAAAATTTTAACAGTACATAGACAAAATTAGTACTCTTTCATGTTTGATCATCTCTTTCTTGGGAGTGTATGATGTCTATTACTTTTTTCCTGCTTTACTGATTTACTCCATGTAATATCAACATTATCTGAGGCCTCGACTACTGCAATAAATTTTAATCAATCTGACTTCAATTTCTATACTGTAAAAGAATTTAAATACTACAGTTTTTCCAATTTATTAAAATAATCATGGCCACATAATTTTCTTGTTAAAATATCTATTTAAAAAATCTAAAATATCTTGCTTTTTACCACTTATTCATTCATTTCTTCATTGAATAATTATTTGATACTTGCTATGGTCTCATCATTGCTCAAAGTCCCATGGTTATAGTAATGTATAAAACATAAAACATTCTCTAACTTTATGAAACTCCAACTCTAACTTTAAAATGTAGAAAATGAAGTGATGGAGAAAGATAATATGAAGGCTACTTTACAGGATTGATCAGGGAAAGGTCTTCCAAGCTAGTGACATTCAAGCTGATGTATCTAGAGGAGTCAGCTAGGAAAATGGCTGGAAGCAGACCAATCTAGACAGAGGGAAAAACAAGTATAGAAACCCTAAGGCAGAAACAAATTTTGAGTGTCTGAGGAGCAGAAAAGGTCTGTCCTATCATAGAGTGTGGAGAGAAGACTGGCAGGACATGAGGTGAGAGAGGAGGGCAGGACCAGATAATGTCCAGATTTATTGGCCATGAAAGGTCTTGCTCTTCATTCTAAGTGTATTAGGAATCTTTTGGAAATAAGCTTTTGGGGAGTCCATGTTACAGAAAAAGGGAATTTAATGCAAGAATTTTGGGTTATCTCACAAAACTTAAGGCTACGAGTGGAGCTGGGTCTCAGGAGCAGTATTAGAGATTGGAGGCCTATAGTGAATAAATGAAGTCCTCTCTCTCTGCCTTTGTTTCTTTCAGTGTGTCTGCTTCATCATTCTCTCTGCTTTTTTGGAACAAATAATTTTGCTTTTTGTGTAGCATGGCCATCGACTGCCTACAAGTGTCACAGTTCGAGTGCTGGCACAAGACTCACTCTCTTAACACCCTCTGCGTGTGGGTGTGTGTGTTCCTTCTAAAATTTCAGCTGGTTATGACTGCACAATCATCTGTCCCCATCAGAAAGGTAAATGTTGTAGACAGAGAAACAACTGTGTTGAATATCCAGCAATTCCTACTAATGCGGGAGGTAGACCAAAAAAAAAAATCACATTATTTTATGTCTCTAAGCAATAGGGATGTCAATTTTAAAGATGAATTGACCATTAAACATTTAATGTCTTATCCAAAGTCACCAACTATCTATTGTCTCAATTCTGTTTTAGAGACCAAGTCATCTTCACATCCATATATATAATCCCACCAATAAAATTATAATTAAAGTAATTATCTTACCCTTGTCTTCAAGGTCCTCCATAATCTTTAAACAAATGATTCCTGTGTGAAGCTTCATAGTAATCTTCAGGCTTGACTTCTATAACATGGAATCCCTAAAAGCCTATTTCCAAAAGATTTCCATGGCACTTAGAATGAAATACAAGGCCTTTCATACCACATAAACTTTTCATGGGGTTTGGACAGATTATAAAGGGAAACCTATGTTCTATGTCTTCACCAGGATCAACCCCATCATTATATTTCTGTTTACTTTAGGGATCACTTAAAGTACAAGTCTCCCTGATAATTACTGTCATTTACCTGAGAAAACTTGCCAACTTTTAACTCCATCACAATTTTCCAGCTGTATCATCCTGAATGCTTCCTTAGTGACTGAAAAATTCCAAGACATTCTCCTACTATTAGAAGACATCCCTGTGTTTTAACTGATAGGGGTATATTCCTTGATGTTGCTATTACAAAGCAACAAATAGAAGAAGATATTTACTCCTTTTACCACATATAATTTTGATGCAAGAGGTGAAATAACTGCTATCCTTCATTAATGACCATTTGTCCCTCAGTTATAACTCCTGGCTTATAGCCTTCCTCTATACATCTACTATGACCATTATTCATGACCATCATCTAAGTTTATGATCCTTTCAAAATATATTTGTACTCATCTTCCTTTCATCACCAACATGTCTTAGTCACTAATGTCTTTAGTTGTTAGTTGATTCTTTTTAAAAGTACCCCTGTGATAGTTATTCTCCTTTTGACACCCCCTCCTCATCTTTTCTATCCTTCCCTATTTATTCTGAGCCCTGGGGACTTAATGCTGTAGAGATTGCAGAAACCCCACTCTCTTGCTTCTGGCTTCTGACTGGCTTCAAAAAATGAAGGTATCTAGGAGGACAAAGGTAAGAAAAGATAGAGTTCAGGTTACTCATCCTCCTACTGCTCTGAATCTGTGTGGTTCTGAAAGTGGCGGCATGCTTCCAGAGCTATAACTTCTATCAGGTACTCAGGTTCTCAATGGGATTCAGTGTTGGTAATGGTTTCTGGCTGTAACCAGCCCCTGTGGGCCTTGACACCATGAAAACTTAATCCACCCACATAACTGTAAATACTTATTTCAATAAAGACATTTGAAAATACAAGTTGAGTACGTTTTTTTAAAGGGACTATAATTAATTTAAAGACCTGAGATTCCAGGGATCCTTGCCTTCTACTTCCTAGGAACAGTTCTCTAAGTAGATTATTCATCCTGCAGAAAATTTAAATGAATTCTCTTCTCCCTACAACCATATTCTAAAATGGAGAGTTGAGCAATTTGAATAATGATGACTCCAGAATAACAAAATTGCTTAAGTGATTAGTGGCTCTTAGTTTCTTTTTTTTTTCACTTAATATATTTTATGAGAAACTGAAATATGTCATATATATTCTACACAAATAATACACACACACATACACACACATATATATGCAAAACCACAGAACTTTGCATATACCCCTAAAGGCTTTTAGGCTTCCAAGATTAAACAGATCCTTTATCTGGATAGACATTTAATCAAGCAGACAAAATATTATCAGACTAATGCACATTTTGATCCATTTGTGTGTGTGTATATATATATATATTTAATCTGATTACATGTATTACATATATTTAGACAAATATATCCAGACAAACATATATATACATGGACAATAAACATTTAAGAAATGTTTAAATAAACTGGAAGAGATCATGGTATACCGCTTGTCAAATCTGAGATTTTTTTTTTGCTAAGAATCGTATCTGCTAATTTCTCAGAATTTTAATTCTTGTTTAATTAAAAAAACATGGTCGTTTTTTTTAAGTTTCCCTTTTCAGGGCAATGGAATGATGTATGAGCTTATAGTATCAATATTTTCCCTTTTCTTCACAATGATATAATTGAAATAAAAACACCAAGAATATCTTTTGTGTTTCACCTCTGCAGAAAACTGCTACAAAATTAAAGACTTTCCTTTGTTGTTTTTCAAAGTGATTCATAATAACAGCTTTTTTTCCATCTACTCATTTGCCTTTTGGAGCATGATCTTTGGTGTAATCTTTGCTGGTATATCAACTGTCCCCAGAAAACACAGCACACATATACTACAAATCTCCAGGGAGTTTTCACAGCTTCAGAAAAAATCATTAACGGCAATCTAAGCTGGAGAAACTCTATGTTCCAGCTTGATAATACAAATATAAAATAGACACTTAGAAAATATTACTGAAGAATGAAGTAAGACGGATATAGTCTTGCATATTGCACAACATTCTCAACTGGGAAAGGATGAAATTGGGGATCCAGGTAGAAAATTAGATTGATGTACTGTCCTCGACATAATGGCATTTTCATTTCTGAGCCCTTGCAAGTCCAAAACAAAACCATTTTTTATAGTTGTTCAAAATCCCAAGAGAAATGAGTTCAGGTGGTCTCAACTTAGTTTCTCATGTACAAGGGGACACATCAAAAAGCTGTCATCGACTGATAGTAATTTATCATTTTCACTTTTAAAAAGCCATGGGATTACAAGCATGAAACAAACAAACAAAAACAGCCAAAAGAGGTATTTCTAGAAGCTTTTCTTTTTCATTTTACATCAGCTAGCAGTTTCTATTTTATTGGCGGAGTAGTCTTATAAAACAAATAAAAGGTACAAATTTTGTCATGATGTTATTTGAAATTTTCTTAAAGTATTCAAATACTAACATTTAAATTAGAAAATTGATGTAACATAAACGTAGTTTACAATAAATGTAGCAAGCAACTAAATGATATTATACACATTTAAAACCATTGCTAATCAGGTAGGCAAACAAAATTGAAATCAAGGTTTTCTTATTAATTTTCATCATTCAGATGAATAGAATTCAAAGAATTTTGTGTTCAAAAGCTTTTTAAAATTTTATGTTAAAGTGTTTTGAAGAAACCAAACAACAGTTGAAAATAATTTTAGTTAATGTAAATGATTATTTAATTTTCTATAGAGTTTCATATCTTCAGAGGTATAACAATGTGACATTACAATGTCAAGAAATTATTTTTTATGTTTGTTATGGATTTTTGTCTTTTCATTCACCCTCAAATCTCTTGTGACACATTGATCTCATGGAAATTATAAATGTCAACAGTGTGACCATCAGGAGAAATATATCAGTATTTGAAACATTATAGAGATGTGGGTCATAAAGATGGAACAGTATAATTTATTCAAATAATATTTTGATCCTTTTTGAAATATTGACTAACCAAGCATTATTAAATAAGACAAAAAGTCAAAAGTAATTTTGAGAATATAAAATCTAAATGTTAGCTTATATATAAAGCACATTTCCATTTTGAATACTAGGAATAGAGGACCATATCCATGTGTCCTTTAAAATTAGAAGAAAGATAGAGAATGTCCGATCTTATTAAAAAGCAACAGCCATTGAAAATGTCATTAAAAAGATGTTGCAAAAATTAACTCTTGTTACCTAATATTGAAATGGGGAGACAATTTCAGTAGAAATCTGTTCCAAATATGAGTAAATTCTTTGTATTACACAATAGATTTTTATTATAAAAGGTGTATATAGGGCTAAAATGCATAAATTGATAATTTATGCCATTTTACCTCTTACAAAATTTCAAGAAATCATTTTACTTTTTATAATATTTCAAAAAAATAATTTGGCTGAATGACTGAACTCATGTAAAATGAAATGTAGCATTAATACTTCATTTAATAAATATACTTTGGAAATACCATGCTGTTGCTTTATCCATTATGGAGTTGTTATAAATCTTTAATTAATTTTATCACATTTTCTTGAAGAGTATCTTGTTGTTTCCTATATCTATACAGCTTTCACGACTTTCTAAGTTGGAATAGAGTATCATTATTTCCATGGGAGAATATATAAGAAAAGACCTTATGAAGAAAGAGAATAAATGATTAACAGACCCACTCTTTTGTTTAAAAATTAGTCAAAATAATAAACTTCTGTTTAATCAGTAACCATAATAATTAGAGAAAAACTCACGTCAAAGAGAATGAAGTGACTCATGTTTAATTATTTTTTTATTCTCCCATTGGATTAAAAGAGTCCTTTTATTAAGATGGTACAGAACTAAATAAATAAATTTCCTTTAATAAATCAGTGATTGTGATAGTAATCCCTTCATGAATACCAGAGAATTGCATGTACTTATTGTGTTCAGGAAAACCTAACTTTTTAAATTCAGTAGGATCCTATCCATTCTTAAGGGAAAAAAAAGAAGGCATAAATAAGCATATTATTAAATTTAATATTTGTATTAGTCAATGAAAAAAGTGCTGATGCCAAGTACCAGAAATCTATTAGCTTTTATAAAAGATATTTATTGGAGGTAGAAGCTTATAATCACAAGGCCTTAAAGAGTATAACTCAAGGTTACTTCCTCACCCAAAGTCTGTTTTGTCCCCATGGGGGCTGGGACTTGACACTGAAATGCACTCCAATGATGTGGTTGGATGAGAGCCCTAATCTTAACACAATTTAATCAGATGTCTCAGCTGAATCTAATACAATCAAAGGGTTATCACACCAGAGGAACCGACCAGTTTACAAACATAATCTATATTTCTTTTCAGAATTCATAAATAATAGCAAACTGCTACACTCCACCCTCTGAATTCCCAAAAGAAATTACAATATTTTTAAAAAAACAACCTTAAATCAATAACAACGATAAGTACAGAATCCTATCACAATCAGTTTAAAGAACTGTAATTTGTCCTGGGGAAAAGTCCTTTCTGGCTGTAGACCTCTGCAAATTACAAAAACATTTATCTGCTTCCAGTACAGAAAGAGATAGACAAAGGATAAGCATTTACATTACCGTAAGGAGATATTGCGAGGGAAACATGAGTCACGGGTCCCCTACGGTTTCATAAACCTGCAGGACATACTTCATTAGATATCAAAGTCTGAAAGTCATTCTTAAGATGATGATTTCTTCTCCCTGGGGCCTCATGGGGGCCCACTCTTCCCCCCAGGCTTGCCCAACAGCCATTTCTTGGCTCCACTCTCATCAAGCATCTGGGTGGTAACTGAGCTTCACACCTCACCATCCAAGAGTGTTGGGGTGATTGCCACACTTTACCCAATCTTTGGGATAGAGTCTCAACCCCCTTAGTACAGGGAGGGGAGACAACATTCTCCCTAATCTCTAGCCTACATGCCCAACCCTCTCAGAGCAATGAGTTGATGACCTGGCCTTCCTTAATCTATGGGGGACAGGCCAATCCCTCTCAAACCTATGGCTTGTTGACTTTACTCTCCCCAACCTTTGGGGAATGTGCTCTACTTTCTCTGTAGCCTGTGGCAACAAAACACTCCTTGAATATCGGGGTAGAACATCCACCCTCTTCAAATGCTGGGGAAAACTTATCCTTTCCACACCCATGAGTGGGGTCCTTCTCTTAGCCCTAGGAGATGTCTTAATTTCAGGTCTCAGCTTCCATGGTTTTCCTCTTAAAATCATTTTCTCTTCCATCTCTCCCTTCGATGTCCATTTTAGTCCAGGATTACAGTGGTTTTGTTCATACAGCACTCTCAAAAAGCTTGTTGGTTTAGCATGCAAGAAGCAGGGGTCCAAGCCATCAAAGTGTAAGACTTTCCACAGGTTTTTCTTAGATAACTGCATTTTCAATCCTGATTTACAAGTTCAAAATTTAGTTAAGCCCTCAAATGGGGCACTATCATCTGAGGGCTTGATTTCCAGGTACTTGGAATTTCTGGAATCAGTTTCTGATTTCATTGTGCCCAACAGTTCAGTTCTCAGATTATCTTATCATTAAGCAGGTTACTATAAGCTGCAAGGAGAAGCCAGGCTGCATTCTCTGAGTTTAGTTTAGAAATTCTTCAGCTAAATGCCCAGTCTCTCCATTTTCCAATTCTGCCTTCCATACAACATCAGAAGTTAGTCTTGCTAAGTTCTCTGCAACTTTAAAACACGGATTGCTTTTCCTCCAATTTCCAATAATAGTTTCATCATTTACTTCTAAGGCCTCATAAAAAGTCTCTTTAGTGTCCATGTTCCTCTAATATTCTCTTCAAAGTAATCTAGGCCTTTTCTATCAAGCATCTCACAATTCCAGAAAAAATAACCTCTATTCATTTATAAAACTGTTCCAGCATTTTGGTATTTGCAAAAGTACCACCACACTCTCCAGTACCAAGCTCTGTATCAGTCACCCAAAAGGGATGCTGATGCAAAGTACCAGAAATCTGTTAGCCTTTATAAAAAGCATTTATTGGAGGTAGAAGCTTAAAGTCACAGGCCCTAAAGAGTACAACTCAGGATTACTACTTCTCCCAAAGTCTGTTTTATGCACAAGGGGGCTGGGACTCAATGCTGAGTCACACTCTAATGATGTGGTTGGATCAGAGTGCTAATCTTAACATAATTTAATCAGACTTCTCGGCTGAATCTAATACAATCAAAGGGTTATCACATCAGAGGAACTGATCAGTTTACAAACATAATATTTCTTTTCAGAATTCATAAATAATATCAAATTGCTCTATAATTCTTTCCCCAAATAATCTAAGATGTTTAGATCATTCTTTACATATCTGTCTTTAAATATATTTTAACTTACCTTGTTTCACAGGTTATGATTACTTCTAAATCTCAACACCTAACATCATTTTTAGTCCTACTTTTTTCTTCTTAGTACTAAATTCAAGCTTATGTCTCTATTACCCTAAAAAAATAGCAAAAACAAAAAGATATTTAATAGTGAAAATAATTTTAATATAAAATATATGAAAGGTGCATACCTGGAATCCAGGCTATTTCACAATTCAGAATCAGAAGCTAAAATATTATTCAAATAGACTTAGTTTGTTTATATATTACTTCCAGATTACCTTTTTTCAAAGTTTTTTGATAGGAAGAAATAAGCCATAAAACACTTTTCAAGTAGGGATTTGATCTTCATGTTCTATAAAGTGTCCTACCTGTTCCTTTAATATGTTACTATTTTAATAATTTCAGTAGGCCTTACCTGAAGATAACATCAAAGTAAAAATTAATAAACTATATGATTTTAATAAAATGAGATTATAATCTAATTATTTCAATAAATTTTTCATGTAAATATTTTTTAAAATAGAAACTTTTATTGAACTTACCTATTTTTGTTAATTGATTTGGATCAAAAGATTTTACTTATTCATTGATTTATTAAGTATTTATTGAACATTACTTTAGGCTCTATAGAGGATACAAAGGTGTAAAAGATAAAATATCTAATAATGTACCAGTTTAAGAAGCTAAAGATAATTGCATAGTCAGTGCCTAATATAATACAAAATTAACAATGAGAACTAAGACCCCTAACAGCAATGTAACTTCACTCTTTTGAATAGGAACTGAGATTACACATGTCGATGTAAAATTCCTTTAGAAAATTCTTACCCAAGGGATAAGACTGCAAAGTAGGCAATATCTTCATTCTTTGCATCAAGAAATTTTTTTTTAATTATATATATATATATTTTAAAAGATACTTAGATTACATAAATGTTACACAAAAACTATAGGGATTCCCATATGTTCCACCTCCCCCACCTCCCACAACATCCCACAACAACATCTTTCATCAGTGTGGTACATCACCTGCAACGGATATACACATCCTGGGGCTTTGCCACTAAGCATGGACCATAGTTCACATTGAAGACCATACTCTCTCCCACACAGTTCTGTGTGTTATATGCTGATATAAAATGGCCTGTATCTGTCATTGCAATGTCACTCAGGATATTTCCCAAGTCCCGAAAAAGCCCCAGTATTACAACTGCTTTTTTCTCTCCCTACCCCCAAAGCATCCAGTGACCACTGGCTCCACGTTAATGTTGTAATTTCTTCCACTGCTTGAATCAAAATATGTCTTTAACAGAATACCAGTAAGTCCATTCTAGTCCATAGCTCTTCACCCCATAATGAGGAGTCTGGGATGGTGATGTCCACTCTACCTCCAAGTGAGAGGGGGCTTATATCCCATGGATAAGATGGATGGGATTATCTTGCCTGCAGCTGCAGACTCTTTCCATTCCCTGGGATGGCTGTTGTGCATCAAAAAATTTTTACAAACAATTCATCAGGACAAATAATTTGCTTGTCTGGTCAAAAAGCTATCTTGTCAAGAAGATACTTTGTTTACCTGGATAAAAGCTCATAATTGAGGAAAAAACACATGAAAAAATATTCAACATCACTTGTGATTAGGGAAATGCAAATCAAAACTACAATGAGATATAATTTCACACCTATTACAATGACCACTGCTAAGAAGTCAGAAAACTACCAAAGTGTTGGGGAGGATGTGGAGAGATTGGGATGCTTATTCACTGTTGATGTGAATGTACAGCCATTGTGGAAGTCCGTTTGGCAGTTCTTAAGGAAGTTAAACATGGAAACAACCCAGGTGTCCATCAACCAACGAATGGATAAACAAATTGTGGAATATTATGCAGTGGTAAGAAGAAGTGAATATTATGCAGCAGTTAGAAGAAATGAAGTTGTGAAGCATATGACAACATGGATGAACCTGGAGGATATTATGTTGAGTGACACAAGCCAGACACAAAAGGACAAATACTCTATTGTTGCCCTATTATGAAGTAAATATATTGTGTAAACTCATGGAGCTAATAATTAGAATATAGGTCACCAGAACAAGGGTAGAAAATGGAAAGCTGAGGGTTAATCTGTGCAGAAATGGTAAAATGTTGTTTATAAATCTTTGGAAATGAGTGAAAATGGTGAGAGCACATCATGGTGTTTGTGACTAGCAGCACTATTATATGGGTATGACAGTGGTTGAAAGGGAAAATCTAAGGTCATACATAGTGAAACCTCATGTGAAATATGAATATAGGTAATATTGGATATATAAAACTGTTTTTACAAAATATAAACACAAATGAACTAGAGAGACAGAAATACAATAACAGCTATGTACGTCAGGAGAAGCATAGAGAGATTGAGAGGTGATGAGTTTTTTTGTCTTTTTTTTGTTTTGTAATTATTATTATTGCAATAATGAGAATACTTTAATAATGATTGAAGTGATGAATGTACAGCTATGTAATTATAACAAATACTATTGATTGTACACTTTGGATGGATTTATGCTTTATTAATATGTATCAATAAAATTTATTTATTTAAAAAACTCATTTATCAGAACAACAGTTTTCTTATTAAACTTTGTCCCACCATCAAATATTTCCATGTCAGCCAACTCAAATCTGTTACATTTTGTGTTACACACTTGCCAATCTGTGCCCTGCCTTGGAAGACCTATGTTAAACTACTTGTATTCATATCCCTGAGCTCCATTAATATCTTTTCCTAATTTCCCTCTTTTGAATCATTATTTAGATTCTGTCAAGCCAAGGTGTAATTCTCTTTGATGCTGTAAATTTAATAAATTAACTATTTTTTGAGCAATGGGTTTTTTGGGGAGGTCTTATTGAGGTGTTGCCAGGATAGACACCAAGGCTCAAGACCTTTGACTCAAGAAAGACTGCATTCCTTGAAGGCCACTGAGTCTTCTGCTTGGAAAGTCCCTCTGACTGTAACAGTCTCACTTTGTGTCTGAGTTCCTGTTTCTTTCTTCAAGCTCCCAAATATTGAGATAATTTTATATCTTGTAAAAAAGAAACTTTATTTTGGGTATCTTCCTATTATCACATCAACTTTAAATGCCTTTTCTTTGGTCTCAGTCAATTCAGTAAAATCCGGTCCTTTACTAAAGTATCCTAGACTCTCCTTTCTACTTTCTGTTGTGAGTTTATGAAGAAGTTCATAGACCAGAGGGTAAGCATAGATCCAATAAAATATGTCTCTTGATCCAGTCCCAAATGCTGACAACTTCTGAAGATCTAGTCAGACTGGCGTCTTTGCCTTTGATCAGCTATGGTTCTAAATGACATATTTTCACCAAAGCTACAGAGGCCACTTGGAAATCTTTTGATGTGAACACAACTGTTCATTTGAGGGGTATCTTAGAATGAAAAGCAGATAAAATTTAAAATATCAAATGATTAACCTTTTAAAAAAATATATATGAGGAAATTTCCAAAGAAATTCCATTTACAACTTTACTTCTGTAAAGGATTCATTAACAAAGGAAAATGAAAAATATAACAAATTTAAAACTCTCACCATTTTAAATCTTCACAATCTATAATTGTCCTTTCCTTCCAAATAAACTGAAGAATAGCAAAATAATGATGTTAAACAATGAAAGGAGCCAAGCACTTAATCCCAGTTTCCCTTAAAACTTCTTTAAGTTATTTCTATAAATATTAAAGGGAAACCTTAGAATTTTTAAATTAATAATGTGTGCTACAATATCAGCCTTAAACCTGCCTCTATCACACAATCTTACACTTGGAAAGAACCACTCAGATGGTAGACATACCTATACCAACCTTCAGATATTATCCATGTACCAGAAAAACAATCCCACCAGTGTACCTTCAACCAAAGAATATTATTTTCTCAGTAATGTAATCACACCTGTTAACTTAATAATAATCAATCTACTCTGAAAGATGAAATAATTGCTAAAATGCCCTGCTAGAAACCTCTTTGTTGAGATCACCAAGGACTCCCTTATTCATAATCAGGTCATAGGTCATTTGAAGCTTGACCTATTCATATGCTTGTGTTTAAATTAATCTCCAATTGCAGAGCTTCAGAAGTTCTTGTCCCATTTTGGTCCAAACATTGTACTGTTACTTGTTGCTGAACATAGTCAAGTTTAGATTGACCCATGCATACTTTTAGACAACTTGCAAACTTTCTTCTAAAAGAAAATGCTAAAGACGCATTAAATACAATTATTGGAATTCTAGTAGAAAAAATGATTCATCATATTTGCACCAGTCCTTGCAATACTCCGATGCTCTTAATCACAAAACACAAAGGAAAGAATATTGATTTGTTTAGTACTCTAGTGCCATAAAAGGAAAACTGTCATTCCCCCCTCTCCATGTTACTGAACATAAGGGTTACTTTATCTCCAGTGCCACCTGAGCCTACATATTTTATAGTTTTATATATATGTGTGTTCTGCTTTTATTTATTTTTGCCCTTTACAATAAGATGATTAAATATTTGTTTGTATTTTGGGGAATGGTCTAAAAGATTCCTGGAATGTTATGCCTCAGAGATTTTCTAATATATCTTGTACTATTCATAAATCCTTAACCAAGACCTTAAGGATCCTACATTTCCCTTTGATTCTTCCCTTATCCCTTATGGGAATCAATACTTATTATGTTCTACCTATGATTGATTCCATATAATTACTTAAATCTAAAAGAACATAACTCTTTTTAAGGAAAAGTTACTTTTTTTTTTTTCCAAAACAAAGATCATGACTCATGCCAGGACATAATATATCCAAAGAATGTAATTCTTTAACCTCTGGCGGACAGGATATCATTTAAAACGTTTTTCAGTGTGGGCACCAAGAGATAATTAGAGGATTCTTTGGTCTCACCAACTACTAAAAGAAATAGGGTAACTACTTTTGCGAAATCATCATGCATAGGAAATTTTCAGTGGTTAAACTCCTTTCTTCAGAACCTAACCAGAAGTAGGCATTTTGTGGTTTAAAATTAGGTCTCCAATAACCTCACACCTATTCATTAATAAATGATCTGGACAAGCTCTCGGTTTTTTAATCAACTTCATGGGAATCGTTAGATACTAATAGTTTATTATAACTTTTATATTTACCCTGAGGTGAAAACCTACCCATCCTGTCCCAGGACAATAGGTTCAGTAACTCAAATAATGGAAGCCTCCATGGATTTAGATTTAGATTTTCCTTGAAACTCGATGGGTTCTCATGCTGAACAATCTTTGCTGCTAATTTAAAATTCTGAATATTTCTCACAAAATAGGCTTATTGCTTATAAAATTCCATTAGTCTCTCACACATCCCAAATATCAGTGTAATTCTTTAAATTCTGGCACTCTATTTCCACAATAGTAAGGAGAGAAAACACACGACTGACTCTACTCAGCCAAAAATATTATTCATGCTTCAAACATTTATTTTTTCAAATCCCTGTAAAAATTCAGATTTAATCTTGTCTGTTAATAAGTCAGGTCTTAAACCAGAATAGAAGATTGTCAGGATATGTCAAAACAGAACTCAACATACCCATGGTATATGATCCTTTATTAGAGACCAAATCAGTTCAGAAGACAGAACACATTGCACTCTCTAGTTCCTGACAGATGGCTAAGGATAAGACAGCTAAAGTTTATTGTGATAGCAGACATTTTTGTATGTAATATTTGAAATTAGAATATTTTGGAAAGAGGAAGCATTCTTGATATTATCATGAATTCCAATTCTGAATCTTCAATAGATTAAAAAAATCTCTTTATATTTTTATGCTTCTGAAGGATATACTCATTATAAAATTAGAAGTCTGCCCATAAAAGGATACCACAGAGACAAAGGTAAAATCAGGAGCTTTCATTAAACGTTGGCCCCCTTGAAAAACAAAAAGCCAATTATTTGAAGAAGGTCAAAATATCTATTACAGAATGCCAAGGATTGGTTGGACATTAAAAAAAAAAAAAAAAAAAAAAAAAAAAAAGGACATATATTGGGAGTAATATGCTCGTAATTTATGTTAAAATTATCTTTGGTATTCTAAGATTAGCCATTTGCTCCTTTCCCTAAAAACCTCAAATAGAACCTTGCAGTAATTTTACTTTAATTCTCCTGCCATGCAAGTAAAATTAGGATATTATATTCAACCAATATTGGGGATGGTTTACTAAAATTGCTTTGTCTCATCTGTCATTACTATAGTCCTAGTAGACCTGTAAAAATGTGATATGGATATGTGACCCCACCATTGGTCACTTTGAAATAAGTTTCATAAAGTACTCTCTGCCTTGGATTTTAAATATGCTCTGGTCATTGTTTGCTTGCTTTAATAATGGATTAAATCATTTTCTTGATGGAGAAGTTACAGCTTTGGTGGTAGCAAAAATATTGCTTTGTTCTCAATCTGGGGATTTCCAGTTTAACTATCTAGTGCAAAGGAGTCAATTTACAGTGACTGTCATTATGAAGAATTGCAAAGCTTTGTTAATTATTTAGAAACATGCCAATTCATATATACCCGATCTTCAGGAAGGTTAGAAATAGCAAATATAATTCTGAGACTAAAATTTGCAAAGCACTTAATGAACCTTGATTTTCCATGGCCTCTGATATTATCATTGGTTTTAACGACAATAAAATCAACTCTTACTGTGATTCATCTACCCTCACTGTATGGTCTAGTAATAGGCCAACCTACACATCTAGGAATATCACTCAAATTCCAGTCTCTGTCCTATTGCAAACAGGCATAGCCAAATACCGTAGTGGATGCCTGAATTATGTCAAGTCTTACCATTATGAGGCACAGTTGACCCTTCCTCAACATTGTTTAAACAACTCTTGCATGTCTTAAAAGCTGGAGACCTGATACTCTAGAAGAGAAATCACATAAAGATAGCCCTCAGACTCCTGTGGGTTTCTCCATTCGTTTATGTGAGGAGGTCAATATCAACAATAGAAACAGAAAAAAAAAAAAAAAAAAAAAAAAAGGTGAGGAAATAGAAGTTGGAGTGATATTGGATGAGACATTGGATAAATTTTAATGAAAAGCTAGCTTGGAATTAGAGGTGGTAAAAAACATTATTTTGAACTTATTGATAGGCGCTCAGTGGACAGTGATGCCATTAATAGTAGTATCGTAACACAGGAAGAAGTGCAGATGCCAGGTGAAAGATTCTTTCACTTTGGTGATCCTTTGATTTGAAATATCTACTTTGTATAAGTTTCTTACGTTTTTGAAGCTTTTCAGGGGACTGGATAGAAGATAGCTAGTTGAGAGATTTCAGTAAAATCTGATTGTAGTTGTGAAGAATGTGAAAAGAGGAGCAGAAAAACAATATATTTAGGGATAACTATGGCAAGGAAGTAGAGGAGAATAAAAAGAACACTGGAGGAAAAGCTAGAGAGATGAAGGCATAGTCGACTAAGTGTTAATCGGTGCCTTAATGGCACAGAAAGCTACTTTAAATTTATTGAGAAAAAAATGGGATAACTGTAATTTGAGCATAGAGTGTTTGGGGGTGGGGAATAAGCATGCACACACCCACGGTAGAAGAGAGGGTGATAGAAAGAAAGGAAGAATTTAGGATGGGAAGTATGTCATATTAGTAATACAGGGGAGCAATAATGCAAGTCTGCTCTAGTCAGTACTGAATGGAAAACTGATTTGAACCGCCAAGACACATGTAAGAATACAGTTAGAATGTGATGAACAATTGACTGAATCAATACCATCTACATTCTGCTTCAGATTTTCTTATTTCCATTTTTTTTGCAGCTGTTTCCCCACTACATTTATATTGTAGTAAATGTACATTAATTATATTTATTTGATTTACCTCCTTCTTCACAATTTAAACTTCTTTTTAGTGCTAAAATAGGTCATAGCTTCCATATATGTTATACTCTAAGCCATAAAATTTCATATAATCATTAAAATCTATAAATATTCATTTTTAACTAAATTCAGTAGTTAAATATATAATGAGAGAATGATTGAAATATATTCCTATACTCTTTTCTGTGCATTTTAGTACAGATGAGCTTTTCTTAGTTATCCTCTAATTGGGGAGAGAGCTGATGAACAGTGGGAAGTTATAGGATTGTTGGACCAGGAATAAAAATACAAAAAAGAAGAAATATTCCATTTCTTACATCCAAACTAACAGATAAGAGATTTGAAAGTCAGGCTTTGTTGGGAAAGAAATGATTTTTTGAATTTCTGTATCTATACTGGCTAATCGGCAAAGTAGGGTTTTACTTTATGGCCAGCAAAAGAAGAAAGGTGATATAACCATACAGGAATAAGAAAGACAAATCTTACCCCTTATTATCTCAGAGAACTGCAGAAAAAGGAGAAATACTAAGGCATAATTGCTCTGAGAATAGAACAGCTAGTAGTGCTCACTTGGCATAAGCTTTTAGGAGAAATTCAACAAAAGATAATTTCCATCAGAGTGCAAGAAAATTGTTCAGTGATTTTGGTAGGAGAAAGCAATTTAGGTGACGCTTATTCCTCATGACTTGCATTTGGTGTGTAGGGGACACAGACATTACAATATATCCTGAGGGGCCATGCCGGTAGTGGGAGATCTATGGTCACGGTGAAAAAGACCACTAAATGTGAGAACCCCAAGAACAGAGGCAAGTCCTAGGATGCCATATCGTCCCCTGCAAAGAGCCAGATGTGTGATTTTGAAGTGGAAAGAGGATCCCCAATACATGAATTCTCTGGCTGTGCAATATGGCATATGTGCTGGTGAAGTTCCTTTATCAACTGGACAAAGTTATTGTGTCCTGTTGTTTGGTCAAGTAAACACTGGCCTGATTGTTATTATGAGGCCTTTTCATGTATTTAAATCATTAGTCAGTTGATTGTATCTTAGGCTGATTACATCTGCAATCAACAAAGAGCAATCAGCAATGAGAGAAGTCTCATGCAATCATCAGCAAGCCTTAAAGGGAGAACTGATGATTTCAGTAGCCATAAGAAGAATTTCTATCTCTACTTCAGCTAGTCAGCTTGTCCTGAATTCACTGAAACCATAGTCTGAGTTCCCAACCTATAAGCTGACTTAAAAAATTTGGATTTGCCTATCCCTGCCAACGTAAGCCAATTCCATTAATAAATCACATCACACTGTTGGTTCTGTTCCCCTAAAGAACTCTGATTAATATAACATATTAGCCACAAATCTTCAGAGGAGCTAGCAAGTCACCAACTTGTTGAGGAAGAAACCAGGTTGGGTCAGAACTCCAAAAATGTAAAGATTTTGCATAATTCTTTCAAAAACAAAGAGTAAAGAAAGAATTGGACTGAACTAAATTTTACCAGTTAAGTCTGAAATTATTATATTTTGTTTTATTTTTCTTACTATCCTACATGGTGGGGATTCACAAGAGGGAACAGATTAGGATGTAGGAAATTATTTTTAAGAAAATGTTTCTTTGTAATCTGAGTGAATTGTGAAGCCTGCTGTATATTTTTTCTTCCTCTGCTATCATATAATGTCATGCACTTGGTTGAAGGTAGTAGAGACTCTAATTATTTTCAGATGAGCCATTATATTAAGTTGGTAAATCGAAACAATAACCAAGCAAAAAATTCCCTTTCCTTTACCTAGGTTCAAGTAGAATACATGTTTTAATTGTGATTATACTGTAAGATTCAGGCATGTTAATATCCTTCTGAAAAATAGACATAGTGTTCTTATCCTTCTTGAATTGCCTATTATAGGAATCTGCTGTAAAGTCAGCAATCTGGGAAGGGGACAATGGAGAGCAGAGGTAAAAGGATGGAATAACCATGTGAATTTGAAATGCTGTTTTCATTTTCCTTCAAAAGAGTCATTTATCTAGAGCAATGTTATATAAGCCAGGTTCTAATCAATTTCCATTATTGGTAGGAAAGAAATTCTTCATATTTTATTTAACATGTCATGAAATATTTGAATAAGAAGTCAGACTGCTTTCTTTATGCATCTTCTTCAACATCCAAAATTTGTTATATTTTGTCACTGTCATCAGTGTGGAAGTTGAGGGAAGAGAATGAGAAGTTATATTTGGCATCCTGAAATTTATATTCATTTTTAAATAATAATAACATATCTTTGCCTCTTCTAAAAAAAAGTGAATCTTTCAAAAGAATGAAAGAGAGAAAGCGTTAGAAAAAAACTTGTTAGGGATTACAGAGACATCTATCAGTAAGAAAGTAATAAACTGAAAATATATAGAGTTTGACAATATTTAGGTAATGAATTGCCATGTAATTTTAAAATTATTCTTCTATAGTCGTTATATTAGGCACTCTAATGGACAATCCTTTGTTATAATTACTCTATATATTTTGTGCCTAATTTTCCACAAATGGTTCCAAGCTAGATTTATATACAGAAATCTGAAGGAAAATTACAGAACACAATTTTATGAATTATTATTTATGATGATAAAAAGAAGTATTTCAAAATTGTACTAATCTTTGTGTTTTAGTACAGTATCCTAAAAGAAAACCATCCCTTTGTATGAGCCAAAAATTGAATGTTCCAAGATATAGTGCCCTGAAGCCATCTCTCTTTCTTTGTATGCTTACCTTTAAAATGCCAATTGCCAGAAACCTTAGAGATAGGCCCAACTATACTTATGGAAGCTCTATTTTGAAAATAAATTGTGCTTATAGAGAAAAATGGAAAGAAAATAATTGAATAAAACATTTGGTAATGCTAATGAAGAAAATATAGAAATAATGATACACTTGATATAAATATTACCAGTTCTCCATTGGATTTGTTGATTTCTTTTGCAAGAATTGGTTAATGAAGAACACACAGTTTTGAGGGTCAGAAAGCCTGGATATCTGACTTGGGTAAAATCACTACACTGAATTTGTTTCTTGTGTTAAATAAGTGGTGGAGGAAATAGGGAGTTACTGTTTAAGGGGTGCAGCATTTTTATTTGGGGAGATGAAAAAGTTTGGGTAATGGATGTTGGTGTTGGTAACACAATATTGAGAGCATAAGTAGCACCACTGAATTGTGCACTTGAAATTGGTTAACACGGGAAATTTTAATTATCTCTATATTCCTACAATAGAGTTCAAAAAAATACTAAAAAAGAATTAGATTGTCTCTGAAAATCAGCTCTGAGATGATACGAGTCTAAGTATTTTTGTTTTGTAATTTAATTACAAAAAGTCTCACTTTCAAAAAAATTTTCAACTGATAGTGAAAGAAAAATTTTAAATGAACCTTAAGAGTGCAACTTAAATTTTCAAAACCGGAACAGTTGATGCTTTTTAGATTATTATTGTTTGAATGGCTTTCATTGTGTGTGTGTATCTTACCTTGTTCTAGAAATTATTTAAGGCAGTTTGAGAATATATATGTAATCCCAAAAGAGAAACACCATCTGTAAATAAAGTAGTTCAGATTTATTTTAACTCAAGTTCATTAACTGTTTTTATTTTTCCTAGCAGATAAAATTTAATATGATTGTTAGTTGTGTTGTGATACATTATTGATTGAACTAAGATACACTTCTTTTTCTGCAATGACTAGATATAGAGATTTGCAAGCAATCAAGAGATTATTAGATCTATTTTATTTCAGATAAACACAAAGGACAACCATTCATAAGAATGCAACTTCAACATACCAAATCTTAATATATATATTGCCTTAATTTTCAATTTATTAAAATAATATTTAATTAAAATATGAAAATGTCCTATTTCATGTTGCATAAAACAATAATATGTAAGGTGTTAAATTGGATAAAATACCATAAATTAGAATATATATTATATAGTAGAAAATAATGAAACTCATGTCTGTCAGGAATATATGAAGTCAATCTGTTATTTCAGAATTGTATGCTATCCTCTCCATATATATATGTATGCTGTAAGTATTTATAAAGATTCTTCATCTCTTACTCTGTAATTATATGAAATACATATGTGTTTTTGTGTAAATTTATGTGCATGTATAACACATTGACTTATAATATTCAAAAAGCAGCCTTTGGTGATGACAGAAGTATCAGGTAAAAGCTAGTCAGGAATGTTCATTCTAGAAACCTGATAAATTCCACTGGAAATTACCTTTAAATAATGCTAAATGTAAAAGAGAGATTGATGAGAGAGAAAAGGTTAAAAGAGAGAAAATATTTACTATTCACCTTGAAAGGCAGTTCTTTATGCTAATTTCAAATTCTAATGTATAAAATCAGAACCTATGGTTTGTAATAATGATAATAATACCTTTCATTTATTGAGTTCCTACCATTTACTAATTCAGCTATGCTGAATTAGGTAGATGAAATAGCTCACAACCCTCTGAGTACAGATCCAAATAGGAAACAATAAAGAAAACAGAAATTTAAAGATCATCTTTAATACCTGCAAGAATGGATTAGAGAACCTAGCTTAGCCATGAAGACACAACAAGGATGCCTTAATACTTCCTCTCAAATCTGAATTTTTGGATCTTGCTCTTGGTGGAAATCTTTGGACTGCATTTAGAAACAAATCCCAAAGTGCTGCCTCATATACATTCTTCTCACATGGGGAGATAGAGAAGATTAGCTTCCAGATGTCCTATAGAATGTTTAATTGGAATTGTAGATATGAAAGTGGTAAAATGGGAAACTTTAGGTTGTATATACACAACCAGAAGAAATCTTTTTAAAAAAATATAGAACCACACAATTCAAACAGTAAACTTGAATGTAAATTAAGGACTATGGTTATAGTAAACTAATATAATAATAATATTTTTTCATCAGTTGTAACAAAAAATATGCCACATTAATGCAAAGTGTTAATAGCAGGGAAAACTGTGTGTGTGTGTGTGTGTGTGATAGGGGGTATATGAGAACTCTGTACATTATGCATTTTTCTGTAAACCTACAATTTCTCCAATTTAAAAAATGGATTTAAAAAATGGAACAAGATCTGGGAAGAAAATCCCATTCTCTAAACAGGTAGACACAATATAGAGAAATAGCTATACTCTTTTAAATGAAATATACAAGAAAATATTTTTCAGATTTCTTATTGAGAAAGAGTAGTTTATGTTTATTGGAAATAACAGTTTAGAGTCAACTGTTCAATTTCTGAAATGTAACTGGTAATATGTCCTTCCATTTAGGATTATAGACTTTGTTGTTGTTTTAAATGAAATGTACAAGAGAGATCAAACTGATTACTAAATATGAATGCAATTTTTATGTGAGCTAGGATTGCTTGCTTACAGGTAACTTTTTATGTTTTTACACCTCAGGGTGACATCAATGTTCCTGGAGTAACATAAAAGACTCTCTGTCGTTCTTTTGCAGTGACTCAGCAACACTGGAAAAAGGCAATATGACCCAGTATGCCTGACCCAAAGCCATGCTACAAAGATGCACAGTAATTTTATTAAGAATTACGTAATCTTTAACCCAATATTACATAATTTTCTCCCAAACTAATTCTTCAAATAATCACAATTTTTTTTAAGACAAGGAAGTAAGGTGTGGAAACATTGCCAGAAGGGCCAAAATAAATAACCTTGCTAACTGTGGCAGGAATTGTAGACCTTCCTTCTTCCCTTGAGAAGTCTCCTTCCATCTTATTCTCCAACTTCTTGTCAAAACTATGATTTTCATCAGCCATGAAAACGTTGGCCTTTACTAGGAAACTTGAAGATTGTCCCTCACAGTTATTTATAAAGAAATACCAAAATTATACGGAATCTACATATTAACTAAAAGAAATAAGGAGACCATTCAAAGACACAGAGAAAGAAAGTTATTTCCTGTTGGTCCTATTTACTAGAAAAAAAAATGTTTTAACATTGCACACTCAGAATAAACGGCCTGATCCGGGAGTGGCAACAATATTAGACCCAATGAACAAGACCAGTTTATGTCTCTAACTCCAGCTGTAGCTATTCTAATAGAATGACTAGCTCGAGCCCATAAAACAAGAGATGCTAGAGCTAGGTCAAGGTCTCCCAACTCCCAGTTCTCCCAGTTTTCCCAGTTGTCTTTTCTCTGTGCTATTTGTTCTATTCTTCATTCTTTTTAAGCACTGATACCTAATTTTGAAGACACAATTTTATATAGAATCTTAATATATGAGTTTATGAAAGCAATAATTTAAAACAAATTTATTTTCTGCATTTAAATTTACATCATATTTATTGTGAGATCAAGGGGAAAGAAAAGCTTAAAACTGATTATATAAATCTTATTAATAACACTCTCTTTTGCATTTGATAGCTGTTTTTTAACTGGCCATTACTTGTTTAAGAGAGTAAGCAACAATCTGATGTCCTTAGCCTTATTTACCACTTAATTGGGTGCATTAGGTGAACACTTTAATAAAGAACTCACTGCCTTAATTTTAAAAGTGGTGAAATGCTCATGCAGGAATTAAAAAATAAAAAGATTAGAGCACAGCTACAATCCTATTAATCAGTAACACATTATAAGATCTTGAAATATATTTCCAGAGATGGCAGGGGCAACATTGTTGAAGAATGCACAAAAACAAATTAACCTTCCAGTTTTAGTTAATGCATCAGTGGTCTCCTATGTGTTAAAATTTGACAGCACATTTGAGAGCGTTCTTTAATTACCACACTACCAAATGTTAATATTACAAACCAATGTTTTGGAACCCTCGAATTACTTCAGCGGGACTCAAGGCCTCCAAGGAACAAGTTTGCAAACCACTGCACATCAAGTGTGCTGCATCTCTGGCCATGGGCTTAAAGGTAGAAAAATAAAGGGCAGGCTGGGACAGAGACATATAATGAAAAAGCCAAGTATGGACAATGAAATTTACTACATGCAAAGATTTGTAAAATGTTTCTCTGACTTTTTCTAGGAACTTCAGTCTTTATGAAATGAAATTTGGATCTGAAGGTGTTGGGGAAACACAAGAAAGATACAATCAGGTGCCAGGGGACTTTTGGATAACATTGCCTCACTAGGCCGACAGGGCTTCTTGGAAGCTTGCCATTTGAAAAACCCTTCTTTCATCTGAACATATGGGCTTAATAAACCGTGACTACAAGAGCATGCTATAGTAAGGTTGAGGCTTTGCTATTCCCATACAATATTTTTTTTATAATTATAACAAGGGAATAACAAACCTGAGAACTTCTTCATACTTTACATGTTGTAATATATCTTGACAATTTTGTATTCCTGCTACTTTGTAGTATTGCTGTTAGCAGGTGGAGAAAGACAGCCTCTCAGAATCCCACAAGAGAAAAAAATTATAATTCAATGTCTTCACTGTCAATCATATAGGATATAAAAGAAGGCAGGTCACTTCAGGAAAGAAAAAAAAAAAACAGTGACAATGTCATTTCTACTAAGCTTGACTGTAGATAAAAATGTACTTGTTTCCTCTTCTAAAAGAAGGAAACAGTCCCAATTTTACTTTAACTTGTTAAAAATAAAAGGCCTTCTAAGCAGAGGGTAATGTTTAATTATTCATTTTTATCTTAAGTAGTAAACAAAGATACCATTTTGAGAAAACATTCAATATGAACAATATCTTAGAACTCAGAATCGTTCACTAATTGTTTTTAAAAGACCCAATGAATTATAATATTTGGGGCCTGGCAAGATGAAAGTTTCTTCTGACCTTTACATATAAATTTCCCTAATTTGTTCTGGTGCAGTTACATCAGGAAGCAATCCTTATATACACAAATCCCCACATCTGGCCACTGGCTTTATAATGATAATATTATTGAATGAAGACATTTATAGAACATGTCCATGTTGATTCAATTGGCTGAGATTTCTGAAAAACTAAAGTCTATATTCCCATGTAGATACCAACAGAGGTACAGGAAGAATTCACAGGAGAGCAAGGTTGTTAATGTTATGACAAAGCTCTCCATGTAGGGTTAAGCACACCAGGACAGTCAAGTATATGCAGGGGTATAAAGGGCATGAGGAGAGAATCTGCTGAGCCCAAGGTATTCTTGTAGCAACAACCACACTACTCTAGGCAGTTAAAGAGTGTGAGTGTAAAACAACTTGGTTCTCAAGTCCTCTCTTCCCTTTCCCATCACTCTGCTATGCCTAGAGAACCAGCATATGCTCCTTCAATAGTTAATTCCTATTCAGGTTAAGGCACTGATTTCCTAGAAAAGCACCTATGCTTGCAAATAGCATTAAAAGTCTTTTTCAGGAAATTATTCAGACACGTGGTAAGCCTATTTTCTATTATCTTGTCAGAGAGCACATTTAATAACCAAAACAGTCCAAGAATTGGTTATAAAATAATACACCTCTCTTCCCAAGCAGTAGGTATCCTACAGCCCAAAGAGTGTTCTAAACATTAATGAATAGGCTGCAGTTCCACGATGGACCATATAACTGTTCAAAACTAATGGTCTTTGTGGGACTTATTCCTCAATCTCAAATTTCCACAGTGGGCTGGAACAAAGCAGACATAAAAAGAAAGAAGTGTCCTGTCTCTTGAGTTTATTTGGCCCTAATAAAGGAACCTGATAATTACAAGTTAGTCTTGAATTTTTATTTTGAAGCTGAGGAGAAGAAAGTACCAGTAAAATTGCCATTTTTGTTAAATTAGGACTAAATAAAGAAATCAATGGAAAAGAAACCTAAGTGGACAAAAATGTAATAAAGTTTCCATATTCTATCTCTAAGGTATTTTATGACTTAAGTAAACCCTAATATCAATAATAATATTATTTCCATTAAAAAAAGTATTCTGGGTCCCAATTATTCAGGTTTGGAAACACAGCTGTGCAACAAACAGGATAGTGGCCAGCCAGTATATCAATATTACTTGACCAGTTCTACTTTCACTCCATAGCATCAGTGAACTGCCAAACAATAGAAGATAAAAGAAGAAATAGAAAATATATGCTTGATTGTAATCTAGTTATATATCTACCAAGTCTAAATATTTTATTTGATCAACATCTTTTAAAGTGGATAAAACAGGAAATTAATAGTTCAGAGGTGCTAATATTAGCTTCATGGATGCTTGGGTAATATAACATGCTTGTGCTACAATAACTGCTTCTTTAAAATGCTAATGTTAATATCAGCCTGCTTTCTATCCATTGTGAATAAATGCTAGAGAAAAAAATAAGATGAAATAAAACTTGGTGAAATGTCCTGATATTATAATAGTCTGTTTCTAGTTATGACAGCGATGGAGTGATTGTAAAGACTAAGTACTATATAAAATATAAAGGAAGTTGCATGAAAATAAAAATGAATTCAAATTGATCAGGTTAACCAGAAGTAATTGCTATAAGAGAATTTCTGTCTAGGAGCTGAACTTTGGAAAGAAATAATATCTTCAAAAAAATTAAATCAATGTCAAATAAAAATTGTTAGGTTATTCTGACTTTTTAACATGAATAAATTGGTTTGACAGCTATTATTTTGAGGATTCATTTACACTAACAAATTTTTATTGACACATTAAATGAAAACATGATTTTTGTACTATCATATGTATTAGCATTTATTATCACTAAGAAATGGAAAATTTTACAAAATATCCAACAAACAAGAATACAGTTCTACCAAAATTATTTTATTTCTAATTCTTAGTTTTAGAATTTCTCTCTACCTAGTACTTTATATTTATAACAAAAATACACAATGTTTTTCATATTTAGATATTCAGTTAAAAGAAAGAAAGAGAAAATGGTTGACTGAACAGAGAAGTTCCTGAAGTTATTAGTTTTTGTTCTATTCATTTTCAGTGACTGTATTTGATCATTTTCTACATTGCCTTTGAGAACATACAAGGGATACCTGTGTTTGAGTTGCATAGAGACACTCAAGTGCCTGACCATTTCAGACTTAGAGCTGCAGGCCTTCTTATGGCTATTTTCATGCATTCTGGTATGCAGAAATATGAAAATTACTAGATCTCCAACCACCTAGTCTTCACATTATATCAATTATTATTTACAGTAAAATAGGTAACTATACTAATACAGTAACCAATCTATACCTTCTAAAGGAAATTTAAAACAGAGAAATGGTTACATAGGTGGAGGAAAACCTGAGAAGCTAAACGAGTGTTGGTAAGGGAGTAGAAAACTGGAAATGTGTGGATGAGTAGAGCATTGAGTCTCAACCTTGGATGCATAATCAAAAGTGATGTCTATTTTGTGCCCCAGAAATTCTGATGTAACTAGTCTCAATGTGGTCTGGACGTGGAGTTTTAACATCTAGGTTGAGACAAGGTTGGCATCTAATGAGTTATGCACAATAGGAGGAAGTGGTATTTTCATAGCCCAGTAACCAAATTCAAGAGCTCAAACTGGTTGGGAGCTGGCTAATAGGAAATGGAGCTGTAGAGGATATGCTTCTATTACTGGCAACTGCCAAAGAAGCAAAAATAGAAGGGGAATACTTTAGCTTCTCCCCTTCTTCCTACTTTACAGTTTTCCACCAGTGATTTTCATTGAGTTGAAACTACCTGGAAGCAGAAGAGCAAGAGAGCTAGAGAAATGTAGGAAATAAACTCATTGCCATATTAAATTTTCTTGTGGCATATTACCTAGGTATGGGTAATGTGCATCTACCGTAATTATAAAGGTTGCCGTGAAAGTTTCAGCTGTTTCAGCCCCTAAACTGGAAGGTAGAATGTTGGGAAGACAACAAAGAGTCTAAGCTACACTGTCTTTGGCAGCTTCTCCCAGCACAAAGCTGACCTCTCCATCTCCTTCTTATCATATCTTCTTTGACTCTCCTGCCTCCTCCTGTCTAAGGATCCTTGTGCTTCAGTTTACCAAAAGATTGCCGATGCCAAGTATCAGAAACATGTCAGTTTTCATATAAGGTGTTTATTTAGGGTAAAAGCTTACAGTTTCAAACCATGAAAAGACCAACTCCAATCACCATAAGAGCTGCTTTTCACCAAAGTCAGCTACTGTTGATCCTGGCATTATTGCCACATGGTGAAGAAAAATGGCCACCAATCTCTGCAGAGGTCTCTGCCTTCCCCTCCAGAATCTACCGTCTCTTGGAGCTCATTTTTGAGCAACCAGGCATAGGGCTTGTCTCTTTCTGGGCCTCCTATATCAGGCTTTTCCCAATTTCAGCTGTAAGCTATCAGGCATATAGCGGTGCTGGTCTCTTGAGTTTATCCATGGGCCCAGCCTCTTGGGTGCTTCATGCTTAAACAATCCTCTCTCACACATTATAGAATCAAATATGATGGCTCACTATTTCCTCTGTCTGTCTGAGTCTCTGTATACCCTTTATATGAGACCCAGCAAGAGGGTGGAGACTCAAAATGAATCACCCAACACTTCCATAATCCAGTCAAATGGGGCTCACACCCATAGGAATGGATTAGTTTGCAAACATAATTTTTCTCCTTTTGGGATTTATATATTTTATGAATCTCCAACTGCCACAGTTTGTGATTCCACCTGGATAATCCAGTATGTTTTCCTTACCTCCAGAACTGCAAAATTCCTTTTTCCTTGTAAAGTAACATATTTATAGGTTCCAGGGATTAGCATGTGGACATCTTTAGGGGCCATTATTTTGACTAACACAGTGGACAAATAAAGGAAGTCTGGCTGCTTAATTTATGAAACTCAGGAACTTCTTTCACCATCCAACTTGCCATCAAATCCTTGCTATCCAAATTCAAGAATAAACAGATCCAGACCATTAAAAGTACTTGGTTTTTTTCTTGTGAGGTTTTAGGTGTCATCTTCTCTGAATTTTTCATATTCTCAAATATCTTTCTCTAGCTATGATAATTTAATAATACTTTAGATGAGGATAGTATTCTCTCTGCAGTCTGTATATGTGATCCCACTGTTTTCTATCTTCCCTTGTGCATGTTAATTGGATGCCAATTTGATTCTCTTTTTCTTTGCAGGTATTTTTTTTTTTTTTCGGTCTTGGATTATTAAAATACCTTCTCTTTCTATTAAGAATTCAGAAATATTACATGATATATGTCCTTGTTCTTTAATCTTTGCTAAAAATCATTAGGTCCTTTTAATTTGCAGACTATTCAATATTCATACATTTCTTATTTAATCTGCTTAACGATTGCCTCTTCTTCACCTATCTTATATTTTTTCTTTAGAATTTCCATCTTTTTATAATTTTTCTTAGTTCTTTAAGGTATGCCTTGCACTAGGTAACCTAGATTACTTATATGGAATTCATCAATGACAATTCACTCTATCATTCATCCACTGAATTGTTTAGTTGATAAATCTCATTCCTGGGCTCCAGAAATTTCATCTCATGCAGAATTGAAATGTCCTAGATTGATACCATCATTATTATTATAATTATTACTATTGTATTTCATTTCTCATTTGTGTCCTGGTCCCAAGAGGAAAGGAAACTGGAAGAATGATTTGAATTTTCCAATTCCTAAACCAAATGAGTATAAAGTTAATGGGGATAAAGAGGCCAAGGAAGATTCTTAAGGTCCAGGGAGGCCTGGCAGACAGCCTTATTTGATAGAGAGGTAGAAACTATTTGCCTTTCACCACATTTTGTACTAATACCTCTTAGAATTCACCATCTTTTAGAACTGAGTGAGCATCAGTGAGTCAACTAAGAAAAATAGCAAAAACCTAAAGAACTCCAGTGCCTAGAATAAGAATATCAGATAGAGCAAATAAACACAAATCCAGTAAAATAATACTGCTTAAGAACATAAATAGCTTATAATAAAATAATAATAACTGCCACCACCACAATAATAATAATAACAATAATATCAATATCAACTCGGGTGGCACAGATATCTGAGGCACAACCCCTTAGGTTCTGCTGCTTTCCAGTTTTAGCCCTTGCTCAACACTTTGGGTAATACATACACCAGTTGTGTTGGCAGCCAATGCCTCAGAAACCACACTCTTCCTTGCATATAGCTGCCTGAAGGAACCTATTGGATCAGAAACAGAAAACGGATAAAATGGGAAAGTGGAAAGAGAAGAAGGATGGTCAAGTTACCATATTTCCAGAATTCCCCTGTCTTAGGCTGACCTTTTGAACCAATATTCTCTAAGCACTTACCATTTTTTAGGCCCAAACAAGATCATTTTAAAAATGAGTTCTCCAGTAGTAAATGGAGCAGACTCTGGAGCCAGACTTCTGTGTTTGATTCCTGCTTCTTCTACATACAAGTCTTTTGAAATTGGAAGCTCTGTCCAGCAGTTTCCATGTTTGCACATTGGGGATAATAATGCTAACTACTTGATTGAGTTGTTATAAAGATTAAACATACACACATATCAGTTTCTGGCAAATATTAAGCATTGTAAAAGTGTTTTCTCTTATCACTATTTTCTCTCAAAAACTACATGTGGTAACTATAATTGGCCCCATTTTGTTGTTGTTGTTGTCATTGTTTTTTCCATAAGAAAAACTGAGCCTCTGGGAGATGAAGTACATGGTCCAAATTCATGTATTCATGTGAAGTAAAGCCTATATTTGAA
This sequence comes from Tolypeutes matacus, assembly GCA_026826555.1. NCBI lineage: Eukaryota > Metazoa > Chordata > Mammalia > Cingulata > Chlamyphoridae > Tolypeutes > Tolypeutes matacus. The sequence continues at coordinate 38,983,473 of JAKSZT010054334.1, read as the reverse complement.
CCTGGGATTTCAGAAACTAAAGTCTTTGTTCATGAATTGAAACTGTCAAATGAACTCATGCTTATTTGTTACTAATGGAAATTATTTACAGCTTTGGTCAAATGAGCTTTTTGTGAAGGAATTAATTTACACATTTAGCACAAATAAATTTGAGGAAAAAAGTATATTTTATGCATTTGTTGTCATTTTTGGAACATGTTATATATTTAAGAATCAAAACAAAATAATCTCAAAAAGAGATTTTCATAGCAAGAAATAACATATTATTTCCTCATCTATCATTACATATAAGTCTTTTTTCCTCTTAGGATTTGTTTCATTCTGTATTGGCTAACCTTCAGCTGAAGATGTGAATCACTCTCCATAGAATATCTCATGAAATCAGTTGGCACATTCTTTGCTTTTTCCTAAACTATGCTGCCTAATCAATAAAACTTGTTTTTGTCCAAGATGTTAAATAACTAAGACTGTTGAATCAAAGATTCCTTGAAATCAGCTTATTTATTTTGAGAAAATATAAAACTGGTTGCTTTTCATATTTTCTTGGATTCCACAGTTGATTTGCTCTAGATCCTGGACTTTATTCCATCATTTTTATTGCTATTTTAAAAATTTACTATTATTTGTATTAGAGAATTTGTGGGTTTACAGAACAGTCATGCATAACATACAGGATTCCCATATACTCAGTCTTAACCTATATATTGTTCTTCCTGAATAGAATTACAAATTGTATTATGACTATTGCAAATATGTTTAACATTTTAGGACAAATTCCTAATCTAGAAAAACATCAGAATCCAGGGCCACTTATTGAAATGTATGTAGACATGAAAGATTCCAAAACTTAAATCAAAGGATACCTATATACCTTTGGAAAGTTATTTTGTTATAGTACATTTAGAAATGTTTACGAACTAAAATGAAATATGGTAGAGTCGGGGGTGGGAAGATAATGAAGGAAAGAACTAAAGTGGATTCTATTAAAAAAAATATTTTGCAACATGAAATATTTATTTATAAAGAAGCATACTGTACAGATTTCTGGGAAATTTAATTTTCTCCCCATATATTTGTTAAACCATGGTTTGATTTTCATGTATGGAATATTAATTACTAAACATTCATAAGAATTAGAAAATTACAAATCTATAAAAATTACATTATAGATTTTCCATAGTAAATGAAAATAATTTTATATAAAATAGAAATGGCCAAAATACTGTTAAAAAGACAATGAATTTTAATACGGTTTTGGTCAATTTTAGAGCTTATATTCATTATTATAAATTGAAAGGCTTTTATTTTAAACTAAAAAAAAGTTTTTGTGTATTTATTTGCTTGCTTGTTTTCTTTCTACCATTCCTGTTATGCTGAAAAAAATGTTTGTATAACTAGCCATCAGATATATGTAAAGTGGTTAGAGCAAGGAATTTATAAATTGAGATAGAAAGATAGTGAGGTAAAAATTCTGGGGAAATAAGAAATAGAGCATTTATAAAGGAGATGATGTAATAAAAATCAGAGTATATGTATCCTTGAAATCAATAAGTGAAAAAAAAAACTGATTTTTTTAAATAAGAAAAGGATATGTCAAACTCTTTTAATAACCTTTCCTTCAAAGAGTTGACCATGTACCTGTCATTTAAGCCCATATCACTCTTTATTCTAGTATGCCTTGTCAAATGAATAGGAAATGTTTTAAGAAAACATGTAGCTATCCTAGAAATCTTATCACTTTCATTTACTAGTGATATTTTTTAGAGTTATTTAAAAATTTATTTTTATTTATATGCATGCTATTTCCACAAGTGAAAACTCCCCCTTATCCTCTCCCTAATTCCTAGTAACCTCAAATTGATTCTTGGTATCTCATATAAGGAAATTGTACAATATTTGCCTTTATGTGACTTAATTTACTGAGCATAAGATTTTCAAGGTTCTTCCATGTCACAGCATGTATCAGAACTTCATTCCTTCTTATGGCTAAATAATAGCTCTTTATGGCTATCATCACATTTTTGTTTACCCATTTATTTTTTGTTGGGCACTTGGGTTGTTTCCACCATTTGATTATTGTGGATAATGCTGCTATGAACATTGGTATACAAGTATCTGTTTGCAACATTATTTTCACTTTCTTTGGGTGTATACCAAGGAATAGAATTACCAAGTCATATAAGTTCCAATATCTCCATATCCTTTCCAACACTTATGTTCCTTAAAAAAAAAAAAAAAAAAAAAAAAAAATAGCCATCCTTGTGGGTATGAAGTGGCATCTCCTTGTGCTTTTGAATTGCATTTCTCTAAAGGCTAATCATCTTGAGCATCTTTTCAAATGCTTATTGACCATATGTATTCCTCTTTGTAAAAAATCTGTGCAAGGTCTTTGCTTACTTTTAAATTGGGATTTTTGACTTTTTGTTATTGCATTGTGAAAAAAATTCTTTATATAAGCTGAATATTAAACACTAATCAGATATATGTTTGCAACTATTTTTTCCTGTTTCGTAGGTTGTCTTTCATATTATTAATAATGTCCTTTGATCAAGTCCAATTTATCTATTGTTTCTTTGTTTGATCATGGTTTTAATGTCTCATCTAAGAATTTATTGCCAAATACCAGCTCATGACGACATGTCCGTATTTATTTTTTGAGTTTCTAAGAGTTTATGGTTTTAGCTCTTATATTTAAGTCCTTGATCCATTTTATGTTACTTTTTGTGTGTGGAGCAAAATAGGGATTTAAGTTCATTCTTTTGCATGCAGATGTCCAGTTTTCCCAACACCATTGATTGAAGAGATTATTCTTTGCCCACGCATATAGTTGGCATTCTTGCCAAAAATCAATTTTCCATAGATGTGTGGAACTATTGTTTTACTTTCAATTCTATTCTATTGGTCTATTTGCCTATCTGTATGTTAGTATACTATTTTGATTACTGTAGCTTTGCAGTACATATTTAACTGGGAATTGTGAATCCTCCCAATTTGTTCTATTTCAAAATTGTTTTGGCTATATGGGGCTCCTTACAGTTCCATACGAATTTGAAGAGTAGCTTTTTAATTTCAGGGAAAAAAAAGTGCTGTTGGGATTTGGATAGGGATTATGTTGAATCTGTAGATTATTATGGATAGTATTGATATTTAGTCTTCTATTCCATGAACATAGAATGTATTCCTATTTATTTAGGTGTTCTTTAATTTCTTTCAGCAGCGTTTTGCAGTTTTCAGTGCACAATTTTTCAGATACTTAGTTAAATTTGTTCCTAAATCTTTTATTTTTTTAGATACTGTTGTAAACAGAATTGTTCTCGTTATTTCCTCTTCAAATTGTTCATCAATAGTGTAGAGAAACACAATTGATTTTGGGGTGCTAATTTTGTAACGTGCCACCTTGCTGAATTCATTTATTAGCTCTTATAGTTTTCTTGTGGATTCTTATTATTTTGTTAAGAATTTTTGCATCTAAATTCGTAAGAGAAATTGGTCTGTAATTTTCATTTCTTGTGATTTCTTTGTCAGGCTTCAGTACCAAGGTAATGATAGCCTCTTAGAATGAGTTAGGAAATGTTCCCTTCCCTTGAATTCTGGTAATGATTTTAGATAGAAAAGTAACTTGCCATAACTTAAGCATAATATTAAAAATTATAATTTTATCCCATTTACTTCAGTAATCTGGAAGTCTTTTCTAAGGCTGGATATATAAGAGGTGTTTGGTTTTCTTAGAATATTAAGATTGTCTTAGCAACTAAATAAAACTTAAGATTTGGTCTTTGGTAAAACAAAATTCTTTATTTTATGTCTAAAAATGTGCTATCTACCAACTTCTGTCACAGGACTATCACTCAAGAGACAATCAGCAAATACTTTTTTTAATCTTGTCTCAAAATGTGGGAACCTTCCGGGAGTTCCTGCACACAGAGGAATAAGATATCTTAAAAAACCTGTACAGATCAGACTTTGTTAATATTCTCTAAGTCTCTGATAAGTACTTCAAAACTGGAGGAGGATTTTCAGATGTTCCCCACATGATTAGTCAAATATAAAAAGTAATAAAGATTAATTAATAATATTGTTATAATTTGATAGTTTCCTTCGACATGTTGCTCTGTAAGTTTGGTCTTTTTAAATAAAAAAATATCCTAAGAGCAAGGATTTTTTTAATATACTTGTTAGTAGAGTAAGAAAATTATTTCAAACATATTTCCATTTATTGTAATGAGCATATATGCATTTTGTATATCATGCCTTTAGTTTATATTTATTTCTGTCTCATTGGATTGAATTAGTCTCCACTGGTCAATTACTTTTACTTTATTTCAACTCTGAGGTACTTGAAAAAAATGACTCTTTGTATCTTATAAACCCAAATACCTAAACTTCACATTTGAATCCCCTGGACAGCCATTTTAGTTGTGGGAAAACAGTTTTTAAATTGAGCTTTAAAGACTGTCTAATATGTTTTAAAATAATGCATTTCTTTTTTAGAGCAACAGAGGAAAGGAAGTGGAACAAATTATCCAGTTAGCTAAAGATTTCAAGTTCATTTTAGGTTCAATCACTGAAGTCAATTGCATTTGGAATTTTAAGATGCAATTGTTTCTGCAAATTTCAGATCCCAGGAGGTATCAAATACAGTATTATAGATCCAAAGTCCTTTGTTATATAAGATTTGCAGCATTAATAGGCTGACACTATTTGGATAACCTCAATCATTTATAAGCCTGTTAAAATACTTTTTTTTTTTTTTTTTTTTTTTATCATTTCAGAGACTAATAAACTAACTGAATTCGATTTTCATGTTACTTGAGTGTTTGAATCTTTTACCAGAATTCTGACATCCATTAGCCATTGTCTGAAATAGGTGATTGCTGTGGTAAAGAATAAGCCATAACAAATTATCCGGTTGTAAATAGAATATACACAACAGCTGGAGTTTTTCTTTCTCTTATTCTCATTCTGACTGACATAAGCTGCTAGTTGTAGTTTCCCATTTTGTGAATATTTTTTTTTCCTCAGTATCAGAAAGCCATACAGTTCAGTAAAAGATTTCTTATGATGCAAATAAAGAAATCAGCAGTTTACTCTGATTTTAGTAGTTTTCTTTTCTTTTTTCTTTTTGCCCTTGATAAGTAAGCCATTTATTTTAATGAGTGTGTATGATATTTCTGTGCAATTGTTTTTGCTTCATTTACCTTACATTTAGCAAAAGTCAATGCTAACCTGGTTTAGTACTGACAATGACTTTATATTAGACTTTTCTTTTTTTTTTTTTAAGGATTTATTTATTTATTTATTTACTTTTATCCATTTTTAAACCCCCTCTCCCTTTTTTTGCTGTTTCTGTGTCCATTTGCTGGAAGACTCTGTGTCTGTTTCCTGCCTTCTCTTCTCATCCTTCTCCTCCTGTCTTCACTGGGATTCGATACTCGAAAACTCCAAAGTGGGAGAGGGCGTCCTACCGCCTGCGCCAACTTAGTTTCTGGTTTTTCAGTGTGTCTCATCTTGGCTTGCCCTTGGGTCACTCTCCTGTTATGTCATCATCTTGCTGCGTGGCTTGTGGGGCCTGGAGGCTCAACCGCTCGCAGGGCCTGGTGACCCACGCGCCTTCTATATATTTTTTTATTTTTTTAATTTTTACTGGGAGGTCCTGGGGATTGAACCTAGGTCCCTCCATATGGGAGATGGATGCCCAACCACCCAAGCCACATCCGTCCCCCTGCTATATCTCTTAAGGTTGACCAAAGATACCCAAAGTTACAGTCTTTTCCTAACAGGATGGTCATATAATAAATCAGGCTTAGTTTATCACCAGCATTCCAAAAACCAGACCTAGGGAGAAAAACTAGGTCTGTGGACACATGCATGGTTTCTAATATAGCAAATATTTAGCCTACTCTGATTATCACAAAATCAGGACAGCGAGAATATTCTCATTAGACTTTTCTTGATATGACTCTCAATACAAAATGTTTCTAAGTAATTCATAAAACACTTGGACATGAATAAAACTTAATTAAAAAATATTTGAATGATAAAAACATGGAAAAATTCTAAGATGCAAATAATTTCTCTTTTTATAATATAGAGAAAATTCTTAAAACCTCTGTAAAAGATTAATACATATTTGATTAAAACACTATACCTGTAAGTTTTCTTTATCTTTTAGATAATACCCTCAAAAAGTCAGTAAGATATCAACATTGTTCACCATTTTAAAGATCTCTTTTACACGTTTCTGTTCTAAGCAATGCTGTCAAGCAGAGAGGAAAATATTATCTATTGAAAATTATCTAGTGTCCAATATTTGTAGAGATGATAAAATTATACTTTGGGTAAAAACATCTTTCTTTGTTCTCTCTCTCTCTACTCCCCTCCTTTTCTATCTCTCTTCCAACGATACTTGTGACTCTATAAACCAAACCTGTAGGGAATATCTCACTGCCTTAACTAAGAAACTCTAGATATAATCAAGCCACAGAAGACTTAGAATATCATTGCACTTTCTGTCTGTAATTGATCCCTCTATACACAATTCAGCCTCAGGAAGAAGCATGACATAAGGAAAGGCAAAAGAAATCTGTAAGGATTACCAACTAAATTCTTAAAGTAATCTGTGTGAATTAATGCTTTTACAAAACTTTTCACCAATTATCTGGAGTAAGAAAGGAGAAAAGAAGTTGATATTTTATACTTAAATGTGCAATGACTAATGAAAGAAATAGAGATGGAAAAAGTCAAACTTAATAACAAATAAGTTTGGGAAAATTGAATATCAATTTATTGCCTTTCAAATATCTCTGCCAATGAATTCTTCTCTTCTCCTCTTTGGAATTTAATTTATAGTATGTGCACTACAAACTATAATCTATCCAAGCCAAATTGTAAATCATTCTTTCTGAAAATTTAAGAGACTTCTCCTTTATTTATATATATTTTATTCTTAATAAAATAGCCCTGCCACTCAAATGCCACTTAAAAGCCATACAAGTGCAAGGGTGTGGGTGTGTTGCACAAAAAGAGAACAATATACCTATATATGTTGCTGTGTCAGTCTGTACAACTAAGGTATCTATAAATGCCACAGAAATTCTGTGTTTATAATTTTATAATTGCTATTCTCTCGTAAACCTTTGTAAGACCTAGTACATGTTTTTTCACTGACCAAAAAGCTAGTGTATAAAAAAAATAAAAATAAATTTCAAAGATCTAAAAAAAAAAAAAAAAAAAAGCTAATGTATAGACAAAGGGCTTTGGAAAAACACATATATCAAATTTGAGCAGTATGGAGCATATTGTTGCCAATAATTCATTAAAGGAAATTTCAGAATTAAAATAGAACTTTCTAATATGTGTGGAAAATATACTGTTGAGATTTAGGGAAAAATCTCATTGATAACATCTTTCAGCATAAAACAATGCATTTTTAACCTGAGATTATTATAAAATTACATTTAAAAATTCAGGCTATACCAAAATAAAAACTTTTTTGATTTTGTAATTCAATTGCTATCTTTCAACTATTACAGATAGATGAGATCTGAGTTATTATTTTTAGGGACTTTCAAATTTTCTTAGCACATGGACATATTGGAATATATTTACAGTGATTAAGAACAATTTTCTTCCAAGCCTTTATACCTTTTATGCATTTACATGTTACAAATAATTTTATATAGTAATGCTGTGTGTGTCCTTGTATATAGCATTAAGTCAGAAGTAAGCTGGAGAAGCAGATAATTGCTCATACAGATGTTGATCCTTGGGATTATCCTGCTCACTTACGTTGACTAGAGAATGATGCAGAATTTATTTGTTGCTTAACCTAGTATTCCTTGAACACAACAGCTAACTGCCATATTTCTGAATCTCAAACTTCTTCCAGCAATTTGTTACCTTATTTCTTGCATTTATTTATTCACAATGCTTAGCACTATGACAGGTTTTACAAACACATTGGTGGACCATACAAAATAGCCCCTGCTTTCATGTTGCATCAAATATAGTTTCATATTCCACCTCATCTGATGGCCAAACTCAGTTTCTGTGGTCTCTGAACTGTTTTAGTACTGGGCTTTGTTCCTGGAAGAAATGCACAATTAATGTCCATAAACAGACAGAAAAAGAAAGTATTCTAGCTTTTTTCCACTTTCATCACCATCTTTTTGTCTTCTCTTCTTTCATATTCTTCTGGAATATAGTAACACACTTACACACACACATCCTGGTCATGCTATCACACATCACAAAATCACAAATAATTTTATAGTTACTTAAAATAAGAGTATTAGTTCCTTTATAGTAAATCTAAGGTTTCTTCCACCCATAATCCTTATTTATGTGATGATTATAAATAAATTAAACATACATATTTCTAGATCTTGAGAGAGAAAGAGAGAGAGAGAGAGAGAGAGAGAGAGAACTTATTATGGTGTTTCAAAAACTGGCCAGTCATATAAATAATTATCATGACCTATACAGTGAAATGCATAAAAGCAAGTGCTTTAGTTTCCTGGGACTGCTGAAACAAAGTTCCACAAACAATATGGTTTAAAACAATAGAAATATTTATCTCAGGGATTTGAGAGCAGGCAGTCCAAAATTAAGGTGTTGGCAGGGCCATACTCCATCTGAAATCTGTAAGGGAGAATCTAAGCTTGCTCTTCCTATGTTTGAATGTTTGCTGGAAATCCTTGTTGTTCTGTGGCTTGCAGTTGCTTCACTCCATCTTCAGTCGCCAGTCTTCACATGACCTTCTCCACTGTGTCCTGCTGCTGTTACTTCTCCCCTTCTTATAAGGACACTAACCATATTGGATTAGTATTCACCCTACTCCAGTTTGGCCTCAATTTAACTAATAGCGTCTTCAACTACTCTGTTTCCAAACAAGATCACATTTACTGGCCTGAGGCTTAAGGATTTGGGCATATCTTTTTTTGGGGGGGGCGGGGGGAAGCAATTCAACTTATAGCAGAAAATTTCCTTGTAATTTACATAATCTTCCTATATTTTGTCGGTTCTAACTACAATTGAAAAAAAATTTGTGATCTCCTCTATACTTAGACCTGCATCTTCTTTAGGCTCTGTGGTCTGTACATGGTTTATCCTTCTCCTCTTAAATCCATAGTTATGGGAGAATCTGGAGGAATTTTCCCTTTAGATTATTAGATGTATTTCCTTCTTAATCTCTCTATTATTCAATCTCTTCATCTGTATATTAGAGAAGATTCTAATCAATATTTTATTGAGGTATTATTTGAATTAAATGAATCAATCATAGAAAACATTTAGAAATATTCCTGATGTGTACAAAGTGCTAAATAAATGTTAGTGACCATAATGTTTTTTAAGACTGTAGCATGGTATGGAAAGAAGTATTAGAAATGTTGAAAATAACATGTGCTTCCTCTCCTCGCTATGATTACTTATCTTCTAAGGTACTGGATAAACCAATACATACTGTTCTGTGAATTTATTGCTAACAGATTAGGAAAATTTGTTGCCTTTTTTTTTTTTTTGCATTCACATGGCGTTTTCTACCTCATCTTTGTTGCAACAAGTATTATAACCTAACATTTCAAAGCGTGGGATCAAGACTCAGAAAATGTAGTTGAAAATTCTGGCTTTAGCTCCTGCTAACTATGTGACATTATGGGTTCCAATCTTCTGATCTGATAAATGAGAATAGTAATAGTGTTTGTCTCATGGGGTTTACTTCAGCACTAATGACATTTTGAGCTATATAATTGTTTGTTGTGTGGGATTGCTCTGTGCAACCTAGGATGTTTAACAGGATCTCTGGCTTATCCCCAGATGTCCGTAGCAAGTACCCCCTTGCCCCCCAAGTCACAACAACACAAAAAGTCTCCAAATATTGCCAACGTCCCATGAAGGGCAGAATTGCTCCCTCTTGAGAATCTCTGTGGTAGAAGAAAAAGCATTAGGATAAGATTCATCAACGAAAATTTGAAGATGTAATATATACTGTTTTTATCCATTGGAAACATTTTAATATATACATTCATATAACTTTGTTCATATAACCTCTTCTCTATTTTTCCTATTAAGAACTATGCTTACATGTTATATATAGCTGAAGCAAAAAATATGCTAAGTGCTGCTAGAACTACCTGCTTAGAAGGGTCAATCCTTTTAAATGGGATTTTGCTACCACGTTAATCAACTTGATCAATTTGTATGTTACAAAGAAAATGGACATATATCTGCAAGAACTTTATAAAGCTGAACTGCTATGTTAAGAGAAAGAGGAATTTTTAATCCTCTTGGAACAACGTGGAAGGCTGGAAAAGTGCCCAGGAGAACGCCATAGACAAAGGAGCCTGAAAGAGATGAGACTGGAGCATAAATATGGTGATAGCAGCAAAGTTCTTAAATGGCGCTATTTTAAAAATATATTTAAGAATAGAGATTCTAAAATAATCTTCATGTTATTGATCTTAGTTTCTCTTTTCCCAGATATATTTTAATGTATCTGACAGTTGGTGAAGAAATTTAGTTTTGTGATTAGGTCTTTGTGGTTTGTAACTGGCAATGCACTGAGATAGCGAAAGCTGAAAGATTTCGTGGAAGCAGGCCCAGGGCAGATAAAGCCAGAAGACGTTAAGTCTCCTAGGACTTTTGAGGAGTTTGAAGGAGTCTTTGGGCTACCATAGGGTTTAAATGGGCTTTTGGCCATTCTCATCTGGATGGGAGTATAACTGGAAGACCATAGTTGACTTCTGAATTCCAAAAATAAAAATTGATAGGCTTGGCGTTCTGTGGAATGTAATAAAACAAAATTAGTTGTAGGTATATAAATGTAGGGTTGAGTGTTTGTTTTGAGCCACCTGGGGCACTTATGGGTGAAATCTGTGTCCTGAACATCTATAAAGATTCAGCTAACACCTTATCTGCTCCAGGAAGCTTTTCAAAATCTCTCCAGTCAGCATGAATCACTGCCCAGCCCTCTTTTTAAGTAATGGTTCCTTAGTAGTATCCATCCAATTTAAAAGAATATTACCCTCTTCTCTCCTTTCTCACCTTTAACACCTAAAACATTCAGTATATATCAGCTAAAAAATAATTTGTTCATCCCCAATATTTGAGAAATAGAAGTCAATTGCTTGTTCAATTTTCCCTGTATTTTTCCAAGTATCAGCATTTCAAAGAATTTTAGATTATTTATTGTTCCAAAAATATTGACTTTTTTGAATAAAATATTTCAGTTGAAATTAATAGCAATTGGAGGCATTAAGGGACAACGTATAGGGCATTGATTATAATTAGAGCCAGAGAGTTTGGAGTCCCATACTTGACTGTATCAGTGCAAAAGAAGAAAAGTTAGAAGGACAAATGTAACAAAATAAGGGAAATAGCAAGAGTTAAAAAATGTTTTATAGTCTGTGGAAATAAAAAAGGGAATTCAAAGTTGTTTTATATACTATTACTATATTGAAATGTTTACTGAAATAGTTAATATTTCATAATAACTGAGGGATTTTTCTTTTTCCCACAAATGACATGTGGCTTTTGGCTGCTGGCATGTACAATCTTATTCCCCATACCAAAGAAAGAAAATAAACTTCAGTTAGACTGCACAGAATTTTCTTGCTCAATTTGCCTCATTTGTCTATGTCTGTTATTAGAAAACAGTAATCTACTCTCTTTTTACATAGAGAACAAACTGCTCTCTTAAGAAATGTCATGATTTCTGCTCAATTTCTAAATTTTCTGACCTAATGTTACCCAGGATTTCTATACAGGATTTTTTTTTTTTTGTATGAAAAATTTTCAATTACTTTACTAATTTGAAGTTTCATTGTTTTTTTATCACTCTGTATATTTCTAGTTTGATTTTTTAATTTACCATTAATTCTCTGTTCTCAAGTGTTAGTATGATAAAGTCTTCTGATGTCCCAGGAGAGAGTAAATTATAAATTTAGATCAGTGAGATGTCTGAGTCTTTTGTCAATGTTGGTTGGAGGACACCTTCTTACATTCCTTAAGAGATGAAACCGATATCACACTCCACATCAGCAAGGTTTTTTTCCCCTTTTACCTCCCAGGAGATTGGCAGAAAGCCAGTAAAACATTCAATGTAGTTTTCTATTGATTGTCCCATGGCTTGAAGAACAGTACATATTTCTGTATCTGAATCAGTGTGATTCTATTATAAATGTGAGTAAATCTCTTGCAAACTAGAAAAAATAAAGATTTGATTTTTTTTTTTAGTCAAAATGGAAATGAAAGGGTCATGGTTTTACTATCTTAGGCAAGAAGAATGATGTTGACACACAGTTCCATCTCCTTTATTAAACAGAATAAAAAAGTCATGCCATTGCAGCTTTATGGTTAATGTTTTGTATTTTGGATCATATATTAAATAATGTCAGCCATTTGGTGTGAGTAGGCACCTCCAGAATGATACTTCAATATTTCTAAGTACTTGAACTTTCTTCACGTCTCTTTGCTTTTCACCATGGCTTCTCTACTACCTGGATTGCTCTTCCTATAGCAATAACATTACAACCTTGTATTACAGATCTCAAGAGCAAACTCAAACTACACTACTGGAGGTAAATTTTAAAGTGGTAAAGTGACAAAAATATTAGTGTTCAAAGAACAAATTGTATTTATTAATTAAGAAGGTAGCAATGTGAGAAACACTTTCTATAAAATGGAAAGTATTTTACATTGACTTGTAAACAATCTGATAACACGGGAGTATCTGGTTCTTTGCCTAAGTTCATTCACAGAAAACATAATATTGTTTGTGTACATTTGGAAGAAAAGTCAATAAGCAATAGGGTTATCCCCAAGGAAGAAGGATATAGATATTAATCAAGAACGCATAAGACTCTAAGCCGACTCTTCATAAAATAACAGCCTAATAATACAAGAATGTGAATGTTCAGCTGGAAGCCATACACAAGAGTTAGCAACACTTTGCAAGGGGCCAGATGATGGAACAGAAACTCCTACTACCATCCAGAGATAAAAATGCATCTGTATCTGGTTGGAGTAAAAAAGGAAACAAGAAAGGAAGGGTTGTTTAATATACATTTGTAAATTTGGGCAAATTTGTTTGAGACGTTCAATGCCAACATATCTTCTCCACTGGCATCAGCCAGGGTGATTGAGGGACTGCATGTTTGCATATCCATATGGACATATCTGTTTTCCTAATTTGTCGACATTTATACTTGGGAGAAATGCAGAAAAGGAGGAGTTGGAGACTCACTCTCCTGGCACCCTGTGTAAATTTGCTTAGAGTTGGCACAACAAAGCAATCAGACCTTACACAGGAGGGTTGCCCTGGCCCAGAGAGAGGAATAGAATGGGGAGGGAGAGCACATATTATCTTTTTCAACCCTTCAAAATATATCCTTTATTCTCTGGGAGTGCCTATGAAGTCAGAGTAAATCTGTCACTTGATTAACCAATGCAAAATGATGGTTTTTGGATTATTAATGAACACTAGAATAAATAATGGAAAATGAAGATTTTTTAAAATGAGAACCACTCCATTAAATAATAAATAAATAAAACATTTTTCTTACAGAGGAATTACATTTATTATATTGAAATGCTGAGTATGTTTTTCTCTTAATAGCAAAACATTCATTCTTCTCATATAAAGAAAAAAAGGACTCCTGGAATCTTCATTTATGATTTTTTTCATGCTTGGTTAATGGCCATGACAAGACATGGGCAGGTTTATAGCTTCTGATCAGTGTTAATTGAGAAATTTTTCCATTCCATTGTTGCAGTAAATAAAAAGCATTAAACTATACATGTATATAAGAAGAATATAGAGTTTCATTGTATTTATTTCTTGGATGACATTAGAGATAATCTATCCCATTCACTCATTTTACAGGTGATGAAATTGAATCTCAGGGAACTTATAATGATTGTGCTCAAAAAGAAAAAAAAAATAAGATAGTATAATCTCTTCTATCACAGGCAAATGCCTTTCTTGTTCTCTTTCTAAGGACAAGAGAGTATTTAACCCCTATCTACTTCTAACTTCATCCTCAAAGTTGAGGTTTTTTTCTTGGAGGAAAAGGGGGCAGAAGTACAATATTTTGTTAGGCTTGCATTAAAATAGGGATGCCTAATGATTTTTAAGTATTTTATTGAGTTCTGAAAAATATTTAGGAAAACAGAACATACTGTGTATGGCTTAAAGTTTTAAAATTGGTTATATTAATCATATCGAAGGGATTTGCTATATTATATTGGTACTTTACAACATCTATTCAAATGAAAAGTGTGACGATATAGTTAAAATAACCAAAACTGAACATTAAAAAATATGTTGATGTATATGGAGAAGTAGTTTGTGAATATAAGGTTATGTTAGTGGAGACTAACATGATGATGGCAGGTAGTGATTATAGCTCATATTCCATCACTGTCTCTATTACAACCTTCTCTCAGCATTATAAGTGCTCCTTTCTCTGTCTAGACACATTGAAAGAGAAGTTTCAATTGTTCCAAGGTCACTTTCAGAGGTCACCTGCTTAAGCTCCACTGAAATCATTTTGCCTGTGACAATATGAATTTTGAACTTCATATTTATTATTTTTGTTTGTCAGCATGAAATTTCATACCGCTTGTCAGATCACTTGCAAAGCAAATTCAAATCCCATTAATTTGGGGGAGCATTGTTTGCTTTGTTTTCTCTTCTCCAAGCCTATCTCCACTTTATCATATCAGATACATTACAACTGTTTAGAGCAGATCTTATTTAGTCTCAGTAAATAGATAAAAGGAGAGGATTATAAATAATGCAATCCCTTTTTATAAATCTGCATGTTATCAAACAAACGCAAATGATATGGCTTTTAAAAATACTTCTTACTTCATAAGGCATTAGTTTGTTTCTTCAAGTATAATGCTTGACATGCACAAATATACAAATTGTAATAAGGAAAACTAATACTGTTATTCAATATATCCATGATTGTTTTAACAAGTTGAAACTTTTAAAAATAAAGATTTATGAAACAAATTTTTTAATACCTATTTTACACTCAAGATTAATTTAGAAGCCTTGTAGAGTTATTTTATACTATATCAGTTAATATTACAATAGAACCTCAAAATAGTACATCAAATAATGGTTATGGCATAACAGAATTTTATTTTTTTCTAATATTTTAAGTAATAATCTACCTAAGAGGATTTCAGACAATCCAAAATTTATATAACCTGGGAATAAGTACTATTATGTGGTTTATTTAGGGTGATAATTTCAACTGAGTGGCATTTCATTTTCTGATATTTGTATCTCAAAATAAACTATTGATCATAATACAAAATTTCCTTAATTAAAAATAAGTAGTGAAATACAAATATAGTATTTGAGATCATTATTGTCTCCATTTTTGTTAATCTTTCCTTAAACTAAATTTTATGTGATCATATTTAATTATTTGCCTGTACAAATTTTGCTTTCATAATAACAATACTTTATTGAAGCGATGTTCTTTTTAATTTCAAATCCAAATAGGTTATCTAAAACTCTAAAACAAAGTATTTTGACCACTTTTTTTCAAAACGATTTCATTCTTCTATATGTATGTCTTTTTTCTAGTAATACTTTGAAATCTAATTGCTTTTTTAATAAAAAATATATTTTAGTATCAAACTTTAATTCTCTTCCAGTATTCTTTTTTACTTTTTCTTACTGATTCCTTTCATTGCTGTGAAACTTACAATTCCCTTCTTCATTTGTAGATTACATAGATACACATACAAATAATAAATATATTTTATTAATGATTTTATTCTTCTGGCTTGAATATTTTAGTTTTTTTTTTTAATCTTTTAGTCTTAAGTATTTTAATTTTTAAAAATTGAAATCAATTTTGGTGTCTAGTATATTTAAAAGTTAAGAAGAATTTTCAAATAATAATAACCAATATTATTTACTGATTCATATATATCCCTATTAGCATTTATACTTATGCTATCATATATTGACTTCTTGAATACATTCTGGACTTAGTTTTGAGGTATGTGTTTTGATCTTTGTCTGTTTCTTCTTTGACAATCTTGTTTTGATTGTTGTAATTCTATAGTATTCCCTGATATTTTAAAGTAATTCCGTCCAAACCCTCCATATCTCTTGAACATTATCTTGTAAATTCTACATTTCTACATGCCTTTCTATAAAAACTCTTTAGACTCTTTTTATTTTCAATAATTTACTTTAGAGAAATGCAGTCAAATATGACTGGCTGGATTTCAGTAAAAATAGTTTTGACAATCACAGAATTAGTCATATTTTTGGTAGAAGAAAGAAGCAAGAAATAGAAAATAAAATTCCAAAATAAATGCATTATGTTTGTTTAGTGAATTTTAAACTCTCACGCTTTAAATACGCAGTGGTGGCCCTTCTCCTTCTTTATTCAAGTTAAGTAAATAGTCAGTAGCTAGGATTCTTAAGGTTAAAGAGAAAACTGAACTTCTTTTTTCAGCACTTTATTTGGGAAAGTCATTGTTCCTGATTCTAATGTGCTTTAAATTCAAAAGGACAGTTTGATGTGTTTTTTCTCTTGGCTGCTCTGTTATCTTCCCCAGATCAGTTGTAGGCTCTCAGGCATATGGCTCCTCTCTTCAGCCTTGAACTGCTCCACGGACCCAGCCTCTTGGGGGCAGCACGCTTAAGCTTTGGCTGCTAGCAATCCTGGAGCTCTCTCACACAGAGGATCAAAATGGCAGAGATCCCTTTTCCCATGTGTATCTCTCTGTGTCTCCATCTATATAAAGCTCCAGTAAGAAGGCAGAGATACAAACTGAGCCAAGCCTAACTGATGAAATCAATCAAAAGTCCCCTGCCCTACTCCCCACCCCTGCCCCGATAGATTAGTTCAAGAACATAGCCTTTTTCTTGGATTCACTAAATTCAAACTGTCACAACCAGGGATACTAAATTCTGAATTTTAAAAGTATTTAGCAATTAATAAAACTTATCCCACTTTACTAATATTACATATATTTTGATACCAGTCATAATAATGTTTCATTCTCTAAAGTCATAAAATTACCCCTTTAAGAGTTACTTATAGTCTCTGGGGATAGAAATAATCTGCACTTCGAAAACCTAAATGATCCAGCTGTCTGTTTAAAGAACATGCCCAATATGCTCCAAAGGAGTCCTAGCTCTTTTGTGTTCTGGCTGAACCATTCTGTAATAAAATATGGGTGGTTAGTCTGAGAATAGACAAACTGGGGTTTCTTTTGAAGTTTCTCAAGCATCTCTCCTTAAGAGGTTGAGTTTCAAAGTAAGTGCTGTATTTCTTCTCTACTCTCAGCATGACCTCAGAGACAGACTGCTTTAAAGTTTTAACTTTGTTGAAGAGACTCAGAAGTTTAAAACAGTCCAATAGGAAGCCTGGAAGTGGGAGGGCAAGTGGAATATTTTCAGGGTTAGGCTAACTTTGAAAGAAATCATGTACGATATTTATAGTGTAACAAAATCAAATATCAAAAGACTATGTCTGAGTGTCATTGAACATTTAGATAAACTTGAACTATTTCAATTAATTGGCCAAGTAGTGAATTTCATCACAATCATCTAGTTACTATCAAACCAAATAATTAGCCTCAATATCCTTTCCAGTGATACTTGAATAAATGCAGTGCCGTTTCCACAAAGGCATAGAAAACTTTGACCAGATAATAGCGCTTATCTCATACTCTGAAATGGTAGTAGGACCTGGCTATAAAGTTTTGCATATTCTTATGGTTTTATGTTTTATAACTAATTTATTAACTTTAAATATCACCTAGCTAAAACATTATTGACCCCAATGGAACCAGAATATTATGTGGCACAATTAGGTGTGTTTTGAGGACTGTCAGTGAAGCAGACTAACAGTATATTTAATTGACTTGACTCATGCATAGTTTAGCACTGTGTAAATAAGGGATGAGAAATTCAAAAATGGATAACAGGATTTTAAATTAATAATATCAAAAATTATATACAAATATAAACCAAAATAGGTCTTTATGTCCTCTATTCAAATCTATTAATTATAACTAATGTGTTTAAATTTTCAACATTTCCCTCATATCTTTCTTGTGTTTAAGTAAAATAAAATTCTCATGTATGTGTATATAAAAAGCTGCCAAAAATGTTGTTTATCTTCATAGGTGATTGATATGTTGACTTTAAATGCAGGATCCTGTCAAACCTGTAAACTTCTATCTTATTGATTTCCAATAAAATTCTTCTAGCTTAATAAGATAATTTTGAATTCTGCATAATTGTGTGTCCCAGATAAACATCATCCACCAATTTTACAATTATATGATTTTATCTTCATCCACCCCATTAAAGAAGATACACAGCTCATAGTACAATTTCAGAGATACATGTTCAGTATCTTCCTTCTTCATGCCCTGCTTCCTTTCATTCAATTATTGTAAAATACTTAGGGTATTACAATTATATGCTAGGCACTATCCTAACTGCTGCAGATACAAATTCAAACAAAACTTTGACCATATTATCACAAATATTTTAGAGCTTCTTTCCTTCACTCTTTACACAAGTATTTATTAAGTATTTATGTTATATCAAATTATTTGCTGAGGAGACTGCAGGGATCAAAGAAAAAGACATGCTTCTTATTTCTCAAGGGGATCATAGTGAGGCAAATTTGCAAGTTAATAATTCCAAGGTTTCAGACTTGGGTATTTCAAGATCACTGTGCTAGGAAATATAGGATGGAAGGTGAGTTTAAGTGAGAAGGAAACAAGGCCTGTTTTAGAAAAAGTCAATTTGGTGTCTATGCAAGAAGAGATGTCTGATGTATAGTTGGATATGTGGATCTGTAGCCAAGGAGATACATAAAAAATTAGGGATTTTCAGACTATAATTGAATAAATAAAAGAATATAGAAATCTCAGCCTCATTAAAAACAAATTATACAAAAATAACTGAAGCTGAAAACATTAAAAGGGCACTTTGAGAAAAACATTGGGAAGGAATTAGGAGAGTTTGGACCCACAGGAGGACTGGCAATAGAATAATTTATGAAGAAAATGCTCTACAGAGTGAGCATATCCTTAAGTCTTTAAGTGAGCATTGCATTTGGCAATGAGAAGGTCATTGATAATTTTAGCATGTGTAATCTTTATAGACATGAGGGAAAAGTGAAAAACAGAATGTCATCAGTTAGTTATGCACTGAGTGAATTCTAAGGAAGCAAACACAAAATTTTAAGAAGGGAAGGAAAGAGATATGGTGGTGGAGAAGAATAGAGGAAGAAAGGAAAATATCTCCTAAAATGAAAAATTTTAAAGCATATTTGGGTTCAGAAAGGGGAAAGGGGCATAATTTACTGATAAATGGATCTGAAAAATGTTAGGTAGGGATTTTAATTTTTAGATTGCCTTTCTTTTGTATATAAGTTAGTAGGAAAAGATGGATAAAGATAAGTATGTTTTGTAACATGAAGTTGAAGGAGTTACTCTCTGTGGGATTTTATTTTCTCAGTGGTGTATAAGGAGAATTCAGTGGAGAGAGGAGGCAGGTAGGCTTGAGTGTAATAGATAAAATTGGAAGGAGCTGTTATTCAGAGCTGGAGAGCAAGGTGCCTGATAATATACAATAAGATTGTTGAAGAGTTGGAGAACCCATTTGAAGTTCAAGATCATGTATTTACACAAGTCTTTAAGGTTTTGTGAGATAGATTTAGGGCAGTCCTCAGTAGTATGGTAGATTTATTCTATAATGTAGACTAGAGATGAAAGACAGTTGAATTGATAGAGTGGTTAGAGGCTTTTAATTGATGGCATGGAAAAACAATGAAAACACTTAGTCAAATATATTGGCAAAAAAAAAAAAAAAAAAAAAAAAGGATTGTGTGATAAGCAGTATGTATTGTTTTAGTTTCCTAGACAGCTCAAGCAAATACCATAAAATGTGTTGGCTTCTATAATGGGAAATTATTAGTTTATGGATTTGAGGCATCACCAAGGAAATGCTTTCTCCCCAAAAACTGTGGTACTCTGGGGCTGGCTGCCAGCAATCCTTGACTTCTCTGTCACATGGCAAATCACATGGAGGTGTTTCCTGGTCTTTCCCTTCTCTTTCAGGCCCCACTGATGCAGCTTCTTTTTTCCTGTGGCTTTCTCTCTATCTGTCTGAATTTCATTCTCTTATAAGAGACTCCAGTAAGAGGATTAAGACCTATCCTAATTGAGGTAGGACTTTTCTTAACTAAAGTAACCTCATCAAAGCATCTTATTTACAATGGATTTCAAACCACAAGGATGGGTAAGACATATTTTTCGGGGGTACATATAGCTTCAAATCACTAAATGTGTTAATTTGAGTGAGAAATTAAGAAGTGAGAGCTAAAAGGAAAAAAAAAATAGAATGGTTAAAGGAACAACTAGATATTATTTAGTGAGATTGAGAACATCACTAGTTTGTGTAAGTAAACTAAGGACCAAGTTAGAAGATAAATATGGTAAATTGAATTATGTACCCCAGTTTAGACATGATCTTAATCCATATTTCAATATGAACTAATTGTAGATAGGATTTTTTGAAGATGTTATTTTAAACTAAGGTGCAGCCCAACTGAATGAGGTTGGGATTTCATCGGGGCTACTGAAGTCCTTTAGAAGTAGAAGAAACTCAGACATAAAAACACAAAGTTATGGAGAGGAGCTGGAAGCCAGAGGTCAACAGAACCTGGAATATAAAGGAGAGGACATGACCATGTAATACAAAATCCAAGGACCCAAGGATTGCCAGCCAGCAAAATTGCTACTGATCCCAGGAGGAAGCAAGGATTCTAGTCTCTGAAACTGTGAGACAATAAATTCCCTTTGTATAAACTAATCCACTGTGTGGTAGTTGTCATAGGACACTGGTAACTAATAAGGAAAGAATATGGATTGAGATATTGAATTGTGATCTTTATATACAGTAGTTTTAATTCATTTATTTCACAAATATTTATTGAGCCCCTCATCTATACCGAAAAAATTATAGTTGCTGGGGATATACTAGTGTAAGAAAAAGTTAAAATTCCTACCTTCCTGGACCTTATATTACAATGAGAATATTTTAGCACAATTCCATGGGTGAATATGCCTTCATATATATCTTTTCACTGTGTACATGTCTAATTTATATGAATTTTGCTTTTTTAAAAAAGAATTTTATTACACACATATTTTTCTAGTCTTGTTTTCCCTCTTAACAATGTCTTTTGTGCATATCTAGATCTAACTTACTGTTTTTAATAGCTATAAAATTACAGTGTGAAAGTGCCATAAATCTTTTATGATAGAGTTTGTATTTCTGTTTTTCTTTATTGTCAAAAGTGGATTCAAGTAACTAAATTGGAATAATAAATAAGTACAAGCAGAAATATTGTGTCAAATTATTAAGAATAATTTAATATTTTTATTCTTAAAAGACTTTATCAAATTACTCACCAACTTATCCCAAACTCTTTACATGCCCACAGTTTTAAAAATACTTAGTTTTCTGTATTTTCATGAATACAAGGTCTTGTCAATCTTTATCAACTTCATAAGCAGAAAGTATGATATTGTTATAATTCAAAATTGTATTTTGAAACTTATAATGAGTTTGAAACTATTTCCTTATTTTTTGACCTTTTGAATTTCATTTCTCTTCTTGTCCTTTGTAATTTTCTCTTGGACTATTTTCTCTCTCTTAGTGATTCCTTAAGAGTTCAGTATACATATAGAAAATTTAAATTATGTTTTGATAGAATAATTTGCCTATGGTGTATTGATATTTCAAAGCATGTTAATTATTTTTATTTAATTGACTCTAATGTGTCTCTAAAAATGCACAATCTTATAATACCTTCTCTTGTAAAAACAATATTGAGGTTATATGTTCAAAATATTAAATTGTCCCATCATAATACTGATTCAGATATAGTTTTTTTTAAAGATTTGTTTTATTTATTTATTTATCCCCCCTTGCTGTTTGTGTTCGTTGTGTCCATTTGCTGTGCGCTTTTCTGTGTCTGCTTGTCTCCCTTTGTTGCATCATCTTGCTGGGTTAGCTCTCCATGCCACGCAGGCTGTCAGCTCTCCACGCTGCGTGGGCCTTCAGCTCTCTGTGCTGTGCAGGCCAGCTTGCCTTCACCAGGAAGCCCCAGGAGTCGAACCCGAGGCCTCCCACAGGGTGGATGGAAGCCCAACCACTTGAGACACATTTGCTTCCCCTGATATAGTTTTGATAGTTTGATTTCTTTAAGAATAAAATATAAAAGTGTTCTCCGAACTGTGTCATCTGAAATCCTGCGATACCGAGGAGAAGCACACACACAAAAAATAGTTTGGATTATACATTTTAATTAAAGGATATGCCTGCAAAACAAATATTGGGAGTTAGGCCAGGAATCAATTCTCTAGTAAATATACTTATTATTGCAATTTTAAAGACAGGCTAGCTAGGTTGGTCTGCATTCTCAACATCCTTCAATTGTGCAATGTTCATTTCCATTTCTGAGCTTTTATGCACATGTCAGGCATAAGAAATAAGCTGCCAGATTCTGCAATGAGTTAACTATACACTTGAATACAGAAAAAAAATAGTCATTTGTGTTACCAAAACCAGTGATTATTTCTCTAACTGATCTGGTTATTTATTGTTTCATGACCATAATTTATAATGGCAATGACCTTGTCTATCATGTTTACCACTATATCATCAGTGCCCTCAGTGATATCTCACCACTATATTCTGCATATGACCAGTTCCTTGCATATGGTTGACACTCAATAACATTTTGGATGAATGGATTCTACTAAAATTTGTTTTAATACTTCCTTAACAGATCATGTATGTACATACAACATGTTGTACCTCAAATGTTTGTATACTTTATTTGAAATACTGGGCTACAAAATATTAAGTCCTCAATAAATATAAAACATGTTATGTATTTTTGGAAAAAAAAAAACAACCCTTATTCTTTCTGTTATTTTGTCTTCTAAGCTGTTCATTTAAGGATATTCTCCCTATTGTATTTTCTATTTTCTTTTATGATGCCAAACTTCATGTCTTTTTAGATAATGGGAAAAGAAAACACAGATTACTGTTTGATCAATTAAAATCTCTAATTTGGAAATGGCAACAGGGTTCTTTGTCTAAGATGAGATTTAAGTTACCCCACACCACTGAAATTTATCTACCTTCTCATCTGGTTTATGCTATATCCACATTTTATTATCTGTATAACTTACAGCAAGGACTTAGAGAAGTAACCATGTCTTTGAATATACTATGTTTTTCTTACAACATATAGCACATTCAATAATAATAATCATGCCATAATAATTTTAGTGAAAGAAATAAGAAGTCATGTTTCTACCCTATACATTTTTACTGTAGAAATTTTGTAATTGTAAAGTTTATAGAAATGAGTCTTCCTTCATCTACTAACATTCTTTATTTCACACTTGATTTAAATGAAAGAACTTCAGTTATAATTATCAGGTCTCATTGTGAATATGGAGAGTAACACAAATACATAAAAAATTAATAAATTTAAAAATATTTTAGCTTGTCTATTCATTTTACTCCAACCATCATCCAAATTTTTCAAATAAAAAAACGCAAAGGTTTCATTTCACATTTTGTTAACCAATATGCCTGCTCTGGTAAAAGAGGGAGGTTTTATATAATCATTTGCATGAATCAGGTAAAAATTGGTTTTGGGAAAAAATAAACCTTCACTTCTTATCAACATTAATGCTCGTGTTTGCATGGGTACCAAAGTCTATCTATCAAGCAGAAAGTACAGTGAAAGGTGAGCATATTAGAAAATATGCACATTTGAGATAATTAGCCATGTTATTTTAGAATAAATAATCTTGAATCTTAAAGACAAATATGTTTCAGAGATCTAAAATTTCCAATAAATTGTTCACATTGGTAAAATGCACAGGATTTGTCAATTGTTTGTACTCATTTTATAGGTAGTCAGAGATTTAGAATTTTCTATCTTTTATTTCAAATCATTTGAACTGTTTAATTGAAGTGTTAATGGGCAAAGAAATGACTGAAAGTCACATGGCAAACAGAAGGATAAAAGCAAAACACATAGATTTTTCCTTTACTGAAGAAATGGCCTATAGTTAATCTAGGCAATTGAATTCATTCATCTACAATGATAAAACTATTTTATTACTTAAGGAAACGTCTTTTTAAAGGATGTTTACATAAATTATTTTTTAAAATTTTAAATTAAACGTGAGAATGTTTAGATATTGTTGAAGAACTACAGTATGAAGATACTGAAAAGGTATGGAAATGAGAAATTGATCAAAGACAGAGAATGGTAAAATAGAGAAAAATGTTGAATCTTAGAGATTACAGATCAACTGGTACTAATCTATTAACCATAGGACAATGACTACTGATTATTGGCATAATTTTTCAATAATTTTCTTAAATAGCCATTAGAATGGGAAATGTTAATTATTTGGAAATTGAAGAATTTACTTCTGAAATAATGCCACAGTATCTGAAACATAGAAAACAATCATTGAATTATTTTTATCACTCCTATATTTGAAATAAGGAAATTTATTCTGAATTTCAATGTATTTTATGGCTACTTGAGGGCTAAAACCTGATCCTATTTGTTAATAAATACATGCTTCAGTATAGATGCGTCAAGCACCTGTTCATAGAACTGCCCTCTTAAACAGATGTTTGGGTAAGAACTTATCAAATCTGGAGATATAAAATCAAGTGAATGCAAAAAAATTGGTCTAAACCAAAGAACAATGCAAGTTGGGGGATGACCAAACAACTAGATTATATTTAAGAGAAATGCAGATTTTGCTTTAATTTCAAGTATTAACTACAAATAAAATATAAGAAGGAAGACTTTACTTAGTAGTACTTAATTAATAAAACAGGGAATTTGCTGAAAATATATTTTATAACAGCTATTAATATAGATTAATTGTCAGTAAAAATGAAACAAAGCAAAATCTCCAAATATATTCCAATCTTTAGAAACTTTGCCAGAAGTATCAAAGACATGCCTGGCAAAGGTCCAGCTATGCTCTGAGCTCATTGGAGAACATCTGAAATTTTCTGTTCAGTTTGGGCATCACGTTTAAAGCGGATCCTTAACATTCAAGAAGCATCTACAGGAGGGTGAACAAATGATATGAAGCCTGGAAACCATGTCACATGAGTCACATTGGGAATGATTGAAGCAAGTGGGACATTTATACTACAGAAGAAAACACTTGAAGTGATACAAGGGGCAATGTGGAAGGAGATGCATGTTTATTCTGGTGTATAACAGAAGGTAAGATAGAGATAAACTGTAATAAAATTTATAGGGAAATAGATTTTTTTCACTGATTATGGGGAATAACTTTAAAAAATTTTATGTAATTGGCAATCTTGAATTACTGTTTTTGCTTATAAACTAATACATATAAGAAGATGCCTGGGATGTTAAAGAAGAGATTCTCAATTTAGCTAAGAGTTGAATTTGATAGTTAATAATTTCCTTGTGCACAAGTCTATATTTTTTAATGTATTACTATGAAAATATTAAATAGTAGCATTATATTATTTCAAATTATCTATCTGTATGTATATATTTACATGTATATAAATATATATATAAAGTTATTAGCAAAATTCATTTGATAATTACAACTTAGATAAATGATTCAACTCTAAACCAATATACTAAACAAAAAATAAATAAATAAATAAATAAATAAACCATTATACTTTATGTTTACAAATTGTAGTTATTTATGCCATGCTTCCTATTTAAATTGAGTGTAGATTTTTTTCTATATATTTGCATGTTTCAAAATTGAGTCATGTGCAAAAGTAAGACAATGTGAAGAGACAGCTTTTTTCAAAAAGGGTTTGAGTATTTGGATCCCCAGAAAAGCAGCAGAGAAAAGAAATATAACTTATTTCTTTCATTTGTAAAGGTTTACTAATTTAACCATGAAATATACAAATATTCAATTTATTAGTAAGCTGGAACTCTGCATATATAGATGTTACTCTTTAGACTTTTTTTCAAGGTACTTCAAAATGAAAGAAACATGTTGCTTAAATCAAGTTGCAAGATGAATATAAAGATCCTATTAAGTTGCATTTACCTCTCCTTTTATTTTTCCATATTTTATTTTATTATTATCATTTTTAATTTATATTATTTAGAAATGATTATATTGTGAAACATTTTTGTATAGTGGATAGCATGCAGTTTTTTAAACTCAAGCAGACCTGAATTCAAGTATTAAAAAACAATATTTCACTTAATTTTGTATCTTAGTTTCCTCATATTTAACGTGCATGATATCTAAATCACAGGACTTCCAATCAACTGAATAAAATACAGTAAATAACATACTTATCACAATGCCTATCATGCAAGGGCTTCAACAAATATTTCATAAATTTCTCTTTCCATAATTACAATAATGTTTTTAGTCATTTTATTCACAGTTAAACAATCATTATTTGCTTTTTAAAACTTTTTTGTCTTATTTTGAGATATATCAAGGATGAGATAATGGATTTAATAAGATGACCACTTAAATGAAATGAAAATACTAAATTTTTAAAATACTTTACAAGTTTATAATATGGCCATTGCAAACTAAAGGAAGGCTTTTTACTAGCTCTCAGCTTTTGGTTATTAATGTAATTTGGCAAAATATATTTTTATTGCTCTATATGATTTTTACTTCACTTGAGGATGATTCCATTTTCTGATTAGATCATTAATTTCATGTGTCATGTTGGCTAATTTAGGGTATCCAGTACTTTGGTCAAGCAAGTACTGACCAAATTGTTATTGTGAGAATATGTCATAGATCGATTTGCATCTACAATAGACAAAAGAGCTTGTCCCCAACAATGTGAAGAATCTCCTCACCTTATCAGCTGGAGGTTTTAAAAGCCAGAAATTAGGATTTCGAGAATCAGAAAGATGAATTCCTGCCTCACCTTCAATCATTTGTCTTCCCTTCAACTTCAGACTCATTTTCAGCATCATCTTTATTGGAATTTTTAGCTTGTGACCTCATCTACAGAATTTGTAGCTGTCCATCCCTATGGCCATGTGAACCAATTCCTTATAATAAAACTCTTTATATATATATACATATTAGTAAATTAATTGTGTGTGTATGTGAGTGTGTGTATCGCCTACAGGCTCATTTTCTGTGGAGAACTCTGACTAACAAAGATTTTGGTACCAGGAGTAGTCCTTAAGAAACAGAAACTTAAGAATGATATTTTTGAGTTGTTTTGGGGATTTTTAGAGTTGGTTCCCTAATGTGATTAGGATAAAAGGAACAAATGACTCTATTTCTAATAATCAGTAGGATACTGATAATCCATGTCATGATTGGCCAATAGTGATACACAAAATTTCACCATTGGACACTTCTCCTTAAATGCATATAAAAGATAATGTTCTGGATAAACCTGCATTTGATACACTAACATATTTTTGTTGAGCTTAAAAGTAGAATGATTTTGACTGATTGTTCTTAAATATACTAAAATGTTGTTAAAGAAAAGGATGAGCTCACAGATTAAAATTTCCAGCTCAGGGAGTAGAAATTTAACGGCTCTGAGCCCCAAGAGAAGCTTTGTACAACCAGCAAGTACTGGCAGAAACATCTTTCTCAAAGCTCCAGAAAACAGTTAAAAGAGTAAGTGCCAAGTCAAGAAAACGGCAACTTAAAAACAATGGAATCTTGTGCTGCCTTGATTGACCACTCTTCCATCTCCAGCCTGGCTCTATTGCTTGTCTCTGGTTTTGGATCTTGAGGGAGCAGAGTAACCCTCATGTACATACTGGTAGCATGGATAGCTGGCCCACTCTGTCTGGTGGCCACATGAAGGACTGAACCAGCACACTCATTGCCAATTCACTGTCCCAGAATTTTGCCTGCAAACAGAAGGCAGCTCACAATGCTTACCTACAAAACACTGTAGGAGAGCATACAAGTCCTTGCTGCCTGGAGCAATATATTGCTGAAGGTAAAACATACAGTGTAGTGCCCAGGACTATGAGGAAAATTTTTCATTGGGATAAGAGAGTGGGCAGATTTTTATTTACATAAGTGGAAGAATTTCCAGGGAAACATGCACATGCCCAGGATAAGATGCATGTGCAGAAAGGATGCTTTAGTGTGGAGCTATTCTCTAAATCATTGTATGGCCAAACTCTGAAAGAGGGCACTCTTACAGGCCAATCTGCAAAGACTGGTAAAAGTGTTTTCTTTTTCCTTTCTTTTTTTTTTTTTGTAGTTAACTCCTGACAGTTCTATCATAACATTATCTAGATATAAGTTTAAGAAACTTATGCTTCAGAGTCTCAATTCCAGTGATAAGACATTAAAATATAAAAATGTCCAGGTTGCAACAAAAGATTACAATGCATGTCTTTAAACAGCAAGTGATGGCCCAGGCAAAGGATGAGGACCAGATCTGGGGTGACACCAGACATAGGCTTTTAAAAAATGATCCTAAAAATGTTCAAAGAGCTAAAGGAGAACATGAGAAAGAACTAAAGTAGTTGAGAAAAAAATAGATGAACACAAAGGGAATATCAATGGAAAGCTGTCCATTATGAGAAGGAACCAGAGTTGTATACCATAGTAGGAGAAATTTAAAATTTCCTAGAGGGGTTCAAAAGCAAATTAGAACCAACAGAAGAAAGAATCAGAGACCTTGAAGATAAGACTATTGATACCATTCAATCTAAGCTGCAAAAAGAAGGAGGAATGAAGAAAAGTGAACAGTCTGAAGAAACCTGTCAGACACCATCTAACACACCAATATAAGCATTGTGGGAGTTTCAGAAGAAGAAAGAACAAAAAAGGGACAGAGAGAACATTTATAGATATAATGACTTAAAACTTCCCCAGTTTAAAGAAAGACACAAATATACACATCCAAGATGCTCAATGAACCTCAACCATATCTAACCAAAATAGATCCACCCCACAATATATTATAATAAAACCCTCAGATGTCAAAGATAAAGAGAGAATTTTAGAAAGCACAACAGAAAAGTAACATGTCACATACAAGGTAGCCTCAATAAGCTTAAGTGCCAATTTCTCATTGTAAACCATGGAGGCAACATGGCAGAGGAATGAGACATTCAAAGTGCTGAAAGAAAAAGATTGCCAATCAAGAATTCTGTATCTGGCAAAACTCTCTCTAAAATGGAGGGACAGATTAAGATATTTCTAATAAACAAAAGCTTCAGGAGTTTGTCACCTCTAGACTGGCACTACAACTAATGTTAAAGAGAGTATGAAAGGTTGAAAGGAAAGAAAAATACAAAACAGATTGAAAACACATAAAGAAATAGAGATCTCTGGTAAGGGTGATGGCATGGGTAAATATAAATGTCAGAACTACTGTATATTTGTTTTGTAAATACACTTTTTACTTCCTACATAGTCTAAAAATCAAATACATAAAATGTAATAATAAATTGGGAGTTTGGGACTCAAAATATATAAACACGCAATTTGTCTCAAGAACTATTTAAAGCTGGGGGAATAGGAGGATATGAGAACATAGTTTTATGTATTATTGAAGTTAAGTTGGTATCAAGACATGAGATTGTTATAGATTGAGGATATTAAATTTAAGCCAATGTTATCTACAAAGAAAGTATCAGAATATATGAAAGCTTATAGAGACATAAAGTAGAATACAGGTTGCCAGATGGAGGGAACAGGAGGAACAAGGAGTCAATGCAAAATGGGTATAGTATTTCTGTTTGAGGAGATGTATGGAAGTTGTGAGGTTACTGCAACATTGTGAAAGTGATTAATCTCACTAAATGGCGTTCTTGGGAGTAGTTGAGATGGTAAAGTTCATATTGTATATATGTCCCTACAATTTAAAAAAACAGAGAGAACTTAAAGAAACAATGATAATTAAATGCAATATGCAATCCTTGACAGGATCTAAAAGGAGGAGAAAAGGCTCAAAAGGACATTATTGGGACATATGAGAAAATAGGACTATAAACTATAAGATTTATATGAATGTCAAATTTCTTGAGCTTGTTTGTTAAGTGTCCTTGAGGTGGTTATATAAGTGAATATTCTTGTTCTTAAGAAATATACATATCAGTTTTAAGTGTTTAAGGAGCATCACATGTATAACTTAACTCAAGTGTTGAAAAAATTGATTAATTCATAGATAGAGACAGAAGATAGAGGGGTTCAATGATAGAATGATACAAAAATGTGGCAAAATATTAATATGGGTGGATCTTGTTCAATGGAGTGCTCTGTATGGAGCTTGTATTATTTTTGTTACTGTCCTATATGTTCAAAAATATTTCAAATAATTTTTTTAATTCCCATGTCAAGATCTACATGAATTACATGAAAACTGTTATGTGTATCCTGAAAGAAACTCTTATTTCTTGTAGTCACAAAGTTAATATTTCTGAAAAACAAACTCAAGAGTTTCATCATGTAATTAGCTGAATTACAACACAAATTGAGTTCCCAACCTTGCAG
Organism: Tolypeutes matacus; assembly: GCA_026826555.1. Classification (NCBI taxonomy): domain Eukaryota; kingdom Metazoa; phylum Chordata; class Mammalia; order Cingulata; family Chlamyphoridae; genus Tolypeutes; species Tolypeutes matacus. Next base: position 38,952,888 of record JAKSZT010054334.1, on the reverse strand, counting down.
GGTGTCTGCTGCTAAAGTAAATGAATTGATTGGGAAGGAATGAGATCGTGAAATGTGGAATGGGGACATAGAGCTGATAGTGGTGACAGCAGGGACATTGAACCCTCAAATTCTGTTGAGTCTTTGCTGGATAAAACTGAATGCTCATCCTGAAGGAGCAGCTCTTCCACTTTCATCTGAAGATATCAAATCTGTCTTGCCAGTTGAACATGCATTGGAAACTCCTAAGGGAATTGACTTGTGACACTGATAATTACTTGCAGGAGCTACCTACAACACCTCTCTTTTCTTCCAGACCTATAATTAGATTGAAATCCTAGCCAGTCCCAAAAGGTGAGAAACAAAGTGTGACTCATGAGGAAATATGCTATGCTTCAAAAAACCACATAAGTTTTCCAAGTATATAGACAGAAATCAGGGGAATATGTTGTGGAATAGGAGAACAGAACATAAATGTAGATCAAGCTGAATTTATTGTTATGGCCCCACTAAGCAGAGCTTCTTGATTCAATGTTGTAGTTCAAGAGGTTAGAAAGGGCTCTAACTGTTTGTTTGTTTGTTTGTTTGTTTGTTTATATGTTTGGCTGAAACATGGACCAAAAGAGTGGCATTCACTAAATGAAATAGAACTGTTGATATTGTCGTAGTATAATGTGGAAGAAGGTATCCAAAGGCTTGGAGAGATTGTAATGTTAGAGTGCACTTACCCTGTAAGACCTGCTGGCACACCCCAGGAATGTCCAGAGGACACATCTTTCACAAGGACTGTGCAGAATAAATTTGTGAAACTAACTCTATTATCCCTGCAAATCTCTGTGGTTGTTCTTCTCTAGAGATCAGATATTGCTGTGGAAAAAGCTGCCAAAGATCATGGAAACTTAAACACCATGGGGAAGTGTGGGTCCCAGTGTGTCAAGAAACAAATGGCAGCACTTACTTGCCAAAGACAAGATGGGCATAGCTACCATAATAGACCACAAAATTAAAGCAGAAATCAGAGTAGCTGACTTATGGAGACCTATGACATTGGCTAGATGATCATTTGGTACTGAGAAGCGAAATAGGTGGACAGTCTACTAAATTCTTACTTATCTGAATAAGCAGAGGATTTCTAGGTCAAATGAACAACAACAATAAAAAAAAACTGCAATCACAAGAACAGAGGATCATGGCCCCTCAACCTATTCCCATACTTGACAGTTTACTGAACTAACCCCTTGACTGAAGGGAAGTCTGGGTCCCCTTAGAGAAGAACCCTGATATACTGTCAAACTTTTATACTGTTTATCTTTCTCCTAGCCTCCTCCAAAGGGACCTACAACTTTTTAACATGGAGACTGTCCATTGGGGAAAAGGGAATGATAAGATATTTCGGGAATTACTGGACACTGGCGCTGAACTGATACTAATTCCAGGGGACACAAAATGTCACTGCTGTCCACCAGTCAGAGTAAGGGCCCATGTAGGTCTGGTTGTTTTTCCAGTTCCAGAATTCATAATCGAAATAGACATACTCAGAAAAAGGAAGAATCCCCACATAAGTTGCCTGAACCATGAAGTGAGGGTATGTGCTGTAGAAAAGGCCAAGTGAAAACCACTGGAACAGTCTCTACCATCTAGAAAAATAGTTAAAAAAAAAAAAAAAAAAAAGAATGCTGCATTCCTGGAGGAATTGTAGAGAATAGTATTACCTTCAAGGACTTGATGGAGGCGGGGTCAGTGATTACACCACATGCCCACTCAACTCACCTATTTCATCTGTGCAGAAAACAGATGAATCCTGGAGGATGTCAGTGGATTGTGGTAAATTTAACCAGGTTGTGACTCTAATTACAGTTGCTGTTACAATGTGGCATTGATTGAACAAACTGATACATTTGCTGGTAACTGATATGCAGCTATTGATCTGGAAAATACTTTTTTCTGGATACCTGTCAATACACATTAACTGTCCTATCTCAGGGGTGTATCAACTCTCTAGCCTTATGTCATAATTTAGTCTACAGGGACCTTGATCACTTTTCTCTCCGACAACACATGACACTGGTCCATTACATTTATTACCTTATGCTGGATCTAGTGAGTAAGAAGTAGCAACCACTCTAGACTTATTGGTAAGACATGGCAGAGGTAAGGAGTGTCAGAGAGTGGCAATGAATCCAACAAAAATTCAGGGGTTTTCCATCACAGTGTAATTTCTGGGCATTCAATGGCATGGTGAATGTGAGATCTTCCCTCTACCGTGAAGGGTAAGCAGTTGCATCTGGCTCCTCTCACAACCATAAAAGAGGAATAACTCCCAGGCGACCTCTTTGGATATGGGAGGCAACATATTCCTCATTTTGGTGTGCTACTATTTACAGAGTGACCCAATAGCTACTATCTATAGAAAAAGAGGCTCTGCAATAGGTCCAAACTGCCATGCAATCTGCTCTGCCACTTGGGCAATAGGATCCAGAAGATATAATGGTGCTCGAATTTTAAGTGGCAGATGAAGATATTGTTTACAGCTTTTGACAGGCCTCTATAGGCAAATCACAACACAGACTCTTGGGATTTTGGTGCAAATACCTACCACCCTCCACAGATAATCACTCTCCTTTTGAGACACAGGTTTTGTTCTGCTATTGGGCCTTAGTAGAGACCAAATTCTTAACCATGGGCCACCAAGTTAATAACGAAACCTGAGTTGCCCATAATGAACTCGATGCTGTCTAACCCACCAACTCATAAAATTGGGTATACACAGCAGCAGTCTATTCCTGTACAAAATGCTTCCACTAAAACTACCATCCATGAATTTAAAAATGTCATATCAACCAACATGTTATTCCACATAGTATTGCTTCTATTCAAGGAACTCACTTGACAACAAATGAAGATGTGGAAATTGGCCCATGCTCATGGAATTCACTGGCTTTACCATGTTCCCCATCATCCTGAAACAGCTTGAATGATAGAATGAGTCATTTCCCTGTATCAGAGTTTCCAGCTGGTGGCCTGTGCTTCATAATTCAGACTTACCAAGCCCCTTGATTGAGCCGATATATATATTCTTTCAGTTCTGTTTCTCTGGAAAACCATGGTGACACATCTGTGAATCAATATAAGATTTATGATTATGGTTTTCTCACTCCAATTTACATTTTCATAGATTCGTTTAATTTGTATGGATTAATTTCTTTCCTCTCACATACCTCCCACTTTCATCCTCCTGCCTGATACTTTGACAGGTGGTCTATAGCCTGTAATAACACTAATCAGATAAAGTAAAAATTAAAATAATAACACAACCTCACAAAGACTAACTGGCTAGAAATTCATTGGTTCAAGAATTTAAGTTTTGTCATTCACACACTATGTTTCTTTAGAGAAGTGATTGTAAGACCTAGATTTAAACAGACATTTACTCAGAGAAAAATATGTTAAAAACCTTGTCGTTTTTAGTACCTGATATTGAAGCACCTGAGTATTTATCCTGACTGATTTTCTGAGCATTTTTTCTTTTTCAGATCCATAATCTATCTAGTTTGTTGTTATGAGTCCAACTATATACAGCCAAATATGTAATTATGCAATAATTATAGCGCATGTCAAAGTAATGGTATGTTTTATATTACCCTTCCAACAAAAAGAAAATTATAAGTTTTCAGTAAAAATGTTACTAGATAGAGTAGGAAAATTGTGCCATTTAGGATTGCTTATGGTTTTAGGTCATCACACAGAAAGTCTGGAGTAGATATATTATACATTTTTAGTGCATAAAGATATGAACTTGTGAGATTAACAAAGGTTGCATTTTAGCTCCTTTGCTAAATTTGAAATATGTCTCTGTGTTAAAAAATTGTTTCCAACTAAGATGGTGTTTATATGACTTGTGTAAGCCATTGAAAATATTTTCAGTGATTCTTTTTTAAATGTTATAATATATCCCTGTTGAGCATTCAGATAGATTTCTTTGTACTTCATCCTATTTGAGTGTATGCCAGTTTGAAATAATAAAAGGCAGGTTATCAATCAAGGTTTTTGGTTTCAAGTGAAAGTTCTACATATTTGAAAAATAGATAGAATTATTTGGAAAAAGACCAGATAGCTCTAGAATTGATGGGGATAAAAGGGAACCATCACGGAAAATGAGGGCAAAGAGAGAGGACAGCAAAAGAGAGGATAGTAAGTATAAAGCCCAGCTGAGGCCTTGCTAGGATGTTTCTGGGTAAGATGCTTCTGGAGCCCCAGAGCTACTTTAACATCGATACCACCACTGAGCACATGCAGTGGCTGCCTTGGTACAATGGAGAGTAGTTTGGCAACTGATGTCTTTTCATCATTTCTGCAGATTGAAATTCATTTGAGTGTGTTTGATTGGCCAGGTCTAGGTCATGGTTCAAGTCTGTGTTGTCAGGAGGAAGAGAGGTCTAACAGACTTGGAAGGATTCCAGAGTAGGCTTTCTCCTGGATTCCTGTTTGTGGTGAGAGTTGTTCCATGAAGATATATATCCACAATTTTAAGCCTTTTTACTTTTTTCATTTAATTATATTTTCACCCAGATTATAAATTAATACAGACTCATTACACTATAGAAAACTAGAAAAGAAAATACTACAAAAATATACAAAACTATAAACTATTAATACTGTATCCATTTCATTCTGATCTAATATTTTATTTGCACCAATGTTTGTGTGTTCCTTTAATATACACATATATTTATACACTTACAACTCACATTTATTTTACAAAATTGTATCAAACATAAATAGATCTAATTCTGTATCCTGTTTTTTAACTCAGCATTTTATCCAGAGTAGTAAACATTATTTAAAACATAATTTCTAATGTTTGTGTAGCATTCCATCCTGCACATGTATCACAATTTATTTAAATATTCTCCTATTGTTTAACAGATGAGCTATACCCTTTTGTTGTTGTTATTATAAATGATGACAAAATAGGAAGATTTGTTCAAAAATTTTATGTGCAAAGAAAATTACCTGAAGGACAGACCTTTAAAAATTTCTGAAATGCATTGATACTTTTTTCAGAAAGTTTAATTATTCTGCCAGTAGTGTAAGAAAATTTCATTTTAAACTCTCATTTAATGATAATATTGTAGAGAATGTACTTTATAGGAAAAAAATTCTCTTAGCTCTTTGAGCTTGCATTTAACTTCATCATTTGTGAAGTTAATAAATTTTACAAATATCTATTACATGTGTTGTGGCTGTTCTAGGTGTTTGGAATGCATATATACGGTATAGAGGTAGAAACATTCATGAAGCAATTAAAAGAGCTACTTTGAAGAGCAATGAAAGATAAGAAATTATGGGTTGCCATAAGTTGTTCAACAGAGCCAGTGCTTGGATGGTCAATAGTATTTCCTGGTAGTCAAGACATCTAGCTGGGAGTTAAGCAATGGCACATATGAAGGGTACAGTGGGAACATGTGTTCCAGGCAGAGAGAGAAACAGCAAGTACAAAATCTTTGCAACTTGAGAGCAAGATATGGTTATTTAGAAAGTTGGCAGCATAGATGCTAAGGGGATGATACAACTTAAGTCTGAATGAATAAGCAGGAACCAGGTAATACAAGGCACTGTATTAAAAGATTGAGACCTCATTCTGACACCCATGAAGGTTCATTGAGCTTTTTTTTTTTTTTTTTAAAGCAGTGTATATTGTTATAAGATTTGCCCATTACTAAGACCATTCTGGCTAATATCTCTAGATGGAGTTTTACAGAGATGGGATGAGGAGGCTGTGGCAATAACAATGATGAGAGGTAATGATAAAAAATGGAAAGGGAAATGGAAGAGGTAAATATTTTGAAAGATATTAACTAATTGATGGATTTTGTGTTGGGTAGTGGGTGGGTAAGAGAAAAAGGCAGACTCAAATATATACAGAGTTCAGTTTTGGGCAGATTGTTTTTGAAGTTTCTCTTCTGTAGGATATCTAAGAGGAGACAGATTAGGTATCTGGCATATATTTTTACATATGCTTTAATTTCTTTTAAAGATATTTAGATTACATAAATGTTACATAAAAAATATAGGGGATTCCCATAAGCCCTGCCCCTACCCCTACGACATTTTCCCACATTAACATTTGTTACAATTGATGAATACCTTTTTGAATATTGCCACTAAGCAAGGATTATAGTTTATATTGTAGTTTACACTCTTTCCCGCACAATTTTGTAAGTTATGACAGGACATATAATGGCCTGCATGTGTCATTGCAATGTCATTCAGGATAATTCCTAAGTTCTGAAAATGCCCCCATATTATACTTGTTTTTGCCTCTCCCTCCCCTCAGAACCTCCACTGCCTCCACATCCATGATAAAAGATCTTCCATTGTTAAAATCACAATAAGTCTATAGTAGAATACCAGTAAGTCTGCTCTAGTCCATCATTCAATCCCCAATCCTGATGATTCTGGAATGGTGATGTCCAATGCACCTCTAACTGAGAGGGGGCTTAGAACCATGGGGCAGATGGACAGGACTATCTTGTTTGCATTTGCAGACTCTCTTGTCAAAATATCCAATGTTCAAGACAAAGAAAGAATACCAAAAGCAGCAAGAGAAAAGAGATCCATCACCTACAAGGGATAAAGTCCTGATTTCTCATCTGAAACCATGGAGGCAAGAAGGCAGTGGTATGACACAATTAAGGTGCTAAAAGAAAAAAAAACTTTCAGCCAAGAATTCTCTAATCAGCAAAGCTGGCATTCAGAAAAAAGAGAGAGTTCACAATATTCACAGATAACCAGAAATTAAGAGAGTCTGTCAATAAGAAACCTGCCCTTCAAGAAATATTAAAGGGAGTTCTGCAGGTTGATAGGAACATACAGCTGACATATTGACTCAAAATCTCAGGAGGCAATAGTGAATGACAGGCAGAGAAGAGGCACTGTTACAGAGACTAAGTAATAGCAATCAGTACTTAGATGTTGTTAATGGGTTTATTATTTTCTGCATGTCTTTTTTTTTTTCCTATTATACTTGGTCATTTCTACCATACCCTGCTCCCCCCTCCAGTTTTCAACTTTTTCACTTTTATGTATATAAGATCAATTTGAATTTTGATAATATCAATTCTGATGATATGGTATTGTTTCAGTTTTTGATCAATTGTGATTGATTTTTCCATACTTGACATTTACAGTGGTCAATCATTCAACCGTATTTTATTGCCAGTCTCCAACTGTAGTAGAGTTTTCCCCATTTTTTAAATATCTCTATTACTTGCTTAATATGATTCTGCCTTAAGTAAACTACTCTTACATTTAAAAGCTTCATAGAGATGAAATTCGAGCTATTTTCTCATTTCACTAACAAACAACCTTCTCAGCAGTGGAATAGATGAAGAAGTATGCTGCCTAGCAACACTTCCATATATACTCTGTGTTGCTTAGCAGCATCATTTCAAAAAGCGCTACCTTGAATTGGTATAATATCAGTCTTCCCTGGGTTGAGAATTATTTTGCTATATGGCTCCATCCTCTTTAGCAGCTACATTATGGGAGCTAGACTGGACAGCAAACCAATGTTCTCCATTTGGCTTGTCTCCCTGTATTCAGAAGGTTCTCTGTCAAAACATAGTATTTTTCCCAATTGGGTCCTGAGGGTAAGTTTGTTAATATAGAAAATAATCTCTTTCTCCTCATATTTTATTGAACTTATCATGCATCAGCATTATTGGAGCCAGTGTGTATGTCTAAAATATGATCCAAAGAGAAAAATATGTCCTACAATTTAAGAGATCTTTTGTCTCCACTTCTGCATCATAGGCTTTTTCAAAAAATTTGCCACACCATAAACTATATCCTATAATAATGCATTATTTGGCATGAATGGAGGAATAAGTGCTCAAATGATATCAGTTTGGTGGTATTTGTCTGTATTGATTTCCTTTGTCAATTTTAATATATTTATGGTGGGTTCTTGGCCTCATAGCACTGGAACTGTTACCAAAGAGACTGAGTCTTTTAACACCTTAGCTGGGATATTGCCTTCTCAAATTCCATAACTGAACTTTTATTATGCCCATGTAAACAAAAACTCAATACAAAAGAGAGTGCGGGATATTGGAAGGAAGTAAATGTTCTTTGAATGAATATAGAAGCCCAAGACAGGTGACTTGTAGTTTGGACACTCAAATTCATTTATTATTTTTAATTTGTTTTAAAGTTTACCTCAAATGGGAATACATAAATAAGAATTAATAAAGTAGATGAAAATCAATGTCTAATATACAAGTAAGAAAAGAATTTCAAAAGGAATAAATCACATGAAAATACATGTTATTATATAAAATTAACATATACTAAGATTATTTAATAATTTCTAAAAATAATTAATTAATAAATGATTAAAATTATATTAATGTTAATGGTTATTGTGCTCTTACCATAGGCCAGTCGCTATTCTAATCTTCACAACACCCTATGAATTAGAATAGTTATTATCCTTATTTTTCAGATGAAGCAGCAGAGCCTCATACATGTAAAGTTACTTGCCCCAAATCACAAGAAGTGACAGAGCTCAGAGACTGACTACAGAATTAACGTTCTTAATCACTGTGCTGCAGTACTCTTATGGAGATGATTTCTTTCTATTAGAGTGTGCCAGCCACATTTCTAAGTGCTTTCCAGGTATTATTTCATTTAGTCAACAGAAAACTAGATTACTAATTGACCACAATAGTAAATGTTATATAAATCCATTAACCCATTAATTATCATATCAATCCTATGAGGATTAAATAACACTATATATGTTACAAAATTACTCAGTTGCTGACATACAACAAATACTAAATATAAACTATCATTACTGTTTTAGCAGTGTAATATCAGAGTCATTTCCACTAAATATGCTGTTGGACATATTTCTGATATTGTCAATAATTTGGAAAAATATTATTTGATGCTTATGATATTAATATTTCATGGTAAACCTTCACAATTTTGTTATTAGTTTATTTTTCATCCTCCTTATTCTTCAGGGATGTGGTCTCAGTCAATAATATCTAGGGTACGTGTTATCCATCTCATAAATTTTTATAGTAGATTTCATTAATATAACAGTCTAATTCATTGATACATCTTTGTGCATCGACAACAAACAAAATTCTTTGAGTAGAAAAGTAAAGTCTGTATTCACACTACATAAATAGGCAATTTATATTACATTTAGATTATTGAATTTTAAGTAGAATTGAAATACTACATAAACAGCATGGATGTTCTGCTTCCACCAGTAAACTATTATGTTACAAAGATAAGAGGTTCTTTCTATGTAGGACACAACTACATTTAATTCAAGGTTAGCATATTATAGTCCACATCCACTAGGTCATAATAAGTGTGAATCATGATTTACGTGTCTATATTAGATATGCGGGATAACCTGAATTTTAACTGCATGGTTTTTTATTTTGAAGGTTTCAACTATTAGGCCTATGTTTTACCATAGTATTCTCCAGAGAACCAAATAAAAGAGTACCCAAAATAGCAATCATTTTATGTACAGGCATTCCAGTAATATCACCATACACGTGTTCTTGAAAAATCTCACATTCTTCTAATTCACACTTTAAAAATTATAGGGTTTATAGAATGAATAGGCTTAGGAGTTTACCCTTCAAAAGCTATATAACTGCAGCTGTAACCAAAACTACAGCAATACTTAGACTAGCAAAGCTAAATAGCCTCTGATATTTACACCTAGAATCACATTCATTACTTTTTTTCACTGCCTTTCTCAATGTGGTCTGAGCAATATTTAAACTTCTTGCTCTCCTTTAGAACAATCATCTTGAGTTGTTCACACTTGTCATTTTTAATAAAGGATTGAGCTGATGACTTTGTTTCCTATTCTCCATTCACAAAGCTTAACAGTTCAAGTACCTTGTGTGGAGAAAATAATTTGGTACAAAGAAGGGTTGAAATCTATATCAGCCCGTTAGCCAATCATTTCTGGGTTCTTAACCATGATGCTTTCCAGCAGTTCAAAAGAATAAATATGTAAGTAAAACTAATGGCAACCACCCACAATACAGTGCATTGTGCTCTTATTGGAGTTATATTTCAGCAAAAAAAAAAATTGCTTCTGATAATAGTAGTAGATAATTACTTACATAGAATTCATCAAATGAAAATTAAATGACTGAGAAACAACTAAAAGATGAAGAAATCTGTGTTTTGGTCTAGCACCGTAGATACATTTTATCTTGTAATTGAATATAGAAATTACCAGCATAGATAATTTTCTTTTCTTCCCTTTCTTACATGCCATAAAATCAGGTGTGGTTTTGGGGTAAATAAATTCTCAATTCAAAATCTGAAACATGGTAAAATTTCAATCGCTCCTGTAAATATTTTCAGGAAGATGTATAAATGTTTATGCAAAAATTCTGTAATATTTTCTTGAGTTTTAACATGTCCATAGACCACTAAGTTATTTATATTAGGCATGGATTTATGTGGTTATGATTGTATTATTTTGCATTATACTATATTATGTTATATATACTTTTTCTCTGTACATGGTTGGGAGATTTTCAATATTGTAAAATATCAGGGCAAAAACATAAGACTCAACTTATTTTAGAATTACAATCTGTTAAGAAATGGCATGTTCTTGTTAAAATACCGCTGAAAATATGAGGTATCTCTAGAATAATAATTGTCATTCAGTTCTCAGTTCTAATGTGACTTTTTAAACACCTTCCACAGTCATCTGCTCTACAGCTCTCCCCTCTAACCTATCACTATGTATCATGTTAGTCTGTTTTTTCTATGTCAGAAAAATATGTTAATAATTTCACTACCATCATTATTTTTCTTGTATTTTCTTATTGCTTATCGAAATTATGTAGGCAAGAGCAATAAAATGAAAAAATATAAATATCGTCTAATAAATTTCACTTACACTTTGATTTATTGCTCAAACATGATTATATGTAATAGTGTAAACTTTTTGACACTAATTTGGAGGAACCAAACGCTTTTCTAACCTATTGTCTCATAAAAAACTATTGCAAACAATGGATTCTGAAAATGTGGAATCATAATACCCACTTAAGAATATGTTCCTTTAATAAATCCCAAAAGAGTAACTATTTTATTTTATTTTTTTACAAATTAGGGACTTGTAAAAACCCAGTACCTTTGCCTTTATTTAGTTAAGAATAGCTATTACAAAACCATGTGAAATGAAGACCAAAAGAAGAATTATGGTAATTAGATATATTAATTAATTCTAATCATGAAATTAATTATTTGTTATGTAAATTTTCTTCATGGATATATTTGGAGAAGTAATCATTCATTTGTGTATTCTTAAGATAGAGTAACTTGATGTATTACTCATTTTCCTGTGTGTAATCATGGAAACTGCAATCAAATGTGGCATTCTTAAACCAATTGACAAGCCTTATCCTTGAGTAGGCTTTATGAGGAGCTAAAGTAGGCAGCTGAATATGTTATATGACTTGAAAGCATTGGAAAATTATTTTTACTTAAATTATCTTCCTCATTATCTGTCTATGCGCCTGAAATTTCATCTTTAGAAATCTCTCTTGGGTTTTAACTTGAGTTTTCACTTAGTTCTTGGAAGTGAAACTCTGCTGTCTTCTACAAATGTTCTTTGAGAGCTCATTTGGAGATTCAGGGAAGACAGCCCCCCTTACATCAGCCATAAAAACAGTTTTCCTATTCAAGGAAGTCTTTCCTTACAGGAAATTTAGGACTTACACATAAGGAAGGGAAGAAGACCTTCTAGCTAGCAGATCAACCTAATCATCCCTGCGATTAATAGTGACCCATGTTGCAATTAGACAGCGCTCATCTGACCTTGAAGGGGTTAGTTGCAAATTTAAAAACGACAGGGAAAGATTGGGAGCAAGAGAAAAACCCTGATAATACAATTTTCTAGTTTTAGGTTTAAGAGAATATCCATTCTAATCGTCCTTCTTATTATGGAAACTAAGGATCCAAGACATTCTGATTTGCTCAGAGAAACACAGATAGTTCCAGAGGTGAAATTATACCCATATTTCCTCACAACTGGAAATAGTGTCCTTTTCCACTATTGAATTGCCTCCCACCCAAATCAGAAGGAAGGAAGAATACTGTTGGCTATTAATTTTCTCTGATTTTTAAAAACTTTTTTGTTTTTGAGTGTATGTTTGTGGTTGTTTGTGTTTAATAAAACCCATTTTTGAATGGATGACTCATTAGAATAAAGGAACAATTTTAATTACTAAACAAATGAACATAAAATCAAGAAATAAAGCCTCAAGTCATTACCAAAACAGGTAAGTTCTACTTTCCAGTTTTAGTCTAAGACTGATAAAACATAAAATATTCGGACCCCAGTATTTCCCATTCATCTTTTCTCTTTTATTGTGAACTTAGCAATTATTATTCTTTACCATACCACGTGCTTTACTTATTTACCTTAATTTTTGTCCATCCCCTGCATCCCCTTACCAGAATTAAGTTTTATGAGGACACAGAGTTTTTTTTATATACTTCAAAAAAAAATTTTTTTTAAAGATACTTAGATTACATGAATGGTACATAAAAAATATAGGGGATTTCTATATGCCCCACCCCCTACCCCTCTCACATTTTCCCTCAGTAAGAGCATCTTTCATTAGTGTTATACATTTGTTACAATTGCTGAACACATATTGGAGCACTGCTGCTAAGTGTGGATTATAGTTTACATTGTAGTTTATACTCTCTCCTGCACAATTTTGTAAGTTATGGCAAGATATATAATGGCCTGTATATGTAATTGCAATGTCATTCAGGACAATTCCAAAGTCCCGAAAATGTCCCCATATTACACCTATTTTATCCTCACCCTCCCCTTAGAATCTCTGGTGGCCACTGCCTCTGCATCCATGATAAAATTTCTTCCATTATTAGAATAACAATAAGTCTATAGTAGAATACAGTAGGTTTACTCTAGTTCATTTTTCATTCCCCTATCCTGAGGATTCTAGGATGATGATGCCCACTTCACTTATAATTGAGATGGATAGGACTATCTTGTTTGCAGTTACAGACTCTTTTTATACCTTGGGATGGTTTTTGTCCATCATCATTTCCTTTTTAGTTGTACTAGGTGAGTCCAATGAGCTGGAGAGTAGGGTTGCAACTCTGTTGAGAATCAGAGCTGGGCAGCTCAAAGATTTAAGTCTCTGGGACATATACCTATCATCTCTAGTATTAACTAAAGGTTCAAATAGGAGGGGCAGAAGAGCCATGTGTAGGGAAACCACAACTGAGTCCATCTCTTTCACACTGGGAACCATAAATTCCCAAGTAGGACCCACTGGCAGGGCACCAAACTTATTAGCTATCAGTCCTGCCTATAGTGTCTGGATGTCTCCAGACCTTTCAGGAGCCCAACTATTTGAGACATTATTTACTGTGGCAGTTAATGAGATACTGCTGAGACGTGCATAAGTGTAACCTCTGGAATGACCTCCCAACTCACTTTGAGTCTCTTAGCCAAACAAACTCCTTTGTCTTTAGCCTGTCCCTCTTGGTCAAGGTCTTTTTCCAGTTGCATTGTTAGTTGGTGCTTGGTAGTAATCCCTCAGTTCCAGGAAGGCTCATCACTGGGAGTTAAGTCTCACAAGGGGGTGGGGAAGGCAATGCATTTGTCTGCTGAGTTTGGCTTAGAGAAAGGCCACATTTGAGCAACAAAGCAACTCTCAGGAGGTAACTCTTAGGCACCCTATAATACTAGGATAATTTTCAATTTCAAAAGTAAAAGTTCATAAGAACAGTGATCAATATCAAGGGCCCGTCAATGGTCCATCCTCTTTCACTGGTCACTGCCCCTGTACTCGGGGCTTCTTGCTGTCAGAATTACATTACAGAATGTGGCAGAATGTCCCAGGATGAGAATTCAGTACTTTTTCGGTTATTGTGTGGATCTCCACCCACAGAGGAAAAGATTTTTACTGATTTTATTCATTATTATATTTCCATTGTCTTCAACAGTTTCACACATATTCAGTATCAATATTTTTGAATGAATGAATAAATGAAGCTTGGGATAAGATAAGGACAACCTTCGTTAAAGAAAAATGTTAACCAAAGAACTATCAAATCATTTCTATATCCAGGCAATAAATGCTCTGGACAGATGTAGACGTTTTAAAAAGACAGTGACAAAGAGTCAAGGAAACCTTTTAGAACACAGTGATATTAGAAAATAGTAGATAACATCTTTTAGTGACCTGTTTCTTTTGGTTCCAGATGCCCCTCATAAGTCAGTCCTCTTTCACACCTTCTAAAACTGCTTTGAAAGTTTGTAGGATTCATTTCTCCGTTTCCTCCTCCTTTTCTTTTCGAAATTTCATAATGAATAAAAGATAAAAATATGAAGAAATTGACTTCTGTCAATCTTCATGTATTATTCAGTGCTCTTCTCTGTATATATAGGGCCTAGATACTCTTTAATTAGCTACCTTGGGCAGAAAAGGTCTGGTTTAGAATGTTAAAAAGTAATAGAATCGAGAGAGCAAATAAAGGTAAATCTAGTATTAGTCTGACTATTGAAAGGTTTTATTATTATATTTTATTTAGTTTTAAGATGAAAAACTCTCAGTAACCCAGTTGTGACACAAAATTAAAAATCTTTGCTCTTCATGTTTCTTGAAAAATCTTAAATACATTCCTGGCATTTTTATATGGTGTTTCCCTGAAATCCTAATAAAATGACAACTATGTGGTTATAATGAATACTATTGATTTTGCTCTTTGAATGGATTTATGCTTTATTAATATGAATCAATAAAATTGATTTGATTTAAAAAAATACAAAAACCTCCAGAAGCAGTTGAATTAAACAGAAAAGAAATGTAAGAGAATGGTCTAGAGGCCTGATGCCATTTATTGTAAGGGTAAATGATTTCTATAACTATGAAAAACAATAATATGATCCAAATAATTTTATATTCTTTTCCATCATTAATTTTACTTATTTATTTATTTTTAATTTTTTTTTTTAAAGAAGTTTTAGATTATATAAATGTTACATAAAAAATATAAGGGATTCCCTTATACCCCTCTCCCTCCCCTTCCCACACTTTCCCACATTAACAGCATCCTTCATTAGTGTGGTACCTTTGTTATAATTGATGAACACATATTGAAGCATTGCTCCTAAGCATGGACTACAGTTTACATTATAGTTTACACTCTGTCTCACACAATTTTGTAAGTTATGACAAAATATATAATGGCCGGTAGCCGTCATTAACCATCACTAATTTTAAAGTTATGCTTGCATTTCTCATTTTAGGTTAACATCAAATTCTGTGTCTTAGGAAGGTTTATATTAGAAAATTAGAGAAAAAGTAAGTATTTTGGATTGTAAATGATGAAAAATTATTTCCCTTTCTTCCTCCTTTTCCTTTTTTCCTGTCTCTCTCCTTTCACTTCTTTTTTCCTTCAA
This sequence comes from Tolypeutes matacus, assembly GCA_026826555.1. NCBI lineage: Eukaryota > Metazoa > Chordata > Mammalia > Cingulata > Chlamyphoridae > Tolypeutes > Tolypeutes matacus. Next base: position 38,937,398 of record JAKSZT010054334.1, on the reverse strand, counting down.
ACGTCCAAGCAATATTTATTGTACACAAATTACATGCCCAAACTCTGCTTGGTATTAATGTTATGAAGACAAATGAGACAAAAATCCCTGACCTCAAAAAGCTTATAGGAATCTAGAAACTTTGCATATGAAAAGATGTCATTTCTTCCTGTTTAAATCATAAAGACATTTACTAGATTCTGGCTATAAAGAAGTTGTCAAAACAGACATCCTTGTTTGTTTGCTTTTTTCCTATATGGCACTTGCTACAATAGTTGGCACATTGAGGTTGTTCAAAAGAATTTTAATGAATTATTGTTTTGCATGTAATATATTTGAAATTTCTTCATCGGGTTCTTCTAGTTTAGGACCTCCTTGTAATTACTAACTAATTTTTCTAAGACATGATAATAAGTTTGCCTTCTATAAGACTGTTGACTAGTGGAAGAAGATATGTACACATTGTCTATTAATATTTAAATTATTCATATTATTAGTAAATCATAAAATAATCAATTCTCTCTCCCTTCATACCCCTATATAGTTCTCTCTTGACAACACATGTATTCCCTTATGGCCAAATACATTTCATAGATGAATAGTGGAGAAAATGAAGAAACAAGTTTTTGATACATTTATGTCTAGTTGCAATGGCATCCATTTATGGATGATAAGCACATGCTTTTTCAGTCTGAAGGAATGGTTTCCAAACCAAGCACAAGCTACCTTTTTAATTAATGGCATCCTGTTTACATTTTTTTCACTAAACTATAGGAGGCTCTGTGAGGGGAGGGACTAGTCTATTATGCTCATTGCTGTTTGTTTTGCACACAGCACAATGCCCAATACATAGTTTCTCCTCAACAAATGACTCTAATGAATTAACAGGTTCCAAAGTTCCAAATTCCTTTTAAGACCTTGTGAGAAAGAAAACAACATCCTTCTTTATAGCATGCTTTAGATCCTGCCTTAGGCAGTTGTACTGCCTACCTCAGAGTACATTAAGTCCTTTGATAAATGCTCCAATGCACCCATAACTGTCATACATAGCATATACCAAAATTATCACTTTTGTTAATTATAGACTCTTATTATTTTACTTTCTATCTCCTCCACTAGTATCTTAGGTCTCATGGGGAGAGAATAGGTCTATTTAGATCCTTACTGTGGTCCTGCTAATTACCAGATTCCCTGCAACAATACTAAGACCTCAGAAAATATTAAATCATTTAAAGAATTACTATGCTTCAGAACATGATTGGCAAAACCAATGAGCCAAGGGTAGCATGCTTTTTGTAATATAGTAACACTATGTGAGAAGAGTAAATTTATAGGTTTTTATACGATGTTTCCTCCCATCTTCAAATGTAAAATTTGTGAAGATCACCAATATGCAGGCAAACTAGCCCAACTAATTTCAACTTTGCTTCTAATAGATGACCAGCCAACCTTTAAATAGTTCCTTAACCTAAATCCATTGTTTAAAAAAGTTAGTAATTATTTGCTAATTAAAAAGCACACTAATTTTATTGAGGCAAAAAATTTCATAGTTAAAGATTAAGTAGCAAACTCAGTTTTCTATAAAGCTTTAAATTCATTGTCATTTTTGACTAGAGTTATATTGCCTTTCAACAGCTGAAAAATATGAAGAGCAAAGTAACCTTTGAGAGGAGAATAGAGAAATGTCATCTTTATTGCCAGTAGGGCACAAAAACATGACAGATTTTTTTACTGGTAATATTCAAGAAACTGATGACAAAGGTGTCCTCCAGTGAATGATAATTGTTGAATTTCCATGAATCTGTTGGAATTTCACTATTCCTCTGAACAGCTGTGAAGTGAGAGGAGTGTGCTTATTTTCCTCTTAGCTTCTCATTCTAATTTTCCCTCTTTTAACACATCCACTCATATAGTCTCCACGAATGCCCAGTTCATTCATGAATCCCCTGTATTTTTCTCAGCTTCTCATTTCAGCAACCCATGCAATTGTTCTCTCCCCTGAACTATTATCCAAGTAAGTTGTTACAATTCCCACATCCAATGCTCTATTTCTCAGATGTTTCCATTAAGCAAAATAGTCTGATACACTAAGTCACAAAAGTCTGATAAGTATGTTTTATTATTTCTATTTATTATTTATAATTGCATTTTAAAAGCAGATGTGTGGAAGAGATACTATCTTAACTCACATTAGTGAAACAACCATTAGGCAAATGCAAGGTATTTGGTAGGTAGATTTAAGTCATGTTAAGCAGAGTTCTTATTGAATTTTATTTTAGTTTGCCAAAAGCCTGCTGATGCAAAGTGCCAAAAATATGTTGGCTTTTTCAAAGGATATATATTTTGGGTAAAAGCTCACAGTTCCAAGGCCATGAAAAGTCCAACTCCAGGAGTCATAAGAGGGGCTTTCTCACCAAAGTCACCTATTGTTGATCCTAGCGTTGTTGCCGCATGGTGAAGCAAGATGGCTGCCAATCTCTGTGGAGGTCTCTTGGAGCTCAGCTTTGAGCAACCAGGCCAGGGGTTCCTAACTAGAGGTATTAACCACTTGGTGCTCTGTGGAGAGATTTCAGGGGGTCTGTGAGCCTGAATTGAAAAAAATTAATTTATTATCTTTATTTTCTCTCACCTCCAATGTTGAGAGTCATAAAACTATCTGCCGCTACATTCTGAGAAGGAATTGTGGTTTTCACCTGACTGGCAAAGGGGTCTGTGGAACAAAAAAAGGTAAAGAACCCCTGAACCAGGGATACTTGTCTCTTTCTGGGATCCCTGTATCAGTTTTGGCTATTTGGCTCTCTTCCCAATTTCAGCTGTAAGCTACCAGGCATATAGCAGTGCTTGTCTCCTCTTGAGCTGCTCCGTGGGCCTCTTAGGGGCTTCATGCTCTCTCTCACATTACAGAATCAAAATATGGCAGCTCTCTTTTTCCTCTGTCTCTGTCTGTGTGAGTCCATTTATATAAGACCCAGCAAGGGGATAGAGATTCACTCTTCAATGACACAGTCCAATCGGAAGCCCTAAAGTGATCTTGTCAAGTAATCTAATCAAAGGCCCCTAAGCTGAATTTAATGCAATTGGAGGGTATTATACCCAGAAGAAATAGTTTACAAACATAATATTTCTCTTTTTGTGTCTCAAACTGCCACAAATTTCAAATCTTAATGCCTACATTATCTAATATGATACTTTCTTTGATTTGCCAGAAAAATATCACTCAGAAGTCCCATTTATTAACCTTTCTGATTTCTTTGACTTGCCAGAAAAGTATCATTCAGTAATCCCATTTATTGACCCTTTTGATTAAAAGATACAGTCTTTAATTTTTTTATTTAAAAAAGGTCACCTTCTGCAATACACCTAGGTATAGATGGAATGAAGTGTTTGTTTAAAATTATTAACTAAGGCATGTTTTATTTATCATTAACATCACAATGATAGCGTTGGGCTTGTCAAAACATTGATGGGGAGATGTGAAGCTGGTGCTGTGCAATATGCAAGGCCTGCTGGAAGGGTATTCAGGAATTCTTTCTTGCTACATGTTAATCATCATTGCCATTAACATTGGAACACAGTTTGGGTCCCCTGGCAAAGGAGTTATATATAGTACTAATATTCTAAAGAAAACTACTGAACTACCCCTGCTGGCAGAAAGTAACAGAGAAAATTACCTGTATACAAATCTTTCCACAGGCATTTTGAGAGAGGGAAAAAATCATCAGAATCAATCAGTATTCCCAAGGAAATATAATAATCAGAAACCAATCAGCAAGTTAACTGCTCTGGGGCAGTGAGTGGCTTTCTAATGGCTGATAGGTAATGATACATGGTCAGATAAACAGGCTTGTAGGTAAGTAACCTTCATTTTTCCAAAGGCAATGCAAATCATCTATTATACTGTCATGATTCCATAGCTGGAGGCTTAGAGAGCTCTTAACTTGTAAATAGATTTTGGATAATGGTTAACTTCAAATGACTTCATTCTTGAGGCAGATTACAGATAGCAATTTTTTAAGGAAGCTTTGATGGCAAGACTAGCTAGTTACCTTGTGATTTTCCACTGTTGTAACATTTTGACCCTTATGAAATTATTGAAGTAGTGAGTTTGACCCTTCTTTTAATGTGCTAGATTTTGTTCTTTTTGTTGTTGTTGTTGGTAGAGTGGCAGCATCTCTGAAATGCCTACAGTTTTCATGATCCATCTAAATGATCCATCTATATTAACTTTCAGGAACAGTTCTGACGTAGGATATTCATAACTAGTGAAGCATAACCTGGAGCCACTTTCTAGGGCACAGGTGTTTTAACAGAGACCAAAACTGTGGAATTTTAAGCAGTGGCACATCCTTGAAGAGATGGGATTATTTGGGGGAATATTTTCTAGGGAAGAACTGAAAGCATTTTGCTCCTTTTGCCTATAAAGGTAAATTTATAGGTCTACATGAGTGTTTCTGTGCTCAAAAAACACTAGTAATGTACAACTCTCTTAGAGTCCATCATATATATTCAGTATATTAAATTATATGGATTTTAAAAATTATTTTATTTGACACAGCCTTTCCCAAATGTATATGACCATGGATTTTTTTTCAAATGTTAGCTGCTGTAACATACTATTTGGGAATTAATGACCTAGAAATGAAGGACATAGGCTTGTCTCTGATTATTTAAGCCAAAATATTTTTCTAAGAAAAGAAGGCACATTTAGTTATATTAAGATTTTGTTAAATTTTTTCTATAAAGTTAGTTATCATTAAATGTAAACTGATGTCCTGTTACCATTTGTGAAATTATTTTAGATGTTCAACAAGGGCTGTTTCCATGTCTGAAAATGTTTTGCAGTACATATAGTTTATAGAAAGTCCCATGTGCTTTCAGGCTTCACCAGAAATATCACAGAGATGTAACTCACAAAGATGAAAGTCACAGAGAGTACAGAGAGGGAATTCTGGATTGATTGCACACTCAAACTTTCTAATGTGAGAAAGTGTTGTGGCAGACAGAATGAAACCCAGCCGGCACTTTTGAAGGGATGGATGAATGAAGTTTTATTATGTGTGGGCCCAAAGGAGAATTCAGTCTCCAAATTCTGAGCCCTGTAGCTCGATTTTCGTAAGTTTATATAGGAACTCTAAGCGGAACTCTAAGTGGGCAAATTCCTAAGCAAGAGGCAGGCAAGGTTACATATGCAAAAGAGCTAGATTAGTTTATCTTCCTAAAGCACAGGGCTATTAGGGAGGAAGAGCCATTATCTATTTAGAGTTGTAAATTTCAGTTCAAAGGGGCAGGAAGGGAGTGCTTATCTTCCTAATGATGTGGATTCCATGGAAAAAAGGGGAGGAAGAGGGGAGAAAGGGACCCGGGGAGTTTATTTTCCTAAAGCTGTGGGGTTCTGCCAAGGGGGTTTAGGGTCCTAGCACTTTCCTTATCCAAAGAACACTGCAACTTCAAGGAAGTAAAGATAATTTAGCTCAGATGTATAGTACCATACGTGTGGCCTAATATGTGGGATAGACGAGTGATGATAATGTAAAGTGAGGCAAGGCAGTAGTCAAAACACTACATGGTTTGCATGCAAAGCCAAGTTCTTCCGACATGACCTGTAATGCATTAAGAGGAGACTCGTATGGAAAGCGGATAACTGAGGAAAAATAAACATGTTCATGGCCTGAATTTTTCTCCTGCAAATTACAAGTGCTTTGTTGAATTTCATGAATAATATATAGTCTTATAACTTGAATGATATTTTATATTTAATAGAAGAATGTTACTGAGAGATTGGCACTGCTTTTTAATAATGAAATGTTAATATCTGGAAATATTTTAGATTGGACAACAAAGAAGCAAACATCTTTCATCCTTCATATTTGTGATTTGCTTTAGAAATTGTATGCAGTTTCACATGCATTATGTTATTTCATGCTCACCTTATAAAGAAAATGAAGTTGAGAGATTTGAATTGACTTTCCCAATTTCACATAGTAGTGGAGCTGGAGATTCAAAATGATTCCCTTCAATGCAGCATTTACTGAGCAGCTACAGAGTATTAGGTACTGAACTAGGCACTGGGAAAAGGGCAATGAATAAAATATGCCTCCCTCACCCTGTATTTGGTTGATAGAATCTCTCTGTCTATATGGCCTGTCCCACCCCAAGCATTGTCAATACATCTGATTTTTAGAAGCCAGATGCTACTGTCTTCAAATTGATCGCATCTGGGAACCAAGATCCAGCAAGGACACAGCCCTGAACCATTTGCAGGCTGAGCATGTCCACAAACTCTTTTTGACAACCCCTTTATTCTCCAGTTTGTGGTTAAATGTTGGTTGCCCCATATATACGCCACCTCCAGTTCTTTTCCTTGGCAAAAATTGAAATGCTGCACTTGATAATAGACTGCAAAGCCAGAAGTTCTATATACTGCTTGTGGGTGAGTTTCTCATGTCTGTGCTGCCTGAAATGAAGGTACAGAACAATTTGTTCTGGGAGTGTACCATGGTTTAAAAAGATAATTTAGTCTTACAGTGTAGAAATAATAATCTAGAGTAAGGAGACTAGAGACAAATAGTGGGAAGGTTGGAAGACTGATGCAGAAATCAAAATAAGAAATGAAGAGGATCCAAACAAGTAGAGAAAATGAGACAGAGAAGATGTATTAGGAAAATATATAGAAAAAAAATCACAAGTCTTTTTGGGGTGCTTAAGTATAAAGGAAAATAGGAGAACTTAGAATAAACTGTAATACCTCCTTAAGGAAGTTTCTGGGAATGGAAAATGCAAGTTATCCAGCATAAAAAAGGAGAGCTCATATGTATTTAGTCATAAATATGAATACTGCTATTTCCTTGATAATTTCTTCCTTCTCTCATATAGATTCATAGAACATTTTATTAATTTCCAGTTTAAATTAGTTCATGTGTACTCATGACTCTGATATATACAGATATTATGTATACAAACTAGCCCTTCTTCTCAGCTTCATACTCATATATCCAGTTCCTTACTAACTGCCTCCAGCTGCATTTCTCACTGATACTATTAATTTAATATGTCTTAATCTCTACTCACAACCTTTATATCCTAAATTGTTCTCTCTGCTATGCAGTAGATATAAACTGTATAATCTACGTTGATTCCCTTTAGTTTGCTAAATCCATTTTCTTATTTATAAGAGAGGAATACATTAGATTATTTCTATGAAGGTTAAATAAGAGAAAAGTATCAGCATTGTGCCTTCACAGTAATAAAAGCTTGACAAATGGAAGTTGTTGACACTTTGTTCATCCATTTCTTCATTAATTCCTCAACAAATATTAATTGTGTAATTATTATGTACAGGAATGATTATAGACACCAGAGATGAAGCAATAATTAAATGGAGAACCAACTATCATATAGCTTACATTCTAATTAGGGAAAGGCAAATGACAAACAAACAAAAAATAAGTAGATGATGAGGCAAATAGTATTCGTGCTATAAAGAAAAATAAACCAAGATATGTGGCTCCAGATTTGTAGGGGTGCTCTTTCCAATAGAGAAGTCAGTGAAGTCCATTCTAAAGAGGTGACATTTAAGTAGAGACACGATGAAGTGAGGAAATGAATGGGGTGAAGAATTTTCAAGGCAAAGACTAAAGTACTGAAAAAGCAAGCACATGCTTGGTGTATTCAAGAGCCAGCAAGGAGTCCAGTGTGCCTGTTGTTGAGAGAACAAGGGGTCAGATCCACAGGAGATGAGGTTCAGAGAAATAGCCACAGGCCAGATAGTGAGGTGTCTACTGTAAACTATGACTTGCCATGTATTCTTGAAACACCAACAAGAAGTACAAAATAAACCTTCTTTTAAAAAACTGTTATGAATATAATGAACAACAACCCTATGAAAAGAAACTAAAAATTTTAAGTGGTTTTAAGTAAATCAGAGTGATATTGTAACTAGCTTAAATTTTAAAAACTAGGTTTATGTTATTGTCTTGTAGTTGTTCTGGTCCATAGCGTTAACAAAAAAATAAGATTTTATTCCTTTACACTTTTTCATGCAGTTATTTCCCATGAGAGTCTTATCATCATCCACAAACATGTAACTGAAGTAAAAATTATCATTTACTCTTATTTTACAAGTAAGTGAATTAGACTTTGTATTTCTCTCTGTATACTTTGACCCTTCTACATATTTTCCTTGAATACAGCTATCTAAATTCAGCATTAAAAAAAAACTACCGTTACAATTCTGAGCAAATGGGTAAAAATTATGTACTTTATCCTACATTAATTTTCCCCTTAAGATGCATTCACTCTTTATTTTGAATGTCTTCTAGGAGATTTCACAATTATAGCATAAAGGATACGTTGAAATTTTACATATCTGTTAGAATACAAGATTTATGTTTCCCTTTGAGGCATTTTTCTTATAGGAAAATGCATTCTAGCTAACCCTCAATCCCATGTAAGCATGTTTTAATAATTTAAATTTGTGTTTGGTGATGGTGATAATGGAAAAAGTCCAATATTCATCCATAATTCTTGCTCAGTATTATGAATATATAAATGTTGTGTTTCTTTTAATCAGCTATGACAAAGTTATGCCTCAAACACTTTTAAGGAATTGATACTCTTTTTATAAGAAACATTATGATCATGTTTATTTTCTCTATAGTATCACATGCCCATACTAAAAACTTGATTCGAATGACAATAGATTTGTATGGACTGGTTACATAAAACATACAAACATTTTACTGTAGAAGAGGAAACAAAGACCACCAATAATAATCTATCTGGGGAGTGAATTTAATAATATGTGAGACAAGGGAGAAATCTGACTCTATGGAGAGTAGTTCTCCAACTGAGAATTGATATAGAACAAGGAGTAAGTATCATCCAAATAAAAAAAATTTTTGAAAAACATTTATTGATTATTTACAGAATGGGACTGGGAATCTATCTTGCTTGTTATTATCACAGTATAACATCATTTGAATGAGCATCAAACTAGGCTCACTTCTAAACAAGTATAGTTGTGTTTAAGACATGAAGAGACTTAGGAGCATGCTAGAATCAGACCCACATACACATATCCAAGACTGAATAGAGGTTTCCTTTATCAATACTTGTTCCCATTTAGCAACTGCCTACAACCTATATGATAAAATCTAAACCCCAACTAAGTATTTCAAGAAACTATATGCTCAAGTATTTGTTGGCCTATTCATCATAAATCACTTTTCTGCTTTTATTCCATGTATCAACTTTAGTAACTTGTCTGTATTACTTCATACTTACTAAGGTGTTGCTACATCCGTGCTTTTCTACATACTTTTTCCTTGGCCTTTTACTCCCAGTATGAATTAATATTTATTTATAATGTGTATTTAATAGTGTTCTGCTGAAAATGAAATAACAGACCTAAAAGGGGTTATAGAGCAAGTTTATTAAGCTAAAGGTGCATTAATGTAGGAGCAGCACCAAAAGAAGTTTCTACTCAAAAGACTTAGCTGGGGGAGCAGCTTATAAGGCTGCTTGAGACAAAGGGAAGGTGTGAAGGAATGGGGAGGGATGAGGGAGACATGAATTACGATGGGTACCTGAGCTGCATGAACTACTAGGGGGATGTGGACTGTTCAGGCAGGGTGTTCTTGAGGCCCAGTCCCTTAATTAGCAAACAAGAGTTGGTGTAAGAATGTGGCCATTTTATGAAGATCAGCAGACTTTGCTGTCATCAGCCTGATTTGTTGGTTGCAGTTCCTCCTTCAGGGCAGGGGCAGAAGTCTTTATCAGCACTGTGAAGGGTCATTAGCATGTAAGCCTGCTTCATTTACCCTCTGTTTCTTCTTTGTAATCCCTTAAATAAAAAATGGAAGCCTAAGCAAATCAAGATGGTTAGGGAAATCATTTATCATTCCAGTTTCACAGTGTGAATTAATTGTGTGCTAAGAAATAAGAAATAAAAAATACTAAGAATCATGGTCTTGGATCAGGGTAGATTAAAATCTTAATCACCATATTTATTCATTCAACAATTATTTTATTTTTTTATTAAAATAATAAATTTTTATTTAACCCAAGATAGTCAGCATATCATTTCAATAAGCCATGAATATAAAATTGAGATATTTCATATTCTTATTTTCTACTAAATCTGAAATTTGGAGGGTTGGAGTAATGGTTGTATGAGGTGATGTAAAACAGCAAATACTCATCATCTGCAGTAGGATATCAAAAGAAAACTGAACTGAAGAACGTTGCAAAGAACTGTACCAGGTTCATAAAATTGTTATGCTGACAGAAGGCAATCTGAATTTTGAAGGGTCTGGTGAAATTACTGACATAAACAAAGGAAGTAACATTTGGATGGTTGTGGAAATCAAACTCCTCATTAGAAAAGCTATCATTTTACTCCTTAATGCTGTTTTTTGGAGCAACAGGCATCTCTTCTATGATCTGGGTATCAGCTGAAAAATTGGCAATCCAGGTGATGTCAAATTTGAAGTTTTGGAGGCACTGATGAACATGTCCAAATCCCTGTTTTGTTCATTTGTTGTAATCACAAAATTCATGGTTGCATGATAGGTATTTTTTCCTAGGATATAAGGATATCAAGGTGAGCCAAAGGTAAATTACCACCCTCATGTTGCTTATATTCAAGTGGAAGCTTCAGAAAATAATCTAGTAAATAAGTGGTTAAGTGATTAGTACTATGAAGAAATACCAAGCAAGAGAAAGTAATAGCGAACATTTATTTAACAAGAGGCTTCAAGGAAGATGACTGAAGTGATGATATTTGATTAGTGGTAAAGAAGTGAAGACCAAAGTTTCTAGGCAAAGACAGAGGGAAAAAAAAAAAAAAGGTGTTCTGTACAATATTCCTTTTTTCACCCTTGTCTTAGTTTCCTAGGTTTGCCAAAACAAAATTCTACAAACTGGATGGCTTAAGAAAACAGGAATTTATTGCCTCAGAGTCCTGGAGACTGGGAGCACAAAATCAAGGTGTCAGCAGGGTCATGCTATCTCTGAAACCTGTAGAGGAGAATCCTTCCTTTTCTCTCCCTCGAGTTTGGTGGTTTGCCAACAACCTTTAGCATCCCATAGCTTGCAGCTGCAGCACCTCAATCTGCCTCAGTTACCACATGGCATTCTCCTCCTCTGTCAGTCTCTTAACACCAGTCATAGTGGATTAGGGGTCTACCCTACTCCAGTAGGACCTAAACTCTTAACTAAATCTATCTTCAATGCTCTATTTCCAAATAAGGCCACATTCTTAGGTTCTAAGGTCCTTGGGGTTATGACTTCAACATATCTTTTGTTGTGGGGACAAAACTCAACCCCCATGCTCAATATTGTCCTAAAACAGGAGCAAGTTTTAAAAGGTTTCTCTAGTCTCCTCTTTCATATGCTAGAACTATAATTTGGGCAGTTCTGATGTCCTTCATTCTCTTAAACATACTCCTGATCATAAGCGTTTGCCTTCTAGTCTCAAGCTACTCAGCTGCTATAAAATGACTCCATAAATATGAGGCTTTTTGAAAGGAAGTGCCAAAGGACTTCTTGTGGCAACAGTGATGGGTTCACATGTGTTTCATCTTCTGCTTTACCTTGCATATAAACACTTACTGGGAACCTTTATAACAAACATGTCTTTGAATACAGTTATTATTATTCAAACTATAGTTTTCTTAACTTACATTCAATACAATTATTTATGCAAAAAAATTAGAACCCCATTCCACTTTGTCACACTTTTATTGCCAATAAACTCCCATTAACTGATAACTCTATTTGTAATAGAAATAATCTTTTTAGCAGGTCCTTGTAATTGACTAAAAACTCCAATAGTATCATAGGTGTGCTTGTCTGAATTTAAAATGTAAATTGATTTATGGAATTTTTGAGACAATACAGTATCATAGCTATCATATTAATCCATTTCTAACAATTGCTAACAAAGAGTTGCCAAGTAGAGTTCCTCTTGATATTTCCTTCTTTAAGGAATAGATAAGCTTCATTAACACTTTATTTGTACATTAATAAGAATGAAGTATTTGAATTCAGACTTTTCTCTCAGGTATTTAAAAAAATTCTCATGCCATTTTATTTATTATTCGATTTTTTCCTTTTTTTCCCAGGAAAATTCTAAAGGAATAATGTACACTCCAATTACAAAATTTCAACATGGTGAGTTTCACTTACCTCCACCCCTACACACACACACACACACACACACAGTGAAATAGCTTTTGAGAAAACAGCTTCCATACCATGATAAAAATGGACAATTTTTTCACTATGAGTAAATATATACATGTGTGTCCTAAAAGTATTGCTCAGTTTGAATGGTAATGAATTTTTTTAGAAAGTATGTTTTTGGGGAAATTGTGGGAATATGGCCAATGGCGTAGACAGATAAAGCTTAGTTCTTACTAAAACAACTGAGAAGAGGTGTAGGGCTGCCTTGGCTACCTGCTTAGGGGTACAGCAGACCAGGCAACTAACAGAAGAGTCAGGGACAGAGACGAGGAAGCCGAAACAGCAAATGGTGAGTTATTGATACTCCGGGCCTCTGGGAAGGGCCCTCCTCCCAGACCCTGAGATATCAGGCAAGGCTAAAACACCTGGCAAATAGTATCTAAGAGGAGAACTGACTTCCTCCCTGCCAGCACCTCTAGATATATACAGAGCGGGGCGGGGGGGAAGGGTGGTGAGGCAGTGGTCTGGGTCATCTAGGCGGGTACTAGGAAGAAAAGGAAGCTGGTGAAAAATCTTGAGTTTCTCCTGTCTGTGACTGGAAGTGGCGCTTATACACTGCCCTCAGGTCAAACAGCCTAGGTGGAGCCGCTTGGCATCCTCCTCCAAAAGTAGTGAGGCAGCAACCTCCCTGGGAGGAGGAGGGGTCGGAGTGGGTGGAGAGCAGTTTCTTTGAGGTCATTTTAGCCAGCCGAGCCCCCCTTGGGTGTCAGAAGGGACTCTAATGTGACACGGATAGAGGAGGGGCATCTTCTCAGGCAGGCTGCCATGCTCAGTAGCCTAGGTAAAGAGAGAATTTACATCAGAAAGGAGGCAGAGATAACAGGGCAGGCATAGGGGCTGATAGGTTTTTGAAAGTGTTGCTAACCTAAGAAGGCACAATAACTCAGTGGAGGAGACCCTGCCTAGAACATATGAGGTCCCTGGTTTGATCCCCGGCTCCTCTCTGAGGAGCGATAAAGGTTATCATGCACCCGGTGAAACTTTATAAAAGGAACATATTGACATCCTCTTTGTATTAGCTTTAATTGGACCTCTTGTTTAAAAAAAAGAAAGAAAAAGAGGTTCCTTTTTTACTTTTCTTATTTTACTCACTAAAACCTGGCTTAAAACCTGCATAGGACAGGCTGCAGGGTATTGATTGTTGAATAGCAACAGCATGAGAAGATCACTAGGGGTCTAAGAGAAAAGGCTGTTTTTCTGTGTTTATCTTGGCTTTTGGATCCTTTTTCTGCCTTCTTCCTCTTTTTCTTTTTTTCTTAAAAAAAAAAAAGCAAAAAAAAAAAAATGAGTAGCTGCTGTCTTGATTTCTTATTGTTGTATTCCTCCTTTCTTGGTTTCTCTGTTTGTCTGCTCATTTTTTCTCTCTTCCTTTTGTTTCCCAATTTTGTCTACCTGTGCTATATCTTTTCCCTCCTTCATCCTTATATTTTCTGTTTTCTGTTGTTCTTTCATTCCACCTCTTTGGGCTTGGTCTTCAACTTTTCTTGTACTCATTTCTCTCTCTTTCCTACTTTCTCCATGTTTTATTTTCTCTTTTTTTAAACTTTTAAAAAAATTCTCTTTCTTTCCTTCTATCTTCTACTTTTTCTTTTCCCCTCTTCTCAGCACTCTGGACTTTTAATTCATTCTATATTTTTTCTCCATTCTGTTTCATGTTTCATTGTTTCTATTCCACTTTTCTAATCTTATTCTTCTGTATTTCTTACTCGGGTTAATTATTCAATTGCCTACGTCTTTTACAGTCCTTCTCCTACCTTTTACTATTATCACTACTATTATTCATTCTCTCTCCCTATCTCTTCCTATTTCTCTGATACTAACATTTTTTTCAAGAGAACATAGACAATGGTAAAGAAAGAAAATAAGAGGAACTAAGTGTCAAAGTGAAACCTTACCATACTCAAAAACAACAAAATAAAACCATAGAGCAGAGAGAGAAGCCAATCAACTGAATAAATACAGTGAGATAAACAGATGACTAGATACCAACAAAAAATACAAGCCACATCAAGAAACAAGAAGACATAGCCCAGTCCACTGAACAAACAAAAAACCAAGAGGAGACACAGAACACAGAAGAACTAATCAGAACTGTCCAAACAAATATCACGAATCAAATTAATGAAGTGAAGGAAGAGAAGAAGGATATAAGAAGACACTGAGAGAACATACTGAAGAAATTGTAAACATGCATAGAAAGATAACAGATATGATGGTGATGAATGGCACAATCCAAGAAACCAAAAGTACTATGGAAGCATACAACAGCAGATTTGAACAGGCAGAGGAAAGAAGACAGTACATCTGAAAAAGTATGTAGTCTTCCTTATTCCTGGATTCCATATTTACGAATTTGTCTCCTAGGAAATATTTATTTGTAACCCTCAAATCAATGCCTTCAGCGTTCACCCAAAATTGTGTCACCTGTTAGTGCATTCCCAGCTGAAGTCAAACAAGGTGATGTTTTGTATTCTTGTTTCAGCTTTCATATTATAAATAAATGTTATTTTCACAGAATACATAGTGACATATTTTCACCAATTTTCGTGGGTTTTTTTTTTGGTGTTTCTGTTGTTTAAAATTACCATCAAGCATAGTGCTGAAGTGCTGTATAGTGTTGCTGAGCAGGAGAAGGCAATGATGTGTCTTAGAACATACATGTGTTAGATTACCTTCATGCAGGCATAAGTTATATGAGTTGGATGTGGTTTCAATGTTAATGAGTCAATGATATGCATTAAATAAAATCTTTTTAAACAGAAAGACATGTAAAACCATGTTATCTGTTGACTGTTTGACGATTGTGACCAAAGGCTTGCAGGAACTTAACCCAGTTTTTCCCCTAGGAACAATTGGTTCGGTAATAGCTAATTTGGTGTTCACAGTGCCTTTATAGAACATAACTACTGTAAATAATGAGAATTTACTGCATTTGCCTCCTGCAGTCCTCTATTATTTGTTATTGCACCAAATATGAAGTCAGAAGGCACTGGATTCCTCTGGGTTCTTGGCTATGCCACATAAAAGAATGTAAGAACATGCCAGTTTAGGTAGGCCAGTAAAAAGAGTTTATTGAGAGAAATGAGAGAAAAAAATTATACACCCAAGACATAGATGTGGACTACCTCCAGGCAAAGAGGAGCACCTGGGGTTGGGAGCTGCCTTCTTCTCTCTTCCTCTTTCTTAATGTTGGGGTGGGCATTGAGCTGTTTGCTGTTCTGATTGGTTGCCATTTGATCCCACCTGTTAGCTCTCAGGGGACCAGTGATGAGGTCTTTTGTGTTTGGAGTTGTCCAGGACCAATGGAAGGCCTGTTTGAAGTTATCCAGGGCTTCCTAATGGGCCTTTATGGCCAGGGTCTAGTGGGGTCTTTGTTCTTAGTAGCTGCCTTCCCTCTGGGGGATTCTGGGAAGGGTCTCACAGCCTTGTTCTCTGCTGAGACCCAACTGTCACTTGTCTTCCCTTTTTCCCTATACTAACCTGCCTCAACTATACCTAGGTATATTTCAGTAAAGTAAAAATTTAGATTTAATCATAACCTTGATTAAAATGTAAAGCAAATAGTTCACAAATAGTGCCAACAGCTACCAATGAAAAATATTAGTTGTTCTAAAGTACTTTTTGTCTTTTTTTTTTTTTTTTACTGAAAGGAATTTAATGATAATGTGGTTGGAAAGCATAAAAATCTATGACCCTTATTTAAGACAATAAATTGTTCTCTTTAAAATATTGTTACTGATATGTTAAAAGAAGAAAAATTCTGTTATTACAAAACAACTTGTTTAAAAATATTTTTAATCATAGTGTAATTTAAATACATAGGCATGATTTCCCATGAAATGGAGTTTACTCTTCAACAAAAAATGAAGAGCTATAAACTGACTAACATTAGCCAAAAAATTATTAAATCACTGATAATGATTTTGACATGTTAATGATTTGTTAATTTTAGTTGATATTTCCAAAAAAATGAATAAACAATTTATTCAAAACAATTTTTTGTTAAAAAGTTATTTTTCTCAAATTATTATGCAGAAATAGTAAGCTTTGTCATGTAAATATTGAGTTGATATGGCCACCAAGTTCAGAGTTTTCTGTATGAGAGGATTTACCTGTTCCCACATTGTCTTCGATAAAAATCCTCAATTGTTATACATTATCACCAGTGTAGGGTACAAAGTAAAGGCACTGTGTAGCTAGGAGGAACAGTCAATATCTCATTAGTCCTGCTAAACAAGATTTGCACTGCAACATATCCTCAGGCTTCAGTCCATGAATTATGTGGAAACTTTACCTCAAACTCAGGGACATATTATCTGTCGCTATTCAAAGGGTAGGCAAAGAAATCTTTTCATGGGCTGAGTTGACCAGAGGTCTGGGTGTAAAAAAAAAAAAACAACACGCACACAAATTTTAGAATAAACCTTTTAAATGTATGTGGATATGTGAATGGAAACTTTATATAATCATGTTCTGTGATGGCTGATGTTTAATATGTTCATAACCCTTTATAATACATAACAAATAAATGAATAGAGAAGTATATGGGATCATAATTACTTCTATAAGAATAGGACTGGTAAATATTCTAGAACACCCTGTCTTCTTGTTGTCCAGTACTGAGCACTATTAGCCAAATTATATGCTACCCAGACTTAAGTATTCATATGTTCTTCATTAGCATGTCTTTTTGTTTTTGTTTTAGTTTTCACCAGAGAACTTAAATATAGTAACATGGCATGCAGTTTGTTCTTTGAAAACAAGAGGCAGCATAATAGTTTCCTTGGATAAGTATAAGAATTTATTATAGATCTTTGATAATTTAGACAAAGAGAGAATGATTTTATGGATACCATTTGAACTATGAAATTAGGGTGACCTGAATTTGATTACTTGCTTGATAGTTATTAGATCAATAAAGGTGGGCATATTATTTAAACTTTCTGAAGTCCATTTTATTAAATGGAGGTAAAGTATTTTATAATAATCTTTAGGAACCAAAGCCTTATCTAACTCCTTACCGAATGTTTATTAGTGTCCCTCAAGGAATGTGCACATCTGAATAGACTGGCTATTGCTGTTTATTTTTATTCTTGCCCCTTGTACAAAGGGGCACTGGCCCTAATGTATGCCATCATTATTACTCTTTTGGAATATTACAATAGAATGCTAAATTGCATTATTAATCTTTTATAGGCTCACGGTGGTCACAACACCACTATGTTCACTAGGTTTCTCTTAATTTCTTTAATCATATTTTCAAGGGTTTTTACTATTTTTCCCTCTTATATATTTTTTCCTCTCTTCTATTTCTTTTCCTTCCCAACTATACACTCCTATCAAACTATTGGCTCCCTCTTTCTCAGATATTTCTTCTTATGTGCCCTTGCCCAAGTCACTGTTCCATCACTCTGAAGTGCTCTTCTTCTCATGTCTGTTTTGGCCTATAAAATTTTCCCGTTTTCTAAGATTCACCAAATCCTCCATAAAATTTTTGCTGATCTTCATCTTTCCCCTCCTTTGAGTTGTATTGATATCATATTTATGTAGTAAAAATAGCACAATTCTTTATATTGCAATTGTGTAAACTTTTCATCTACTTTACTAAATTATAAATGATATGACTTAAGGTCATGATACTGTTATACATCCATGTAATCCTAGTTCAAGTATATATGTATATTTTTCTTCTGCAGAATAATGCTATGATATTAAACTTCCCTGAATCATGCTTTACTCACAGAAATGATTAAGTTACAAAATGAAAACCAGATAATTTGATCTGTTTTTTTTTTTTTGCTGTTTAGATATTAAATCTAAACTTAAATATGGAATACACATTATAATATGTAATAGTATCCTTGCACAGTTTTATGTAACATGCTTTCTGACAATTTGAAATACAATGTGAAGAGTGATAACCTTGAAACAAGATTTTTGACTATTTTTAATGTTTACAAAAGCTTCAGTTATAATTTTGTTAAGAAATGCATACCTAGAATACCAAAAATACACATTTCTTGAAGGCATATAAATGAAAGCACAGATCAAATTTGCAATGCCTTGTTACGAAATGATTATAAGCTAAACTTGAAGCTAACAAAAAGTTTGCCTAAGAGTACTTTTATATAAAAAAAAAAAAAAATCTGCTAATAGTACTGTGTGAGCCAATGTCACTAAAAACTCTCAAGGAATAAGGATTATTTTCTGATTAATATATTATTTAACCTGTATTTTGAATAAAAATCCAGATACCTGGATCCTCTAATCAGTGAAAATATCAGGGGCATTTTCACAAATGACAAATAATTCTTCTATATTTCTCTCTGTGAATTTTCTGTGGGTAAGCTTGAGGATAAAAATAAGGAATATTGTAATCTTTATAGCCATATTAAGCTCAGCACTAAAAAACAAAGGAAAATGAATATAATGTTAGCACTTTCTAAAGAAAACATCAGAGAAAGAAGGGGTTGGGGAGGAGAAGGAGGAGGATAGGGAGGAAAATGGAGAAAAAAGAAGAGGAGAAACAGAAGAAGAAAGAGAAACAGACCAGTAAGGTTCAAGGAAACAACCTCAGGAAAAACAGAAGAGTTTACAGAGCAAAGTTGTTCAAGTTTTGCCCCTAGATTATTGTTCTGAATGTAAAAATCAACTCTTTCTTGAGGAAGAAATGGGTCTTTGATCTAAACCTCAGCGTAAAGCCCAGGGGTAAAGGTGGATGGATTACCTTTTGAAAGCAAGAGCTTATAGGCGACTATAGAGAAGGAACCAAATATTTAGTATTGGCAAAAGGAGAGGGGCCTAATCTTATTTTTATGTATGTGTGAGTAATAAAGTTAGTTGCATTTATTTATTTATTTATGTGTGTGGTTTTTAAAATAATTTTTATTTTTTTATTATTTTAAAGATACCTGGATTACATAAATGTTACACAAAAAATATAGGGATTCCTATATGACCCACTCCCCACACCTTCCACACCCTCCCACATAAACAACATCCTTCATTAGTGTGGCACATTCATTGCAATTGATAAACTCATCCTGGGTCATTGTCAGTGAGCATGGACCACAGTTCACACTGTAGTCTACACTCTCTCCCATACAGTTCTGCATGTTATGGGACAATATAAAATGGCCTATATCTGTCATTGTAATGTCATTCAGGATGATTCCCAAGTCCTGAAACACCTGTTTTTCCCCTCTCCCTGCCCCCAGAGCCTCCAGTGGCCACTGCTTCCACATCAATGTTGTAATTTCTTCCATTGCTAGAATCACAATATGTCTTATTCATATTATCAAAGGAGCCAAGCTCACCTAATCCTCAGGATAGTCTCTGATACAAATAAACCATGGCCATCCATCTCAGTTTTCGTAGTTGAATTTTGAATCTAGATAAAGACCTTCAGATTTATCATCATAAAAATATTTTTAAAGTGCACAGACTTCTAGCCTAGGGATTTTGCTTTTGAGCAAACAAGTAGCAGAAGCACAGTAAATTGTCACCAATGACCTTGCTGCCAACAGCACCTAAGCAATATTAAGTGATCAATTTACAGGAGCTTGCCTGGAAGCTGCAACAAGCCTCATGTCTCTCACCTGCCCACATATCTACCCTTCAGGCCAGAGGAGAATAGTGGTTTCTTTCTTCTTTTATTCGTTCCAAATAAAGTGGGAGTGCACTGTTTTGACAAATCAAATCCAGAATTTTGGTGACAACACATTTGGAGACATAATTCTACTTTTCCAGAGCTAAGAATAATGGGAAGAATTTTGGTGCATGGATGATGGATGTATTAAAAAATAGTCTACAGATATTTGGTTATTAGTGGTTCATCTTAAAAACATAATCAAATTGTAGTGAATTGTAGCCACTGGATGTAAGGAGGGAAAAAAGATCTGGAAAAGATGTATTTTTCCTGTCTCACAAGGCATATTTGGCAAAACCTGAGGAGGTGAAGAGCAACAAAAGCAGGTTTATTAGTGCTACCAAGCCTTTTGAAGAGCTACTCTTAAACAATTTCATCTATTTAAATATTTTCCTAGGACTGACCTTTATTCTTTTCTCACTGAATCAACCATGAAAGAGAGTAAGCACATTCACATATAATTTAATATTCACACCATCTTGGGAAAGTAGTGACGGGGTTTAAATACAAAAGTTGAAAGAGAATTAAGTGATAATGAGTTGAGTCCTATTACCACTGTAAGATTTATTAAAAATTGGGAAAAAAAAAATTTAGAATCATTCTAACCATCTTATTTTAAAAATAAGAAAATTAGGCTCAGAGAAATGTCTTGATGATATCATACATGTAGGTATTAGAACTGTACATATAATTTTTTTCTTTATTCCTAATAGTCCTCTCTCTTTTTATCACCATTGTTATGTTGCCAAGTAGGCAACTTTTGTTTTTTTTTTAAAGTCACGGCATCCATTTCTCTTTTACTATTAATATCATCTTATCTTGGTTTGTGAGCATCATACTCTCATCTGAAATAGCCCTTGTTGGACCATCAATCATGTTGCCAGTTAACCCTTCTCCCCATTAAATGATGTGTACTTCACAAAGCTAAATAGATTCTTTATCCTTTATATTTAATCACTAGCAAGGTGTACTGGAGTGAAAAAAAGCTGATTTCCACAATAGTGTACTAAAGGCACCATGCATTACATTTTACTACCTAGTTCTTTTCCCATTGAGAATAGCTACTAGCTATTTAATCTATTTCATGTAATTAGCAAAAAATTACTTTATTCTTAAGGAGGAAATATAGTTACTGTTATTTGTAATCAAGGTTAATTATATAGAAATTGTAATCAGAGAACAGATATTCAGAACAAATGCTTAGGGAAATGTAAAGGATTCAGTAATACCCACAATGCTGAGGTGAAGTAGAAGACAGTGAGATTCCAGTTCATGTCCAGATTGTGGACATGGTGGTTTGAAGCTGTATGTACGCCACAAAACATGTTCTGAAAGTTAATCCTTTCCTGTGGTTGTAAACCCATTGTAAGTAGGATCTTTAGATGAAGCTACTTCAGTTAGGGTCTTAATCCTCTTACTGGATTCATTTGTAAGCAAAATGAATATACACACACAAACACATATGAGAGAGAGAGAGAGAGAGAGAGAGAGAGAGAGAGAGAAAGCCAGAGAAATCAGAGATTTCAGAGAAGCTGAAATCAATGGAATCTATAAGAGAAGGGGGAGACCAGCAGATGCTGCCCTGTGCCTTGCCATGTGACAGAGAAGCAAAAGATCACCAGCAGCCAGTCTTCAGGAAGAATGCATTACCTTGATGATATCTTGATGTGGACATTTTCCCGGCCTCAAAACCATGAATGAATAAATTACCATTATTTACACTGGGCAATTTCATGGCATTTGCCTAAGCCATCTAAGAAACTAAAATAAGGATTCACAAGCTATGATTTGCTACTGAAATACTGATGCCTTGTAGTTTTCATCAGGTTTGGAGCCATCTGAACTCTCAGTTCTGTCTTAAACATTCCTCAGGTCATGAAGTTGTTCCATCCTTGTAAGAAAAAACTAAGAAGGCCACTTAGGCCTCAAACCAGTTTATTACTACTCAATTTTAATACATGCTCCAGATCTCGGAAACTGTAGAATTGGTAATGGAAGAGACCAGGTGAAACATGTAATCACAAAAAATAAAGTGATCAATTTTTATTATAATAGGAAGCTGAAGCTACATGGTAATCATATCTGTAAGAATGGCCCATCTCCTAAATATGGATAAATAATTTGTACAAACCCTCATGCCCAACAAAAGAAAAAAGAAAAAAAATCTGTTCTTGTGAGCATAACTTTTATTTGAAACACCATATGAAATAATTCCAATTATAATTTTCAGGCTTAAGCTAGTTCACTGACCCAGAGTCATTTAAAATATAAATACTTTTACAGAGTATTTCTGCTATAAACTTACAAGAGCATATTTGAACTATTCTCTTATCCTTCCCTAAAGTGTCCTAAGGTCCTTAGCCCAGTGGACTGTACTCTAGAACAAACCAAAATAACTAAACCTTTTTAGGGAACATTAGCTAACTTAAATTTCAGAAATATGGCTAACTTAAATTTCAGAAATATGACTGGCCCATGAGGCCAAGTGAGGTATTCAGGGGATCAGATGACAGATGTAATTAATTTCATCATGAAATACTTTGTCTAGCCATAGTTATTTCCTCTGTTCTTGAGTTCATGGTAGGAAAGGATATACTCAGCTCTTAGAAAAATCTTAGTATTTAAATAGTGTTATTTTTATTTTAAGAGCTAAATAGAAGACATTATATCTCTTACTACATACTATATAAATCTCTTCCTCAACTACTTGTAAAGCTCAAGAGTAGAAATTTTCAATATCTGAATCAGGCAGTGATTTCAATTACAGTGTCTCTTCCAGATACGGACTTCTTATAAACCCATATTGATTCTGGTTCCTTGTATTTGTTTATCAGTTTGGCAGATGCTTTCATCTGCATTTTGGAAAAAAAAGAGCATAGTCTAACAGTAGGGTTTGATCAAGGGAGTTGAACCAGTTATATAGAAATAAGATATTTATTATAGGGTTTAGCCCTTATACAATTGTGGGACTTAATAGAGAAGTCTCTGCAAGGCTGTTGCATCTGCATATCTTGTAAAACTTGAAGTAACCATTTTTAAACTAGAATCGTAGTCAGAAAGGATAGCAGGATGTAAAATGGCAGAGAGCAAGGACAGTTAAATCCACAGGAAAAACTGAAATCCATGACAATATGGAACCCACAAGGACAAAATGGAACATATAAAAGGACAAACTGAAGACATAGGTATGGAATTATGCACTTGGATCATACTAGTACATGACAATCAATTGTTAAATTTTTAGAATTTGGTGAGATGGTTAACATCACATATGTGTGTTGAGTTGGTCATGATAGGGAGTATTTTCACCAAAGAAATTGGCAAATTCTTCTAGTCAGAGCTTTTATGTTCTTGAAAGCCAGCTGTTAAACATTTATCAGTACAACACTGCTTCTGTTTCTGACCACCTCTCATCTCAATGATGGAGTTGACTCACAGGTGAATTTTGCATCCTTTACCACAGAGTAGCACAAAGGCCATAGAGTAGCACAAATGCCTTCTCTGACTCAGAGAAGCCAAAGGAGAAAAGTTGCCAGAGCTAGGGGATATGCAGCCTGTGTTGTCCTGTCAAGAAGGTAATCCAGCACAACGTATGATCTGACAAAGTCTAACACTCCTTGCATAGAAATGGTTGCCATTTGCCCTCTGCCTCCAAATATTGCTCAATTTTTACTTGTTAAAAAATGTAATCTGGAAGTATTCAGGCAAAGGGATTCTAAAAAATATAGTACCAACTTAGCTAAGTTAACACAGTACAACACTATCATACAACTAGACACAATAACTTTCATTTGACTAGGATAGCTATAACTCTTCCTCATTTTGCTTCAAAGACAAGTCAATCCTCTGAATCTGTGCAATTTCACAGAACATCTCAATCATCTACTACTCTGAAGGCACTGTGTGATAGAATCTGAAAAATATTTGATGTTTAGACTTTTAAATAGAGATCTCAAAGCAAGCCCCATTCATGACCTGTACCTCACTGACAAATATCACTGTGGTGGATTGAATTTTAGTCCCAGTGCTTTATTTCCCTTTAGTATAAACAAAACACTTACAATGGTTTCATTGTGAGTTGAGTACACCTCCACTTTCCCAAACCACATAGTTGGGCTGGACCATGTAAATTGCTTTAGCCAATGAGTTGACAGTGCAGCATGGAATATACTTGGACATTTAGGTTAGTACTCTTGTGCTTCAGCTATTGTAATGTGAAAAAAATACTCCAGACAACTACTAACAATGAAGCCTGGGGAAGCTGATGGAGCTCAAACAATTGAACTCCTAATTACCATATGGGAAGTCCTGGGTTCATTTCCTGGGGCCTCCTGGTGAAAGTGAGCTGGCCCGTGCTGCGAGCTGTTGCAACAAAAAGAGACAAAAAGGAGAGACAGTGAGAGACACAACAAACCAGGGAGCTGAGGTGGCTCAAGCAATTGAGTGCCTCTTTCCCACATCGGAGATCCCAGAATTGATTCCCAGTGCCTCTTAAAGAGAAGACGAGAAGAGAAGACAAGCAGACACAGGGAGCACACAATGAATGGACACAAAGAGCAAGACAGCTAGCACAAAAACAACAAGGCGGGGAGGAATAAATAAATAAAATAAATTAAAAAAACAACAACAACAAAAAAAAACGATGAAGCCTGGAGCTCAGGCCCACTAAGCTAGCAGTGTTTATGCAAATTTCAGCTCACCAGTGGCTCTGTGACTTGAAGCAGAACCACACCAGCTGAACTAGAGCGTTATGGGAAAGAGGATAAATGCTTTTTATTGAACATGAGGAAGTTTTTTGGATGGTTCAGTAATAAGTCTTATTATGGCAATCATTAACACAGCCACTTTGCAGAGAGACTTTTGATGCAGAAAAGGTTTCTTAAATGAACTGAAAAATACATGGCTCAAATATATCTCTACATGATACAACTTTATTATAGTATGTCAATTTGCATTTAGGCAAACAGTTTCCATAAAATGTTTAATTGTTTTTTTCCCGGCTGTATCCCAAATTCTGGACTTTTACTGGTGGACAACATAAGTAGAGAGAATGAAATAATGACCATTCTAGGACAGTATGAAGAAACAGGACATGCATAAAATTGATAGCAAAGATATTGCACCTGCAAAAACCTCTGACGGAAGTGTTTGGGTTTTTTGTTTTGTTTTGTTTTTGTTTTCTGCCTGACTGTAGGAGAAAGGACACATGCAAAGACAAGTTCTAAAAATTTTAAAGATTTGATTTCCCTTTTAGATATTTAACCAAAATATAATTGATTTATGTTGTAGTTTCATGCTGTGGTCCAATTTCATTTTTATCTATATAGATCCAAAATTGTCCCAGCACTATTTATTGGGAGTATATTATTCACCAGTGATATGTTATACCAATGTATGTCATGCTTCCCATTGGTCTAATGGCTATTCCTGTATCAATATAACACTGCTTTGAGTACTACCTCTTTTAAATAAGTTTTGATATATAGTAGAACAATTTACTCCACCTTGTTCATCTTCCTCTAATAAGTCTATTTTTTGACACTTGAAGTTTCAAGCAAATATTAGAAATTTATTTTCAAATTCAACAATACGAAATGCTTGGATTTTTATCATATTGAATTGACTCTATACGTGAGTTTGAAGAAAATCAATATCTTTGCAATAGTGCATTAATTCAATTCAGGAACATAATATACTACTCCATTTATGTAGGTTTTCTTTATTTTCTCTTAATAATATTTAATTTTTTCTTTTTCAGAAGTCAAACAACTTTTTGTAGATGTATTACCCAGTAGTTTATTATGCTATTCTTATCCTCTTTTAAATTTCTCTGTAGTTTCTAATATATAGGAATAAAATCATTTTTATCTATTGATTTCATATTCAGACAACCTTTTAAACTCTAGTTATTTTAATATTTTTTCTATTACTTGTGTTTTCTATGCATACAATTGTATCATAAAAATCAATGGTATTTCTTCTTTCTTTTTGAACACATACCTTTTAATTTATTTTTTTATTGCTGTATTTTGCTGACTATAATCTCTACTATCATTTTGTGTAGGGAAAGATATACAAGGTAACCTTATTTTTTCCTTACTTGAGTTTCTTTCTATGCCTGTGTTAGTAAGAAACTATACTTTGAATGTGGATGAAATTTAGATTTTAACACAATTATTTCCTGTGCTTACTGAGCTCTATTGATGTGATTTACAGCTATATTCTGTTAATTAAATTAATTATATTAAATGAAGTTTTATTTTTAATCCAACTCTGTATTTTTGATATAAAAATAACATATTCATAATATAATTTCCTTTTTAATACATTGCTGGATGCTGAAAAGTATGTTTGCATATGAGTTTATGAATTACATCATTTTATATAATTTTCCTTTATTGGGCTTTTTATGCAGATTTTCCATTTAGGTTCTTGCTAGTCTTATGTACTTGTATTCTGTTGCTGCATAACAAATCACATCAAAACTTAGTGACTTAAAAAACAGGTTTTTAAAAAAATCTCTCAGGGTTCTGAGGGTTGACGTGACACAACTGGTACCACTTAAGTCTGTTATGCAGTAACAAATAGTTTATGTCTAAGCCTGGAGTCCCCTGAATGCTCAACTAGTCTGAACATGACAGGTATCTTACTCACATGCTGGCCCTTGATGCTTATCATTTGAATGGAGCTATTTCTGGGAACCCCTGCACATACCCTCCCAAGGTAGCTGTGCTTCTCAATACACCTCCTGTGTTCTGAGAGGGAGAATCCCCCCAGAAAAGAGTCACAAAACTTGCAGCTTCCAGGAAAACCAAGTTCTAGTGGCAGAACTATTATACCATCACTCCTGTCATATTTAGTCAAAATAATCACAAAACCACTCAGATTAAAGGCAATTAAAAAATAAACTGTATCTTAATAGGGAATTGGTGAAGTCACATTGCAGAAGAGTATATGAGTTTGTATTACTATTTTGACCGTCTTCTTAAACAGAGCCATCAGTTTAAGTATATTTTGTATTTTCCATGTTAGCACAGGTTACAGTTTTGTTACACTTCCCAATAACACATAATATGTGTCATCTTTTTCTCCAAAAAAAAAAAAAATTCTTGCTGCAGTTCTAGTCTCTTCAACAAATTCAGGCTTCTGCCCATTCATTGCCCATTGTCCAGTCCTAAAGTTCTATTTTTTTTTTTTTTTTACAACAGTTCCCACTTCTAGGAACCAATTTATGTTCCATTTATTTATTCTTGCATACCATGCTACCCCTAAATTTAGAGGCCTAAAAACAATAATTTATTATCTTTTGTATTTTTGTGAGTTGTTTGGGGTCAGCTAAGTGATTTTTGGCCAGTTCTCTAATCCATTACCATCAAGTAACAGTTAAGATTAGAGTCACCAGAGTGGGTCACTGGCATGGAGCTTGATGCTGTTTATCAGTTGGGAGTTCAGTTGGAGGTTTCAACCACAGTGCCACTCAGTGTGGCTTGGGCTTTACACAGCATGATGCCTACATGCCAATTGGGAACATCTCCAAAGTTAGCATTCCAAAATGCACAAAGCTGCAAGATTGATTACAGAATAACTCCAGAACTGGCATGGTGCCACTTATTCCCTATTCAATTTTTAAACATTCCCATAGCCCACTCAGTTTCAAGAGTTTAGAGAAATAAATGTCATTTCTTAATGGAGTGTCAATGTCACTTTACAGAAGAGCAGATGACCTATTGTTGAGGCCATGTTTGGGGAAAAAAAATCCCAAAGTGACTTTGAAAAGAGTTTCTCTTGTTACAGAGACCAAATGATATCCATCTAAACACATTTCTCCTTTATTTCTGGGC
This sequence comes from Tolypeutes matacus, assembly GCA_026826555.1. Taxonomy (NCBI): domain Eukaryota; kingdom Metazoa; phylum Chordata; class Mammalia; order Cingulata; family Chlamyphoridae; genus Tolypeutes; species Tolypeutes matacus. The sequence continues at coordinate 38,909,687 of JAKSZT010054334.1, read as the reverse complement.
ACAGAGTTAAATGACATTTCTAATTTTCTTAATTTGCCATAAAACTGGCTTTTTGACAATGGAAAGAAAACAGAATTGTGTGTACTATTTTCAAGCTTGACCCAGAATTCTCACCATTTTTTTCTACTCCATTTTCACTCTCCTTTCAGTTAACTGGAGGATCACGTACAAGAAAACCTAGGAAACCATTTGTGGAATATGACAGAATCTTTGTGACGTGAGTCTCTGAGTGATAGTATGGATTAGAGAGAGCAACTGCTAACATAACTCCTAATCTAGATTCTTATTATTATGGTAGGCAGAATTTTAATATTCTTCTTAAAAACCTACGCCCCTCTATAATTCTCTCTTGTTGAGTGTAGGCAGAATCTATAAATATGAAATTATATTGCATTCTATGGTAAATGGGATTTTTCTAATGTAATTAGGGTACAAAATCAGCTGTGTTTAAAATAAGGATATTCTCTTGAGTGGGCTGAACTTAATCAAGTGAGCCCTTCAAAGGGATGGGGTTCTTCTAGTTGAAAAAGTTTCACAGTCAAATATATGAAGTGTGTGAGGTGTTGAATGTCAGGGAGAGTCTCCAAGTTGGCTTAAAGGTGGAGGAGTCCTGTGACAAGGAATTTGGGTGGCCTCTAGAAGCTGAGAACAACCCCTAAAGGACACTCAGACAGAAAATAAGAATCTGAGTCATACAGCTACAAAGAACTGAATTTGACCAACAACTGTATGAACTTGGAAGAGTACTTCAATCTCCAAATGAAAATGCAGACTGCCAATAATTTGATTTCAGCCTAGTGAGAACCTGTGCTAATAATACAGTACCTGAAATTCTGGCCTACAGAACTATGATATAATAATGGGTATTGTTTTAAGCTGATAAAAGTATGGTAATACACTACTTATCAATATGAGAAATAAACATCATTATCTTTACAACACAGAATTTTCAGTGAGATATTGTTATAAACTCTATTTAAAATATATCTCTTAATATCTGGAAAAGTTTTGTAAGTTGCAGATCATTTTTTCTTGAATGACTCATAGAAAACTCTTGTGAAGCTGTCTAGCTAGAAATGGTTTATGTGGGAAGATTGATTACTGATTTGAATTCTCTAAAGGTAATAGGAGTATTCATTTTCATTTATTCTTGAGTCAGTTATGTAAATTTTGTTTTTCAAGTTATTTGTCCATTTCATTTTAATATTTAAACTCCTTGGCCCAAAATTGTTCATAATATTCCATAATTGACTTTTAGTGCCTTCACTGTCTGTTGCAATATCCTTTTTTCATTGGTAATATTGTTAATTTGTACATTCACTCTCATTTTCATGCTCACCAGAATTGTTTAGTTTTATCAGTCTTTTCAAGACCTTATTGAAAAAGATGCTGAGTTAATTGTCTTTCTATATTGCTTAATTGATTTGATCCTTCTATATTGGCCAATATTAAGTCAATTTTTGTAGATGTTTGCTTTGTGCATAAAATAAATGGCTCTTCCACAGCTGCTGGATGCATTATTCTATATGTATGTTAATTTGTAAATTATATTGTGAAAGTCATTTATATCCTGATTAATTATTTTTGTCTTCTTTCAGTTATCAGAAGAGGTGAATTAATATCTCCCCATATGATTGAGGATTTGTGTCTTATACTTTACAGTTTTCTCCTCCCTCTTTGTCTCTCTCCATATATTTTTTCATTACACATACTTTTCCATTTTCAGTACATTATTTTCATTATGTTTTTCATTACACAAATTTTCCATATTTGTTTCAAACTTCAGTATCCTTATGCTATCTGCCATGCTTTCTAACATGTTTCTTATGAGAAAAATGCATCTTGTTTTTATCCAGTTAGGCAATATTTGTCTGTGAAATACAATTAATATTTTGACTTATTAACAATGGGTTAAAAACTAGCACTTAATTTTGCATTTTCTATTTATTCTGCTTTATTTATGTTTCTTTTTTTTCTCATTTCTTAATTCCTTTAGAATTTTAATCATTCCATTTCTTACCACGTTCTATATGAAAAAGGAAATTTGGTTTTTTTTTCACTTAATGATAAATCTAGAATTTATATCATATATACTTAACTTATCTAAATCTAAAATTACTCAGTGCATTTTACCATCCTCCCAGGTAGAACAGCTGACTCCCTTTAAAATATTGTTGCTGTATATATTATTATTCTTCTCAACTACTAGATATTATAATTACTGCTTTATATGGTTGATATTAATTTACAATTACCTATGTATTTACCATATTTCATTAACTCTTTTTTCATTCTTAGTATTTCCATGTAGAATTATTCTGCTATTGAATATTTTGCATTAATTTACTTTAATGAATGTTTACTGTTTTCAAGCTGTCTTTTATTTGAAATTATTCTTCAGTTATGACATTTAGTTTTGAGTTTATAGACTGTTGGTTATCATTGTTTTCTTTTAGCATTATTGAAGGTATCATCTCATTATCTATTGACTTTCATTGTGAACTTATACTTTCCTTCATGTCCTTTAACCTCTTTTACATATTTATTTATCTATTCTTCATTCTTGTTATTGCATCCTGAATATTTTTTCTGATCTCTGTTCCAGTTCACTAAATTTTTCCTTAACTGTATCAAAGGGATTGATAAACCTGCCATGTCAGTGTTTCATTTTAATTACTTTCATTTTCAATGTTTTATTTCCTAAATATCATATTTTATGGTCCACTGTACCCTGCACCTATCATTAATTTTTCTTTTATTTTTCAGACACAGTATGTATAGTTTTTATGTCTAATATTTCCAATCTCTTAATAAATTATGTGTCTCTGTTCTCTTGTCTCTCTTTCTTTGCCATGGAGCTCTCCCTTCTGTGCTTGGATATATTTTCTGTTTTACAAATTGTGTTTGAAATATTATTTGTGGGAAATATCTTAAGGCTGGGATAAAGATACCACTTCTGCAGAAAGCAGTAGGATATTCTTCTGCTAGCCACATACCAATACAAATTTACTCTATAATGCATGGCTTAAAATTTACTGACTTTTAAAGATATAAATTTGGATTGTAAATCAATGTCCATAGGCATTTGCCTTTTCTCAGAGAAAAATTTACTTTTCCCTCTTCCATACTGCAACAAGCAATATATGCATGATGGGGGTATTTACTACTGGTCTAATTATATCAAAATAGCACAGCCCTTGAGTAGTCCAAACAATATAGGAAACATCTCCTTTAGGCTGCTAAATTTGGGTGATCTCTGGACTATGATTTCTAAATTTCTTACACTACTAGGCCATCAAATCTATGGTTCATTTTCTTAATATTGGTAAATGGTCTCAGGACTTAAGTGGTTGCTTATATTTCCCTTACCTACCTGGGATCTAGTGTACTTTCATTTTTAACCTGGTGATTTCTTTTCTTTTTATAGAACTTCTATGCTATAATTGGGTGGTTAAAGTCAAAGGTGTTTAGAAAAGTAATAAATAAATGAACCTCTCTAAACTACACAGAAATCAAGACTATTCATGGAATGTGTATGCTTATTGAGAGATTCCCACTACAATATAGGTTCTTAAATATCCATTGGACAATTTGACAGTGGTAAGATTAATGGACTCATGAACAGTATGAGAATTGTGTCAAGAATGCAGGGTGTACATAGACTCAACTCTATGGATTCTTCTCATGATAGGTACCCTGGCCTTTGCTTAAACCCCTATTGAAGATTTCTAGAAGCAATCATTATCATTGAACTCTCACTATGCTAGATTGTGCAGTAATTTGTTTTTCATGTAATGAGCACTTATATTGTAATTTCATTTATTTTCTCTCTCTTTCCTCTTTCATTATCATAATCCAGAGTTTTATTGAAAATCTTTATGAAATCTCATACAACATTGCTTTTGACAAGAGAGTCACATCATAGTAGAAGGTCTAATATCCATAAAATACACTTTTACCAACATTTAGCCAATCACTGGAAACAATTTGCTTTTATTATTCAATGGTGGCTTGGCATTTGAAAATAAAATTATAGTCTGAGCAATGTGACAACACATTGAGATATTTTGATGCTTTCCAGAATAATGCAGTATGTTCTATAAAATGGTAATTTATATGTGATTTTATTCTTTGCACATCAAGAATACATGTTTCCAGGGACCAAGGAATGGGGGTTGAGGAGGAATCTATTATGATCATTCCTAAATATAATTTCTAAATATTTGCTTTCTTTTCATGAAACTATATACTGTGTTGGGGAAGATGTTCTAATATTAAAACAGGGAGTATTTTCACCAGACATTGCATCTGATACAGTAAATTGTTCATTCTCTGCTCTTCATGAAACAACAGTTATCAGGAAAACAAAAGAGGACTACTGGATGTTTGGGTGATTGGCTCTGACTTAAATGTGAAGTAGGGATGCTACCACACAGTGAAATCAGAGGGTTGTATTGATGAAAACTGTAGGGACGCATGTGTTACCTTCTTATGTTCTAATGACCATCAGTCAGGATAAAAGAAACTCTACAGAGTACAACCAGGGGCTAAAACATGTCAAGAGATAAGATTTAGATATGCAAGTTATGTCAAGTAGCTAAATTTCAGGGGTGACCTTAAAGGCAAAAAATAGCAGATAATATATGTTATAAATAAAAGTTAAGGGCACATACCATTTATAAAATTAAGTCTTCTTTCAGTTATCTGTTGTTATATAATAAAACATCCCAAACTTCATGGCATAATGGCATAAAACAACTATTTTATTTATACTTATGAATTCTTTGGGTCAAGAATTCAGAACAGGCAAATCAGGAATACTGTCTCTCTTCCATTCCATTTGGGAATACAACTGCCAAATCTTAAGTGGCTGACATGACTTCATTGATTTTAGCTGCTATTAGAGGCTCTAATTCTAAAATGGCTTCTACACATATGTGCCTGGAATCTTGAGGTGAGTGAGTGAAAAGTTTACCTCAGCTGGGCTTTGTTTTTCAGGTACAGTTCCTATCAACGTGAAAACCAATGAGTTAAAGGGACAAATTATCTGTCCCTTGCTTAATTTTGCTAAATCAACAAAGAATGGAAGAAAGGACATTGGATAACCACAATATTCAAAAAGAAAAAAAAAAAAAAAAAGAGGCACATAGAAGTCACTGGTCCTCAGCAAATCTGAAATCCAACCAAGCAAATTTGGTCACTTTCTTCCAGTTCTGTTCCCTGGGAATGAGTCTCTGTCACTTCTGGTTCTGTCTTCTGGTCTCTTAGTTCAACCATTTTAGTCATCCTACCTTTTTCATAAGAAATAGACCATGTTTGCAGCTGAATAATTTTCTCAGCCTCATTCCTGCCCATAGAAGTTAGGGAGTTCATTGAGAAATAATTATGTTGCATATCTGTTCTTCCAGTACAAGCTGCTGTATGTTCTTTTCATGAAATTTGGGTTGCTTATGAAAACAGTTATAATTCAATCTATTAGAACAAAGCCATACCGACAAATCTCTTTGAGATTAACCCTTATTTACTTTAGGGCCCTCTGAAATTACTATGAGATAACAAAAATATGATTATTAGAAATCTTATTGTTTGAGAGAAAATCTATGAGACACACCCTTGGGAGCCTTTTATTATATTTTAAAGACTCAGTGAAGCATAAGTTGAATTCTGTTTTATGATCATAACAAAAGGATTTATAGTCACACTATTGGCTTAATCTTTATACAGAAACCAAATTTACCCGACATTACCTTTCATTTTATCTTGATGTCCTCTCTTATCTGGAGAATCTTGTCTTGTTATGGAGAGATTGGAGATGAAGAATAGTTCTATTTTCCCAATCCAGCAAGTCCGTTTCCTTCATAATTTCCTCTCATTTTTCTTAAATAAAACTGAATAATTGCACATTTACTATATCTCTTATATTTGCACCATATAATATGCAGCTAGAAGAAAGCAGTGGGCATTTCTATAAGTGACACTTTCACTTTCCATAGCCAGTTCAATAGATACATTTTCTAAACTTGAATTTACTGCAGGTGAACATTTGCCTAACATACCACAGCATATGAGTCGGGTCTCCTTTCCTTCAGTTTCTAATAACATTTTTCTTACCTTCCTTTAAGTTCTCATTAATAACCTCCTGGAAGAATATTAGGCTTCCGTTAAACAGTATCTTCAATACTCTACTATATTCTGCTTTCTGCCTGGTCCCAAACACAATGTCATGTGGTTTAAGTTTTTGTAATCATAATATCTCACTTCCAGGTAACAAATTTTGTTTATGATACTATTTCTATATAACAATTCCAAACTTAGTAGCATCAAACAGAAACCACATTATTATAATTATGAATTTTTCAGGCCAGGGATTCAGACAGGATACAGAGGGAGTAGCTTGTCTGTACTTCATCATATCTCAATACCTAAGCTGGGAAGAATTGTTGGGACAGCTGATTTTAATGGCATAGAACTGAATGAAAGATTCTGGAGCATCTGCTTCCAATATGGTTTCATCACTCTTATGTTTGGCATCTTGACAGATATGGAAAGCAGGCTGGGATTAGTTGGTATTGTTGGCAGAAAGCTTACATGTGACATCTTCAAAATGGCAGCATCAGGGTAGTTGGAATTCTTTTGTGATAGTTTAGTATTCCAAAGAACAATATATGATTTTCATAGCCTTTTCTATTTGGAAGTCATTTCTGTGGTTCTGTATAGGTTGAAGCCATCCCACACATATTCAAGAGTGTTTCAAAGAATGTGTGGTCAAGTTTAAAAACCAGTATATGTCTTTATTTAATGCTCTTTTTTTTGCATATAGATCACAGGACAGAAAAATATCTTATACATATACAGGGAGAGAAATATGTTCTATCCTCCTTACCTATGATCTTTCTTTTCTGTACTGTTGTAAAAATCAAGTGATAATGATGATGGTGTACAAAATCAGTCGTTTTTTTCACAGACCATCAAGGTAGTCTTTCAACAGAACTCTAGGCAGAGTTTTTTTGTTTTTGTTTTTGTTTTTTTTTTCCAGTGGAATTGTTACATTATTTTAGGTGGAGGATATTTTTGAAATTACACTAATAAAAATATTTTATTTTGGGTATTGGCCAGGCAAGGAAGTGACTGTAATGAAAATCTATTGTTCTAACTTCCATTTCCCTTCTATTATGAGCCTCCTACTTTGTTCTGGATATAAAATATTTTGCTACTGTATGTAATCTTGATGGATTGGCATTCAGTGTTTTGCAGGAGGTAGGTATGGGAACCAAATTCAGCTTTTGAGTTTGCTGCTTCTTGCTCCTCCAATGGAATTTAAATCTTGAATATAACGCCACAAAAATTCAAGAACTCAGGGTTCCTGTATGCCTGAAATGGCACCTGAAAGAGATAGCATAATCTACCTTGATGGCTCCGGTGCTATTCCAATTCTATTTCTTCTGAAAACTGGTTGTTCACGCTTGTCTCATTTCTATGAACTACTCCATATCCTTGAGGGGGGGGGGGGAAGTAGTTTCTGCCTTTTCAAATAAGAAACCCAAATTGATACAAAAGAATATTGTATAAGCCATTTATGCATTTTGAAACAGATTGAATATTTTTGAATATTGGAGCAATCAATTTATTGTGTTATCTTTTGTGACCATAAATATTTCTGGATTCAAGTAAAATTTTTTTTTGTTATAATAAGACATTTAATTCCTAGAATGTCTACCTGGGAGAAAGAGCTATTTTGTTTATGATTATGCATTTATTTATGGAAATACCCACTTACTTATCAATGGCCTAAATACTCAGTTTCATGTACTGGCTAAGGAGGTAAAACACTATAGTTACATGATTTTTCAAGTTTAACTATTGGGTTGAAATACCTCAAGTGATTTTTGCAATTGATCTATGAGACAGGTTGGGTGAACTTCATTATTTCTTATTAAATGCAAAGGAATGTCAGCACCATAAAATTAATCAACTTTCTGAGTGTAACAAGTAAGTGGCAGAGCCAGGACACAACATTACATATTGTTTTATTTCTCTGCCACTTTCAGAGTACAGTGAATAGAAAGAACAGATTATGACTCATAAATTTGCTTCTCAATGTGGCTGAATTCACTATTAATTTTAAGGGACACAAAGCCCCAAGTAAACTTTTATCCTTTATGCTTTCTTTGAATATTTTCTTGGATAGAACTTAAACATTTGAGAAGCTCTGAGTTTCTCTTGGTATAATGGGTTATAGTTTATTTGGTAAGTCTCTTCCCCACACATGCATTCTGCTCTACAAATAAATGATATAGTTCTCAAGGACAAGGTTACCGGTTGTTTATATCACTCTCCAGGATTGCCCACAATGGGTTTATAAATGCTGTAATTCCATTTTGTCATTTATATAAGGTGGGACGTTATCTGAAAACAGTTAACCTGCTCCATCTTTCTGTCTATTGTGTGTTTGTGTGTGTTCAAATACGCAGCCTTCACAATGCACTAATAAAAGATTTTACATTTAAATGAAGTTCTCAAAACTATACATTAACTGAATTGTGGATATATATTCAGCAAATATAGTTTCTCAGTCATTACCTTCATTAAACTCCCAAACCATAATACTCAGGACAAAATAAAATGTCCATTTAGTATTTTAAGGATTTTTTAATCTCTAAAATAATCATAAAATAAATACCTTACATTTGTACTAATAAATTTTCTTACACTTGTAAGTAGCAGTAACTTTAAACAAGAAATAGTCCTTTATACTTTTTCCTTTTTTATTTAAAGTTATCTTAGTTCATGGAGAAGTTTTAGAGTAAATATAAATACAAGTTTATGATTTAGAAACCATTCTTTTCTACTTATGTATTCAGTAAAATCAGTGAATTGGGTAAAGTTTCATTAAAAAGTGTAGTAGGAAAATAATGCTCATTTCAGCTGTTTAGAGTTTGCCTCAGTTAACACAGCACATAGAATTTGATATGTAACAGATGGTGGTATAAAAGCAAAGTAGCATCTCCCTTTTGGTGCATTTGTATTTACGTGCCTATTTATTGGGGAGGAAAACAGCATATCTGATAATTTTTTTTTAAAGGAGTGGAGTTTTCTGGAGAAAATTTCTGAAATGTTTGCTCTTTTGCATGTTATATTGAAACTAGTGCAGAACTGTAAAAATAAAAATAAAACTTCTTCAGTTCACATAGTCTGCTGGGTATAGCTCTGAAAGCAAGGCAAGGGCATTTATAAAACTTGACCACGTGTGCAAAACCATGTTGGAAATCCAGGCTTCTTCAAAGTCTTTCCACCAGTGCTTTGTGTATAATTAATTGACTGGTCCAAATTTGTTTTTACTACTGAACAGTGTCATGGCAAATTAACATAGTGTGTATGTGTGTGTCCTTGTATGTATGCATGTAAGAGGCTCTGTGACACTGAAATGAATGAACTCAAATGCTCAAATAATATCAGTGATTTCCATCATGTATATACAGATTATATAACACTTTCATATATATTTTTATTATATGATTTTTCACAACAATTTTCTGTCTTGTTTTTACAGATGAGGAAACAACTACAAAAAGTAATTTATCTAAGTTTACAAAGCAGATACTTATTTTCCTGGGATTCTGCCTCATCCTACAACTTTCAAAATGATGCCACAAAATTAGAATTTAGGGCAAGTCAGCTTTAGAGAAAAAGCACTACTCAAGCATGAACAGAGGTGGATTTGGTATGACCACAATAACACACTTTTCTGGATGACCCACCAGATTTTCATCTTATTGTGCTTCAGAAGTCCCCACTAGTAGGTTATTTATGTTATAATATCGAGAAATACCCTTCTATGGCACTTTTCTTTTGCATTGAATGTCAGAACTCTGACCATCTTGGAAAAAATTAGAGCAATGTGGTGACAACTATGGATCCTTTCCCCCAGAATAATGCACTGTGCATATGTTTTCAAGTGGTTCACAGACTTCAGTTCAATAGACCTCTTTGCAACCCTAAACTAGACTATAATAGGCTTGAGAGCAGGGTTTCTGTGTTAGCTATGATTTTACTTCTACCACCTAGGAGAGTATCTGCCAGAAGTACTTGCTAATGATGGATAAGTTTAACTATCTCATTTATTATAGGTTTTTTTTTTGTTTTGTTTTGTTTTTGTTTTTTAATTTCAGACAAGAATGAAAATTGAGGGCTCTAAGGCTTTATGGATGAATATGGACTCTTACTAAATAGTAAAAATTTCCAGCACTAATCACATAAGATAGAAGAGGTAGATGTTCTTAAATATGAATAGGGTGTTAGAAAGATGATCTTTTTATACAAGGGGAGGAAATGCTCTGCTTAGCTCTGATCCTGAAATAAAATAGAAAGAAAACGTATGTCTGCTTTATACATGCTGAATAGAAACAGGAAAAGTTATACCACTAGAATGAATTAATATCTGGGGATAAAATAATTAGAAAAAATACATGCTATCATATTATTCTATGTATAAATGCTTACAAATCTTGATATCTGTATTTAGCTTTCATGCATAAGCTTACTGAACCATTCAGTAGTACATTTTTTTTTTAATTTATTTTTTATTGTGGGTAAAAATCAAAATTTTCACAATATATACCAATATTTGTAAAATGATATATAAATATATATGCATATATGTGCATTTGCTTACAAAAATGTTATATATATAAATATATTTTAAGAGGTGCTTAGATTACCTAAAATATTACACAGAACCCACGGGGATTCCCATGTTGCCCACCTCCCACACCTCCCACCACATCCCACACAAACATCTCCCACAAGTGTGGCCCACTACCTTCAATGGACTTACACATCCTGGGGCCTTACCACCAACCATAGACCACAGTTCACATCGTAGACCACACTCTCTCCCACACAGTTCTGAGTGGTGTATGCTGATTTAAAATGGCCTACATCCGTTGCCACAATGGTACTCAGGAGAACCTCCAAATCCTAAAGAAGCCCCTGTATTTCAACTGCACATCCCCTCCCTGCCCCGAAAGTGTCAAGTGGCCACTGGCTCCACCTCATTGTTATAATTTCTTCCATTGCTAAAATCACCATATGTGTACAACAGAATACCATCAAGTCCACGCTAGTCCATAGTTCTTCCCCCAATCCTGAGGGTACTGGGATGGTGATGTTCACTCTACCCCCAAGTGAGAGAGGGCTTATATCCCATGGATATGGTGGGTGGGATGATCCTGCCTGCCGATGCAGGCCCTCTCCCTTTCCTGGGCTGGCCGTTGCCCATCATTATCTCCTCGCCAGGTGACTTGGATGAGTCCATTGAGCTGTAGGGTAGGAGTTGCAGCTCCACCAAGATTCCATTCACACCTGGCACATAGGTAGGCCAGAGGCTCCAGTCTCTGGAAGTATACCTAAAAACTCCAGCATCACATATAGGTTTGAATAGAAGGGACTGATGAACCATGTGCAGGGAGGACTTATTTGAGTCCAATTCTGTCACTCTTGGGAGCACAGATTCCAAAATAGAGCCCACTGATAAGGCGTCAGTCTCTGGGGCTCTCCCCCCTTATATAGGACCTGGGTGTCTCCAGAGCTCTCTGGAGCCCCTCTGTGTGGGGTGATAGGCACTTTGACGTTCTATGAGCTCCTATTGAGGTGTGTGTAAGAGTTGCCTCTGGGATGACCTCCCGACTCTCTTTGAAGTCTCTTAGCCACTTGAACTCATTTGTCTTTACCTTTTCCCCCTTTTATTCAAGGTCTTTTTCCAGTTGTGTTGCCAGTTGGCACTTGGTATTAATCCCTCATTGACAGGGAGTCTCATCCCCAGGAGTCATGTCCCACATTGGGGGGAAGGTAATGCATTCATATGCTGAGTTTGGCTTAGAGAGAGGCCACATTTGAGCAACAAGGAGGCTCTCAGGTGGCAACCCTTAGGCACCCCACAACAGCAAGCTAAGTTTCAGTTACAAGAGCAAAGAATCACAAGGGTAGTCATCAATAAAAAGAACTCATCAGTGGGTCATCCTCTTTTGACAGACACTGTCCCTGCACTCAGAGGACTATTGCTGCTCTCTTGTCGACTGTGGCAGAGCTCTCCAGGCTAGGAATTCAGATTCCTCATTTATTGTGTGATAGTCCACCCATCGTGACCATGCCCCATCTTTTGATCTTTTGAACAATTTTGTATATCTTTCATGTATATTCAGATGAACTAACTCCCATGAATCCCCCCTCCCAGAACCCCCCCCACCAATAATCCCCTACAGTACCCATTATAACCCTTCTGTGATCCAAACCCTCCATGAACATGTAGTCCATAAAATAATCAAATACACTTAATAGGAAAAAGAAACAACAATGATAAGCTTACATGCAAGAGACAAACATAAGAAAACTCAGGAAAAAAAAACAAAACAAAACAAAAAACAAAACAAAATATAATTAACGGATTGGGACATTTAAAAAAATGGGGAAAAAAGTAAAAGAAATGCCTTTAAAATATATATATATATTTTTTTCTTTCTTTTTTTCCTTTTATCACTGTGTTATCGGATGTCCGGTGTGCCGTGACACCTTCCCCCTCTCAATCCCCATTGTCTCCCAAATTTTCATTTAATTTTCATTTCTTCACCTACCTATACAATAGTTGCCCTGCAAATAAACAGGCATACACTCACAAACACACACACACTTTTTTATTGTGTTTTTTTTTTTAATATATATTATTCTTGTGACTAGGTCCTTTATATACTGGGGTCTTGATGTCATTGTTATTATTTTGTATGAGATTTGGGCATTATTAGAGTTGCATTTAAACAGCAGTTAAAAATCTGATTAAGTTTGTTAATTCAAGGAGCAGCAATTTTGGAAGGAAAAATTTCTAAAACATAAAACTTTAAAAAATTTTTGGGTTCATAATTTTCTTTTGTTAAATTCACATTCCAATCAGGTTTATTTTATTCATTTTTTGGAGAGGTTTTGGATCACAGAAGGGTCATATCAGAGGCAGGGGAAGATCACTAATGTGGGATGTCAGTGATGGGGGGATTCATGGGAAGGGGTCACCTGGGGCATGCCTCTAAGGCGTATGAATACGTTCAAACTGCTCATGGGACATTGTCTCAGTGAGTAGAGATCCACACAATAATGGATAGAATATTGAATTCCCATCCTGGGGAGTTCTGCTACATTCTCTAATAGGACAGCAAGAATCCCCTGAGTACAAAGGCAGTGCCTAGTGAAGGAAGACAGACCATTATGCCAGGCCCTTGATGATGATTGTACTCAGGAACATTTTGTTGTGAAACTGAAATTTAGCCTAGTATTATATACTGCCCAAGAGTTACCTCCTGAGAGCCTCCTTGTTGCTCAAATGTGGCCTCTCTCTAAGCCAACCTCAGCATATAAATGCACTACCTTCCCCCCAGCATGGGACATGACTTTTGGAGATAAGCCTCCCTGGCACCAAGGAATTATTACCAAGCACCAACTAGCAATGCATCTGGAAAATGACCTTGACCAAAAGGGACAAATGGTAAATATAAATGAGTTTTTATGGTTAAAAGATTTCAAAGTGATTTGGGAGGTCATTCCAGAGGGTATGATTTTGCAAGTCTCAGCAGGATCTCATTGACTGCAACAGTAAACAGTGCCTCTAATAGCGGAGCTCCTTAGGGCTCTAGAGACATCCAGAAACCATAAGAAGGGCAGAGAGCTCAGGAATTCAGCACTTAGTCAGTGGGATTTACTTTGGAATTTATGCTACTCAGTATAATAGAGTTAGACTCATTTATAGGTTCTCTACACATGGCTCTTCTACTCCTTTTATTTGAACCTATAACTGGCACTATATTTGATAAATATATGCCCCAGAGACTTAAATCTTTCACCTGTCCATGTGCCAGTTGAGCCCTGAATTTCAGCAGAGTTGCACCACCTACTCTCCAGTTCATTGTTCTCACCCAGAACAACTTCAAGGAGGTGACAATGGATAATGCCATCCCAAGGAATGAAGAGTGTCTGCAACTGCAAGTAAGAAAGATCCAACCATCTGCCCTATAGGATATAAGCCGCTTCTCAAATAGAAGCAGAGTAGGCATCACCATCTGCAAATCCTCAAGATTGGGGAATGAACAATGGACTAAAGTAGAATTATTATTATTCTACTATAGACATTATTATTCTAGCAAAGGAAGAACCTTAGCATTACTGTAAAGGCAGTGGCCACCAGAGATTCTGAGGGATGGGAAAGGGAAGAATAAGTGTAATATGGGGACATTTTTGGGACATTGGTTTTTTTTTGCATGACATTACAATGATGGATACAGGTTTTTGAATATTTTGTCATAACACAAAATTGTGCATAACAGGGTGTAAACTATAAGGTAAACTCTAGTCCATGGTGGTAGCAATGCTTCAATATGGGTTGATCAATTGTAACAAATGTACCACACTAATGAAGGATGTTGTTAATGTGGGAAAGTACTAGAGGGAGAGGGAGTGGGGCATATTTGAAAGCCTTAGATTTTTTTAATGTAACATTTATGTAATCAAAAGCTTCTTTAAAAATGAAAACTTAATTAATTAAAAAAACTTGATGAGATTAAAAAAAATATTGAGGAAGGAACAAACATAAGGGGAGAATGCAACCATAGACCAAAGTAGACTTATTATTATTGTAGTAATGGAAGAAATTGTAACATTGATTTAAAGATTGTGCTTTCCAGAGGTTCTGAGGGGTGGGGGAGGGAAGAATAGGTAGAACATAGGGCAATTTTAGGGCATTGGAATTGCTTTGCATGATATTGTAATGACGGATACAGGCCTTTATACATTTTGTCAACACCTATAAAATTGTATGGTACAAAGTGTAAACCGTAACGTAAACTACAGACCTTGGTTAGTAACCATGCTTCTATATTTGTTCATCAGTTGTAACAAATGTACCACACAAATGTAAGATGTTATTAATAAGGGAAAATGTGGACTGGGAGGGGGTGGGGTATATGGGAATCCCCTATACTTTTGATGTAAATTTTCTGTAATCTAAACTATCTTTAAAAATAAACTTCATCATATGAAAAAAAAAAAAATCATTGAAGAAAATGTCAGAAAAGAGCCAGGTCAGCCATGTGAAAATTTATAATCCAACATGGAGGCAGGGCGGGCATAGGTAAAAATAAGATGAAAGACGAATTTGAGCCTTAGTAGGGACTCTAATACACACACAAACAACATGACCCTTGCATTTTAAAGATCTAAAATATGTTGAATTATATGGGTGAGGCTGACAAAATCAATAACATCTGAAGTCAGAATTGTATTGTCAAGAATATTAATAGGAAAAAAAACAAACCAGTATATGACAAGGTAATGGGCAATTCTTATAGTATTATCTTAAATCAGAATCGTACTATAAGTATTATTCTGATTTAAGATAGTATAGTACCATATTTTTTAATATATACTAGTTATATAAGTATAAGTACTATTAGAGTACTATTTTGATTTAAGATAATATAGTACTATACAATACTATACTATCTATCCATCTATATAGTACTATACAGTACTATGAGAATTGCCCAAAGTAGCACTATAAGATTATCTTAAATCAGGATAATCTAAGGAATGTATAACATATTGATTTCAGTGATGGATGAAGATTATGGTTAGTAGTATAAATATAAGAAAGCTATTCTTTACAGAGTCATAAGAATATGGTGATACCAGGAAAACAACTAATGTAACTTATAGACTATAGTTAACAGTAATATTGTAATATTTTGCAACAGTGGCAAGAAGATATTATTTCAGTCTGAATTAGGGGGTATAAGGGGATATGTGATTTTTTTTCTTTTTGGAGTAATGAAAATGTTCTAAAATTGAGGTGATGCAACACAACTCTGTGATGAAAATGAGAGCCATTGAGTATATACTTTGAATGGATTGTACAAAACATGGGACTGTATAACATAGGGAATCCAGTGGTGGATGATGGGCTGTGATTAACAAAACAAATATGAGAACATGCTCTCATGTATGATAACAAATATGTAATACTAATCTAGGGTGTTAATAATTGGGTGGGTTGGGGGAAAAATGCACCAAATGTAAGTATGGGCTATAGTTAGCAGTAATATTTTGATGATGCTCTTCCATAGTTTGTAAACACACATTTCACAACAATGAAAGGTGTTGGTGGTAGGGAGATAGATGGGATCCCTGTGTGTATGTTTGTTTTGTAAATACACAAATTTTACTATACACTTATTGTTTATGAATGTTCATGTATGAATGACAAACTTCAATTTAAAAAGTTAAAATAAAAATCCTATTGGGCACTGTGTAGCAGATTCAAACTTACCATGATGTTGCTCTCTGCTACCACAAGAGTAAACTCTAAAAGTCACTGAACCAGGGTGTCTCCGGAGCTCTCAGGAACCCCACTGAGTGGGGTGATAAGCACTTAGATGTTCTATGAGCTCCTACTGAGGTGTGCATAAGAGTTACCTCTGGGATGACCTCCCGACTCTCTTTGAAGTCTCTTAGCCACTTGAACTCATTTGTCTTTACC
>JAKSZT010054334.1:38733541-38892717 GCA_026826555.1 Tolypeutes matacus | reverse complement strand
GAGTCAGTGAATTGACTCTAACTGCCCAATGTCCTGAGATTCAACACCCGAGCAAAGTAAACTACATACTCTTTCTCATCCCCCAGACTTTGCACACAATATTCCCTCTATAGCAAATCACTCCCCAATTTCAACATATCTTGTTCACTCCTCATCCATCATGGCACAATTTCAGTGTCAACACATATGGGGGAGACTTTTATGGCACCTCAGTGAGTTAAATACTTCTCAGTCTTCTTCACTAGATTGTGAGCTCTTTAATGTCAGAGGCTATTTCTTTCTTCCATTTACCTGCCATAAGGCAAAGAGAGAAGTTTCCCTTCTTTTCCTACTGAATTCTGACATTCTTCCTTCTATGTTCTTCTTTTAGGATACACCTTTTTGTGAAGCAAATAAGCATTCTTATTAGAAGACAATACCTCTATGTGACTTTGCAAGCACAGAATATGGTATATATGATAAAAGATTATTTCATATAAGAATGAATTAAAATTTTCCTTATTTGACATAAAAAAGAATAAGATTACATTAAAAGGGAAAAGTGATGAGAATTTTGGAGAATAGTTTAAAATCAACCCTTATATTCACAATATCTAGCACATAATATAATAGGAACAAACCATGACTTGGTCCAATGAATTAACCAAATTATCAATTATTCATGCATTTGAGATATAGTGCAAATTAAATGCAGAGGTAGTATTTGTTGAGTCCATTTATTTTGCTTCTTTCATTACCTATTTTACCAAACTGCCTAACAATTATATTCATATTAAAATATTTTTATAAAGTCACCTACTTTCTTTAAATTTTCTTAACAATTTGTTGGTAAGCACTTTTGTAATTAACTTGATTGAAAGCATTGCATTGCATAGATTTGGCAGAGTTATATGGATCAATGCATAGTAAAATTAAACGGAGAAAAGAAGTAGTTAAGAAATCAAGGTTTGGTTCAAATAGATTCTAACTCAAATCTCATTTCTGATACTTACTAACTTGTGACTTTGGACAAGATACTAATGACTTTTCCCATTTATATTTTGCCCATATATATGAGTTCTTTCCACCAAAGGTTATTAGAAGGATTGAGTAGAATAAGAATTATAAGGGTTGTAGGATACCTCAAACACCATACATGTTCAATAAATATTATCTATTACTAACTTTAATAATGAGGAAGTGAGACGCATACAGACACATTGATGTGGAACAATCAAACAACCCCTAGAAGTCCAGGATCTCCAGTTGAGGATCCCACAAAATAGACAATCATTAGAATTACATATTGCAAGATGGATGAAAGTCTATGTGAAAGGTGGAGACTGAGATTGAAGGGTACTGATAAGGACCTACATGAGAAAAAACAGAAGAATCATTGAATCACAAAGCATTCTCCAAGGCAGCCTAATGGAGATCTTTTAATGAGAAAATAAACACAGAATAAAGAGTCACAGAATTACAAAAGCAATTGGGAGAAAGTTATTTTGAGAAGTTTTGAATTGGTTTTTATTTTTGCTTTCAAAGACATCTTGATGAAAGTTATTTAGATGCATTATGCAATTATTCTTTTAAAGTCAAAAGGAAAGAAAACAAATGAGATAAGTGCTACCTGAAAAAGGAATTCTGCTTATGAGATATCACTAAAGAAATCAGAAATAAAAATATACTATTTTATGTTAAGAACTCTTATATCAAAGAGTATATAAATATCAATATGATTTCTTATTCTAATGAAAAATTAGATTATACAATTTGAATTTTTAGGGAAGGTTAATGGTCAATTTTTTTCATGATTTATAAATTTAATTATGTTTAAGTGGCATCAAATGCCTATGGAATGGACCTTGAAAACATCATGTTGAGTGAAATAATTCCGACACAAAAGGACGAATATTGTATGATCTCACTGATATGAAATAATTAAAATAAGCAAATTCACAGAGTCATAAACTAGAATATAGGATACTAAAGGCCAAAGTGGGGGTAAGGAATGGAGAATTAATCCTTAAATTGCACAGAATTTCTATTTGGGTTGATGGAAAAATTTTGGTAATGGATGGTGTTAACAATAGCACAAAATTGTGAATGTAATTAACAGCACTGAATTGTATATTTAAATGTGGTTAAAAGGGAAGATTTCAGGTTGATATATGCTACTAAAATAAATTAAAAAAAAAAAACAACCCACCAACAATAGAACCATAGGTCTGTACAATATAACCAGTGAACCCTAATGTAAACCATGGACTATATAGTTAATAGTACAAGTATAAAAGTGTTATTTCATGAATTGTAGCAAATGCACCACATTGATGCAAGGTGTTAACAATAGGTTTGTATATGGGAACTCTATATTTTATGTATGACTTTTTCTGTAAAGAAAAATATATTTAAAAATGAGGCCATGAGTAGTTTAAAGGTTGGTACTGAATATTATTTGCCTATATTCACTCTATCAAGCCCAGTGAGAGATATTTGGCACATCTCTCTGAAAAAAAACAAAAAAAGATAACCTAATTAAATAATAGACAAAGGACTTCAAAAGACATTTGTACAAAGAAGAAATATAAATGGACAGTATACTGAAAAGAAGCTCAGCATCATTAGTCATTAAGGAAAGTCAAATTAAAATCATAGTGAGATACTACTTCATGTCCCCTTGGATGGCCATTCTTTTTAGAAAGAGAAATTAACAAATGTTGTAGAGGATGTGGAGTAATTGGAACCCTTTTGCTTTGTTGTTGAGAGTGTGAAATGGTACAGAGGTTGCAAAAAACAGTTTGGGTAGTTCCTTAAAAAGATAAACAGAATGACCATATGCCCCACCAATTGTACTCCATTTTATATTCAAAGAAATGAAAAATAAGGATGCAAACAGATATTTGTATGATCATGTTTGTAGCAGCATTATTCACAATAGCCAAAATGTGGAAACAATCCAAATGTCCATCTATAGGTACCTTTATATGGAATATATTATATGGATTATTATTAACCTGTAGAAAGGAATGAAGTTCTGATACATGCTACAACATGGATAAACCTTGAAAACATTAAGCTAAGTGAAATAAGCTGGACACAAAAAGACTAATATTTTATGATTATATGAAATATCTAGAACAGGAAAATTCATAGAAACAGAGTGTAGATTAAAGGTAACTAGAGGGTGTGGGGTAGGGGCTCTGGGGAATTACTATTTAACCAGTACAGTGTTTTTGTGTGAGATAATGAAAAGGTTTTGGTAATTGATGGAGGTGATGATTGCACAACACTGTGAGTGTAATTAATGTCACTGAATTGTATATGTAAAAATGGTTAAAATGACAATTTTATATTATATGTATGTTAACACAATAAAATATTTTATTTATTTATTTATTTTTATTATTATTATTTTTTAAAGATTTTATTTATTTATTCATTTATCCCCCCCTTGCTGCTTGTGCTCGCTGGGTCAGCTAACCACGCCGTGCGGGCAGGCTTGCCTTCACCAGGAGGCCCCAGGAACCGAACCCGGGGCCTCCCATATGGTAAATGGGAGCCCTACTGATTGAGCCACAGCCGCTTCCCAATAAAATATTTTAAAAAAGAAAAAAAAAAGAGGGCCAAAATGATAGTGGACGGAGGAGCATGTGTACCTGTGTATTGCATAAAAGGAAAATATAAATCAATGTTGTACCCATAATACAGCTGTGATTCCATTACTGATAAACCCACATAGAGTCTGCTACAATGTCAAAATTTCTGACTAGGTATGGTTTTCATTTTTAATAACATGAGTGAAAATTTCAAGCCAAAAGGCAACCCCAAATCACTCCTCAATCAAATTTCTAAGTTTTTTTTTTTTTTAATATAGTAGAGAAATGAAATAATCAAGAACCCAATAGTTACAGCCAATCATGAAACATTCTTCTATGGAAAGACCTTGCCAAATGGTTTGATGATCTCATGCTCAGATAGTATCTCTTATTGCTCCGAGTTTCAGACAGTACTGAAAACCCTACATCCTATGAGAGATATGAAAGAAAGATGTTATTAATAGCAAGGGATCAGAAAGAACTTAAGGAAAAAAGACTAACATAATTCAGAAAAGCAATTTTGTACAAGGAGCATAGCAGATAAGCAGCAAGTAGACATACCCAAATATAAAGTGCAAATTTGTTCTAATTTCAACCAAAAATGAAACATGTATATTTAAGTCTTTTTATTTTTAATGATTTTAGACTACAGAAATTTTGTAAAAATATATAGGAAATAGAATTCTATTACAGCCCTAATTCTGCTTCCTAGGAGGCAAAAGCCTGAGAAGAAACAAGTTTGGTATAGTCTCAGTGTCTTTCCCAAGGTACTTATCTACAAAGGGAAAGATGGTAACTTTACAACGGAGGAACCTGGCAGATAATAACTTAACCAGTGATTAAGGTGAATGTGTACCAAAATCTTTATCACTAGTGTTTCAAAGGAAAATCTTTTTAGCAAAAGAAAATTTCTCAACAAAGTTTTCATAGCATTCCTTTTGAATATAATATGAGAACCTCAACCAGTGTTTAGTAATAAAATAGATGTAAGGAAACCCTACAGATATTATTTAATATATCTAAATCAGAAATGTATCTATGTGGTCTTCATAGAATTTGAATAATTAGGAAATTTTTCATTAAAATCAAGTTTTCTGACTTCTCTTGAAAAGCTAGAAGAACTGGCAGCCTTCTTTTGCACCAACTCAGTTAGATGGAGAGAAGCGATGCAGACAGCCCCAGTCCCCACCATTTCTAGTGCCTTATTTTTGGGCCACCCAACTTAGATCTGTTACATGCTTGGTTTATGTATGCAAGAGATTCTGTACCCCGAGATGTATAGAATAATTCCACTTTGAAAAAAAAAATAAATTAATCTCTATTTATATATTCACCTTTTTTGCAAAACTTAGACAAGGACAGGACAGGAAATAAAAAACTTTAACAACTACCTCAGAAGGGATTTAATTAGAAAGTTATAATTAACTTCATAATTATAATTCAGTGTATTTCTTACATTGTTAAAATTAGAGTGCATTACTTTTTATTAAAAATACAAAAAATGAAAGAAAGGGAAGGGAAGGGATGGGAAGGGAAGGGAAGGAAAATAGAAAAAAAGAAAAAGATAAAGAGGCAAATTGTCACATAATCAAGAAGCATGGCCATAATGATAACTACCAGGATCTAAATTAAATGCAGGAAAGAACATCACATAAAAGGATGTAGTTTTGTCAAATCTAAATTCTATGTTAATATTGAAAACTCCCCCAGCAAGACTATAAGGACAAAAGGGGAAAAAAAAGAGATTGAAGATTACAAATCCCTTCTCATGAGGGTTTCACAATAAAATTCAGTGGGAGAATATGAAAAATAAAAGCTTAATAAAAACACCAAACTCAAAAATAAACAGAGAAAAGCATAGTCTAAATAGTAAAATTATTACTATAATATTTTAAATATGTACAATATAATGTACAGTCACTTAAAGATACTTTTTAAAAAATTATTAATTCAATTTATATTCACAACAACTTTAGGAAATGAGGCAGGTATCCATCATTCCTGTATTTCAAATGAAAAACAACAGAGTCTCAGAAAGGAGTTTAATTCTTCATGTTTACACTAGCTAGAAGTAGAAGTCAACTGTTCTGATTTCTTCCTAGACCTCTACTACATACTGTTTTAGGAAGTATCAGAGAAGGTCAGATAATGGAGTTTTCAATTTCATTATCACAAGATGGAAATGGATTCTTACAAAATTGATATTTGAACTCCTTTTGAGTGGAGGCCTATTAAATTATCTTATGATCATTTTCTCCTAATAGCTGTCTGGCATTAGTCAGCCTCATTAGACTCTCCTGAGGTTGATAAAACCTCAGCTCTTCAGTTGATAGATATAGATCTTCAGTCTCCATCTCATACCTGAATTAGTAGATCTGGGGTTGGTATAACAAAAGGTATGTGTTTGTGTGTGTGTGTGTTGTATGTGTGTGTTAACAAACTTTCCAAGATTAGGAAACTTCTAGTGTTAAACAAATGTGGGAACCACTGGCTTACTAAAATGGAAAAGGAGAGAGTTCATGTGTGATTGAAAATATGGGGAAAATAATAAGGGTTCTGAGAGAGTTTTGTTATAAAAGAACAATAAGTAGAAAACCTTGGCTGGAGAGAAACATGAAGGAGTTTAATCTGGACAAGGTTAAATGAGTGGATTTTAAAGTTGCTGACAACTGGCTCCATCTGGCCATGATTTTGCTGTTCTGAGTAGCTTCTCTTTCAACTCAAGGTCAGCATCAATGTAGTCTTAAAACATCAACAGGAGTAAATTTGATTCTGCAGGAGCCTAGGGCTATTGCTTGTATTTTCTCTGGTTCTGTGTCTGTATCTGTTCCCAAATGCCCATTCAAATAATCATTCACATCATATATTAATAATAGAACTTGCAAGGTTAGACACAAAGTTTCCAACAAAAGTGCTGGGAGTAAAAAGAATCCTAAATTTATTCTGTAAGCTTTGCAATGAATGGAAGCTTTAAAATTAGAGGTTAATATTTATCTGGCATTATTTTAGGTCGAATAATTTTGCAAGTTGGAGGGTCACTTGAAGGAGGAGAGTGATCAAAGACTGACTGAATAAGAAGGTTGTTATTCAATTATCTCCATAAAAGATAATACAGATTTGAAATAGTGTTAAAAAGGAATGGAAAGGATAAAGCATTTGTATGATAATTTAGGAAGGAATATTTTATAATATTTGACGCTTGAATAAATATGAATGTAGAGAAATAAATATGTCAACAATGTCATTGAATTAGTTTCCTAACAAGATTATGGTGCTCTTAAAAAAATAAACTAAAAGGAGATCCAGAGAATCAGCTGATTTTTGGAAATACTATTGGGTTTATTTCTCCACATATTGAGGAATTTAAAGTGAAAGAATTGCTTAGTGGAAATTAGAATGCTTTATAGATTTGAATGTTCAAAGTTGATTATAAACTTAAAAGCAATTATTCATAAACTCTTAGACATAGGAAGCACAAAGGTGGTGGTTTATATATCGTATCAAATACTGTAGTGGTTTAAGAACATTGCTCCCAAATTCTTTGACAACCACCCATCTAGAGGTGGAGTCTATATCCTTCTCCTTGAATCTGGGTGGGCTTGTGACTGCATTGACCCACAGAAATAGGAAGTGACACAATGCGAAGGGCAAGGTCACCTGGTTATTTTTGAGATGCTTGCTTTCCATAGGGCTTCTCTTGTATAATCCTTCTCAGAACATAGTCACCATGCTGTGAGAAGTCCAAGCTTCTTCCAGAGGCCATGAGTTGGTAATCTGCTTGGCAGTCCCAGCTGAGAAAATGGGACAGTCTTCCCAGCCTAAAATTCCAGACCTGTGAAGGAAGAAGACATGTTAGAAGCAGATCTTCCTGCCTTAGCTCTTCCACCCTTTAACTCTTTGATTCATTCCAGCTGTAGTGCCCTTTCTGAATGCCTGACAAACAGAACATGTGAGCTTAATAAAAAATAGTGCTGCTTTTCACACTTACACTAGGATCTTTTATTCAGAATAATGTTAACTGCAGCAACCTGTGTTAGTTACAACTACCCCCCAGCCCCCAGCCTCCCAGCTGAGGCCCTAGGCTATAGGAAGCAGACACAAGCCATACCTACTGTGTCCTGTCAGAACTCCTGAGCCAAAGAATTAATAAATGTTACGAAAAATTTTAGACTACTAAATTGGGGTGATTCGTTTTCCAGTAACAGTAACCGAAACAGATTCTTCTCGCAAATATAATGGAATTCATGGATTCCTTCCCTAAATTGCACTAACCTCAAAATATTGCTTGCACATATGGGGATTTTTTAATACCCCCTCATTCCTATGAATCAAATAAAACTAGGTAACATTTATTGGGTGCTTATGGCCAAAGCACAACTTGAACATTTTATCCAAAGTAATTTATCTCATAATAAACTAGGGAGATAGATGTTATATCCCTGTTTAACATATTAAGATTCCTCCCAGAAGCCCTATAAGATAGATATTAGTACTATTAGCCCACTTTTACATATAAAGAACCATGTGAAGTTCTAAGAGATTACTTTTTTCTACGTTTATGAAATTAGTTAGTTAAAGCATATAAATTTACACAATCTGGCTTGAGATTCTGTGCTCTTAACCCTTATGCTATAATGCCTCATAACTAAACTTAGAGTAAATAAAGGCCTCAACTAAGTTTAAACAATTGGTTACAAATTGTGCTTAAAATAGATTCAAGTTTCTTAACTCCAATTTCCATGCTTCTTCATTCAGTCTGCTTCAATAAATAAGTCTAATAAATATTTCTTCAACTTTTCAATGTGAGATGAACAGCAATTAATTTAATTAGTATGTGTTTTCTAAAAATATAAGGCTGAAAATCTATGCAATTAAAAACAGGCAATATGTACATTGGGCATAGCAGGATACCAATCAGGAGCCATTAAATAAGAGTAAGTTCATTAAGGACGTTAAGCTGTTTCTAGGTATGGTGATTTGACCTAAAAATACTCCACTCTTTCCTCCTCGATTAACTTTGAATTGTGCCTTTGTAGATCTCTTCCTTTTGGAAATAGCTAAAAGATATCAGGAAGCAGAAAATTAGAATCAGAACATAAGGGGCTATTCACAATCTCATAGGAATGTCTTACTTTTGAACTGGACTCAAATATTTTTCATTATGGATGTTTTAGCAGGAAGGATGTACTTATCAAGAAGGAAGAGTGAACCTCTTTAGTTTTTTTTTTCAAGGTTGATGTCCTTTAACTGGGAAGGAGGCATGTGAACTAGGAGATGACAGAAAGGCAAAGCTATGCCAGCTAAATCAACTGGTACACATTCTGTTAATAGACTGGCAGCTGTTATCTTAATCACTTTCATGCCCTCCTTTACTAGGATGCATTCTGAGAACATGCGTTTTTCCATATTGTCATCCTACAGTTCCCTTGAGCATGTCCTATATCTTCTGCATCAGCATAATGCATTTGAGCTAATAGTAGCTGCTCTATATAGCAAAAGTATGACGTTTGATTTGGCCCAGTTCTTTTTCACACATTTTTAATATCATCTCAATTCTATTATTTGTGATTCTGTTAATTTTAATAATGTAGATATAGATAACCTTTGAAAATATTACACAATTCTGTTTTTAATGGACTTTGTTGTCACCTCTCTACTTAGTTTTTAATTTTTTATATTTAAAATAATTTTATCTTCAGTGTA
This sequence comes from Tolypeutes matacus, assembly GCA_026826555.1. Taxonomy (NCBI): domain Eukaryota; kingdom Metazoa; phylum Chordata; class Mammalia; order Cingulata; family Chlamyphoridae; genus Tolypeutes; species Tolypeutes matacus. Next base: position 38,883,436 of record JAKSZT010054334.1, on the reverse strand, counting down.
ATCAATCATTTCTATCCATGGATGCTTTGAAATTTTCTTCACCACCTGCTTATTAATTTTTCCTTCTTGACACCTGGTTTATTTGGGTTGACTCAATGTTGTTCCTGTCTTGTGTCCTTTCTATAGAAGCTCATAAAGAAACCTGCTTTCTGATTGTTTTCCCAGTTGTTCCTTAAGTCCTTAAAGGTAATCCATTATTGTTCAAACCACACATTTTCTAAAGCTGGTTTCTAGTTTTGTTTCTAAGACTATCCCCCACTCCCACGTTTAATTTTACTCTCTTCTTTCTTTCTATAAAATTGGTTTTACCTTTGGATTTTATTTTACCCCAAAGTGTACAGTAAGAATTCTCTCTAACCCAATCTTGCATTTTGCAACTTAGGAACCATGCATTTCTCTTTATCATTTTTAAAGCTTGCCATTTCCATTTGGTTTTCTGACTTCACTTCCTGATTTTCTGATGATAATTTACATTACATATCATGTTAATATATTTATGTTATAATAATGTAAGCATTGCATTTATATTAAATATTGTAATATACACACTTATAGCATTCTGTTTTCTTTTATTAAAATAATTGCAGCAGTTTCTGCCCATGCTAGTGATTTATCCAAAGTGCATCCCCCTCTTTGATCCTTAGAGTAAATATCTCTTAATTTGTTCTCTAAATCTCTTCTCATGACCCTCTATACATGATTCATATAGCAATAAGTCCCTACATTGAGATTGCTTGCCTCTTATGTAAGGCTTTTCATCATAGAGCTCTTGCCCACTGTGTTCGACGCCAACCCAGTGCCAAAATTTGTGTTCATTTCCTTGGCTGCTCAAGAAAATACCATGAAATGGATTGGGTTTAACATTGGGAACTTGCTCATAGTTTTGAGGTTAAGGAAAAGTTCAAATCAAGGCATCATCAAGGTGATGCTTCTACCAAAGACTGTGGCAGCTGGTTGCTGGCAATCCTTGACCCTTAGCTTGCCAAATGGGATGGTACATGGTGGTGTCTTCTGGTCTGTTCCTTTTCTTCTGAGTTCTGTTAATGTTCTGCTTCTGGCTGTTCTCTCTGTGACTTTCTCTCTCTCTCTCTCTCTTTTTCTCCCTCTCTCTCTCTCTCTCAGTTTTATTATGCTTCTGTAGGACTCTAGTAATATAATTAAGACCCATCCTAGGCCAGACCTTCACTGAAGTAACCTCATCAAAGGTCCTATTTATAATGGTTTCACAGCTTCACACCCACAGGAATGGAGTAACTTCAAGAACATGTTTTCCTAGGATACATACAACTCCAAACCACCACACCCACTTATCTGGCCCCTGCATTTTCTACAAAAAACTGGTAGCATGATGACATCTACCTAACAGTTATTGCACTATTCAACTATTTGTTGAAAAGATTAATAAACAGCTTATCTTTCAAACATTTCCTGAGCCTGAAATCTTCCATCATTATTTGCATTCTTTCTCTAAAGCATGGACCATTTACTCACCAAATTGACTTTTATTTAGTTCCACAGTCTATGAGCATTTCAGCTTAGTGAGTAGCCTTGAATACCTAAGTGATAAAGTAAAGCCTTTGAGACAGGTTTGCTAATTCCTACCATTCTAATATCTCTAGGAGCCCTGGAACAGTATTTTGGAACAGCAGTTATAATGATATTATTTCAATGTATTTATACATAGATATTTAGACTCTGAACAGGTGTTGATTTTTTACAATGGACACCTTTCAAAAGTGAAAAATAACAACTTATCAATAAAGCAAGTATTGACAATTTTTCTTAGCAATTTTAATAACAAAATTGTGGAAATGAGTTGTTTGCAAGGTTCTTCATAAAAGTGCTGCAGTTTGTGATAGGAATAATTATCACTGTAGAATAGGCATGAAATACCCCACAATAGTCAAAACACCCAGAAATAAAATGTAAATGAGAAAAATCTGTTGCAGCATAATTGAATCTACATAAAATGACTTAATCTGGTAATATTTACTCATATTTTAATATAATTTGCACTGAAATCAACATATTGGGCTCCAAATACATTTTATTTCTAAATAGATTCAGTATAGTGAGACACAGTGGCAACTCCCATTGGTACAGATAATTTGTAGTACAAACATCAACTTTGAGTCTTACCCTCCTGCACTTTTCTCTCCCTTCAGTGCTCAATTAAGTGGCCCACTATTCTTTCCAAATATGTCATTTCAAAGTGACATTGAAAGAAACCAATGGGACTTATATAATGAAGCATTTGGGCATCAGTTATGGAAACATATATATTTCTTGATCAGTAACAAAATTCACATATTCACTTTTCTCATAATTTCCTCTTCTCTTTAGCTTTATAATATAAACATCTCTTAATTAGTGTATAGCTTATTAATACTTTGTAAAATATGCTAATGAAAATGTGTGTATGTGTCTATATGATGGAATAGTCTTTTTAGTTTTAGACAAACAAAACTAGTAAAATAAGTTAAATATGTCTTATAATGTTTATATATCAATTATTTATTTAAAAACATTTATTAACTAATAATTTTCCAAAATTTTATGGATATATTGGAAATGCACAGTCTGTTTCTTAAACAAGACATGAAGGAAACAATATTTTATTTTATTTAATCTGGCAACCATGAGAAGGAGAAAGACTAAATGCAGTGATTTAGGATAAAACGCAGCAGATTTTCCCTTGTAATTTTACAAATAGGGTCTGTATCTCTTGTTCTCAATCATCGGCCTTTGCTTTCCTTCAGTCCAAAGAGACTGCTTCAAACTTTTCCCAAACACTCCTTTCTTGAGGCAAGAAATCCTAACAGCATTTCCTATACTCAGAAGACAATTTCGCTTCATGTTTCAGAAAAAAGTGGAGGCCATCTGTTGAAACGCCCTTCCATTTTCTTCGTTTCCATCTATAAACTTGCCTCTAGGAAGTAGTAGACACTTCTATGCACTCAATTACTTCCCCTTGCATCTTCCTGGCAAACTTTCTCTTTTTGCTATAAGTCCCTATATTTTATTGTCAAATTCTCACCCTAAAATGAGTCCTGCTCCCTCTCATAAACACACATTTTAAAAAGAAACAGAAACAAGTAAACAAAATAAATAACAAAAAATATTCTAGCTTCCAACTAAATTACAAGTTATTTTCATTTAATATCAAATTCCCCCAAATCATTCATTTTATCCCTTTCCTACTTTATTTCCTTTCCTCATTCCTTCATATCTTCCTCACTTTCATTATGCATTTTTGAAGTAAAAAAATATTTAAATATTTAACTTGTGATGAGTTCTTTGTAATGACAGATGGGGAAATAATTGAGATATGTATGAAAGGGAATGAAATGATCTTTTACAAGTTAATTATTCTTTATAAATCAACTAGAAAAGAACAACACATCCAACACATATTCTGGAATTATTCATTTATGCATTCCCTTCACTTAATAAGCATTTATTGAGAAATAACTACATGCCAAGCACTATATTATACAGTGAATACAGAGAGGTGAATGAAACAGTGGCATGGTCCTTACATAAGAAAATATTTAGTGATAGTGATGGAGTAACTATGAAAGAAATAGGTTGGGAGGGGAAGCTTCTAGAGGAGGTTGTTTGTGATTTGAGCATGAATGACCTGGCACTTAGCCAGATGAGGCTGTGGAGGGGTGGAGGAGAGTGTAGTTTCTGAAGAGCGTGCTGTATGTGCACAGACTAGCATAGAGCTCTCACATTTTCCATAAAAGTACCTTTAACCACAGAGGATAATGACTCATGCTCAGGGCCTCAAAGTGGTATGTATTAAGAACAAAGTTTCCCTATTTTGCTTTAAAAGCATATGAAACTTGCACATATTCATGAGAACGTGCTTAGTGTTTTTTTCTGAAATCTATAGGGGGGTAGCAGAGGATATCCAGATGGAAAGTGCCATGATTAGATTTGATATTTAGACATACCATTTTATCAGCCTTGTTAAGAATAGGTTCAAATCAGGACTGGAGACCACACACTTAGCAGATTAAAACAACATCCATTTATTTGCTGGAGCTGCAGTTTCCATCTGGGACTTGACAACTTATTCCAAGCTCACTGGTTATATTAGATTGAAAATTATCTCCCCAGAGATATCCACATCCTATTCACTGAAAGCTGTGAATGTTACCCTAGATGGCAAAGTTTTTGCAGATAAAATGAACTTAAGGATCTTGAAATGGGGAGATTATCATGGATCATCAGTGTGGCTCCTAAATATAATCACTATATGTCATTATAAGAAGGGAAGCAGGGGGCATTTCACACTTACATGGAGAGAAGGCCATGTGAAGATGGAGCAGAAAAAGAATTGCAGATGCTGGTCTTGAAGATCGAAGTGATGTAGCCACAAGCCTTGGAATCCTAGTGGCCACCAGAAGCTGGAAGTGGTGAGGTGGAGATTCTTCCCCCAGAAATTCCAGAGAGCACATGGCCCTATAGACAATTTTATTTCTGCCTAATCATACTGATTTTGGACTTCTGGTCTCCAGAACTGTAAGAGAATAAATTTCTATTGTTTTAAGCCAACCAATTTGTGGTAATTGCTTTTGGATCCTCCAAGGGAAGAAGTCTGGATCTTTGATTCAAATATTTGTGAAGAGTCACCAACAGTCTAAAATATCTTCCGTGAATGGTTATGTGGGTATGAGGGGAAAACAACACATGCAATTTTTGTATTTGAGCCATTATACTTTTGAGTCTATTTTCAGAGAATCCTAAGAAATACAATGAGAATTCATTGTGCTTTTACGTCTGAAAAAAAAATAAACCTAAACACTAAAAGGTTTGAGAGAAAATATTAAATATTACTCCAAAATACTACTAATGGAATAATTATGAGATTATTTATAAAATGCATCCTGTGTACCTATCTGGATATAGATCAACATACTTTTAAGAAATGTAGTTAAAATATTCTAATACAGAAATTTTGTTAATGAAGATGTACTGCTACACTAATTAGGGTAAAAGCTCATTATCAAAATATCATATAGGGAAGCGGCTGTAGCTCAATCAGTGGGGCTCCCGTTTACCATATGGGAGGCCCCGGGTTCGGTTCCCGGGGCCTCCTGGTGAAGGCAAGCCCGCCCGCACGGCGTGGTTAGCTGACCCAGCAAGCACAAGCAGCAAGGGGGGGATAAATGAATAAACAAATAAAATCTTAAAAAATATATATATATATATATATCATATAGTATACACATAAGTAAGCTTTTGTTACAAAAATATAAAATTAAATTATAATATATGAACATTATAATTGTCCATAACATGTAATTTGTTGACAGTTTTAAAGGAAAAATTAGCATTAGTAATGCATAATAATCCCATTATTTTTAAAAATAATTTTCTCATTCATTTATTCAAATAATTTTATTGAACACAAATTATAAGCAAATAACTGACCTTTTGTTACACAGACCACAAGAAAATGTAAAAATTAATTTGCCAATTACAATACAAAGAGATTAGAGCCCATTGTGCTAAATAAAAGGTACATTGAACTCAGAAATCAGGTCAGCTTGGGACATGGTGGAATTAATTTAATTATGTTCAGTTTGCTCAGCTTATGAAATGTGAATGCAAAAAAAATGTCTGTTATGAAGACTGAATATTTGAATCTTGAATGGAGGAGAGAGTTTTTGAGATGAATTTTTGGAATTGTAGCAGTTTGGCATTGTTTATTAATTCCAAAAATAGGTATTAGATTATGTTTGTAAACTGGTCTGTCAGAGGTATCACATTTAATTGACTAAATTATGATTAGGACTTTGACTGGGCCCTGTCAGTAGGGCATTGAGTCCCCACCCCTTGGTGGGAGGGAACTCACAAAGAAAAGACACAGCAAAAGACAGAGTTGGGAGTTTTCAGCTGGAGCCTGGAAGTGAACACACAGGAGAAGAAGACAGAGGAATACAGATAGCTCCTTAGACATAGCAGAAGCTCTGGGGAGAGAGACAGAGCCATTAGTCTGATAGTCTACAGCTGGCCTTATGGAGAGAGCACAGCAGCTTAGCCCAGAGAGAAACAGAGGAATCCAAGAAGCCTGAACTCTTGGCAGAAGTCGGCAGCCATCTTGCCCCAACATGTGGCAATAGACTTTGTTGAGGGAAGTAACTTATGCTGTATGGCCTGGTAACTGTAAGCTTCTACCCCAAATAAATACCCTTTATAAAAGCCAACAGATTTCTGGTATTTTGCATCAGCACCTCTTTGGCTGACTGCTACAGGCATCATTAGTATTTAGAATTTGTGTGTAAAAATATATTAATATAATGTTTAAATTATAAGATGAGAGCAGATGCCAGGCTCCTGGTAAAATATTTAAGCCATGGTCAGAAGAGAAAGAATTTGCAGAAGAGATTGTAATTAAAGACCAGACGTGGGGGGTAAAAATTAGTTAAAGACCTGAGATATAAGAGGATGATCTTTAGATAAACTGGGATTAACCTCTTCCATTTTGCTAGCATGGAAGCCAGGAAAAATGAATAAGAAGCAGTTGCTAGTGAAATTGTAAATGTGGTACTATCAGCTAAGGAAAGTTCCATAAGATTGCTTTTTCTCTGTGAAAAATACAAGGAACATTTCATTTCATGCCTAATCAGGGACAAGAAATAGGTGAAACTGAGAAACTTAGAGAAGCCAGGGCATGTTGGATACCTATTTGAGTTTAGACACTCTCAGTATGGAATGATGTCAAAGGAAAGCAGTGGGCAGTGGTTAAAGTGTTAGGACAGACTTTATCCAAACTGCTGGAACAGGGAAGAAAAGAAGGCAGCAAAGCTGATCTCAACTCCAGTTAATATAAATTTAGCTAGATTTTTTAAAGGGCACAAGAAGGAAAGGATATGGAGAACTGGAAATTTACTGAGAGGGGTCTGGGACAAGTCATTGGGCAACTGGCGGTGGACTTACAGAAAGGGGTCAGGTTGTTGTGCAGTCCTTCCAAGTACAGTACATTCTGTGATTCAGCACTATTGCACTATCTTAGGTATGAGCTCAGGATGAGATCAGGGGCTTGCTTAGGGACATGGCCTAAAATTAGGCAAATCTACACTAAAGTTTTGGGAATTTCACTCTAAAGTTTTAGCAAGTCTGTGATGCAAAGTTTGGAAAAATGCACAAAGCCAAACAGAGCCTGTTGCAAGATTTCAAAGGGGCAACAATCTGCAAATCTGAGCAAATCTTCTGTCAATCACAGCCTGGTTTTAGGAGTAGAGAACAAAAATGTGTGTATAGATCTTTGGTTGGAATTTTGCCAGGTAAGTTCAAAAAAGGAAAGGGTCCAGAGAACTGAAGATATGAACAAGGAAGCATTTGCTTTTGCTCCCTTGAGTCTTGAGAAATAGTGGAAAAAGAGAAGGGCTAATAGATATGGTAAAGATGGGAAATTTTGAAATGATTGTAGATTAGGAGAATTAGAAGTAGATGAAAGGAATGGACATTTATGGTAGTTTCAGAATGAAGTCATTCTGGGTGATGATCTAATGAAAGGATTATATAAGACCATGGAACAATGGAGACATTAAAATAAAAATCGACCAAAAAACAAAAACAAAAAAAAACAAACAAAAAACCCCAATAAAAACCAATTTGTGTATAGCACTTCAAAAATTAACCAAATGCTTTTACCTTTGATTTTGCAATTATCCTGGGAGCAAGGCAGGTCAAAAAATGTATATTGCTTTCATTTTATACTTTAAAATAATTTTTTTCAGAGAAACTAAGTGTTGTGTTCAATGTCGCATGAATACTGTTGCTATAGTAATGCATGCATAGGTTATAGGTCTTCTCTGGGATGCAAGAGGCACATTTGGGAAGGAGCTCCATAGAATAGCTGATTTTTAGGTGAAAAAAATATAAATTCCAATTTAAAGAATGGTGACATTCTTTCAGCTCTCAAGAACCAGATAAATATTCTAGAATGACAATTTCTTCATTTGTAGAAGTAACTTTTATTATATATTTTAGAATGACTTTATTTATTTACAGAGGTAACTCTTTCTTTTCAGTGACCACAATATAATAATTCATCATTTATTAAAATATGTTCCTTTAAGATGATCCATCAAAAGAATAGTTTCATCAAAGACGTTTGGCGAATGCTGAATACTGTACCCTTCATTTGGAGATTCATTACACAGCTGATTCTCATTGTTTGGGGCAGTTATGTTCTATAAAGTCATGACTTTGGGGAATACAGGATTACATTCCTGTGACTCTTTGGTCATATTATTTCTTCAATTGATCAACACTTAACTGTGTTGTATTTGTACTTCCTTCATTTTTATGTTTTAAAGATCTTTATTTTTTTTCCCTCCACACCCCCATTGTTGTTTGCGCTTGCTGTCTGCTCTCTGTGTCCATTTGCTGTGTGTTCTTTCCGTGTCTGCTTGTCTTTTCTTCCTGTCCTTCTCTTTTTTAGAAGGCAGTGGGAACCGATCCCGTGACCTCTGATGTGGGAGAAAGGCACTCAATGGTGGCTTGAGCCACCTCACCTCACAGGTCTGCTGCATCTTTCACCGTCTCTCCTCTGCATCTCTTTGTTGCATCATGTTGCTGCGCCAGCTCTCCATGGGGCGAGCCATCATCTCTCCACAGTGTGGTGCATTGCAGGCCAGCTTTGCCTTCACTAGGATGCCTCAGGAATCCAATCCAGGGCTTCCCATATGGTAGAAGGAGTCCAATTGCTTGAGCCACATCTGCTTCCTTGCACTTCCTTTTAAAGACATCTTATGTCATTTGTTTTCTCCTTAAATTTTTGCATGTGATGATTTCTTAGGAATTTCTTTGTTTCAATAGTCTTTCAGGTACTATACCTTTTAACCCCAGTTAGAAACTGTATCATTGCCATCAGAACATTTGTTTAAACAAAGTCTCTGGCCATAAATATAAGCAAATTTAGTCACAACTAGCATTGAGGAAGGCAGGCAATTGAAATACATTAAATAAAATGCTGATTCAGGGGGCTGGATGTGGCTTAAATGATTGGGTGTCCATCTCCCATACAGAGGGACGTGGGTTTGATCCCCGGGACCTCCCGGTAAAAATAAAGAAAAATATAGAAGGCTCAGGTGTGTCGTTAGGTTCTGCCGAGCCATGCAGCAAGATAATGACATAACAGGAGAGTGACAGAAGGGATAGCCAAGAAGAGCTGCGCCAAAAAACAGGAACTGAGGTGGCGCAGTTGGTAGGATGCCTCTCTCCCACATTGGAGTTTCTCAGGATCGAATCCCAGTGAAGACAGGAGGAGAAGGTTGAGAAGAGAGGGCAGGAAATGGACACAGAGAATTGCCCAGCGAATGGACACAAAACAGCAAAACGGGGGATGGGGGTAGGGGAAGTGGTAAAATGGATAAAAGTAAATCAATAAATCTTTGGAAAAAAAAAGATACTGATTCATTAACATTGAATTCATGGCCAACGGCACCACACCTCTTTCCTGAACAAAACTGATCTAACACATATGTTTTCTTCATAAAGTATCATAGCCTTCTTGTGCCTAAGAACTTTATACAGACTCCAGCACTATGTTTGGGGTCATTTTAAACAGCAAAATCATCAACAAACTGCACAAAGGTATAAAATGTGGCACGGAAATATCACAAAATAGACCCACGTTTACAGTAAGAGAGCTGACACAAGAAGACAGAGGATCTCCTTGTTTGGCCTTAGCTTGGAACATATATGACCTGATCTACACATTTCCACAAATGACTACAAAGACATCACAAATAGTGGTTTTAGGGTTACAAGTAAATTACACAAAATTTTTAGCAAGCAGGCAAATTTGCAAATACAGATATCAGTGAATAATAAAGATGAACCATTTGTACTAAAGCTTGAGGATTCTGAAAAAATTCTAAAATTCCAATTAAAAATTTTTTTTAATTATCTAATATAGCATTTGAGTATATTTCATTTAACAATATTGATCTTATAATTCAACTTAAAAATGATTTTGAATGCCTAACATCACTGGAAACTAGAGATTGATCATACAGAGTAGTGCAGGTTTATTTCTCTGGAAGCAGACATTGAGAAGGAGTTTGGTGTGCAGGATACTTATTAGGGATTAACACATGGGGGAGAAAAGAAAAATGTAGCAGAATTGAGCAAAAGTCATCCTGCAACATAGGTTGAAAAAAACCTCAGGCAAATATATCAGGAGCTTTATAAAAATATGGCCTGGTCAGATTTGCCCTGCATTGACTCAAAACGATCTGATACAGTTCAGAAAAGGAAGCCTCCTTTTTCAAAGTGGATCTATGAAGTTGAGACAAACCCTGCAAGTATAACAACTGGAATCTGTATTTACAGCTGGGGCAATGTCTTTCCCTGAGCAGGGATCTAGAGGGGCACAATTTCACGTTCTCCATGTCCACCACACAAGGTGTGCTTCTCTGAACTTCTCATCAGCAAGGGCTGACAGGAGTTTTCCAAAAGAAGAGGATTGTGGAGAGATTTGTGATGGACTTCCAGCAGCTCTTCTTTGAGAGTCTTTTCCTCATCTCAAGCCTAAGGACAGTGGGTCTCAGAAGATGGCCCATAAATATGTTTTCCCTGGAACTACAGGTGACATAGAGCACAAGATCTTCCTCAGAGCTAACACATCTAAAGTCTATGGATGATGTGTAGATTTGCTGGCTGTGGAGGAAGGAGAGGTGGCTACATTAGGATTGGCCCCATGTTCTAAAGTTTGTCAAGGCAAAGGATGGTTAAGAATGTTTCCTCATGGGCCAGATAAAAGCTTAGAGCAGGAGAAATTAATTGAAATCTGCAACTCAGATTAAAGAAGCATGGTAATTACTGAACTGAGGCTTTCTTTATGACTAGAAGTTCCTGGAGACCTTTTTATTACTGAAAGTGATCAGAAGAACATAGGACCTGCTCCAGCTTTCTTCCAAAGGGATGGTAAAGAATTAGTCTTCCAGAAAAAGGGTGAAGGAGAGTGATGTTTCCAGGTTATTTTTTGATTGCTCTCCACACATCCTACTTATTCAAAACAATGGTTACATGCATTCAACTTTTTTTTTCTTCCTTTTTATATCATTGTGCCTAAGATTATATGTAGAAGGTATATTTTCCACAATTATTCACTTATTTTTTATGTAAACCGAAACTCATAATATACTTAGAAATGTCTTTAAAAAAAATCCTGGGGGCCAAAGTTCATACAAAGCTTATAAAAAGCTGTACTTTAAAACCACTGTAAACATCAAAGTTATCAAAAATGATCTCCGGTCAAATTAAAAATTAAGATACTTCAAGTGAATAAAACAGGACTATGTTCTGAATTCCTGTAGTCATTATAAAATGAAACTATTTTTCAGTGAACTGAATATTTGCAATCATGCTCGGAGAATAGAAGAGCAGATAGAATTGTCTTTGTTTATGATATACCTTTGGACTAAATTAGGAAAGATCTTAATAAACAATAGATCTTGACATATATAATCACTGCCTGAAAAATGTCTCAACATTAACTATTCTATAACAATTTTCTTTCCTCTTTTACACTGTATTTTGCCCATTAAAACACATAATAGTCATTTAATCCTTACTTGACTGAATGGCTTACTCTATTATCAGTTAAATAACTCAGTTGTAGATTTAATAAGGAATATTTTTACTGACAAATTATAATAAAGTGTAATCATTCAGAAATCTAAAAAAGGAAATGATACTACATATTGCTTTTTTCACCCATTCATGTAAGTTTCTACTCTTCATTGTTAGTGAGTGACAGTATTTCTGGGAATAATCACCTTGTGTAAAAATATAAATCAATCACTGTAGTAAATCATATCTTTGGGGAATAATAGCACTCTAGAGCTGGAAGGATCTTAGCAATTATCTAACCCAGTGGTTTTCAAACTGGATCTGTAAGAATTAGGTTCATCAAGAGATGTCTCAGGAATGAATGCCTTGGGAATAGGGGATCAATTTCTGGGTTTTATTCCCCAATCTCAACCAAAAGAAATTTACTTTTATTTGTTCAATAAATTGGGGTAAAACAGGTTTTACACATATTTTTAAATCACAGTGTTCCACACTTATAATTTTGAAATCTTTCTTTATCCCCATTAAATATTCCTACAATTCCTGGCTTCTAAATTGATGTCCCCTTTTTGTAACTCTTATTATTACCTTAATTTTCTTCTACACAGTTGCAATAGTTTCCAAGTTTGCATTCTTACCACTTGCTTCTCCTTCTCTAGCCCATACCCTTTAAACTAGCTCCACTAAGGAATTCCCTTTGTTAGTTCCTACCACATATAGAATACATTTAAAATTCCATAGCATAAACCAAATAATCATTTTGTGCCAGTCTTAGCTTTAACCACTCCCTCTTATGCATGCCTTGTTGCATGAAAACTGTCTCTTGTTCACACAATGTTTTCCCATGATTTATCCATGGGGAAACATTATTTTTTCTTCCTGAAAAGATGCCCCATGATGTTTCTGTCTGTTTAAAAATTCAAAAAATAAAAAAATAAAACATCTTTCTTAATCTAACCTAACTCCTCTATGATGATCTTTACTTTCTCAGGCAGTTTTATCTACTCCAATGTCCGTGTTTTTTTCACAGACGGTTTCCCATACAACCATTGTAATGTGGATTTTATTGTTTAACCAAAGTATACATATATGTTACCTCACATTTGTGAAGGAACTACAAACTTCCAGGGACAGAATCTCCTTCCTCTGATCATTCTCCACAGCACGTCATGTTCCATCCAACTATTTTTCTAAATACTTCTCTTTGGCATTCCAGTGTATGGGTGCGTGTGAGAGGCATTTGTTTTTCTTCTCAGGTAGAACCAATCAAGTAGCCCTAAACATGGTTTAATAAGGTTGTCCATTCTTCCTGGTTATGATACATAGTCTGTTGTCCACGGAGGTGTTCCCCTGGGATGGTTTGACTCACACCTTCCTCTCCTTTAATTTTTGACCTCTTTTGGTGCCTATGATATGTTGCAATTACTACAGAATTATGTTTACTTTATTGCACTCTGTCCACTCTTTTATTATTTATAGCTCTATTTTTTAACACTATCATCTCAAGCAACTATATCAAACTCATCTTTGACATTGGCACTCTCTTTGTCTTTCAGCAGTGGCAAATTTTCCAATTCACAATCCAACAAGGAGAGAGTTTGAAGAAGAGATAGTGAGATATTTTATTTGAGTATAAACTTCATCCTAACAGAAACAAAATATCAACTAAAAGGTCAGGTCTATCTGATGAACCAAGAGGTCAAGGAATGGTCTTGTGCGGCTACATGGCTCAAGGATACCTAGCTAACTCTGGACTTGTTGAGAGCTGGTAAACCTTTTGAGCAGAGAATGGCAAGCATTAAATCATATAAGAACTCTAAATTAAAAGAATACCCAACCATTATAAAAGGCTTGTATTGATTTGATCTTGTAATTACTTTAGTTCAGAAAAGAAGCTTGATTTTGTTATTGTGACATTCAGAAGTCCCTAATGTACAACATTTGCCCGTATACCTTTGGCAGAAAAGTTGAGTAGCTTGGAAATCAGACCTGGAATGCCTACTCCCTAACTACGTTGAGGCATAGTTAATAGAACAAATGTCTTTAAGAGATTTCTTGTTGTAACTTTCCTCATAAAATGAGGATAAGAGTGAGGATTGAACCTCTCAGCTTTAACTGGGGGATCAATTTCCATTCCCCTGAATCTCACACTTGGAGGGTTTTAGCTCTAAATCTGAATATACTCAAGCTAGAACCCAAAATTTCTTCCCCTTACTTTCAAGATTATTTCCAAAGTAAAGTATTTATGTCAGAGAAGAGCATATGAAATCTATGATCCATAACAGATCAGATTCTGATCAAAAGTTATTTGTGCTTTGGGCAAATATTAGATACTGAGACTCTTTATGGCAATTGATAACAATCAAACTTGTGATGCTCACATACTAATGCATGCACTCACATATCCCCATCGCTTGTGCAAATTTATTTTTAAGTGTATGTTCCCTTAATATGTTTTAATTTCTTAAGTATTATATTTGTTTTATTAATTTTTGTATCTCTGTGCCTGACAAACATAGGTATTCTATAAAAGTTTATTGAATAAAGAGATAACTTAGAGTATTCTTTCTTTGGAATTCAATACTGTGTACCTATGTATGTACATTGGCCTTCTAATTATTTGTTTTCCAAAAATTAACTGCATTATAGTCTAATAAGACCTCTAAATTTCTTTTCTACTACTTGCATTTGTGCCATATATTTAGTGAGTGAAATGTATTAGCATGTTAGTCAACTGTTATAATACTCATTTAGATGTAGACATACAGAATTCACACAATTAGAATTTTTTCACAGTATTAAATAGATATATTTCCATAGTACAACATTTTTTCCCCCAATATAATCCAGGACCCAATTTCCAAGGGTTATTAATTAACACCACAAAAAACCTTGGACAAAATGAATTAGAAAATAATAGTTTAAGAGTATTAAAGAAGGTTCTTTTATTATAGAATTTCTCAGACCCTTTTAATACACTAACATGTACTGTGAATTTCTAAAAATGAGATGTGGAATGCAGAGCTTTCCAATATTGTTCTGAATACTGAGTTCCTTTTCTCTGGAAACTCATAGAAAGGAGTTCAATAGAATACACATTTGGAAATACCTTTTTTTTTTTCCCAAATAAAAACTTTACTTTTAAAGAAGTTTTAGATTACAAAAAAGTTATATGGAAAGTATAGGGGATTCCTATTTACCCCACCATTCCCCTTCCCACATTTTCCCTTATTAATAACATTTTACATTAGTGTGGTACATTTGTTACAATTATGAACAAATATTGAAGCATTGTTACTAACCAAGGTCTCTAGTTTACATTATGGTTTTCCATTTTTAAAAAGCCCTAATTTAGAAATTAACTTCATCAATTTCCAGCTCCTGTGGCGCTCCAGTCCCTGCACATGCCACTAGAGCCAATAGGCTCCCTGTAACTTTAAGATTCTTCTGTGGAGTTCCTTCTTCTATAGTCATTCCTGCATCTTTCCTCATCTTTTATATTTTTGAACTAGTAATTATGATACACTACAAACAGCTAGATATGTTGTTACAAATAACTGATATACATGATATATATTACAAATTATTCAATTTGTTGTAGATAATCTTTTATATATGTTGGTTCATATCTGGTTAAGAAGTATTCTGAAATTTTAATGCAGCAAGAAGTAGTACAAGAAATCAACATTAAACTATGAATAAAGGTCCTATCTAAAGGCTTTGTCTAAATCAGACAGTATATTTCATTAACCTCATCAAATTAATTTAGTCTTTTAGATTTATGGCACTAATATTTGCAAAATACTGGCCCAGGAATTACTAAATATAACACTAGAAAGCATTATAAATTAAGGCAAGCTACTAAACTTCCCTTTACCTAAATATTCACCAAAATTCCATCCAGATAAAATTTTGTGATTGATCGAATTTTCTCAGCAATCACTTAAGTTTAATTAAAAATTAAATATATTCAAAATATAACAATGAAGCATAAATATAATGATGATGATCATGATAACGCTAATAATAAGAGGAGAAGAGGAAGAAGGAATTAAGTTTTAAATGAAAATTCTGTTTTTATTTTCTTCCTTCTATTTTTATTTTCTCCCCTTTTAATTTCCTTAACTTTCAAAAATGAAGCAATTCTCTTACAGTTATAGCATAATTTCAAGGACAGGATTTTATAAAAGTATATGATGGAGAAAGTATCCTTTGACAAATTCTGCAACAAAAAAATAATTTAAAGGTAACGCCATTTTTATGCACATATGGCATTGTGTATTTGAACAAACAAAAAGATAACTCTTTGCTCACACTTTCAAAATGTTAAAACTTGTTACAAAGCTAGAGTGTAAGCTTATTACACTCTTTAACAAGTGAAAACATATTACAGCATGCTGCTGGTACAAGGATAGATATATGGACCAATAGAATTGAATTGAGAGTTCAGAAATAGACCCTCACATCTAAGGCCATTTAATTTTTGACAAGGCTGCCAAGTCTGCTAAATTAGTAAAGAATAGTATCTTCAATAACTTATGCTGGGAGAACTGGATTTCCATATGCAAAATAAAGTGGGACCCCATCACATGCTATATATAAAAATTAACTAAAACTGGATTAAGGACCTAAATATAAGAACAAGGACTATATAAAATTCCTAGAAGAAAACATAGGGAATATTCTTTAAGATCTTGTGTTAGGCAATGGTTTCTTAAAATTTACAATGAAAGCACAAGCAACAAAAGAAAAATTAGATAAATGGGACCTCATCACATTTTAAAACTTTTGTGCATCAATGGACTTTATCATGAATGTGAAAAGACAACCAACTAAATAATAGTAAATATTTGGAAACCACATATTTAATAAGGGTTTACTATCCAGAATATATAAAGATACTCGACAATAAAAATATAAACAAATCAATTTAAAAATGGGCAAAAGACTTGAATAGCCATTTCTCCAAAGAGGATATACAAATGGCCAAAAAACATATGAAAAAATATTCAATATCATTTGCCACTAGGGAAATGCAAATCAAAATCCAAGAAGGTACCATTTCACAATACTAGAATGGCACACACACACCCACACACACACAAAGTGTTTGAGTGTGGCAGTTTGAAATTATTTTATGAATCCCAAAAAGAAAGATTATGCTTGTGTGCTAGTCCACTCCTGTGGGTGAGAGATCTGTTTTTGATTTGAACTACCTCAGTAAAACATGACTCAGGTTGTGTCTCAGCCCTCTTGCTGGGTCTGATTAAAAAAAAATGGAGACACACCAGAAAAAACAGCTTTGCCATTTTTGATCCTGCCATTTGACAGAAAGAACAGGCTCAAGCAGATGAGCCCCAGGGATTAATGAGCCATTTGCCTGATAGCTTGCAGCTAAAATCGGGAAGAAAGCAAAGTGCCAAGCCTGAAAGAAAAGGACCAGTAAGAAACAAGCCTTATGCCTACTTGCCCTCAGCTGAGGTCGAGGACACAATACAGCCCAGAGGGGAAGGCAGAAACCAGGCAGAGTTTGCCAACCATCTTGCTTCAACTCATGGCAATTGACTTGGGTGGAAAGCACCTTTTTGTGAGTTGGACAGTTCATGGTCTTGGACTGTAAGCTTTTACCCTAAATAAATACACTTTATAAAAGCCAACACATTTCTGGTGTCTTGCATTGGCAGCCCTTTGGCAGACTAAAACAGAGAGGATGTGGAGATATATGAAAACTCATTCATTGTTGAAGGGATTGTAAAATGGTGCAACCACCATGGAAGACAATTTGGCAGTTTCATGGAAAGTTAGGTATAGAATTACCATATCACCAAGCAGTCCCACTTCCAGGTATATATACAAGAGATTTGAAAGCAGGAACTCAAACAGATATTTGAACACCAATGTTCATAGCAGCATTATTAGCAAGAGCCAAAATGTGGAAGCATCCCAAGTGTCCATCAATTGATAGGGAATAAATAAAATATTTGGAATATTATTTAGCTGTTTAAAAAGAAATGAAGTTCTGTTATATGCAATAACCTTGAAAACATCATATTGAGTGAAATAAGCCAGAAACAAAATGACAAATATGGTATGATCTCACTGATATGAAATAAAATAAGCCAACTCAAAGAGTCAGAATAAAGACAGGTAACCAGAGGCCAGGGTTGGGGTAGGAATGAGGAGGTAATTCTTAAACTCTACAGAGTTTCTATTTAGGTAGATTGTAAAGTCTTGCTAATGGATAGTGGTCATGTTAACACAGCATTGTAAATGTAATTAACAGCATTGAATTCTGTACTGGGATGTGGTTAAAAGGATAGATTTTTAGGTTGTGTATATATATATATATATATATACTAAATAAAAAATTAAAAACAAATAAGACTACATATAACACAGTGAACATTATTGTAAACACTGGCCAATATATAATAGTACAAGTATAAAAATATTCTTTCCTGAATTGTGACAAATGTACAACACTAAAGCAAGGTGTTAATAATAGGGTAGTGCATGATAAGACAGTATTTTATGAACTGAAATATATGTATATGAACTAACTTTGAATAAAGATATTATCCTTACTAGATAATCTTAACTTGATAGCAATGAAATATATTATCTGCTTATTGAATAGTTGTCATCTTAAATTATTGAAAGCAAGTTTCTTTCAAAAGAACTCATTTTTTTAGAATGGCTTTTTAACAATTCCATTGTGTAGTATTGTTGCTGGATTTTCTTTAGGTTCTTCGCTATGTTACATAAACGAATTTAAGAACATGCCAGTTGAGTTAGGCCAGTAGTTTATTAAGGAAATGAGAGAAGAGAATAGAAATGGGAGAAAATAACAGATTTTGGGTCCCAAGTATATTTGTGGTTTGGTCCAGGAAGAGAAGGGGAAAAGGGTCTATTTAACTTCTGTGCTTGCTTTTTAAACCATTAATTATTCCTCCCACCTGCTAATGTTCAGGTGAGGGGTCCCAATTGTTTGATGTTTTGATTGATTACCTCACCGGTCAATTCCCCCAGGGGTGGGGCAATGATAAGTCCCCTTGAGAATATCCGGGGCTTTTCCTTGATCCCAGATGATCAAGGAAAACTTTCACAGGTTCTTCCAGCACTTGGTGGGAGTCTTTCTCCAGAGAATTTCCCAGTGGAATTCTATGGCCATGTGTTTCAAAGCCATGTTTTTCTGCCAGGTCCCAGATTCGTCTTTTTCATTCCCTAGACTAGACTGCTTCAGTATTGGATGCTTGTATATGCACATACATGTAGAGATATATACAATTATTTAGTTACTTAGCCTTTCCATAACTCATGTAATACATTCCTCTTGGGTTTACAGAGATATGAAAATCATAAGAGATAGAAATCATAAGTAATAAATGCTATACAATCCAGGACTGAGGTACCAGACATGTTTTCCAGAGTGAATTTGAATTCCATAGAAGGTTCAAAGAACACATTCAAACAGGTGAACATGGACATTTTGCATCAATGGCAGCCAATAGGAAAACAAAATTTTACCAGAGATAGTTTCAAAGAAATATATATACTTCAGGAAAAAATATACATTTAAAAATTATTCTCTTCATATATACTGAGGATACAAAATATAAGTTTATATTCCCAAGAAATATCAGGGTATAAAGTATAGCCCCAGTGTTTAAGAAATGAGAATACTGAATAGCTTAGAAAGCAGAAATTCGGGTACGAGATGAAAAAGACAGTGAACCAACAATTAGAATTAGAGTATAAGGCAAAGATACAGAAAAACTTTCTCACTATTTCATTAATTAGTTAATTAACTCATATAAATCATTTATTGAGACATTGCCAGGAAGAATTTTAGGTACCGGGCATAAACTGATGAACAAGACATACTTCTCCCCTCTAAAAGCAAGAATATTTGGAAACAAATATATTTACAGTGCACTGGGTATGTGTTATAATTTAAGTCTGCCCAAATTATAAAAGATGACACAAAGCAGAGAATGATTGGGTTTGATAACAAGTAAACACAGAGTGCTTCAGAGATGTGCTAAGAGTCCTGCATTATTGTAGGGGTTCTCTTAGAGGCCATCGTGAGGGATGGGAAAGAAGACTCAGAGAGTGAACAACCAACAGTAGGTACAAAGACATGCAAGCATGAAAAGCATTGGCATGTTCCAGGTTTGGCATAACTAGTGATAACTTAAGCAAACTATCTGAGGTAGAAAGTGACAAGGGATGAGGCTGGGGAGATAGGGTTATAGCCAAATTAGGAAGCACTCATTTTATGGAAATTAATCTGCAGTCTTCACACATGTGACATTTAGGATCCTGAAGGTTCTACATAGTGGAGTAGAGGGACTAGTTTCACATTTTAGAGAAAATGATTTTCAAGGCAGGTAAGACTGATCTGGGGTGAAAGGACAGAGGTAGCAAGACAAGTTATGAAAATACTGAAAAATTCAAGGCCAGGCATGATGAGGAACTGAATAAATGTGGCAGCTGCAATAAACAGATACGAATATATCAGGAATCTCTGTGCAGACTCTTACAAAGGTTTGGTTGACTATCATGGGTGAGGGAGAAGAACTGGGAATCACATGAGTACATTGTGTTAGATGGTTTGTAGATGATAGCCTCATTCTCTGCCTTAGCACTTTTATCTTAGGTTGAAGAAGAATTTTCAAAGAGAAAGTAAAGTGGAGTTTAAGAATTTGTTGTTGTTGTAGTTGCGCCTGGGGAACATACTGAGCTTATTAGACTAGAGTCTGTTTCATATCATTATAATATGTCCATGGAGGATTTGGGGTAAGGGATGAAGAGTTAAGATGCATATGCCTAGAGAGAAGAATAAAAATAAAAGTAATCATGAGGTTTCAATTCTTTGCAATTGGAGTTGTGAAGGTGTGTTTACATAGGCTGAAAAAAATACCCATCTGTCAGACTCTGATATTTGACTTTTAGGAAGAGTTAAAGTATAATGATTAGCCTATGATACATCTTGTTTGCCTCTCAACATGATTTTTAGTTCTACCAAGAACTGATTTATTGGAAAAGGTCAGTTGGGAGAAATTGGCATACTTATTTACTCTTCTGGATCTGAAGTCTAGATTCTGAAAGAATTTTTTAGAATTGGCTTTTTAAGAAACTCATAGACATTCTTTACAGAAAATTAGATAATAGCCATGACAGTCTCTGAAACACAAACTCTTTGCCATCCTCCCTTTGTGTTTCTATTTTACTAAGAGTATTATAAATAAGATAAATCATATAAGGCAACTAGAATATTATAGATTATGTGTATATGAGTGCTCAATTTACTTAAGAATGAAAATCAAATCTGATTATATTTTGTTTTTCTGTGAATGTATAAAACAATAGCTAATGAAATTAATAGCTGTTCTGGATTATAAAATTCAGTGATAATAATATAGTAAGGTGAGAACTACATATATGTGGAGATTTTTGATGATATCTACTCATTATTATATGATGAGTGTCAGTGTGGATATTTATAAATGCTAATTTGGGATGATCAGGAAATTGTCAGAAAACAAAACAACAGTGATAGAAAAACTAGAAGTGGAAATAATATGGAAAAGTTTTGATTAAGAAAGACATTTACCAAAATATTGTAGAAAGGTAAAAATGAAACAATTAAAAGGTTATTAAGTGTGGAATTAAGGCTAGCTTATGAGCAGGCTCTATTTTAATACCTAGTAAAAGGGAACAGCAATTTGCCTTCATGGGAGAAAGGTGAGAAAGAAAGTTCAGTTCATGCTGTCACAGACCTTCTGGAAAGAGTAATTTTAGTCAAAACATGGAAGTTCTTAGTCTGAAAATGAGGCAGGAATAGCAAACAAAACAAACAAGGGAATAAGAAAATATTTTATTTTGTTAGAGGCAAAAGAACCGTGTTATTTTTGAGGTATTAGTAGGGGAAAACTAATTCAATAAATGAAACCTCTCATTTGCGCGTTGTAAAACTATCTTTACTGAATGTCCTTTATCGGAAGTTTCTCTGAATACATTTGAAATGGTCCAGAATAAGAAAGACCTGCACAGTGAGTGACTGAAGTCTCTATAACTGTGTAATGGCATGGAGTCTTCTAGCAGGTACCATTTGTGCTTCCACTTATTTGCACCTGTCACAATATGAAAAGCTTCATCATTGAACTTGATTTGGCTGTTTCATTCCTGTTGTTAGATTGTCTTTTTATCTTTGGTAATTCCTGGTTTGAATCCTTTTCTTTAAAAAAAAAAAAACATCCTTCTTCTATTGTCCTTAATGTCTGAACAATTTCAGCTTCTACGTTCCCATCATCTGCACACATTCTATGCTTGTCCTAAGCTTGGGAAGTCTCCAGCTTTACTCACCTTTACCACAAACAGCAGTCTCCATTCATAGCATATGCATATGTTATAGGAATTGGCAGAATTCTACTTGGGTATAGGTGGGGTAACTTATCAAGAGATTGCAAGTCCCATCACTGTTAGCTGCATTTGTTTTGTCTCTTCTCTGCTCTGAAGGCAAGGAAATAGTCAAACAAGTTCTGAGGACGTTGCTAAGTTTACTCCTAGACTTTTTATTCTACATCACCTGATAAAAATACATATAGGAGAAAGTGACATTCCATAGACTTCCTTGGAAATGAATTGATTATATTTCTAGTAAGCCAGCAGAGCAGATAGGCAGAGAAGTGAGTTAGGCCATATAGAGGACTAGGGTTCCCTAAGATCAGTTTGAAAAAGTAATATTAAAATATGACAAGGTTTTAGAAGCTCCTACATTATCTTAGGTGCATAATCATCAGAGTACAAGCAATTATGGGGGCCAAGACTCAATCTAACAAGATACAGCAACTTTTCCTTCCCAGCACAGAATAGGATTGATACAAATCAGCAGCTACCACCTACTTTTTGTCAAGGTAGTTTTAGATAATTCTCAATAAATGACCACTCTTCATGCAGGTAAGAGGTAACCTCCCCAATCTCATATTCTATGATCTTGGTGAAGAGAATGTTAGTAACTAGGACATGAATCATGAACCCTTATCCTTGAGACTTTCCAATGAGACAATTAGATATTTCACTGATATAGTTTTACATATTAGATTAAAATGTGAGAAATCTAACTGCTAATATAAATACAATAACTCTTAACTGAAGACCAAACTTCATTTTTGCTGTAGCCAAGCCAATCATTTTATTTGGATCTCATTTGAAGCTTTGTTTTTCCATGGCATAAAACTAATTAAAAAAAGGCATAGGACTTTTCTGAATAAGTGCCTTAACCCCACTTGCTCTGCCTGCTAGTGGGTTCTGCATCCTGTCCACCCCTTGAGATTTTGATAGAAAGTTAAGAATCAGAAACTTTCCTTTATATATGACACTCCCTGGCTAAGAGTATAATATAGCAAAGCATGAATCTGTACATCTCTTATGGTTCCCAAAGGGTTTCCAATGAATTAGTGTGACTGAATCCAACATTGCTCCAGTGATCACTGATCTTTGTCATTCTGAACACATAAATATAAGGGAATTTAGATTATGCAATTCATGGCATCGCAGCCTTGTGAGATTTTAGAAATTTTATGAATTAAAGAATCTTACAGATAATAGTTCATATTAAATTAGGTTAATTGAGGATGGATTTCTGAAAACTATGGGATCAAAGGAATTATATTATCTAGAAGTTGTGGTAGATTGAGTTGTGTACCTCAGTTTGGACATATTCTTGTCTTGGTCTGTGTTTTGGTGGGTGTGGACCCATTGTAAAGAAGATCTCTTCAAGTTGTTAGTTCAGTTAAGGTGTGACCTGACTGAATCGAGTTGGGTTTTAATCTGTATTGCTGGAGTTCTTTATAAGTAGAGTGAAAATCAGGAGAAAGAAACCATGGGGAGCAACCAAAAGCCTGAAGTCAATGTAATCCAGAAGAGCAAGAACAAAACAGCGCCATGTCCATTGCAATGTGAAGAAAAAGCCATGGAATCCCAAAGATTGCTGGCCAACCAAAAGATACTGATCCCTAGACGAAGCAAGCCCTCTGGCCTCTGAAACTGTGATCCAATAAATTCTTGTTATTAAGTGGTCATCCAATTTGTGGCACTTGTTTTAGCATCTATGAAATTAAAAAAGAAATTTTAATATCCACATGACGCAGATATAATCAACTAATGCAAACTGTTGTGGAATAGCTCTAATGCAAAGGTTCTTAATCTTTTTTGTTCCAAGGACCCCTTTGCCAGTCAGATGAAAACTGCAGACCCCTTACTAAGTCCACACTATACTATGTATTATTTAATAAATATATCCTGCCCACACCAACACGTCCCCACAAGAATAATGTTTGTTTTTTTTTTTCAATTTAAATTCAAGCTCACAGACCCCTTCTTAAGAACCCTTGTTCTAATGGAATGACCTTCATTATACTGAGATAGAGAAATGCAAATATATCCATTGATGCTTCAGAATGGAGACATCTGGTCATGCATCAGATTATCTGCTTATATTTCTGTCTTCATCCTTCTCTTCACAGTCACTGTACCTGAAGACGTGTGTGTTCTATGTTCTATGCTCTTCCTTCCATAGATGATATGTCTTCACCAGTTCTCCATTTTTCTCAACTGTTATGCTAGACAGAATGTGGAGAAGATATGGTTCAGTTTATAGATAAAAGAAAATAATTCTGATAATATTTTTAAAATAGTAAAAATTTATATTATTAAGAAAATACATGACTATGTCAAATCTATCCAGTATCTCTTCATGGTCATAGTCTTACCACTTGTATTGTCTCTGTCTTGATGCAAACCACTTCCATCCTTAGCCTGGATTATTGTAATAGCTTCATAATTGCTTTTCAGGCATCTGCTCCTGCCTCACTCCAGTATATTCTCAAACAAAGAAGCCATAAAAGTAAAGAACTTATCATGGGCTACAAGGACCTGCATGTTCTTTCCGCCTGCCATCTCCCTGAAGTTACCTCCTGCTAGCACATACCTATGACCATCCCTATCCTACCATTGTGCATTCTGGTCCAGCAGCATAGCCTTTTTGTTCCTTGATCACTCTAAACATGTTTATTCTTCAGGGCCCAAATACTTATTTCTTCTACCTGAAACTCTTTTCCATCAAATATCTCATCCACCTGGATCTCTCATTTCACTTTCTTCAAGCCTCTATTACATATCACCTTAAAAAAGAGGCCTTCTCTGATGATCTTAAATAAAATAGCATATAACCTCACTGCCTCAGATAAAATCTGTGGTCATTCATGACTATATTTTTCTCTATAATATTAATAATATCTCTATATTAGTTTATTGTCTGACTTCATGACTGGATTGTAAAATGCTTAAAAAGTATTCATTTTATCCATTAATATTACTTTAACTCCAGGAATGGTGTCTGTATATACTAAATACTTAATAGTTACTTACTTAATAAATAATAATTGATTATATGTTACTAAATATAGTTTATTTTAAATAAAATCAATAAATATGGGTTTAATTAACAAATATTAAAATGTTATTCTTGCTTAATATTTACTATTTAATAATACTTGTTGAGTGAATGAATGGACCGTTGCTTAATAATAGAATTTGGTAACTATTGGACCTTAGGTATCACTTTAGTTTTAACACAGTGGGAAGTGAACTAGGACAACTTCTTAACTTCTATTAATCAATTTAATCCCTGGATGTCAGAATTACTTGAAAAAGAGCAAAACAAGTATATATTTATGTTAAGGAATTTTTTTCACAAATATTTTCTACCCATAAACTATGTCCAGAATATTTAGTGAAATTCCATGATAGCAGGCAATGGCTCAGCAGAGGCTGACCACTTCCTCAATGTCTACTTCCAGTAAGATACAGATGTGCTTCTTATAACTGTATTATAAATGGGTCCTGATTAGGCTGCAAAGGAATATTCAAGGATATCTATTCATTATTCTGAAAAAACATGTTACTTATAATGGCAACTAAAAATCTGTGGCATCTGTGACAAAGAGCCAGTGAGGAAGACATAGGGTCTTCTGCTTCTTATACTGACCTCTAGGTGGCTCTGAATCCATTCCACATTCCTGCTTTCACTTCCTGCTTTAACTTATTTTGGAATCTCTTCAAGCCACAT
Organism: Tolypeutes matacus; assembly: GCA_026826555.1. Classification (NCBI taxonomy): domain Eukaryota; kingdom Metazoa; phylum Chordata; class Mammalia; order Cingulata; family Chlamyphoridae; genus Tolypeutes; species Tolypeutes matacus. The sequence continues at coordinate 38,857,704 of JAKSZT010054334.1, read as the reverse complement.
ATCCTCCCAAAAGACATATTTGTGTAGAGAAACACTACTTTTGATGGACTTTCTTTAAATTCTAAAAATCAGTTATACCTATTTTCTATTATTAACTGCAATCTCAATTCCTTAGAGAAGGGCTACTCACCTGTGGGGTAATGCATATCTGTATGAAAACTAGGCTATCAAATAGTCCTGGTAAAATTACTTCCCAATTTATACATGAAACTGGAAGAACAAGGAATGTTTTCTAAGTTATATCAGAAGTTGCCACCAAGACTGAGATGAACTGCTGATGTCATAGAGAAGCAGAATAAAATTAGAGTGAGCCTGAGTGAACAGCCTTCTCTTTGTTCAACTTCATTTGCATTTCCCAAACATTATAGTCATTCTCATTAAACCAATATAAAATGCCACCTCAAAAGTGATTGGTCTTGTGATGAAAATCTATTTGGTAGATTTAGGCTTGTTTTCTGGTCTCTTGTTACCATAAAATACCAAGATACAATTCACATATACAGCACAATTTAACGTACGCATAAAAAAACCCACACATTTAGATCTCTACTTTCCAAAATTGTGATTGTGATGAGGCATATACACAAGACCTAGTGGATTCCTCCCAAAACTTGTCCATGCCAAAAAATGATGAACATTTTTTCCTCATAAATCTGATTTTGGCTACTCCTGTGCAATTTTCATAGCATTACTAGGATGCCTACTCTATAGAAACAATAAGGTCAAATTAAAACTTATAAATCATTTATTTAAAAAAAAATTTGTAAGAAATCAAAATAAAAAATATTAGTTTCATAATTGGGTATCATACAATTTCCCTTCAGTTGCAAAAACAGAAATCCACAGCCAAAGTGGAATTTTTGGCTCAGGAAACAGAAAATCCAGAAAAGTAGATCTCTTCAAAGTATCAGACAGAAATGTATCTAGGGGTTCAAACATCAACTATTATGAGATGTGCATGGTCGGTTGGGTAAGACCATGGAAATGGAACTTCAGTGTTTTCTTAACCAACATCTGGAAAACCATTAAGGAATCACCCCAGAATTATCTTACCTTTTTTTTCTGATTATAAACTCCTTTTATTACTTACTTCATCTCTTCCATGGGCATATCAGCTATCTGAGCACTGTTGTCTTTCAGAAATAACCATCTACATATATTCTATTATAAAAAAAGTGTTAAACACAGTCATTTAGCTGATGTTTTGAAATGTTTTATATCATTTAGATTTAAGAATTTCAATAAATATATAATTGTCTCTGTGTAACAAAATCACCTCTGGGCCTTTTTAAGCCTACACGGTTTTCCTTTTTCTTACTCCAATGACTGATTTAAACCTTTGAGGAATTGGATAGGTATAAACACACACACACATAGAATATTCTAAAATATGACCTTTATTGCCCAATTCCCATGACAGAAAATGTTTGATGTAGCTAAATTATCTCATGGCCTATTTTATCTGCATATTTCTATGATATTAATATATTATCAGTTGAATGTTCCTAATAATAAGCATACATTTAATTACCAAAATATAATCATTTTATTTATTCTTTTACTCATCAAGAATTAACTAAGCACTTATCTAGAAACTGTGCAAAACATTTGGATACAATTACAAATAACTAAGATTTTTGTCTCAATTAATGGACTAAGAAAGATAATAAACCATCAAACACAATACAATAAAGTTAGTGCTAAAAGAAGCATTAACAAAATGATATTATGGGAAGATAAAAGATAGACATCTAATTCCAAAAAAGGCATGGAAAATGTGTCTAGATATGTGAATCTTGAGCTATGATTAATAGACATTATCTAGAGGCTGGAAATGCACTTGAAGAAATAAGGCATTTCATGGCAGTTTGTGGGCATGGAGGTTAGCCATAAAGAAAAATTTTGACAAATTCAATATATTTTCATATGAATGGACCAAAGAATGAAGGTGAGTTTATGAGAGATTTGGTAAGAAATTATTATAAAGCTAGAAAAGTTAAGTAGACTTCAGCTTATGAAGGAACTTATTTGTTAATTAGGCTTTCATCATAAGATTCTGGTTTGAGCAAGTAGATTCTTAGTAGCTATATTAACTGGTACTTAACATTAGCTGATACAACTAGCTTTCCTTGCTTCACTCTCAAGTCAGATGCTTAACAAGATAAAGGTCCCTCGTGTAAAATCCTATGAAGTTTGAGTAACCCTCCTCCTCAATCTTGTATCTAAAACCTTTGGACTCCAAGATTATTAAAGCCACATAAGAGAAGTCTGGAGGATCATATTCACATAGAAAGACTTTGAACAAATAGCCTGTAAGTGTCTTGTATCACTTCCATCCATGTCCCATTAGCTGATTCTTAATCATGAAGCAGCAAAATAACTACAAAGGAGTCTGGGAAATACAAAGGAACACCTGGATTTCACCTGAGTAGTAATGGTTTCTATCGCAGACTGATCATTTGGTTACTTAATATTGCTTTGTTCTTTTTTCTCTCAGAAAGAAAAACACTCTTTCTCTCCAATGGAACTCAAACTAACATCCCATTTGTTCAATAATTCCAAATCAAAATCAAGGATCTCTGACTGACACAGTCTCTCTACTATGTTTTGATAGGTTTCCTCTTTGTTCGGAGATCTTTGAATTAAAATGATGAGTAATCTACATCCAGTGTGCAAAGAAGAAACCATGACAGGATAACAGAACTAAGCATTTTCTTTTATGAAGGGAACAAATAGGAGACAGATAACAGTTGCTATTGCTCAGCAATTCTGAATTTTACTGGGCAGACATTGTGAGGATCCTACACTGGCAGTGAGAAGGTTTCTTGAGCAGAGCCTGATTCTACTTCCTTACAGGAGTTCTATTGCCAGGTCCCCCTCTGTTTCCTTTGGCTCCACCCTCAGAGATATATCATGTTTGTTATCCTCCTTGGGCTCATCTGAAATGGGTTTAGCATATTCAGCCTTTGAAACTTGCCTCGATTTACAGCTCAATTTGCTACTCAACACTCAGACATATTTTTAGTCTCTGCTCATGGTTTCTTTGGTAATATGGTTCTCTAATAGGTTTCTGGTTTATTTACTTCCAGTCAGTTCCTTGCACAAGCAAACATTCTCAAAGTTTTCCCTTGACATGGTTTTCAAGTCTATTTGATTCCTTATGTTCTCACCTCCCTGATCCTCTACAATTTGATGGTGGCTACCTTGAGACCAAGAAGCTTATATAGAAAAGCTATTCCTTAATCTCTTCTTTGCCTTCTGTTATTTTATCCAACTAAGTTTTATTAGCCCTTTATCATTGAAAAGTTTTAAAAAAGTTCTTTCTAAAAGCAATCAGAAAATCTGCAATATTCTGAATTTAGGGCGCCTGTCTATTCCGTTGTATTTTTGCTTGCAGACTGGCTCATTTCTATGTCTTAAACATTGCCAAATGTAGCCACTAATAAACAACATACTACTAACATGCTTTCTAAACATTTCCCCTAGAACTAAATTAAGCACGTGGCTTGCACAAGTTACCTTTTACCAAATGTGTTGTCTCTACACAATATACATCATGATCTTTCCAACCTGTAACAGTTATTTATTCACTCACTACTACCTCTCTCCTTAGTAAAGGAAAAATGCTTTGAGGTTTTTAGTCTATATCTTTTTTCTGATACCAATTTCTGTTTAAAGTGGTAATGCTATTATTGTATGGGTCCCCACCCACCAAGGCAATGGCCCATGAGCACTTGAACATATTCATTTGCTCTAGAGGAATGCCCACGTGCACCCCTCCCCCAACACCCCATCACTGACACCCCACACCAGTGATCCTCTCCTACCATAGTTGTGATGCTTCTGTGATCCAAAACCACTGCAAAAACAAAGCCAAAAAAAACCCAAATAAAATTAATAATAAAATAATAATAATAAATAACAAATAAAATACAAAAAGTAAAAAATTAAAGGATTAAAATGAAATAATTTTTTTCATTGTGTCTTTCATCATTGTAAGATATGTTATCTTTTATGTACAGTGACAATTTCTTCTGTATGTTCCCCCAGTGTCATAGTTTTTCACTTTATCTTCAAAGAAGCTTTAGGTCACAAAGAAAATATAGGGGATTCCCATACACCCATCGCCCTCCCCTTCTCTCACTCTCCCTTATTAATGACATTTTACATGTGGATGGTACACTTGTTAAACATTGCTACTAACCATGGTTGCATTAGTCAGCCAAATGGTTGCTGATGCAAAGTACCAGAAATCTATTGGTTTTATAAAGGGTATTTATTTGGGGTAGAAGCTTACAATTACAAGGCCCTGAAGAATACAACTCAAGATACTATAAGAGGTGTTTCCTCATCCGAAGTCTGTTGCCACGTGTTGAAGCAAGATGGTGGGTGATGTCTGCAAGAGCTCAAATTTTCTTTTTCCTCTTAAGGCACTGTGGTCCCAGATTCTTTGGATCTCAGCTGTAGGCTGGCATAGGGTTTATCTCTCTCCCCAGAGCTCCTTTCTTTCTGGGCTCAGCTGCTCTCATCTCTTCACAAGGTCAGCTGTAGACTATCAGGCTCATATCTCTTCCTGTAACTTCTGCCATACCTAATGAGCTGTCTCTCTTCCTCTGTGTTCTTTTTCTCTGTGTGTCTACTCCCATGTAAAAGTCTGTTTTATCAGCCCACCAAGGGGGTGGGGACTCAACACTGAGTTGCACTCTAATGACATGATTCAATCAAAGCCCTCATCTTAACATAATTTAATCAGACATCTCAGCTGAATCTAATACAATCAAAGGGTTATCACCCAGAGGAAACAGACCAGTTTACTAACATAATCATTATTTCTTTTTGGAATTCATAAATATTATCAAACTGCCACAATGGCCAATTGTTTACTTTATGGTTTACATTTTGCACCATATACTTTTATAGGTTCTGACAAAACTTAAAATGGCCTGTATACATTATTGCAAGATCAGGCAAAACAATTCAAATACCCTAAGGATGCCTAAGAATAACCATAAGAATATTGATTACCTATCCTTGGAAGTCCTGCTATGTTCTCTAATAGAATCCCCTGAGTACATGCCTAGCAAAGCATGACAGACCATTATGCCAGGCCCTTGATATTAATGATTGTAGTTATGAATGTTTTCTTGTGAAATTGAAACTTAACCTACTATTATTTGTTACCAAAGAGTTACCTCCTGAAAGCCTCCTTGTTGCTCAAATGTCACTTCTGTCTAAGCCAAACTCAGCATAAAAACTCACTACCTTCTTCCGGGCATGGGTCATGATTCCTGGGGATGAGCTTTCCTGGTAACTGACTAGCGATGCATCTGAAAAAAGACATTGACTTAAAGGGGAAAATATTAAACGCAATGAGTTTTTATGGCTAAGAGATTTCAAAGTGAGTTGGGAGGTCTTTCCAGAGGTTTTCAGTAGGAGATGAAGTAAAGTAGGAGGATTGCTTGAGATGATTTTAAGTGCCTGGATGTGGCTTGTGTTACCCCACCCATGTCAAATGGGGCAAAACCCAGTCATATGGGCTCAACCTAAATTCCAGGGAGGCTAGGAAATATAGTTGATTGCATGGCTATTTGATGAGAACTAGCAAAGATTGACACAGATGTTTATTTATAAAAGTAGGAGAAATAGCAGTAGTATCTAAAGATGCAGGTAAATTTACATATTATAAATTGATTACCTGACCGTAAGATGTCTGTGAGCACCTAGGAGAAGTTAAAAATGATGAATATAGGTTTGAAGACAAACAAAAACCAACAAACAGCTCTAGGGCACTGAAGTTAAAGGTGCCAATGAAAGTGATTTACAACCTCAAAGTCACAAAAACACTTGAAATGTAAGGGATCCTCAAGGTATGAGAAAGGTAAGGGAAAATCATCTTCAAAGGATAGCAAGTGAGGACCTTTCGGGAAGATGGTGGACTAGGAAGATATGGGAGTCTCTTCTCAAAATAAATAGCTAGAGGACAGGCTTAAACAGTCTAGAAAAAGATCTTCTAGGGTTTAAGACACCAGGCAAAGGCTGGAAACTGTCCAGAGGAGAGAGGGACCAAGGAGGGAAATCACAAATACAGAACTGTGAGCTGAAACCAATGGCTACTGCTGCCCACCATTCACCACACTAAAGACATTTTAGAATTTTTGGGCCTCTGGGTCTGCAGCTACAGACAAAGTGGGCTCCAGGAATCTACCTTCCCAGGAGAGGGACACAGCCTATGGCTGACTCAGCTTTTGACTCACAAATTTTGTCTGCTGTGTCTCAAAAGCCATTGCAGACCAGGTGGGGCCACACCATTGTTTGCCTTGCGAGGTGGCAAGGGACTAAAGATATACGACTCTCCCAATTACTTCTCTACTAACCAAGACTGATTGTTGATTACTCAGAGGGTGGTGGAAATATTTCCTAGCTGGAAAAGGGAAGGGATTGCCAGAAAAGGTTGGAGAAGTGTCTCAGAGAAAGTTTGAATTACAAGGCTCCTAGCCTTCACACAGGAAGCTGTATCACATTGATCCAGTCTGTGTTGCAACAACTACACTGACCAGGCATTGAACTGAGAGCTCCCAAAAAGTGCTGACAGACAAAGGAAGTGCATGCAAAAAAAAATAATAATAAAAATAAGTAGGAGAGGCTTTTCCCGGCCTCTATAGCCTCCCTCCCCAAGGGCATAGGAAGCAATTCTACAACCAATTACTGGGCCAGTGCCCAGTTTTGAGCAACTATCAGGGACAATCTTAACAACCAGATTGAGCCAAGAATCATAGAACAGTGGTAATACACAGCCTCCTGCCACTAAATCAGTACAAAAGAGAAAGAAATTGGGCATCTCAGTAAACTACATTCTAATCAAATACTTAGACATCAGCAAAAAATTACAAGCCATACTAAGAAAACAGAAGACATAGCCCAAGAAAAGAAATATATCAAAGGCCCAGAAGAAACACAGGATTTGAGAGAACTAATCAGTGAGATGCACACAAATTTCCAAAATCAAATTAATGAGTTGAAAGGCAATATGATTAAAGAGATAAATGACATCAAGAAGACATTGAGCAAGCACAAAGAAGAATTTGAAATCCTGAAGAAAAAAAGTAACAGAACTCATGGGAATGAAAGACACAATAGGTGAGATAAAAAACACAGTACAGGCATACAACAGCAGACTCGAAATGATAGAAGAAAGAATAAGTGATATTGAAGATAAAACAGCTAAAATTTGAAGAAAGAAAAGAACAGAAAGCAAAAAGAATGGTAAAAATTGAACAGGGACTCAGAGAGTTGAAAAACAACACAAATGCAACCATATATGTCTCCAGAAGGAGAAGAGAAGAGATAGGGGGCAGAAAGAGTATTTGAGGAAATAATAGCTGAAAATTTCCCAACTCTCATGAAAGAAATGAACTTTTATGTCCAAGAAGCACACTGTACCCAAATCAGAATAAATTCAAATAGATCTATTCCAAGTATTCAAACATACTACTCAGAATATCAAATGTCAAAGATAAAGAGGAAATTCTCAGAGCAACAAGGGAGAAGCAAATCATTATATACAACCCCCAGTTAAATTTAGTGCAGATTTCTCTTCAGAAACCATGGAGGCAAGAAGACAGTGGTATGATAAAATTAGGATACTGAAAGAGAAAAACTGCCAGTTGTGAAATCTTTATCCAGCAAAATTGTCCTTCAAATACGAAGGTGAGTATAAAATATTCACAAACAAGCAGAAGCTAAGAGGTTTTTCAAAAAGAAATCCAACTTTGCAGAAAATATTAAAGGAAGCGTTAGAACCTGAAATAAAAAGACAAGAGAGGAAGGCTTGGAAAAGATTATAGAAGAAAGAATAGCAGAAAGGATAACCAAAAGAGAAAAAAAGATAGACAAAAATATGATATGACTTATGAAAACCAAGGAATAAAATACTGGAAGTAAATAGTGCATTTATAGTAATATCACTGAATGTGAATGTATTAAACTCCCCAATCTAAAGATACAGGCTGAAAGAATGGATAAAAAAACATGAGCAATCCATATGCTGCTTATATAGAACTTACCTTAGACCCAGGGATACAAAACAGCTGAAAGTGAAAGGTTGGAAAAATGTACTCCACACAAATAGTAACCAAAAAAGAGCAAGGGTAGCTACACTAATATCAGACAAAACAGACTTTAAACGCAAAAATGTTGTAAGAGATATAGAAAAGGCCATTATATATTAATAAAAGGGACAATCCACTGGGAAGATATAACAGTCACAAACATCTGTGCATGTAACCAGGGTGCCCCAAAATACATGAAACAAACTCTGGCAAAACTGAAGGGAGAAATAGACATCTCTACAATAATTACTGGAGACTTCAACACCCCACTCATATCATTAGATAGAACAACTAGACAGAAGATTAACAAGGAAACAGAGAACTTGAACAATATTATAAGCAAGTTAGACCTAACAGAACTATACAGAACACTGCATCCAAACTCAGAGAGTTTCTTCTCAAGTGCCCATGGATCTTTCTCCAGGATAGACCACATATTAGAGTACAGTGCAGCTCTCAATAAATATAAAAAAACTAAAATTATAAAAAGCATCTTCTCAGATTATAATGGATTAAAACTGGAAATCAACAATAGACAGGAAAAAAGTAAATTTGCAAATGTTTGGAGGCTCAACAACATACTCCTAAATAATCAGTTGGTTAAAGCAGAAATGGCAAGTGAAATCAGTAAATATATTGAGACAAATGAAAACGAGAAAACAACTTATCAAAACTTATGGGATACAGCGAAAGCAGTCTTGAGAAGGAAATTTATACTTCTAAATGCCTGTATTAAAAAAAGAAGAAAGAGCTAAACTAAAAGATTTAACTGAACAACTAATGAAACTAAAAAAAGAGCAGCAAACTAATCCCAAAGCAAGCAGAAGGAAAGAATAAAGATTAGAGCAGAAATAAATGAAATTGAGAAAAAAGAAAACAATAGAGAAAATCAACACCAGAAGCTGGTTCTCTGAGAAGATCAATGAAATTCACAACCCCCTAGCTAGACTAACAAAGAAAAAGAGAGAAGATGAAAATAAATACAATCAGAAATGAAAGGGGAAAAGTTATGACTGACCCAACAGAAATCAAAAGGATCATAAAAGATATTATGAGAAACTGTATGCCAAAAAACTAGATAACTTACATGAAATGGACAAATTCCTAGAAATGCACAAACAACCTACTCTGATGCTACAAGAAATACAAGGACTTAACAAGCCAATCACATTTAAAGAGATTGACTCCATCATCAAAAATCTCCCAGCAGAGAAGCAGATGTGGTTCAAGTGGTTGGGCTCCCATCTACCATATGGGAGGCCCTGAGTTCAGTTCCTGGGGCTTCCTGATGAGGCCAAGCAGGCCTGTGCCTGCAGAGAGCTGATGGCCGGCACCTGCGCCCATGGAAAACTGGCCCAGCAAGATGAAACAACAAAGAGAAACAAGCAGACGCAGAGGAAATGCGCAGCAAATGGGCACAGAAAGCAGACAGTGAGCACAAGTGGCAAGGGAGGGGGAATAAATGAATAAATGAATGAATAAATAAATAAATAAATAAATAAATAAATAAATAAATAAATAAATAAAGAATCTTTAAAAAAAATATCTCCCAGCAAAGAAAAGTCCAGGACCAGATGGCTTCACAGGGGAATTCAACTAAGCATTTTGAAACAAATTAACACCAATCCTGTTTAAACTCTTCTAAAAAACTGAAGAGGAGGGAAAATTACCCAGCACATTTTATGAAGCCAATATCACCCTAATACCAAAGCCAGATAAAGATACTACAAGAAAAGAAAACTACAGACCAATCTCTCTAATGAACATAGATGCAAAATTTCTCAGCAAAATACTTGCAAATCGAATCCAACAGCATATCAAAAGACTTATACATCATGAGCAAGTGGGATTTATTCCTGGTATGCAAGGCTGGTTCAACATAAGAAAATCAATCAATGTAAATCACCATATTAACAAACTGAAGGAAAAAAAACGATATGATAATCTCTATCGATGCAGAAAGGGCATTTGACAAAATCCAGCATCATTTTTTGATAAAAACACTTCAAAAGATAAGAATAGAAGGAAGATTCCTCAATATGATAAAAAAGGCATCTATGAAAAACCTACAGCCAACATCATACTCAAATGGGGAAAGGTTGAAAACTTTCCCCCTAAGACCTGGAACAAGACAAGGATTCCCACTGTCACCATTGTTATTCAATATTCTAATAGAAGTTCTAGCTAGGACAATTAGACACACACACACACACACACACACACGCAAAAAAAGTAAAGGCATCCAGATAGGAAAAGAGGAAGTAAAACTCTTACTGTTTGTGGATGACATAATCCTGTCCTTAGAAAATTCTGAAGTATCCACAACAAAGCTACTTGAGCTGATAAATGAGTTCAGCAAAGTGGCAGGATACAAGATCAACATGCAAAATCAGTAATGTTTTTGTGCACTAGTACTGAACAATCTGATGAGGAAATCAGGGGAAAAATTCCATTTACGATAGCAACAAAAAGACTCAAATACCTAGGAATTAAGTTAAAGAAATACAAGACTTTTATGCAGAAAACTACAAAACAATGCTTAAAGAAATTTTTAAAGAAAATAACAAATGGAAAGGCGTTCTGTGTTCATGGATTGGAAGAATAAATATTGTGAAGATGTCAATCTTACCCAAACTGATTTATAGATTCAATGCAATACCAATCAAAATCCCAGTGGCTTACTTTACAGAATGAGAAAAGGCAAATACTAAATTCATTTGAAAGGGAACGTGCACCCAAATAGCCAAAAGCATTCTAAAAAGAAGAGTGATGTGGGAGGAATTTCACTGCCTTACCTTGAAACATACTGCAAAGCTACAGTGGTCAAAACAGAATGGTACTGGCTTAAATATAGACACATTGATCAGTGGAATAGAACTGAGAATCCAGAAATAAACACTCACCTATACAGTCAACTGGTTTATGAAAAACCTACCAAGTTAATGTTAATGGGACAAAACAATCTCTTCAACAAATGGTGCTGGGAGAACTGGTTATCTACAACCAAAAGAATGAAAGAAGACCCCTATATCACTCCCTATACAAAATGGACCAAAGACCTAAATATAAAACCCAGGATCATAAAACTACTAGAATAAAAACATCTTAAAGATCTTGTAGTAGGTGGTGGCTTCTTGGACCTTACACCCAAAGCATGTGCAACAAAAGAAAAAATAGATAAATGGGACCTCTTCAAATTTAAACACTTTTGCACCTCACAGGACTTTGTCAAAAGGGTGAAAAGGTAGCCAACTCAATGGGAGAAAATATTTGGAAATCACATATCTGATAAGGGTTTAATATCCAGCATATATAAAGAGATGTTACAACTCAACAATAAAAAGACAAACGACCCAATTGAAAAATGGGCAAAAGACTTGAATAGACATATGTCCAAAGAAGAGATACAACTGGCAAAAAAAACACATGAAGAAATGCTCAACATCTCTATTGATTAGGGAAATGCAAATCAAAACTACAATGAGATATTATTTCACACCTATCAATGGTCACTATTAAAAAGAAAGAGAACTACAAGTGTTGGAGAGGATGTGGAGAGATAGGAACACTTCACTGTTGGTGAGAATGCAGAATGGTACAGCCACTATGGAGGACTGTTTGGCAGTTCCTAAAGAAGTTGAATATAGACTTGCCAAGTGACCCTGCAATACCACTACTGGTATACCCAGAAGTGTATACTAGTGTATACTAGTGGTATACCCAGAAGAACTGAGAGCAGTGACATGAACAGACATCTGGACACCGATGTTTAGAGAGGCTTTATTCATGATGCCAAAAGTTGGAAACAACCCAGATGTCCATTAATGGATGAATGGATAAACAAACTGTGGTGTATTCTTTCGATGGAATATTATGCAGCTGTAAGAAGAAATGAAATCATAAAGCATATGACAAAATGAATGAATCTGGAGGACATTATGTTGAGTGAAGCAAGTCAGACACAAAAGGACAAATACTGTACGATTGCGTTACTATGAACCAAATATATTGTGTAACATATTGTATGATTCAAAGAAAATTATATGTATCCAATACATTTTATTGAGAAATGGATGTTTTTATTCAACTGTGAAAAAAAAATGTAAGGTAACTAGTCAAAAAAAAAAAAAAAAGTATAGCAAACTATAATAACTCTTGAACAGAAATGTGAAGGAAAAAAAAATTAAGAAAATATAATTGGAAATTGTAACAAGATTTTAAGATACATGGCTATCATAATGAAACAATCACTTGCTTTAGTAAAGAAAATATAATTTTTTATTTAGAAATTATTTGGAGAACAATTTTTAATAACAAAGATTTTAAGAAAATGTCTTAGTGCCTTACTGATATTAAAAAATATTTAAGAAAACTTAATAAAAATTGTAACTAGAATTTGGGAAGACTATCATTTTGATTGAGAGTGAAAAACATCCATCAAAAGGAACTACTTATTATATTTATATCTAATGACAGATGAAAGTTAATTTCCTTTTGCCTATGTAACTTTTTAATGATCTTCAATGTGCTAATCAAAATCATATTAGAAAATTTGGATTATGAAAGTGTTATACATGCCACAAAAATATTTTGTACAATTGTTCTAAGTAGTTCTGTAAAACAGAAATGGTCTTTTAAGAATACACAGTATTTAATTGAGAAGAAAGGAATGCAATTCAATCTAGTTCACAGGATATTTGTACAATGTTACTCATATATACATCAAGACTAACTTTAAGAAAAGTCCCAAGAGAAGTGAACTTTGCCATAAAAAAAGAAAAAAGAGATTGCTGAGCAGTGACTTGCAAATCATGTGTCATCTATCATCTTCTTGAAGGATATTTTGACATAAAGTTTAATTTGAGACATCAGTTACCATCTTTAAAAAATCCCACAGTGCTTGTTTTCTACTATCCCTTTTTTTCAATTGTCAGGAATGAAACTTATTCAAAGTGCTTTTATAACTTGCAATTTCAAAAGTAATCCTCATCCACCAAATTCAAATATGCACATGGATCTTTCAACTCACTTAAGAAAGCACTTTTTCTATTAAATTAAAAGGTAGGGCAACATTTCTTTTTCAGTCAAAGTATGAAAATAAATATATATGGGCTTCAGTTATTTCAGACTAAATGGATAATGTGGCAGAAGGCATTTTCTAGGCCTTGACTGAAAAGTCAAGAATATCTTACATTCAAGACCAAGTGTGGTATTTAAACGAATTGAGGACAGGCCACATATTCTGCCTTCGAAGTGTAAAATATGTTTAAGTCTATTAAAAGTGACACTATGTAATATTATAGCATAAATTAGCATTTGTGTTTGAATGTGAAAAATGAACGAATCAAGGAAATGCTCATAGGCTTTTATTTTAAAACAAGTGACATTTTTTAGGAGTAATCCTTTCATAACTTGTTGAGCTGCCTATTGTCTGTTATTTTAGTTTTTTTAAAATTTGATATAAAGTTTAAATTTTTAAAAAAGTGACTTTAGGGGTTTTACTTATCAGTAAGACAAATCTAGTTATGTCAAATAGCATATAGTATTTTCCAGATGGGGTTTGTATAAGCTAATTTTATAAAGAGGGAAATGGATCTAAATTCAGATTGAAAACTCTTAGACATATTGTGTTCCCCCAAGTGAGCTGGCATTTAGACACTGCGGGATAATTTTTATTCTGAACACATTTAGTAAGTGAGAAGAATCTTAGATTGTTTTCTGAGAATTCTCTAATAGTATGGAAAATCATTATATTCCTGAAATGATAATTTATGTAATGGTTGACTACACAGTTACCTGATTTATGTTAATATACATGATTAATGGCCACTATGCCAAGATAATCAAAATTGTTCCTTTCATATTTCCATAGTGATGCCCCATTTCTTGAGCATATCAATATAATGCATTCAAGTGGAAAATAATCCATCAACAGTAGTAATTTGTATTTAAAATTTCCTCAAAATTATAGCAATGAGATGCAGACTTCCAAGAAACAAATTTAAAATTGTATGAAACATTCAGTTTATCAATACTTTATTACCACATGTGTTACTTAGTGCCTATTTACACAGGTGGGAAGAGGATTTTAATAACAACATCATAGAAAACTAGAAATATCAATGGTTTGTAAGTTATGAGACCTGAAATCTATTAATGATTCTACTAACCAGTAGAATAGTTTCTGGTAAGCTATTTAATCCCTTCAAATATACTATAAATGGATTACTGTATTTTGAATATTTTCTTTATTATTTCATGAACTCCTGATTCTCTCACCAGATAATTTGATAATATTTAAAAGCCAGTAATTAATTGTTAAACAAAACAATGAATACAATTATTAAAAACACTTGAACAGTACTGAGTCCTATTTAGCAAAATAATTGTAGCTTTCATTTTAATATTGCCAGCATTATTTATGTTGTGTTTGTACAGAGTCATTAAAAAGACAACACTGAATAGAGGTTAAGAACAGGGACTCAGAGCAACTATGCTTGTGTCATAGATTTGATCCGTATTTCTCACCAGGAGAAAGTTACTTAACTTCTATTCTTAGAGATTCCTATCCGTGAAATGGAAACAATAAGAGTGATTAATTCATAGTGTTGCTAGTAAATAACAGAGCTTTTAGGAGTTAGTGCTTTCAAGGTATTTGCTCTATTATTATACGCATTTTTTCCACATTTACATCTCAAGAGTTACTAAAAATTTTATTTTTAGTTTTAAACAATTATGCATTTGAAGACAATTTTCCAAGTACTTTCAGAGAAGCAGAACAATGCATATTTAGTTATGTATATGTATTTTTATTTCAGAAGGCCTAAAGTGTGGATTTTGTATGGAGATTTTAGAATTTATTTATTTTTAAATGTAATTTCCGTTTATTTTTATTAATTTTTGTCCTTCATGCTATTTAGAGAATGCTGAACAAACAGCAACCATGCCATGGATACTTACTACTTTTTGTTGTACCACATTGATTTCAGTTAAATTAAAATATCCATATAAATTAACTAAGGATTTAGGTTTTGTGTTTTGACAAATACAGATATACAGGGGTCCTTAAAATTGTATCTAAGTTAGCTAGATAGATTAGACAGTATAGAACAAAATTATCTGGTACTTACCTAACCCACCTACATGTTCTCAACAACCCAGCTACCAAAGGCAGAAGCTTTTTTTATTTTGGTGGAGTCGGCAAAGAAAA
Source organism: Tolypeutes matacus (assembly GCA_026826555.1). Classification (NCBI taxonomy): domain Eukaryota; kingdom Metazoa; phylum Chordata; class Mammalia; order Cingulata; family Chlamyphoridae; genus Tolypeutes; species Tolypeutes matacus. Next base: position 38,842,386 of record JAKSZT010054334.1, on the reverse strand, counting down.
AAGTAATGGTAACCATTGCTGTTCTTCTCTCCCTTGTAAACTTAGGATAGTTGGCTCAATTCTTTGAGCACACATGGCTGGTAACGGATGAGGTGGTCCCAACTCATTTTGGACCACAGCTTCACTGTGCTGTGATTGCTTTAGCTATCTGTTCAAGGAGAAGCTGAATAAATGATATGGGACTGAAAGCGTGCATAAAAATCCCCATCTATATCACAGCAGCCCTGGTCTTGAGATAAGATTTAAAACATGCAGAATGTTGTAACATTGTTTGCTATCAAATGATCCAATTTTACTGTGTGACATCACAAGGGTTGGAATCAATTCTTATTGGAACTTGTAACGTGAACAACTGCTCTTTATAAATGGACTGTTATGCTTTTTGTTAAATATTAATAGTTAACATATATTAAGCCTTTCAAGAAACTAAGCATGCAGTATGTGAATCATTTAAATGCATTACCTTGTTTAATCTTCTCAACTACCAAATGAAATACTTTTTCTCATTTTACAGTTTAGGAAAACCATAATGGTTTAATGGTTTTAACTTTGTTAAGTACCATAATTTTTTAAGTAACTTGTCTAAGGTCACACACACATTAGTGAATTGTAAAACAATTCTTGTAAAACAAGAATTCAAATCCTGAAGTCTGATTTATAGTACCCAAGCTCTTGTTCTACTTTCCCAAAGTTTGGTAACACAGTGACTAAATCATTCTTGCCATCAACAATTGCTGAATAATGCAGTTTTACATTGGCCTTCTCATCACAGTATTAAAAGTTCAAAAAGCAAACATATTTTTCTCTCCTCTAACAAGGACAGGATGACTGTAAATTATTTCATGGTTTAAATAAAGAGGTAAAGTCATGTGCTAACATAGTACCAGCATAAATTGTCACTTCTAGTAAGCATTCAATAATGGTAGAGTTGATATTATCATTTTTCAAGGACTTATTGGAAATTGATCTGAGACTTGAAGGATATTTTATGTGTCAGAAAGAAGGCAATGTAAAGAATTACCTCCCAGAATTGGGAACATCCTGAGCAAAGACTCAGAGAAACATGCAGTAATCATTTTGGAAATATGTTTTGAAAATATTAAGCTGTAGGAGAGGCCACACTGTGGAGAATGTAAGACATGAGGCTGGAAGTACCAGTTATTCATGCCCACATACAAAAAGTAGTCCAGTTTTGAATTGACAATCAAATTCCAAAACACAATTGACTTTAACTCATTTCAAGATATTAATTTTCTAAAAGAATATAAATCAAAAACTAGAAAATTTTTCCCATTAGAAGGATTTGAAACAACCCCGGTACAACTTTGAGACCTCACCACCCCAAGAGGTGTATGTTCAGCAGCATGCAAAGGGGGAATATGGGAGGGGTACTTTAGCACAGATTGTCTGTTCCTTTTGGTTTTCTAATATAGATCTAGTGATTTGGAGCCTCAGGTTGTCCACTGTAGCACTAAAAAACAAAAACAAAAAACAGTATAGCATAAACATTAAGACATTAATTTATATCTTATAGTGTTGAAAACTTCAATATAACTCTTGCACCACATGTTAGGAGGCACGTAGGGCTAAAGATTTAATATTACCCAAAAAAGTCACTTCACTAAAGAATGTTAAAGAATGTATAACATATGCACTCCTTCACACATTATCGATATCCTCACATCCGTACCACCTCCCATCCTTATCAACCAAGAGTGCAAGGCACCAGGTGCCATGAGATTAACTGAGAAAACAAAACTAATGAAATTTTCCAGACACTTTTTAGAAATGTCACCCTTATGATTAACTTTCTTTGTTTCAACCTGTATAAAAGTGGTGTAAAAACTCTTAACGGGGAGGCTGATTTGAGATTGGTTCCATTTCTGGCCTCCCACTGGCAAATAAGGCCACTTTTCCTCCCTAGTCTAGTTCTGTATGTCTGTCTCTTCTGACAGGCAGAGCAAATGAGCACCAACGCGGGCAGCCCCAGTCTTTCCCATAATTACTGACAATCATCACAGACCAGGTGCATTCCATAAATCTGGGATTTCATAATGTACAGTTTTGACAACCAGTTATTGGGTGGTCCTGATAAAAGGTTGGACTTGCTAACATTCTACCCATATCCAATTTATCATAACTTAGAACATTTTCAAGGGGTTGCTTAAGGTCATTTCCCAAGGCATCCCAGACTGAGGAAAAGGATCAAGTCTTATTAACCCCTTCCCACAGTATGTTTGTGAATAGTCATTTATATTCTCCATATTCCATAAGAGCAACATTAATATTAATTGTAAAATATGGCGATAAACCTTAAGTAAAATAATTTTCATAATTATGGTCATAATATATAGTTACCAAAGTAACAGAACATTAGTCAATTTTTCCTTGACATTATGATTTGGATATATTTCTTATGAGTACAAAATAAGTTATAGGTAAACATGAAAACTACTGAGATAATAAGTTTTCTGAATATAATTACATTGCACTATTTGCCAATATTTAGCATTTACAATTTTTTCACATCATTCCTCCAATAAGAATCTGATGGATGAATATCAAATATGCTTCTTCATTGAAAAACAAGAAATGTACAATTCATTTCCTGTTTTTGTATTTGTTTCTTTCCAGAAAACCTAGAGATAAATAAAATACTCAGATTCAGTAGCTAGAGTCAGCCAAACAGGCTTCTTACAGTGTCTGTGGTAAAAGAGCATTTTAAAAAAGTTTTCAAATTGTATTCTGTATACTACAATAAACATGTTGTGGCAATGTAAATAGCCCTATAGGTTTCTAAATGCTTACTCTCAATTTCTGTCTGTATCTTTTTGGTGACTGGTAACAAACAGCTTGTAAACTGACACCAGTCTGCAGACCACTTTTGAATAGAGCTGAAATGGGCTACTGGTATGTTTACTTCTTCTCTCTCTGTTTATAGATTCTCCTCTCATTTCACTACATAAATTGTTAGATTTTGTATGCTTATGGTAATACATCATTGTATGTATCTTTGTTAGGAAAATCTCAGACATCTCTTAAGCTGCCACCTACCAGAAAACACCTACCCATCCCTCCTTCTCTTGGGAAGTCATGAACACACACCAAGCAGCCATCCTCTGACTTTCTACTACCCCTACCTCTTTTTCTATTGTGTACCATTCCACAGGCTGGGGAGATGTTAAGTCTAATGAAAAGGCCCCATTAGACCTTAAACCTAGGAAACCAGGAACAAGCAGTCCCAGATGCTTATCAGTGAGAGTTTTCGCTTACCCCCCCACCCCCACACATAAAATCCTCTTCATTGTAGATCTGTCTGTCTTCTCCAGGAGGAAGTGGTGCATGCAGAGCTGCCTTCTATCAACCCTGACCCAGAGCAGTTTTTGGCCACCCAGGGATACAGGCCATAGTGGGACTTCTCCTGCTCTTTTGAATTCTTCGTGCTGTGTAAGTGACAAGGACCTCATTTCGCCTTTTTAGACTCTTTATTCTGTGCAAGTAATAACGAGATCATTTGCTGAACCTGTGTTCTCAGAATGTACTGTTGTAGTAACTTGTTCCACAATCTTCATTATTTTGCTTTTTGAAATTAGTCAGAACAAATGCCTATATTTAAAGTAAAGGGTCTGTAACTAAAACCAGAGTTCCTAGGCACCCAAAACCATCAGACTTAATGTTCTGAAATTATTATTCTGATGATTTATTTCTACCTTTTCTGAGACTCTTTCTGCTGTCCTAACATTACCACAGGTGCTTCCAGTAAGGATTAATGTCAGCGATTCCCAAAACATCGCTTGAATTGGTCTTAGTGCTATTTGCTCCTGTTTGTGGCACCAATAGTTTTTTCTTCCAGCAGTAATTGAATAACCTTTCACCAACAATATTTCTGTGCTGCAAATTCTTAAAGCAAGATCAGCACCGAATGACCTGATTCTCCACTGCAACAAATTCCAGTAGTTTATCAAGGATGTAGAGGTAAGAAAAACATGTTTGAAGTTTAAAAATCTCACAGGAAAATATTAATTTCTGTGTCAGCCCTGAAAGGTCCCAGTTGAACCATACAATTAATCTAATGAAGTGACCATCAAAAGAGGAGAGGTGGCAGATGGAGACCAGCCCTGTGTTCATTATATATCTATCTCCTATCCTATTCCTTTCACCAACTTGGAGACTTTTTAGAATAACCTTGGAGATGAAAAACCAACCCTGTTTTCCCCATGTTTCCCATGCCCTTTTTAAGAATGTCTACCATAGTGAGTGAAAGTTTCTCCATTTTTCATATGTGCTTTAAATTAAAATGGGGATAAATATTAATGCCTATTGTTTTTGTAAATCTTGAAAGGACTGTTTAAGTTGAGGAACAATCAGTATGAAATAAAATTGTAAAATTTTTAACTGCCTAATTAAATCCCTTTTCCTGTACCTGAATATGACACAGATTCACTACTTTTCATTTGGAAATGTGAGCTCCTTAGTATTCCTAAGCTTGTTGTATAAAGAGTATATCAAAAGTGAATTGTGTGTCATCCATGTTTTATATCAATCTGTATATTTGGCTGTGGTTTAATTGCCCAAGAAATGTTCTAGTCTGAGAAAAATGGGACTGATAAAGGAGTATGGACACATTCTCCCTTTGGAATCTCACTAAGCATTTTTTTTTTTTTTTTTAAGTGTAATCATTTCCTTGATCATCCACTTCCTAGGAGAGTTCTTCAAATGAGAACATGTGAGATTATTTTAAGTTGACAGCTCTCCAGTGGCAGCTTACTTAAACCAGTAATAAGCTCATTAAATCTAAAGATTTCATAGAAACTGTGATAAGAGACACAATCAACTTAAGGGCTTCTCAGAGAAAAAAAATCATAAAAGTGTACTTTAAAACAACTGAAAAAGAGTTGTTTGATTGCCACCTTTCCAAGTACCACCAAGTCATTCTGATATTGATGAATATTGAATACTGGAAATTCACCAGGCTCACGGCTCATTTTAATATACACCTTACTTGAAGGCTCTTCATTCCTTTTATCTATCAAAATCCTGTCCACTTATTAAGGCTGAACTCAATATTTCCTTTCAATAAAAATCTCTCTGACACTGACAGCCTTCAATAATCTCCTCCTCTGAATTTCTGTACCAATTTTAGTCTACCTATTTTGTTTAGTATTTCATTATAGTATCTTGTTTTTAAATTCCATTTTGGATGGTATAGTCTTGTTTTACAAATTTATTTACTAATAATTCTAATTGACAGTACATACCAAATTATAGGAGCTTCTCAAATCAGAGAACATTTTGAAACTTTACATTTTGAATTCCCTGGAAAACAAAATTTGAGATAGAGATTAGTATGCAGGATATTTACTAGGTAGAGCTTTTGGTATAAACATCTGTGGACAGGTAGGGGAAGAATTTGGGAGAGAGAGAAGTTTATCTGTAATTTATCTTCACAGATGTCTCAGATGAACCTATAGAAAGTTCTGGGGTGGCCCTTCAGAGTTGTCCTGCATTGGGTCAAGAGAGCCAGGGCTTTATATTCTCTCATTGACCTGCCATTAGAGGTAGGCTGTCCAGAGAAGGAAAAGAAGGTAGCTCTCTCTAGGAATGGGTAATTTATTTATTTAAAAAAAAAAAATGAGAACTGTTTGTTGGCAGTCCCAGCATCTGGGGAATTAAGTCTTGCAGTTTTGAATGGAAATTTAGTTGGCAAATCACAGTGTCCACTACAGATCTTTAAATGAAGACTGGTCAGGAGAGCAACTCAAAAAAATGCATCAGATTTAATGAGTGATGCAATACGGTGCTATGAAAAACTATAAAATAACAAATAGAGTATGTAAAATGGATCCTTATTTGTCCTTCTCTGCAAGGCAGAATCATGGTGCAGGGCTTTTCTGCCAACTCCTCAGGGGAAATTAGAGTCCCCTGAGGGATTGTGTGAGTCCTTTATCAAGACTGCATTGCAGCTAAACGTCTCCATCTGTCCAGATCTACTTCCTTTTTTCCTCTTCCGTGAGCATTTTCCCAAGATCACACGTCGTAATAATATTTCTGACCTGTTGATCTGCACCTAAAAATTTTATTTAACAGAATAAAATGCCTTCCTGGGATCAGGAAATAGAAATGTAGCTTTGTTGCTTCTTTTGAACTTTCTGAAGCAATTGTATATCTGAGGAACCACTCTCCAACATAGCAAAGAAATGATAGTTTAAAGTTACCTTGTTGAAATATGAGGGAGAGTAGGGTGAGGGGGCTGGGTTGGCCTATCCATGGAACTGGGGAGAGGGCTGAAGGAAGGAATACATGAACTCTTGGGATTTGCAGGACTGTGGTTAAAACTACATGATGGGAACGTTCTTTTGGCAACTATGGCAGGGGAGAATTATGGGGGCAGGGCGTCAGGGTGGGGAGATATGTTGGAAAGGGTGCACCTGAGGCATGCTTCTGTGGAATATGAAAATGTTCATCTTGTCGTAGCGTGTTATTTCCGTGGGTGGAGATCCACACAATAAACAAGAAAATAGTAAACTCCCATCCTGGGGGGTCCTGCTATGTTCTCAATTAGAGGAGTAAGAATCTCTTGAAAACATAGGCAGTGCCTAATAAAAGAGACCAATATGTCAAGCCCTCAATATTAATGCATGTAAATATGAACCTTATTTTTAAAAAACTGAAACTTAGTAGTTACCATAGGTCTGGAGGGGAGGGGGTGGGAATAATAGAATAGATGGAACATAAGGTAATTTTTGGGCATTGGAATTGTTCTGCATGATCTGGCATTGATGGATACAAGCCATTATAACTTCTGTCAAAATCTATAAAAGTGTACAGTGCAAAAAGTGATAAATAATGTAAACTATTGACCACGGTTAGTAGCAATGCTTCAATATGTGTTCATCAATTGTAGAAAATTTAATCATTTTCATGTAAGATGTGGAGAAAATGTGAGAAGGGGAAGGGGTGGGGTATAGGGGAATCCCCTATATTTTCTATGTGACTTTTTTATAACCTAAAGATTCTTTGAAAATAAAGCAAAATAATAATAATAATAATAAGACACTAGGGGAGCATACCGAAGAAATTGTCACTGTACATACAAGATAGCATATCTTATGGTGATGAAAGACAAAATGAATTTTTTTTTGTATTTTTGTATTTTATTTGTTTTTATTATTATAATTTTATTTTTTATTATTTTTATTCACTTATATTTTGGCTTTGTTTTGGATAGTAGAAGGGTTACAACTATGGCAGGCAAGGATCACTGGTGCAGGGTGTTGGTGATGGGGTATGTATGGGGAGGGGTGCACTTGGAGCATGCTATTATGGAATATGAATATGTTCAAGTGGTCATGGAGTTCTGTCTCAGTGGGTGCAGATCCACAAAATAACCTAAAGAAAATTGAATTCCCATCCTGGTTACATTCTCTAACAAAGTGGCAAGAATCCCTAGAGTACATGGGCAGTGCCTAGTGAAGGAAGACAGACCAATACACCAAGCCCTTGATATTAATGCTTGTACTTATGAACCTCGTTCTTGTGAAATTGAAACTTAGCTTAGTATGATATATTGCCAAGATTTACTTCCAGTAAATTGTGCCTCAAGCAGTGGGGCTTCTGAGAGCTCTAGAGACGTAGACACATAGGCAGGGCCAACAATCACAGGAATTCAGCACCCTGTCAGTGGGCCTTATCTTAGAATATATGTTCCCCAATGTAACAGAGTAAGAATCATTTATAATTTCCTTACATATGGCTCTTATGCTCCTTTTATTTGAACCCATAATTAGCACTGTACCCATTAAATATATAAACCAGAGACTTAAATCTTCTAGGTGTTCATATGCCAGGTGAGCCCTGAATTTCAGCAGAGTTACAGCCAACACCCACTCTCTGGTTCATTGGACATACCCAGGGCAACTAACAAAGTGATGATGATGGACAACGCCCATCCCAATAAAACAGAGTATCTACAATTGCAAGCAAGACAGTTCCATCCATCTGCTCCATGGGATCTAAGCCCCCTCTCAATCAGAAACAGAGTGGGCATCACCATCCTAAAATCCTCAAGTTTGAAGAATGAACAAACATAAGGGGGGAATGCAATTAGGGACTAAAGTAGACATTATTATTCTAATAATGGAAGAACTTGTAAAACTGATATAAAGGCAGTGGCCACCAGAGGTTCTAAAGGGAAGGAGAAGGAAAAATAGGTAAAACACAGGGCATTTTGGGGATATTGAAATTGTTTTGAATGACATTGCAGTGACAGATACAGGCCATTATACATTTTGTCAAAACCTATAAAAATGTGTGGTGCAAAGTGGAAACTATGATGTAAACTGTAGACCATGGTTTGTAGCAATGCTTCAATATGTGTTCAGCAATTGTATCAAATGTACCACACTAATCAAAGATGCTGTTAATGAGGAAAAGCGTGGGAGAGGGAGGGTTTGGGTTATATGGTACTCCTCCTAAGTTTCTGATGTATCATTTATGTAATCTAAATTTCTTTAAAAATAAAATAAAAAAATACTAAAGTTACCATGTTGAAAATTGAAAGAACCCACTATACCATCTATTGCTATATGGTTTTAATGTCATTCTTAAACCTCTCTGCAAAATTTCAGTTGGTTTTCCCTTATTTTATAATACAAATTCAGATTTATGCTTTAAAATAAGGATAATAAAGAGAATAGAAATAATTGTATATGCTCTAAATATCTAAGAAATTGTCAAGATTTTTAGCAGTTGCATCACTTTTTTGTATCTTCATCGTTTTTTTGAATTCAGTAGAGCTTTCAAATGTATGTCACTTAAAATTTTCCTACACATATAATTTATAATATACCTGACCAGTGTATCTTATTAGTGTCAAGTTCATGAGAGACAAAGAAAGATTGATGAACTGTCACAGGTTAGATGAGACTAAGGAGTCATGACAAATACATTTAATGTGGTATCTCAGATTGGATTTGGACCTCCAAAAGAAAATTAGAGAAAATAATTAGTGAAATATGAATTCATTCTGGAGTTTGTTTAATAATATTCTAACAAGGTTAATTTCTTAATATGATAATCATTTCATAGTTATGTCTGATGTAAACCTAAGTGAAAGCTGAGTGAAGGATATAATAAAACTGTACAATTTTTAAATTTCTTCTCTAAATCTAAAATATTCTCCAAAATAAGTTAAAAATAAGAATAGAAAAAATATTTCCCAATCTTTGGAATTTGTTTTCCAAATTTTTATAATGGAAAATGTTATTTTTATAAAGTTAATCTTTTAAACTTTGTGTTGTTTTCTGGTAGCAGTGATCATATCGTATTCTCAGAGCCAGGAATATTAAGAAAGAATATTGTAATCTGAGCTACAAGCCTAAAATTATGCGAGCAAAATATGATCTATCTTGTGGGGTGATAAACAGGATAATGAGTGTCAGTAGTTGAGTTGGACTGAAACCAAACTATTGGAAGAGAATAGCATAGGAAGTTAGGGTAAAGGTCATATATAAATATATAGGACTTCTGCTCTTAGAATTGGTAAAAGTCTTAACAGAAAGGTAAACTTTGGATTATGAACTCTTCCCTAAATGTAATGTCAGCTCCTATTGCTAGAACACTAGGAAGCTATAACCATATTCTACCTATTCCTGGAGCATGAGCTGTCTGATCAGTATCACTTTAATGAAATGTCAAGACTCAGTGATAAGCTGAAGGTAGGAACCTCAGTGGAGATCTGAGATTATGAGGTGGTGCATCAAGCGAAATGTATGTTGGGAATGGTAAGTATGAGGACTGAAAGTAAAAGTTAAGGATATTAGAGGAATTTGGCAGAGGAAATGAATACTTAAAGGAGAATTTAGCAATGTGGAGATGCAACATGCATATTAAACAAAAGGGCTAAACTATAAACACATGATGACATGTCATAGAATGATTCCCCAATTTAATCTTAAAATTGTGTGTGTGTATGCCTTGGATTATGGGAAAGTAACAAAAAGTTTGTAAAAAGTAATAATATTAGATATTTAGTGAATATGTAACACATACTTTAATAGACACTGGAGATTCAATAATATACTTATTAATTTAACAGTGTTTGTTGAGTATGAGCGAGTTGTGTTCTTAAAGCTGGAGATTTGGAATTAACAAAAGAGGCAAAAATCTCTGCTCTTATAACATTAATGTTCTAGTGTAAATGTAACTACATTCTTGTAGAGCTCCCTTCAATCATTTTCTGTGATGTATTCCATACTGTAAAGACTAAAAAAAATTAAAATTACACACCAGACTAGGGCTAGAAGCTTGAATTTTAGATGAAAATTTACGTGTGACTGTTGTTGAACTCTCATGAGATTTGCAATCAGAAATAGAATAGAAGGCATCTTCTGCCATTATTGGTTCTTTGTTTTTTTCTGCTAGCAAGCAAGTTGATGAAGTTAAGTTTTTCTACAGCATAGTTCCACTTCAAAATTGGAGGCTGTTTTAGTTTCCCTACTGTAAAAGCAAATGCCTTCTATGGATTGGCCAACAGGAATTTATTGGCTTATGGTTTCAGAGGTGTTGCAGTTGGGCAGTTTGATGTAATTATGAATTCCAAAAATATAATTGGATCATGCTTGTAAACTGGTCTGTTGATCTGGGCATGATTAACTTATGATTAGGGCATTGACTGGGCCACGTCAGTAGGGTGTTGAGCCCCACCCCTTGGTGGGTGGGGAATCAAATATAAAAGGCATGGCAAGAACAGAGTTGCAGCAGTTTTTGAGAAGCAGTTTGAGAAGCAGCAGTTGATGTTGGAGAAAAGGCCACAGGAGAAGAGAAGTGAGCCGTTCGCCTGACAGTCTACAGATGACCTTTCGGAGGAACCATAAGAGATAAGCCTGGAGAGAAACGCAGCCCCAGGAAGAGAGGAACACAAGAAGCCTGAATCCTGGCAAACGTCGGCAGTTGTCCTGCTCCAACACATGGCAATGAACTTTGGTGAGAAGAAACTTAATGCTTTATGGCCTGGTATCTGTGGACTTCTACCCCAAATAAATACCCTTTGTAAAGACTAACCCATTTTTGGCATTTCACATTAGCACCCCTTTGGCTGACTAGGGTAGATATTTTCAGCTAGCTGTCAATATTTGGAGTTCTTTGACTTTTCTGTTACATGGCAGTGTCTTCTCCTTATCTCTTCCAGTTACCACTGACGTCCAGTTTCTGGTTGCTTCCCTTGGCTTCTCTTTCTCACTGTCTGAATTTCATTCTACTTACAAAGGAATACAGTAATCTGGATTAAAAAACGACACGTTAACTGAGGCAACATTTGCAAAAAATCCTGTTTACAATGGGTCCACACCCACAGAACCCAGAATTAGGACCTGAACATGGCTTTTGTGGGAGATATGCTTCATTCCCCAAGAGATGCTAAGAGGCAATTACAGCGGCAGCAGGAGAATGAAGGATTCTTGGTACATTGTGAGATGTAGCTTGTAGACCAAGGTATATGTTCTTGAACTCATGATTTCAATTACAGTCTCATAAGTAGAAGATTCTTGGGTGTGTATGTTCTTTTAATTTTCCAGAACTCATCCTGGAGACACAGTCATCACTGATCCTACAGACATTTCAACAATCATATATCTATCTATTTATCTATCTATCTATCTTCTTACTCAAAAGACCTCAAATAGTTTCTGTTTCCCCCACTGAACTCTGACTGATACAGTAAGTACAGCATTATGCCAGCACTCAAGATGTTTATTGTATAGGGAAATAGATTAACATATATCTCTTTGGAGGTTAGATATATTCTCTTTTTACTACATTAATTTAACTAGACTGAATAAGCCTACATGAAGTAAAATTAATTGAAATACAAATAAATAATATTCTGATTTGCTTTGCTCAATAAACACAAATCACATTGTTTTTTTCAGTTATAACCAGACTCACCTAGTTTAAGTTATAATTTGTTCATTATTGAGCAATTCCCTTACTTGTTAGCAGATGACTTTATTTTCCAATGCAACTACATAAAGCAACTTTTCCAAATTCTTCATTATGACTCCTATTTTTTCTCTCTCACTATTTGTCTTTTTCTAAGATATGATGATGAGTACTTTATACTGAACATGCTAAAATGTCTTCCATTCTACCAGATTCATCTTCTACCAATGTTTCCATCTCTAAATTTATCAGTCCTCTCTTCATTTATTCCTGGTTCAATGTTTTTTCAAGTTTCAATCTTTCATTTGTGTGTAACTAGAATCTCATAGGCTTCATTAATGTCCTCCTTAGCCAGAAAGATTTTCACATTTCTGCATGGTCTGAGCTTTATGATTCAATGGCAAACATGCTATTTGCTTTCATTCTATAAAATCTGGAATGATTAATAAATCTGGAGACAACTTTATCTCCCTTTGAGCAGTTTGTTTGTATTCTGGGCTAAAGAACTTCTCCATCTGCACTTCCTAAATGAAGATTTGTTTATATTAGCAAATAAAGATCTACTTTTCTCTCTCTCTCTCTCACAGGGGAAAGGGAAAATGTGATAGCTGATCTACATAAGGTCCAAGTCTCAAAATTCTGGGGTTCCTCATATTTGGTGCAAACTGTACAATGCTCAGATACATTTGGCTTACATCATGCCACCTTGTGGAGAACAGGCATGGTTTCCAATGATGCTAAGATGATGTGTAAGATTTAGAGATCTTCTGTTTTCTATTAAGATAAGTTAATAAAAATAGACATAAATTTTAAAAGGCCATGTTTTCATGAAGGTTAAATTATGATGACTCTTCCACTCCATCAACTAATTTCGAAACTCTGCAGCCTTCCCTAGACTGTTATGATCACTTTTTACCTACTTTTATACTTTGAAACATTTCTTTTAACATAATTCCACATTAACTGAAATATGTTCTGACAATAAAAATTTATAATGTAGACTGAGTCTCTAAAACTCATAACTTTCACTTATGTTCAAAGTTTTAACTCTGCATGTGTTACGCTGAACATAAAAATAGATTACATGTCCTTGCAACATTTTCCTATAAAAATTTCTAAAATGGCTTACATGTGGTGTTTTGAAGCTGTGTGTACTCTAGAAAAACATGTTCTGAAATCTAATCCATTCCTGTGGGTATAAAAAAAGTAGGATGTTTTTGATGAGGCTACTTGAGTTAACGTGTGAGCCACCTCATTCAGGATAGGGCTTAATCCTATTGCTGGAGTCCTTTGTAAAAGAAATGAATACAGAAGGAAATTAAGAGAAAGCCATGGAATTAAACAGTTGATAGCAATGAAATTGAGAAGATAAGAAAGAGACTAGTAGACACTGCTGTGTCCCTTGCTATGTAGCAGAGGAGCCAAGGGTTGCCCACAGTCAGTCTTCAGGAATAATCTATAACCTTGATGATGTCTTGATGTTTCCTGGACTCTAACTATAAGCAAAATAATTTCCATTGTTCAAGCCAAACTATTTCATGGTAATTTGCATTGAGCAGCATAAGAAACTACCATAACTCTTTTTGGCTACTTCAATATTGATATGTACTTTTATTCAATCTCCTGCCTCTCTTGTATTATTATCTGTAAATTACAATTTGTTTTCAACATGATTCTTTTTGGTCTTCTTTTCTCTTTAAAGTTCTTAATGAACATATTCATTTATATTGATGAGTAAGTAACCTCTGTTAAAATTGTTATCATCATCTATATATGGATGAATAGATGGTCTCATTCCCTACACCAATTGAAACTAATAGTCTTAAACATAAAAGTCTAATCTTTGAAGTTAATATAAAATAAAGAAGAACATCATATGCCCTTGATAAAAGGTTAAGAAAAGCACAATTCATTAAGATGAGAATGGATTAACTTGAGTACACTAGTTTTAAAACTTCTTTTCACAAAACTTCACCATAATCAATGTTAAATTACAAACCTCAGAATGAAAGAATTAGTTTTTCCATATATTAATATGCAAAAAAATCAAATCATAATATTAGTGAACAAAGGAAATGAACAAATCACCAACCCAGAAGAGAAAGTTTTATATGAAAATATGCTCAGTACCATAAATAATTAGAATAATGCAAATTAAAATAATCTTGCGAGATCATTTCACATTATTCAGAAGAGCAACCTTTAAAAGTTATGACAACTCTAAGTATTTGATATATGCTTAAATAATGTCAGTGAAATTTTGAATTTATTTAAATTTGTTAGGTAGAAAAATGGAAATTGATAACACTGGAAGATGTTGACTCAACATATGCAATTCTGAGTAAGTACTCTAGAGATATCCTCACCCACCTGCCCAAAGCAACATATACAGGTATGATCATTGGAGCATTGTCTGTAACAGCAAACTTTGGAAATAAGTTAGTCACCACAATAGGGAAATTGACAGAGTGTGTCTAATTCATGTTAAATGAACAAACAGAATTTAAATGAATGAAATGGAGCAAGGTAGAGCAGAGTAGATGGCAAAAGAGGATGGTCCATTGATGGATTCTTGGTATTGATGACTAGCCTTATGAGTCCTTGCTCTTGTAATTGAAACTTAGCCTACTGTAATGGAGTGCCTAAGGGCTGCCACCTGAGATCCTCCTTGTTGCTCAAATGTGGTCTTTCTCTAAGCCAAACTCAGTATATGAATGCATTATCTTCCCCCCAGCGTGGGACATGACTCCCTGGGTTGAGCCTCCTGGCAACAAGGGATTAATACCAAGTGCCAGCTGGAAATACGACTGGAAAAAGACCTTGAATAAAAGGGGGAAAAGGTAAAGACATATGAGTTCAAATGGCTAAGAGACTTCAAAGAGAGTCAGGAGGTCATCCCAGAGGTAATGCTTATGCACACCTCAGTAGGATCTCATAGGTCACCAAAGTGGATATCACCCCACACAAAGGGGGTCCTGAGGGCTCTGGAGACACCCAAGTCCTATATAAAGGGGGGTAACTCCAGAGATTGATGCCTAATCAGTGGGCTCTACTTTGCTCCTGTGCTCCTGAGAGTGACAGAGTTGGACTCAAATAAGTCCTCCCTGCACATGGTCCATCAGTCCCTTCTATTCAAACCTATATGTGATGGTGGAGTTCATAGGTGTACTTCCAGAGACTGGAACCTCTGGCCTGCCCATGTGCCAGCTGTGCCTGGAATCTTGGTGGAGCTGCAACTCCTACTCTACAGCTCAATGGACTTACCCAAGTCACCTGGTGAGGAGATGATGATGGACAACGGTCATCCCAGGGAATGGAGAGAGACTTCAGCTGCAGGTAGGATAATCCCATCCACTGCATCCATGGGATATAAGCCCACTTTCACTTGGAGATGGAGTGGACATCATCATCCCAGACTCCTTAGGACTGGGGGAAGAGCTATGGACTAGAGTGGACTTATTGGTATTCTGTTGTAGACATATTGTGATTCAAGCAGTGGAAGAAATTATAACAGTGAGGTGGAGCCGGTGGCCACTAGATGCTTTTGGGGCAGGGAAGGGAAAAGCAGTTGTAATACAGGGGCTTTTTCAGGACTTGGGAATTATCCTGAGTAACATTACAATGACAGAAATAGGCCATTTTACATCAGCATATACCATGCAGAACTGTGTGGGAGAGTATGTGGTCTACAATGTGAACTATGGTCCATGCTTAGTGGCAAAGCCCCAGGATGTGTATATACATATCTCAGGTGATGTGTCACACTAATGAAAGATGTTTATGTGGGATGTTATGGGAGGTGTGGAAGGAGGGGAATTGGGGATCCCTGTAATTTTTGTGTAACATTTATGTAATCTAAGCATCTTTTAAAATATATATTAAAAAAATAAAATAAAGTCAGTCTAAAGTAAAAAAAAAACATTATGTTGAATGTAAAATTACATTGTAGAAAGATAAGTATTCAGTAAAATACAGTTCATCCTTTTAAAAAATATTCATATCTAGAAATAGTGTAAATGCATACATAGAAATGCTAAATATCAAATTTACTACAGTAATTAGGTGAGGAAAGAAAAGGGAAGAGGGTAATATTTGATTGCTTCTATTATCTTGTAGTATTAAAAAAAACTGGAAAGGAAAATATTGGATATCATGGTTATTTTTCCTCCCTTTGAAGGTTATTTTAATGAAGATGATTTCAACAGAAAACAATAATTACAGTTTTAAGATAGCCAATTAGTTACTATGCATTTGCTGTGATGTAAAGGTCTCTAAAAGCAATAAACACTTGCTTCTAGTTAATTTTAAAGACCTTTGGTTCATTGTTACTATTTAATTTCCAAAGTAATTTCCATGCTAATTAAAACCTTTGGTACCTGCACTGAAGGATTCTAGCCAGAGAAGCTTACTTTTTTATGGATCTGGAAAATAAATCTAGACTTTAGAAACTTTGAAGTACCAAAATATGAAAGCAGGGGAAGCACTGGATTACAGGGATAAGAATGGTTCTTTCATGAGCCACTTCTTCATGTTAACCTTTCCCCTCAGGTAAAATTAATTACCAAGAATTAATTAAACCATATGTGAATTTAGGAGATCAAACATTTAGAAACAAGCCCTTATGATCTTTCCTTATTTTCCAAATAATTATGTGCCATTTTTCAAAGGAAATATTTTATTGTTGGCTAAAAACTATTTATCTATTAAAATGAGGTTAAATGATTTATATTTAAAGGGTATTCATCCTGTAGTTTTAAGCATCTGATAATATGCACACATTCTGTAGAATTTGCGGCTACAAACCTCTGCCTTCAGAGGTCAATTAAGTTTAATTTATTTGATTGAGGTTTATATTAGAAAAATCAAGGTAATGTGTATATATCAACTGGAAAATTATCTATACTGTGAATTACTTCAACAAGTGCATCAAAATTTGCCCAATGTACCATTGTGATTAAAACCACCAGCATTGGCTTCCAACTCTGCCATCCATTTGATACATGACCTTGAAAAAATAATGTAACTCTCTTAAGTCTAGATTTTCTGATTGGCAAAATAAAACTAATAATACTTCCTAAGATTGTTGAGTACATATTACAGTGTTTGGAAAAATAACAACATTACAAAAATTACTGTTATTATTAAGAAAAAATAAACTTTATTTATAAAATGTCACAAAATTTATAACATGGTTCTCAATTTAAAATTTTAAAATGCCAGCAAAATGATTTAATAATAAACTAATGATTTTTAATGCAATATATTATAGATAGACTACTGAACTTAGAACTCAAATTGGGAATATATCACTTACCATAATTACCAAAAATGAGTAAATATATGCAGTTTATTCTCACAATGTGATCCTTACAAATGCACTGTTTCTAAAGTCATCTCTGAGCAGACTTCATACCGAAATACCGTATTCTGCAATATGTCTCATATTGTGGACAAATTCAGTCCTGTCGTTTAGATTCAAATAAAAAGATTAAAAAGGATAGATAACATAGAGAAAATGATGCTTTCACAGTGCTCTAAAGAAGAAGTATAGGTAAATTTGAACAAAAATAATGTAAGTAATGGCACAAAATAAAGGCATGTTTTGATACATGAGTTGATATTACCATATGAACATTTACATAAGATAATAACTAAGGATAGAAATCTCAAAAATAAAAATAAGGGAGTTATGAATCACAATGAAGCTAGAAAAGTATCTCAAACTGTAAAATATCTATTCATTGCTCAGAATGCCAGGAGTCTTAGAAGAGAAGATGGTTAAAAAGTCTGTTGATTTCTATACATTCATTACTTTGCATAATGCTTGTAAATCTTTGTCTTACCCTTGAATACAGGGTCTGTATATTTGTGTATTTAATAATTTATATATTAAATTAATATTTATTGAGTTATTGAGTGCCCACTATGTGCCTGACACTCTAATAGTTGACTTAATGGCCTCTCATTTATATATAAGATGGCATATATGATGGTATCATATATTCCTGCTACAATTTTTGATTCATAGACCCAGCAAATACTTGTGATTGACCAATGAATGGACAAGGGTAATATGTGCTACCTGGGAGGTATAAAATATAACATTGCCACATTAGATAAATTGTCAGCCAAATTTAGTTTAGAGTAGAAAATAGAAAAAATATAGTAACTGTATCAGTTGAAAAGTACAGAAACGGAAAATAATAAAAATCAAATATTATACAAAGTTTCCACTTTGGGCTATTGCGAAAAAAAACTGCTATGAACATTTGCATATAAATTTTGCAAGGACATATATTTTCATTTCTCTTGGGCAGACACCTAGGAGTGGATTTGCTGAGGCATATGGTAACTATACTAAACATTATAAGAAACTACCGAACTGCTTTTACAGAGTTTACTACCATTTTACATTCCCAGAAAAGTTCGAAGATTCCAATTTCTCCATTTTCTCACCAATACTTGTTATTGTTGGTCTTTTTTTATTATAGTCATTCTGATGTATATGATGCATGTGATATATCTATACAATGGAATGTTATTTGGCAATGAAAAATAAAGATGCACCAAAACATGCAACAAAAAAGATGACCCTCAAAAGTCATAAGATAAATGAAGGAAGTCAGTCATAAAAGAATCACTTATTGTATAATTCCACTCATATGAAATGTACAGAAGTGGCACATCAAAGGAGACAGAAAATAGGTCAGAGATTTTTGCCTAGAATTGGTTGAAGATGAAAGTATTTTGATGGGAGGGAATAAGAAGTGACTGCTGAGTTGATGTCATCAACATGGTGACATAGACATCCCCCAGAAAAGTTTTCCCTCAGAATCTACAAATAAAAGACAAATCTTATGTGACTAGAACTCTGGAGAATGATAGGTGCTGAAGAAAGACTTCATAAATGCTGAATAGAAGAAAAATAAAAATAATTTTCAAAGATCAGATAGGAAATTTCTGTTCTCGACCCATCAGTCCAGACTCTTCCTCCTTACTTGGTCTTACACAGCTTGGGAATCACTCAGAGGAAGCACATCCCTGGTTCCTCCTGCTACAGAGGAAAACTATAACATCAGTTACAACTGTGAAATAGAACGCAATGCATATCCAGGAACAGGGACCCAAGTCTGCAGAGACCCAGGGCAGAACACAAGTTGCTAAGGCATGTTGCATACAAAAGGACCCCCAGGGGTGGGGGTGGGGTGATAGACCAGTGCAGAACTGTTGACAAGAACTGAGCATACTGAATCCCATTTCTGGTGGCTGGCCCACTTAAACACGTCTTTCTGCATTGACCCCATCTTGGTCTACAGGACAGGATACCCTAATGGGGAAGTAACCGGAGGCAGAAAATCCTCATAAAAAAGCAGGAGGGTACTGAACTGCTGTAAGACAAGACAGGTCCCAGAATTGAAAGGTATAAGGAAAAGGGACCACTGAATGAGAGAAAGAATGTAAACAAATCAAGGGAGCCGGAAAGAAAATTCTGCACAGAAACAAACAGCAGAATAATATTCCCAGAGAAGGAAGAGAAGAAAGGAAGTGTTTTCCTGTATTGAGACAATTGCTCTAAAAGTGCAATCTTAAAAATTGTAGCAGCTATCTAGGACAAGTATCAGATGAAGAAGAGCTAAGAATATCTCGTGAGTTAAACACCAGCTACTCTAAAGATCCAGAATAATTTGGACCAAGAGTCAAAGAATCAGCAAATTAGAAGACAAGACAATTGAAATCATGCAGTCAGAAGAAGAGTTAGAGAAAAGAATAGAAAAAATTGAGCAGTGTCTCAGGGCCTTGAGTGACAGCAGGAAGTTTTAGATCATATATATGTTACTAGAATAAAAATTAAATGATGAAACATAGGACTGTACAACACTGTCAACCCTAGTGTAAATGATTGAGTAGATTTAATAGTATAATAGCAAAATGTTCATCCATGAATTATAACACATGTACCACACTAAAGCAAGATGTTAATAGTTGGGTGGTATATAAAAAAATACACCCTAATGTAAACTGTGGGTTATAATTAACAGTACATTTATAATATCCTTTCATCAATTGTGACAAAGGTACCTCACTAATGCAAATTTTTAACAATAACGGGTATCTGAGAACCTTGTCTTTTTTACATGATTTTTCTATAAACCTACTTATCTAATTTAAAAAATTTTAAAAAAAGAAGTGAATGCTAATGGTCTCTTTGGAGATGATGAAATATTCTAAAATTGGAGTATGGTGATGATTTCACAACTCTGTAAATATACTGAAAATTATTGAATTTGTACACTTTAAAAAGGTGCACCTATGATATGTAAATTATATATCAGTAAAACTTATAAAAATAACAAATTAAAAAATAAAATGAAATACAAAGAAAATTAAAAAAAAAACTAATTAAACACCATGAATTATTTCAACTTTTTTGTGGATACCACAACTATGTTTTCAAGTTTCCTGAATAATCCCTTTATTTACTAAATAAATAACAATTGAGCGTCTGCAGGATGCCAATTACTACGGTAGATGTTAGAACAATAGTGGAATAATAGACAAATACTTTACCTGTTATCATGCAGTTTACAAATCACTAACACCTTTGTAAACATTGCTGATTTCCAGATTTTTTAAAGCAGAAGAGCCTTTTCTTCAGAAGAAGTTTTACTTGTTTGAACTTGTAAAGGAAGCACTATTCATATTGAGGCAAGGGATCCTCACCCACTCAGTTTGCTCCTAAAGGTCTTTTTTAGTAGGCTCCAGGAAAATCTGCTTCAAAATTTATGACATGGGTGAAAATTAGTGCATTTAAATGTAGTTCTTCTTCCCCATTTATTTAAAATTTTATGGTATTCCAAAAAGAATGCTATCACAGTTGTAAACAATGATCTTTACAATTCTTCAGCTTATTCTCATACGATAACTTTTACATTTGATTAAGGGCTTGTGTAATGGCAGATAAAATTCTGGGAAACATTTGAAAAGTGAAACAATAAATAAAATGTGTTGGACAGCTTTTTCCTTTCCTGGACATCTGAAGGGCTAAAATATCTTTTGTCCTTACATCTAAATGATTATATATGAAAATCCTAGAAATGCATCCTTTTGTTATAAGCTTTGCTGTCCAATTATCAGGCAGAATCTGGAGTCACTTTGCTTGATATGGGCGTCCTGTTCTGATAGTGGCATTTAAATGGAAACATTTTCATTACTGAAGCAAATTGGCAAGCAACAAAGAAAAATGACAATTTGTGTATAACAAAGTAGGTGGATTGTGGGGAGGTGAAGAAGGAGGAAACACTGCAGAGGGGTGTAATAAGACTCATTGCCTAAAGTTCCTATAGTAGTAAGTTCCATAATGGATCTAAGGCAGTGAAGGTTTCCAGGGGCTAGCACCCTGCTTCTAATGAATCCTTGATAGGCTGCAGAGCTGACCTCTATTTTAATAAAACTATACAAACACTAACTTTATCCCTTCCTTGGGATTTTCTACCAAGTTGTTTTAACTAGAAAAGTCTTCTAGTAGTAAATGACGTTGCTGGGGGAAAGATTAAAGATTATGATTATCATTCAGTTTTATCAAGGTGACTGATTATTATGTCAACACATAAAGTGTAGCTTTTTTTATTATTTTTATATTTTTATTATTGATTGATGGATCTAGGATTTTGAAACCATGGATAACTTTATAACTGATAGTCTTGCAATGCACCCTAACTTCATTATGAAAATAAACATATAGAATAAAAGTTTTGATTAAAAAAAATTGATTGGGAATTATTAAAATAAAACTGTGTACTCTTTATGATTTTGTCCCAATCTACCTTGTCAGTTGAAACTTCTAGTACTCCATTCATATACACTACACTATATTAAGAACCTCAAATTCGAATTCCTGCAAGGTCTGCAAATATTGTATTAAGTGAAACATGTCATGTTTGTTTCACAATGATGATTCAAGTACTAATTAAAGATAAATATGGAGAAATATTTTTCACTTCTTCTAAGTAATATGTCTTCTATTTTTCCTTATTTGTGTTCTCCCTTTTAATAAAGACATGGATACAAATTAAATTTCTATTTCTTCCTATATCTGGAAAAGAACAGAAAAAAGATCAGTGCAAGGCTGTTGATAAATGGTCATGACTGCGAGACTCATTCTAAAGAGAACCAGAGGGAATACTGGAGACTGTACTGTATGTAAGAATGAATGCTCCATCTAAAAGATGCAGCTGCTACTGGGATACAGCCAATTATTGTCATGAGAGAGTGTAGGTCTGGTGATGTAGGACCTTTCAAACCTTTAGGAATATCTGGAGATCTTATTGAGGGTCAAGGGTGATGGCCATAACTGTCTTCAACACAGAATAAAACAATAAACAAAACAAAAATCCTCATATCATTTTACTGGGTAATACCAGCAATAAGCATATACAATATGTGAGTAATATATAATAACTTTAATCATGGTAACTGCTAGGGATAAAAAATAAAGCACAGTAAAGGGGATAGGAAATAATGGAGGGGTGTGAAATTTTGAATAGAGTGGTCAGTGTGATAACGATTTGAAAGAGATGAACAAATCATGCTGATAACTGGACAAGAAATGCAGTCAGAAGATTTTAATGCAAAGCATGATATGTTTAAGGAAGAGCAGAGAGGCCAAAATGGCCACAGCAAAATGATCAATGATGACAGAAATAGGCAAGGAGGTCGGAAAGGGGGTGGTGGAGGCATTTCATGTCCTTTCTTATACAGAATTGTAAGGAATTTTACTTGCTCCTGAAAGATATAGAGATCCATTGAACAATATTATTTTCCACGTGTAACCTCAAGCTTTTAAATGCTGGCAGTGAATTACTTTAAAAAAAAAACAAAAACTCTGTGAGGGTCAATCTGAACGTATCTAAGTGCAGCCAAATTCCTGTGGCAAGTTGCCAAATTGTAATAACTGTTACTGAACTGCCTTTTATTGCCTCATCCTTTTGTAATTATGTCTCGCATTGAAAATATTCTTTGCCTTGAATTTAAAATATTTGCCCCCAGTATCTTACACTGAATTGTTACAGAACCCATTTCTTTTTCTCAATTAATTTAGAGGATTCCCCAGCACTGTCTACTGTGCCCTAATTTCTTCTTCCTGCTATTTCATGTGTCCTGGGGCCAAGCCTTGCTCCTCTGTGGGAATGTGGCTCTTGAATGGACTGCCAGCAACTGTCCCTGAGCCTGCTTACTTGCTGTTTATATTGAGTGGGGCATGTCCACAGATATCTAATAAATCTGTACTCGCTGTATGAAGGACCATCTTCTACTGGCATGCCTCAGCCTTCTGATTCTTCTCATTATAAATGTTTACTCTCCAAACAACTTCTCACATACCTGGCTCTCTTGTGTGAAGGAAAGGAAATTAATTCACCCTGTTCCATTGCAAAACTCCGCTGGTCGACAGCAAACTTACCAAAATATTGTTGAACAGAGGGCACTAGAGGTAGCCTTAGAATAGTTCATTGTGGGCAGCAACATTACATTCTGTTTCCATTTACAGAATTTTGCCTGTGGAAAATGGAGCAGCTACACATTTAGAAGGGACACTTTTTGTAAGTACTGAGATCTGAGAGTTTAAATGAGAGAGGCATTTAAGGACTCCTCTTTCTAACTTTTCAAGTTAAATTGTCAAAACAATCATCTCACATGTAGCTTTCCTGAGGTCAATCATCTTGTCCCAGGCCATTATTTTTAAGTAAAATTTTATTGAAGTATATCATTGATACATGAACATACATAAACACATGTATAGTAAAAGTTGTGAAGTTACAAAACAAACATGCATATCATCAAACAGGGCTCCCATACATCACCCCACCACCAACACCTTGCATTCTTGTGAAACTATTGTTACAAGTATGAAAGAGTATTGTCAAAATATTGCTACTAACTATAGCCCATATCTTATATTTGGTGCATTTTCTCCCTAATCCACAGAATTATTAACACACTGTATTAGTATTATACATTTGTTGTAGTTCATAAGAGAATGTTCTCTTATTTGTCTTGTTAAGCACCTTCTGTCTTCCACCACTTGACTCCCTGTGTTATACAGCCCCATGTCTTGTACAATTTATTCAAAATGCAGACTTGTTTGCTCTTATTTTTATCACAGAGTTTTGCTGTCATCATCTCTGTCAATTTTTGAACATTTTCATTACTCCAAAAGGAAAAAACCACATACCCCCTTACGCCCTCTTATAGTTGCCTCCTAGAATTGATATATATCTTCTTTGCCATTGCTGCATTATCATACGTATTTTACTAGTTTCCAGTGTTATTTGAAAAGGAATTGGATAAACGAAATATTTTGCATTGAGTATATATTAAATAAGACTTATTACATAGGTAATATTTTGATGAAACACAATCATGGATTCCATCTTTCTGGAAATGAGGTCCTAAACATTTGAGTAGGAACTATGGTTTGAAAGAAACACTTCCTGAATATAAAGCAGGGTTTTTTTTTGTTTTTTTGTTTTTTTTTTTGTCTATAGTGGTGAAACAACATAGCAGATAAATGACATATTATGGAATGTATGAATTTAAAAAAGAAAATAATGAACACTTTTTAGTAGAATTCTAATTTTAGTGAAATAGAAACTTGTTTCTATACAATCTTTAGCAATGAATTCCATAGAAACTTAAAGATGTCATAATTTCCTTTGATATAAGTACAATCTATATTCTGCAATTATTCACTTCATAATCAAGATAGATTTTATGGAAAACATGAAATGATTTTTAAAAAAGGAAGCAAGCATACTAAAATGAAATCAGCAGATTATGGATATAGATATTTATGGATATAGATACAGAAATGCTAAAAAATTAAACAAAAAAAAATTCCAAAAAGTATTCAAAATTTCTTTTGGATGATTTACTTTGTGATTGTTCAAAATGTTAAAGTTACTTTTTTTATTGTTGCTGTTTATTTTTACACACAGAGACTAATATATTTATACTTAAAAAGAGAAGTTGCTGGGAGCGGATGTGTCTCAAGCAGTCCAGTGCCTGCCTTCCACATGGGAGGTCCTGGGTTGGGTTCCTGGTGCCTCCTGAAAAAACAAAAACAAACAACAAGCAAAACAAATGAAAAAACCAACTCAGGGAAGCTAATGTGGCTCAGTGGTTAAGCGTTGGCTTCATGCATACGAGGTCCCGGGTTCAATGCCTGGCCCTGGTACCTCAAAAAAACAACAACAACAACAACAAAAAAGACAGAGAGAAGTTGCCTACCCCAGCCATTTATATTTCAATCAGTCAAACCATGAGATTTGAACGTATGCTGACATATGAACTCAAAAAAATGTAAAATTAATCTCAGTGGCAACTATAATGCTAGATGAATTATTCATCATGAGCTGAATTTTAAGGAAAAAACAATCTGATTGGATTCTTATACCTGTTCAAATCACAAGGACTCCTTCTTCCTTAGACAGCTTATTAGTGTATGATCTTCATCTTGGCATGAAATTAGTCCCTTCTCTAGTTTTGGTGGTAACAAAAAGTAAAAAGATATTTTGGCTTAAATGTTTGGAAACTTACTGTTACATCCCATGTGAATATTTCCTTTGACTTTTTGTTTTCAAATCATGCCTTTATTTATCATTCATTTTTTAAATTAAAACATTGATTCATTAATTTATTCATTCCACAGATGCTTCATTTGTGAAATGGGAACTTCATGCATCTGGATCAAGAATTTAAGAAAATTTCAAAACAGAGTAGGCAAACTCATCATAATCCCGGTCTTTAAAAATTCTCTCTTGACAATGGTAAATTTTTTTTTTTTTTAAAGATTTTATTTATTTATTCATTTATCCCCCCCTTGCTGCTTGTGCTCGCTGGGTCAGCCAACCACGCCATCCGGGTGGGCCTGCCCTCACCAGGAGGCCCCGGGAACCGAACCCGGGGCCTCCCATCTGGTAAACGGGAGCCCTACTGATTGAGCCACAGCTGCTGGTAAATTTTACCTGAATGCTGTGATCCTGGAAAACTGCGTAAGTTAAGAAATTTCTTACCCATTGTGTTACTGTCCAATACAATCCTAAATTCCCCTTGGCTTGACTAAACTTTTGTCAGTCTCTTTTCAGCTCTAGGTCCCTGACCTTCCTCACCTTGGCCCTTGTAGAATCTGGTAGAACATCATCTTCCTGGCTTTAATAGTAAACTCAAGAGATAATATCTTGTAATGGACACACACTGTTGCTTGACTTTCCCCTCCAGACCTCTTCCATTAGTTTCTACTCTCTTGCCCTCTGCCAGCAGAGTTGAGCCATCCCTCTCTTCCCTATTGTGATTGGTTTCTAGTCTCTCTCTTTCTCTATCACAGTAGCTTTCTGGACTCTTCTTTTCTATTGCATATAGCTTTGAATGAGGTCATCTTTGCCTGTTTATCATTTTTCTTTGACACACACTTACGGCTATTTTTGGCAAATTATGCTGCTCTTGTTAAAAAATTTTCCAAATTTACTCAAATATCTGGAATTCATACTATTCAGTGATATACATATTCCTGTTTTGAGTCTCCAGGTTTTCTAGAATGCTTTGCTATATATCATCATTTATGAAGTACTTATTAATTGCAAAGCACTGTATTAAATACCGGAAAATACATTCCCCACCTATTGTTTTTAGTTGCTTTAAATGTACAAATTCATTTAATCTTCATAGTTATCTTATGAGTTAGATAAATGCATTAAAATATTTCAGAGGAGGGAATTTAGGCTTGGGGATGTTAAATGACTTGGTTAAAATCACAAAGCTTCTAAAAACAGTCTGGCAAATTCTATCACCCTGCCCAATCCCCAATCAAAGGAAAACTGAACTTTGTCTTTGTCTTTTATGGACTTATGCCTTATCTTATTTTGAAAGCCAAATTTTTAGTTTGATATTAAAGTAATACAAATTAAATTTCAGTAATTTCATGTATATTTTAAAATTTGAAAATTAAATTTTGAAATTGTTATTTGAAATTTTTTAAAAACTCACCAGGATATTTTAAATATATAGCTTACTTTTACTGCCAAAATACATTCCATTTAAGCCTAATGTGGGTCCATGGAGAAAATATGTTTATGTTAATTCACAATTAAGGCTTTTTGAGCAAATCTTACTGAAACTTGGGATGTAGGCTAAAAGATAAGTGTTAAAGTTTAATTTAGAACTCAGTAAATATCAAGAACAAGAGATTTACCTCTTCAGATGCATGTGTTCACAGTTCACCTGGGGAACTGGGTGGGAGAGGATGTAACCTAGAACTAGGAAGCATTCCCTCAATTGCATAGGTGGAGACCCTGGTCTGATCTTTCCTATGAAGAGATTTGTTTGTACCCCAAACTATGAGGACCCTCAATCCTATCCCTTACATTTCCAAAGAAACTCTTTCAGAAGAGAATGGGAGACAGGTATTTCTCTTTCCTATATAAATGTTCACTTAATTTTTTCAGTGTCCCTCACCTACAATACGTTTGTGTTTCATTTCATTGTGTCACCATAGAGGGTAAGAATCAGGGCACCACAGAACCACTTTGTCATTATTTGCTATAAGTAAACAATAAAATTCCACTCTGCTCTAAAAACCTTGCCTGTGATTTTTGTTTGTTTTACTTTGTTTTAAACTTCCTTGAGCTTTTGTTGCTTCTGTAAGATTACCATTTTTAGAGTGCCTTTGTGAAGGTTAAATGAAAAAGTAGTTTTTAAATATTATTGCAATTTCTAAAAGAAAAACTATGGCAGGCAAGGCAATATGATAATTATGATGATGAATAATAAGTTGTAATTATTCAGTAAATTATCTTAGTGCCAAATATAATATTTTTTTGGCTCTCTTTTCCTCGTTCTTTATTTGAAAATACTTTTTTAAAGTTACAGAGTACATGTGCTAGATTTCTGAATTATTGCCAATCAAAAGGCATGTACATGATAACCAATCAATAAATGGTTTGGTGTATTTTCTATCATTATGGTGATGAATAGATGAGAAAGGAAGAAAGAAAGAAGGAAATCATGATTATTTTCAAATGATATTTAAAGGTATGGCAGTTGAGCAGAGAGTAATAGGAAGTCAGCCCCAGATGGCTGCCATTAGAGAAAAACATCCTTTTGGGATATGAAGCAGATTGCTACTATTTTATTTACTTCTAAAGGAGCCTTATTAGAAATATTTGATTTGGTATTATGGTAATTTTAATAGTGAAGATATTTTATGTTGATTAAAAAACATAAGAACAGAAATGAATTTAATTGCAACTGAGAAGATGTATATAGAAAGTGTGTGAATTAGGAAACTATTAATCCTAATAATCTGAAAGTAAAATAATGTTGCTTCCATCATTTAGACATGTCACAGACAGATGTGTTTATTTTTTTGTATGATTTTCTTTTGTTGGGCTTTTAATTTTGCTTGACTTATATTATGTCACCATTTTACTTTCAAAATACTTCACATCTGTTAAGGAAAATAGAAGCTCAGGTGGTAGCAATTAATGAAAAATGAACCTAAGATGTAGGTTCTTTAATTTTAAACAACAATATAAAGTTCCAAGAGTGCTAGAAAAAGTTATACTAATATCCTTAAACATATCCACCCACCAACCCACCTACACAGTCTTACAATCATAAATACACCATGACAAATCATATAAAATTCAATATTGGACCTTCATTTTTTAATTTATTGAACTACAAAGATATTAGGGCTTGTAATATCTTTGTGATAGGGATTTTTTTGTTTTGTTTTGTTTTTGTATAGATAGTAGGATGGATAAATTAAGGATCTACAAAGAAGAGGATGAAGAGACCTTGAAAGCACTGGGTAAGCGAAGAAAGCTGGCCATCTAGCAAAGTTAAGAGAAGCAGATAATGTGAAACTATTAGAACTAGAGAGAGTTAATAGAGTAATAAGTGATCAATGAATAAATTAACAAAATCTTTCCCAAAGTATTAAAAATTCAGTAGGAAAATAGAAAAAACATTCCATTTCTATTAGAAAAAATAAAAATAAAAATACTTAAATTAACCTAACATAAACTTGAAAAAATGGAAAGAAATATCAAATAATTGGATAATGAAATTTAATGTAGTAAATATGTACATTCTTCTTCAAAATGCAATGTAAATTTAGTGCTGTTATAACCAAAATATCAAAAGAACACTTTTAAATTAAGAAATTGTTTCAAAAAAAAAAAAAAAAAAAAGAGAGAAGCAGCAAATGAGCTATTTAGGGGTTTGAAGGTAAACTTTGCCTATATTTCATGTATATCTAGGTTGTTCCTAATATTTCTTACAGTTCAGTAGTCTACATGATGTAATATAACTGTGTGTGGAATAAAAATCTAAGATTAGATACTTTTGAGTTTCTCTTTTTAAGAAATCTTTCCAAAGGACCATATTAATTTATTTGCCTACTGAAACTAAATCCTTGTCTGAAAAACATTTTATAATAATTTCTCTTGAAACAGAGACACCCAGGTTAGTTGCCAACTTTTTTCCTTCTGAAATCTGCCCAAAACCCTCTTAAAATACCAACAGTGTTTAATATACTAACAACCATGAAAAAGTTCTTTTCCCTTTCCTCACCTTATTTGGCTTGAAATTACATATCCGAAACTATCAAAATATCTGGGTCCTATCTGACTACAAAGCCAAAGAGATTTCTTATCCTTGCATTTTTACTTATTTCAAGTACCATAATACCCTAGGATCATCAAGGTATAATAGTCCACTAGATGTGGTCTAAAGAGAGTCATATTTATCCCAAGGGCACAACATTTTTACTTTAGGAACAGAAGGTAAGCTAGATTAATTACTACATATTTAATCAGTTTTCAGGGCTTTGTGGGTCTAGAAGTTTTAAGAAACAGTTGTGTCATGAATTATGATAGTCTTAGACACATATTTCACACTGAAAAAGCTGGATTTCTTATACCTCCTTAGGGAAAAATTTAATGCTAATTACAAACTCATTTGTCCAGTCACTAATACTGCAGACACTGCCAATATTAGACATGGCAGAGGTAAAACAGCAAAGTCTATCAACCCAGAGATATTGTGCCAGAATATACAGTGTTCACAAGCTCAAGGAAATGATGCATTTGGAACAAGGTGCCTGGGGACCTAAAATTCCAGGGCTGATTTTTCCATTGGTATTCAAATACTTGTTTGCCAGGTGCTAAATTACTTTTACAGAGAGTAGTGTTTTTTTGAT
The DNA here is from genome assembly GCA_026826555.1 of Tolypeutes matacus. Classification (NCBI taxonomy): domain Eukaryota; kingdom Metazoa; phylum Chordata; class Mammalia; order Cingulata; family Chlamyphoridae; genus Tolypeutes; species Tolypeutes matacus. The sequence goes on along the minus strand of JAKSZT010054334.1, from coordinate 38,812,193 downwards.
TCTTAGACTGTGTGTTACGTGGTGATTTATAGATTTCAATATCTTACCCTCAATATGGTTTCACAATATTCTCAGAGAACAATTTTATGAAACACGATTAAAAACAATTGAACAAGGTATTCTTGGATGCGTGGTTAGATATGGTTAGATAGTAGCAATTATGATAAATTAGGTACTATATATTGAATGAGTGCTATCTATCATGCAATAGACATATTACTCCCAAATTTTTAATACATGTTTTACCAAAAGACAAAAAGTTACCAGAGTAATCAAAGCTGTAGCCTTATTGCAGAAGGAACTTCTCAAGCAGGTCTCACCACGTGGGGAGCAGATATACATTGATTAGCATTGTTAAATAAAATAAAATGTCTGCCTATATTGGAGTTGCTGGGAGTAACCCCCTTTTCTGAGAAATGGCAAGGACTTTTTAGAGAATAAAAATTGACCTGGCACAAATCAGATAGAAAGTGGAACATTCCCAATAAACTGTAATTTGAGCAACATTAAATGATAAAATGGTCTCAGTCCTGTAGGAAAAGCCTATTAAACATGGACAAATATACCATATTAACCAATGTATACCTATTTCCCACTATGTAAGACTCTCCTATGTAATAGGAAGCTTAAATGTCAGCCAATCATTGTAACCTCCCACTTGAAATCCTCTAATTGCCTTTTGAAGCCTCTCTAACCCACTCACCATCTTGAGGCTCTCATTTCTCAGTTTGAGATCTTCCTGCTCAAGGAGTTTCTCTTTCCATAAATCTGCAGCTTGATGATATTGGTGACTTTGCCTCTTTTGACATTATGGTACGCTTATCCATTTTGATAAGCTATCTCTGCTGAACCTAAACTGGTTTATCACCAGTGTGGCTTATCTGTAATTCTGTAGGGTGCTTTCCATTGTTTCTTTTTTATCAGACAGCCCCTGAAGGTCAATTGTTTTTGACTTCTGAAATATCATTTTTCAGAAAAGGGTCCCTCCAGGAAACACTCAATGCACACAATTTTATTTTATTTTATGGTGTTGTTACTTAATTTAGAGTTGAAGATAGTGAGGAATTATGGGAGTCACCTAGCACCACATAATTAGTAAATGTTAGAAGACAAATTTCAAGTCAAGTATGTCTGTCTCCAAGCTTATAATATTTTCCCTATACTGTGTTGCTTTCTCATTCCCTGGACCATGGCACAAATGAATGGTGACATTTTAATTTGTCCATCCCATATGTAGCAAATGTACTGCAGTAACTATCTGGAAAATAAACTAATAAATTATGCATTGCTTAAGGAAGCCCAATACAAAGAAATGGCATGATCAGATTTCTAAAAATAGAGCTGAAATATTTATTTTCCTGCATAAAATGAAATAAAGGCAATTGTCGTGCAATAAAATAAATGGAAACCATTTTTGACATATTAGAAAGAGTCATTTTTTTCTGAAAGAACTATTCAGCTCGTTCATTTAAAAAATAATTTCATTAATTAAAATATATCTCAAATGGGAAAGATAATTGTAGAAACTTTCTGTATTTAGGCAGTCTGTGCTGTAGAAAATGTGCCATTTATTTAGTTTAGTATGCGTAAGAACTACACAGGTTCCCTTTTCTTCATTATTTGGAACTACAATATCAGGCCCATCAAAACAGAAGAAAAGGCCAAGCCTGTGAGGCCTAGGGGTCCTTCAGATTTCAAAAGAAAAGCATCATATTTACAGGGACTTGTGCCCTGGGTACTTCTCCTTGCAGCAGCATTTAACTGAAGGATTTAAGATCTAGAATTGTAGCCTTGTAGCCAGGTTTCAATAATTCCTCCAGGTTAGCAGCAGCATGTCTGCTCATATCCCATAGCTCCCTGTGGGATCTCTCAGTAACAGGAAAACCCTGCTTGGATGCTGATTATTCGCCAAGCCTTGCTCTGCATTCTATCACCATCCAGACATAAATAAACACTCTTTGACTGAGTGATCAGGAAATTGGGTAAGGGTGGGGGTGGGACAGAGAGGAGGGTGGAGAAGAGGATGGAGGTACAAGGTTTTAAAAGGAAAAAATTTTGGCTTCACAGCTGTACTGGGTAAAGGTAATTTTTCTCAAATTTTTTGCTTGTCTATCAGGTTCATCAATATTTTTGGTAAAAAGTATAAAGTCAGCTGTTGTTCAAATTAGGGAGAGTTGAGATGTACAGTGGTACCTCAGTACCTTGGTACTTGTTAATTGGTTCCAGGAAGTGCCACGAGTACCAAAAACAATGAGTAACAATTTTTTTTCCATTAGAAATAATGTAAATAAATTTAATGTGTTCCTAAACCAAAGACAATGCACATTTTAAATGCAATATGTAAAAAGATAGGGCTGTATATCATTACTTTACATTGAAATAAACCTAAAAATTAATAAATACTTAGACTAAGTAAAATAAAAACTTCACTTTACCTGTACTGAGAAGAGTCCATGGCCTAATGGGATGGTGGGAGGAGAGTGGTGAGGAGGAGAGGTTACATGGAGTGTTGCTTGGAAGGAGAGCCCCCCTCCAATAGAGCATCGGACACTTGCACTGCAGGTGTTCTTTCTCTTTTCTGCCTTTTCTCAACTTGCACCACAGGCTCTGACACCTTCACTAAAAACTTATCCAATGAGGACTGCTTCTGTCTTCTTTTCAGAATGCCTCAAAAAGTGTGAAATTGTTTGGTCATTCAATAAATTCACATTTCTGCTTGTCAGAGCTTTGTCCAGATGGTCCTTCTCCACAAAGTTTTGAACTTCTGCCCATTTTGCCCATATTTCTTTTATCAAGGAACTAGGGACAGCCTCCCTTATCTTCTCCTCACCTGAAGAAATCTCTTCAGCCACCCCTTGTTGCATCTCCTTCTGTAGTTCCTGCAGCTCCTCAGTGCTGAGCTCTTCATGATGTTCCACTACTCACTCCCTACCAACAAGCAGCAATAATCTCCAGACCCATAGATTGGCCCAAAGATACAATATCCTCCTGCACAACTGTACCCTCTGTACCTGCAGTCTTGGGGTCAGCCTCCCAACCTTTGAAGTCTCTTTGATTCAGAGCTTCTGGCCACAAATTCTGGTCTGGTAAAATGCCTCTTCCTCTTTTGTGATGTAGGTTCTACTTGGCATTTTTTCCAAAAAATTCTGGTCTCATCACAGTTAAAAACATGGTGGAGAATAGAACCCTCAGTCTCTACATAGTCTTGAAATTCACTTATGAATTCATAAGCAGCATTTAAAAAAATTTTTTAAACTTATCAATTTTATTGATACATATTAATAAAGCATACAATTTATTCAAAGTGTTAAATCAATGGTAATTCATATAATCACATAGTCCCATGTTCATCACTTCAATCATTACTAAGCTATTTTCATTATTATTATTTATTATTATTATTATTCAATAATAATAATAAACAGACAAACAAACAAGGAAATTCCTCACCTCTCAATCTCTGTTTCCCCTGCTGTACGTAGCTGCTATTTCTGGCTCTTCTTGTACAATTATTAATTGCTTATTAAGCAGTTTTATTGATATATATTCACATACCATGTGGTCTATCCAAAGTGTATAATCAATGACTTTTTTTTAATCTGTTATAAAAGACCTTTACTGTAAAATTGTAAAATAAATGGAAAAATAGATTGAAAGAAATTACAAATTTTAAAAGAGAGTGCAAGGCCAGGTTAGATTTAATATAATCAATTATAAAAAATAGATACTATAGCAACAAACTTATAAATATAAATAATAATTCAAATAAATAGAAATTAATTATAGCATAATTATAATTTGTATATTATAGCTCCAACTATTGGACATAATAATCTCTAAGAATGAAATAAATTATTGGTTTAGTCATTTAATTTCTGTTTAGGCCATAAATTCTTTCTGGATAATCAAATTTCAATTTGGGAATTCTTCACATCTTATTGGAATGAATTACAGCAGATAACAGTATATTAATTCATAATTTTATGAGGCAGAAAAACCCAAAATCTTTTTCAACAGTAGTCATGCTAAATCCTTATTGGTCCAGATGGATTATATTAATTAACAAGTATGCATAAGAAAGGGATAAAGAAACATGAAGTGTCCAAAAAATATATCTTTTCTCCAGTCCTCCTCAATTAAAAACAAGTATTTATTTTGTATGAAGAAACTTACAGAATACTGATCACAGGAACAATTTGCCCATTGCACTGAGTAATTATTGTTCATATACTATAATATTGTTATTTTACATTTATCTGGTCTACTTCATCTCTTTTTTGTTCACTATTTGCATGGAATATTTTTTCCAACCTTTCACTTTTAACCTGGTTGTGTCCCTACATCTGAGGTGGGTCTCTTGTAGACAACATATAGATAGCTCACATTTTTTAATCCATTCTATCAATTTATGACTTTTGATTGGAGAGTTCAATCCATTAACATTCAGTGCTATTACCGTAAAGGCACAACTTACTTCTTCCTTTTTGTCCTTTGGTTTTCTGTTCTCATCCTTTAGTCTTCTTATCCTTTAGTTTTCCCTTCCTAATAATCTTCATTTCTAAACTTTTCTCAAAATCTTTCATCCTTGTTCTTTTCTTTTCAGGCTGCAGCACCCTTTCATATTTCTTGTAAATGTAGTCTTTTGGTAGCATATTCTATCAGTTTTTGTTTGTCTATAAAGACTTTGAAATAACCCTCATTTTTGAAGGACAGCTTTGTTGGATAAAGAATTCTTTGCTGGATACAGGTAAGGTTCTTCTTTCAGTACCTTAAATACATCATACCACTTTCTTCTCTCCTCCATCGTTTCTGATGAGAGGTCGACACTTAATCTTATTGAGTTTCCCTTGTATTTGATGCTTTGCTTTTCTCTTGCTGCTTTCAGAATCCTCTCTTTATCTCTGATATTTGTCATTCTGAATAGTAGGTGTCTCGGGGTAGGTCTATTTGGATTATTCTCTTTGGGGTGCATTGTCCTTCTTGGATATTGATATTTATGTCCTTCATAAGGATTGGGAAGTTTTCAGTCATTATTTCCTCAAATACTCTTTCTGCCCCCTTTCCATTCTCTTCTCCTTCTGGGGCATCAATAATGAAAATGTTTGTGTGTTTTGCATTATCATGCAATTCCTTGAGACTCGATTCCATTTTCCCATTCTTTTCTCTTTCTGTTCTCCTGTCTTTTCCAGTTTAGACATCCTGCTTTTGAAGTCACTAATTCTGTCTCCAAGCAATTCAAAACTGCTCCAATGTGCCTCTAGTGTATTTTTAATCTCATCCATCGTCTTTCATTTCCAAAAGGCCTGTTACTTTTATTTTCAGTCTTTCAAAATGTTCTTTATACTCTCACAGTGTCTTTTGCTGGGGTAAAACCCCGGGCTTGCTGCAGCCAACTGAAAGGAACTGACATCTTTCTTCCTGTCAGCTGTTTCAAGGGAAAAAGGAGGGGAGGTCAGGGTGCTTTCCTTCAGTGTATTCAGCCAACAGATCCTGCTTTGAATCTTCACTCTGGAGATTCAAAACAGGAACACAGGAAAGCCAAGACTGGAACACGTAAGTGGAAAGGTGTGCCATCTGCTCGCCCGTCTGAAAATTGCATGGACAAAAACTGTTCACACCCTCTGTATGCAATCCCTGGCAGAAAATCTGCACTCCAATTGTGAATTTCTAGCCTGATTTTGAGAACTTAAGCTGGGCAGTTTTAAAGACTGAGAATAAGTTGAACCAAATATCCAAGAAAAGCTATGGGAAAAAAATAGGCAAGAGAGAGAAATTGGCCATCAGAGTAAATTCACCAACATATTCAGATGCCTAGACATCAGCAAAAAATTACAAGCTATACTAGGAAATAGATATGGTCCAGCCAAAAGAACAAACCAAAGATCCTGAAGAGATACAGGATTTAAAACAATCAGTGATAACAACACAACTCTCCTGAATTACTTCAAAGAATTTATAGAAAATATGACTGAAGCAGCCTTTTTACTAGCACTCGCTGCCTCGCGACGCTATGAATGCTGGTCATCTTTTCATATAAAACCAGCCTTGGCTGGCCTTAAAACATCTAACAGTCTCATCACTCTGTTCCAGTTTGTTTTTTGAAGGAGCGGCATGCAACACTTTTGTTTTTCCACATATTATGGCTCCTGATACACAATACACTGTTGTCAGAAAAATTCTTCTCATTTATCCAAATTAATAACAGCTTTTCAACCTCCTCCAGTGTTTGGGAACATTGCTTTGTTACTGCTTTAACTCCTTTTGCAACACCAGACTTTTTTTTTTCCCCCTTCTTTATTCATAATGATTGTGGAGACCACTGTTCTAGGCATACCATATTCCCTAGCAAGATCAGTAATGTGAATATTGCTCTCATATTTATCTATTATTTCTTTATTTTGCTCAATGATGGTGCAAAGCAATTTTCTTTTCTGCTCAGTGCCATCACTGCTCAAATTTTTTAGGACCCATGATGAGGAAAAAATTACAAATATATACAAAATGACCGCAGAAGCTAAGGCAAGACTGCAATGGTATGTGCACAGGGCAAGAGCTACCTATGATCAATGCATGACTCTTTGTTACAGCAGGAAAGGGTAGCTAGCCATGAGGCAACTGACACTGACAAGTTCTAGCTTGCACATGGAGTACCAAACAAATGTTGAGTACCTGGACAATATTTATGCGTCAAAATGTGTCAAGTACCAAATTCAATGAGTTTCAAAGCAGTCTAATACCAAGGTATGACTGTAGTTCAGTTAAAAAGGGCAAAAAAAATCACAGGAGAGATTCAGATAAACAAAAATGAGAGACCACAAAGGGAGACGTGCAAAGGGAGTAAATGAAAAATACTTAAAATGGAAGAAAAAGAGATTAACAAAGGAGAATTTACACCCATTATGCAATGGGTTAAAACTTTAAGGGCTTCATGATCTAAGAAGAAAAAAATTAATAATTATGATAAATTATTACACTCCTCAGTTCCAATTTGTGGTGCTTTGCCTCTCCTTAACAAGAAAATTAACGTCTTTTCAATTTTCTTTTCTCAAAAACACAGGGCTCATGGATACTACATTACATGGTTCTAAAATATCAATTTAATATTATAATATAAATCTACATGAGGAGGAATTATTGTTCTCTTTATATAAAATAACAAATACTCATATTATTTGTATGGTGTGGCATAAGTTAAATGTTTGAGAGATGCCATCCTGACAAACTTAAACAATTACGCGTTTTTAGAAATCCACATTTTTAATTCTCAGGCTTGGAGAATGTGATTTGATGTTAAAAGAATATAACAGTTGGAAGAGAAAGCTTTTAGTCAGACTGAAATTTGTCCAAATCATACCCTACTCTTATTATTTGTGATGATATGCAAATTATTCTAACCCTAGGTTTAATTTTCTCATCTTTAAAATGGACACTAAGTAGTACCTATCTCTTAGAGTTATTTTGTGAGTAAATTAGTTAATGAATATAAAACATTTTTCACAGAGGTTAGCATGAAGGAGCTGTATATAACTAAATGTCTAAAATGTTATTTGCCATTACTATTATTATTTTAAATGCCATCTATCTGAAGCACAAATCTTTATCTCTAGCTCTAATTTCCTCCTTGAGCTATAGGTTTCTATCCAAATGTTTTCCACATTCCCAATTGGGTACAAGGCAGAGCTCATATTAAGTATATATAAAAATCTCTATTCCGACTCTTGCCTAATCTTTTGCTCCTCTTATCTTCCCATCAGACTGAACAGTACCACTATTCCAAGTGTTGCCAACACCAAAAATGTAAGAGTGATCCTTGCTCCTTCTCTTATTCTGATGATCCACATCTAATCCGTCAACAAATCCTCTTGGCTTTGGATCCCATACGTAGTCTGAATCAAACTAGTTCTTACCATTACAACCGAAAAAAACATAGACTTCTGCCTGCATCATTTTGACTTACACGATAACTTCATAACTGGTATCATTCTTTCCAGTTTTTCACAACCACATTCTATTTTCCATACAGAAGCCAGAACATTCTAAAATGTTCACCTGATATGTCACTTCCCTGCTTAAATCTTTCCAGGGTTTTCCTATGGCTATTAAATTGAATTTCCAAATGTTCACCCTGACTAACAGAACCAGGCATTATCATGTATCTGCTGCCTTCCTCTGCTGCATCATCTGCTAGCACTCTTCTCCTTGGTCACCCTGTACAAATCACAATAGTCTTCCTCCACTCCCTTTGTTTTTCTTGTAGCTTATTTTTTCTTTTCCCGAGTAATGATAGCTAACATTTATTGGGTGTTAAGTATGATTCAGACACTGCTATAGACATTTAACCTGAGTTCATTTAATCCTCTCAACAACCCAATAAGATGGGTAAAATCATTAGCACAATTTTATGCTAAAGAGAGAGGGGGCTTAATAATTTTCCCAAAGTCACAAAGTTAGTTAATTACAGAATCTAATTTCAAAACCTAAGTATTCTTCCCAGAGCCAGCTTCCTTCATTCTACCCTATGCTCATTATTCCATTTGTTTTTAAAAATTTATTTTATTCATTTCTCCCCCACTTCTTTGTTGTTTGCACTCCCTGGCTTCTCTCTGTGTCCGTTCATGTCGGCTATCTGTGTCTGCTCGTCTTCTTTTTAGGAGGCACTGTGAATCTATCCCAGGACCTCTCATGTGGAAGAGAGGCACTCAATTACTTGAGTGACCCCTGCTTGCTGCTTTGTTTCATCGTGTTTCCTCTTTGTGTCTCCGCGTTTCATCATCTTGTTGTGCCAGCCCATCAGGTTAGCTCTCTATATTACTCTTCTTCTTTAGGAGGGACCAGGAACCAAACCCTGGACCTCCCATGTTGTAGGCAGACACCCAAATGCTTGAGCCATATCCGTTTCACCATTATTCAACTTGTATTTACTTTTCTGTCCCTTGCAGTACTTCTACACTGCAATCTTGTAATTATTCTTAAATAACATTTAGTAAAGGTGCTTAACTTTGGTTCTTGTTCTTCAATATTGCCTTCCAATCTGGCCCTTTGAATTTTCTTATAAATTTGAGAATCAGCCTGTCAAATTTGATCAGAACTGCAGATAATCTATAGATCATTTTGGAGAAAATTAATATTTTTACTATATTGAGTTTTACAAACAAGAACATGCTTTATTCATGTTCTATTTGGCTCTTTTCACATTTCTCTCAGAAATGTTTTATAACCTTCAGCATAGAAATCTTCCATATCTTTTGTGAGATTTCTTTCTCAACCTTTAGTAACTTTGATGGTATAGGTTTTGAACTTTCAATTTCCAATTATTTAATTTTGGTATATAGAAATAGAATTGATTTTTGTATATCGATCATGTATTCAACAACCTTACTAAATTCACTAATTCAAATAGAATTGATACATTTTATATTTGCATTTATTTATTTATTTATTTATTTATTACTGATAGTAAAGATGAGGTTTCTGGATCAAAGGCAGGTGATAATTTACTTAAGAAATAGCTTAGTGCCAGCTTTTCAAGCCTCATTTTCTACCTTTGGGTTACCTATTGAGAACCAGATGGACCCTGCACATGCAAAGCGGGAGGGAGGTAATCTACTCTACAGGAGAGAACCCCAGAAGTATGAATCTTATTAGAATTTGTATATGGCAACTTACAAAGTTACACCATTTCTCTCCCAGGGAAGAGAGAGAGAAGGAAAGAAAGAGAAGAGACAGAGATAAACTGAAAGAGAGAGAGAGAGAGAGAGAGAGAAAGAGAGAGAGAGAGAGAGAGAGAGAGAGAGAGAGAGAGGAGAGAAACCTTATCTTTCCAAGATAAACAAAGTAGTTTTCTCAGGAGACAAGTTGGGAATATCTCGTATTCAATCACCCTTCAGAATTTAAATGAATAGCTCTAGGGGTCTTAAACCTCTTATGCTCTCTGGGTTCCTTCACTATCCCTAACTTCCAAGACTTGTTTGCCAGTCAATCATCCTTTATACCAGGTTGCCAGTAATTCTTGCTCTGAAACCTAAATGCAGAAACATGGAAATATTCACATCTTATCCCAAGCAATATATCTGTATATTTCCTTTTGAATTTTCTTTGTATACAATCATTTCATCTGCAAATAATGAGAGTTTAATTTTTCTGTTTCAAAAATTATAGTTTTAACAAAATTTTCTCCTCTTTTTTGTACTGCCTTGGACCTCCATTAGAGTGTTTAATTGATAGGGCATTCTTTTCTCACTTATGATCTCAGAGGAAAGTGTTCAACATTTCTTCATTAAGTGTGGTGTTTGCTATAAAGTTTTTCTAGATATTTTTCATATGATTCAGCATATTGCTTTCTCATTTGTTAAAAATTTGTATATGACAAATGAGTTAAATTTTGTTAAATATTTTTCTTCATGTTTTAAAAACCGTATTATTATCTCATTATTTTCTTCTAATATGATGACTCATTGTTCCTTAATATTTAGATATCAAAGTACCCTTTTATTCCTGGAATAAACTCCACTTAGTCACAATATTTTATCTTTTTATAAATCATTGAATTCAATTTGCTAATATTTCTTTCAGGATATTTGTATGTAAATTCATGAGATAATCTGTACTATTTTTTTCCTTTATTGTCCTTGTCAGATTTTTTTATCTTGGTTATGATGGTTTCAGAAAACTATTTGTGAAATGTTCCCTGTACTACTAGTCTCTGGAAGAATTTCTGTAAGTCTGATGTTAGTCTTCCTTAAATATACAGATGAATTCATCAGTGAAGACACAGTTCTGGGGTGGTTCTTTCTCTTATTTACTTCTCTTTACTTCTTTGGGGTTAATGCTATTAAGATTCTTGAGGAGCAATAACTAGGGATGCATTTGGAAAAAGACGTTGCACAAAAGGGGGAGATATTAAATACAAATGAGTTTTTATGGCTAAGAGATTTCAAAGTGAGTTAGGAGGTCATTCCAGAGGTCACATTTATGCACATCTCAGGAGGATCTCATGGACTGCCACAGTAAACAGTGTCTCAAGCAGACACTGTTTACTCTAGACACTATAGGAAGAGCAGACAATCCCAGGAATTCATCACCCTATTATTGAGCCTTACCTTGGTAAGTATGGTAATCTATCACATCAATGTATAGAAGTTAGACTCATTTATAATTTTCTTACACATGGTCTTATTCCCCTTTTATTTTAATCTATAATTAGCACTACACCTATTAAATATGTGTCCTAGAGACTTAAAACTTCCAAGTGTTCATATGACAGTTGAGCCCTGAATCTCAGCAGAGTTGCAAACAACACCTGCTCTCCAGTTCATTGGACTTTCCCAGGACAACTAACAAAAGGATGAGGATGAACAACACCCATCCCCCAAAAAACAGAGAACACCTACAATTGCAATTAAGACAGTTCCATCCATATGCCCCATGGGATCTAAGCCTCTTCTCAATTGAAGCCAAAGTGGGCATCACCATCCCCAAATCCTCAAGACTGAGAAATGAACAAACATAAGGGGGATCCAACTATGGGCTAAAGTAGACTTATTATTATTCTAGTAATGGAAGAACTTGTAACATTGATATAAAAGCAGTGGTTAGCAGAGGTTCTGAGGGAAGGGAGAGGGAAGAATAGATGTAACTTTGGAATTGTTCTGCCTGAAATTATAATAATGGATACAGGCCATCATATATTTTGTTGAAACCTATAAAATTGTGTGGTGTCAAGTGTAAACCATAATGTAAACCATAGACCAAAGTTAGTAGCAATGCTTCATTATGTGTTCATCAATTGTAACAAAAATACCACAAAAATGAAATATATTGTTAATGGGGAAAATTGTGGGAAGTGGAGGTGGTGGGGTATGTGGGAATCCTCTATAGTTTTGATATAGCATTTATATAACCTAACATTTCTTTAAAATAAATAAAAATTTAAAATAATGATAAAGAAGATTCTTGAGATACAGATTAGATCATTGATTTTCAACCCTTAAATATATTTACTTATGGCTATGCATTTCCCTTAAGCTTATCTGCATTTGTCTTAGTTTTGTTATATTGTATTTTTTTGTTATTTTGTATTTTCATTAATATCCAAAATATTTTCTAATTGTTTTTAACCATTGATTATTTATGTTTGTTATGCTATTTTTACTAATTTTACTAATTTAATTACACTGGGGTCAGAGATCATATTTTAAATTATTGAAGTCTTTATGAATTTTATTGGGGTTTATTTTATGAAAAAGATGGTAAACTTAGTAAATGTCTTATGTGTTCCTCAAAAGAAGATATATTCTCTCTTTGTTAGATACTATGTTCTATATATTTCAATTAGGTCAGTTTTTATGTATATTGTTAAGATATTTTATATCCTTACTGATTATTTGTGTGTTCATATATCAGCACACAGGCCACAGATTTATATTGTTTTACAGTTTGGTTTACTGTGTTTAATTATAGAGAATAAGTGACGGTGATTTGATTCATTTTCAGAAGATATTTTCAGGGCATACCAATAGCCTTTCTGATAGTTACATCAAAATATGAAGTCAAGAAAATAATGAGAAAATAGAGAGAAACTTCCAGGGAAGATGGCAGAGTAGGGAGATCCAGGATTCAGTCCTTCCACCAAAACAACTATTAAACAGACAGGAACTGTACAAAACAAGTGCTTTGAAATTCCTGAGGCTAGAAGAACACTATACAGAATCCAAAGAAAAGTGGAAGGAAGAAGCTGATAAATTATGGTAAAGAACTGTAAATTGCTCTCTCCATGTGGTGGCTACCAGCACCCATCCCCCAGTCTTTCATCAGGCCTTCACGTGCTCCAGTTCCTGGCTAGTGGCAGCTGACAGGAAGGGACAAAATCTTCTTCCCAAGAACATGGGTATGTATAGCCAATCACTGATCACAGCTTTTGATTAGCCAAGCTGGATAGCTGGGTACTGGCTCTGAGGGCAGCTATTGTTTCAACTCATCCTGGAAAAGGGCAGGGGCAGTCATTGTTTCAGCCCTGCCCCAGAGAAAGACAATGGCAGCCAATGTTTCAACTTTCCTTTGACAAGGGCAGAAGCAATGGAGATTTTCAGAAGTAAGGCTTTCTCAGGGTTGCTGGGGAAATTTAAGACAAAGGGCTTCATTTGCGAAGCAGGTCAAGAAAGCTCAGCTTTGGGGAGCCAAGGGAGAAGTTGTTGGTGCCCTTCCTCACCCTTCCCACAGGGCACTTTAGACTGGGCCTGTTCCCCGTTTGGGGCAGTTTGAGATTATTTATGAACCCCTAAAAAGAGAAGGATTATGTTTGTAAACTGGTCTCTTCCTCTGTGTGATACCCTTTAATTATATTAAATTCAAAGGTTTTAAGTTTACTTAATTAAGTCAATTTAGGGCCTTTGATTAGACCCTGTCAGTAGGGCATGACTCATGGTTGAGTCTCTACCTCCTTAGTGGGCTGATATAAATGGACACTCACTCAAGAAGACACAGGAAGAGAGAGAGCTCCATAGATATGGAAGAGGAGACTGCTCTGTCATGTTTGATCCTGGGGCCCTTGGGAGATTTGAGCCATTTTCCTGGTAGTTTGTAGTTGAAGAGAATAGAGCAGCTGAGAAGATGATAAGGCCTGGAAAAAAACAGGCCCTATGCCAGACTTATATAGGAAGCCTTAAGAGATGAACCCTATGCCATGCTACAGCTGAGATTGGAAGAAGCTGAGCCAAAGGACCCTTAAGAGAAAGAAGGCTTGAAAGACAAGACAGAGATCACCCACTATCTTTCTTCAAAACATGACAACAGACTTTGGTGAGAAAGCAACCTTGAGTTGTACTGTTTAGGGCCTTGTAACTGTAAGCTTCTACCCCAAATAAATATCGTTTATAAAAGCCAACAGATTTCTGGTACATTGCATCAGCACTGCTTTGGCTGACTAATACACTCTTTGTGGATCTCTGGCCCAAATTTATCTGGGATAGACCAAATTGGTAAAGTACTCTGGATGGTGACTTTCCACCCAGAATTTGCCTTCTTGGCAAAAGCAGCATGAGAAAATGAAAGGGTTCAAAACATTATAGAACCTGCCAGACTGTTAAAAAGCCTGTCAGTATCCAATACACATGAGAGGGAGCATTGTTCCCTGGGAAACAGAGGAGCAAAAAACTCTTGCAAACAATAGAAATCCAAGACAGCTAACAAGCAAAATCCCAAGACAAGACATGGGCCCAGAAAAACAGGGAAAACCCTGTGAAGCGGGTTAGTTCAGAAAATGGGAAGACAAGTCTAAAACCTGGCAGAAAAACATGGCCACAAAACACATGGCCATGGAACACTGCCTGGAAACCCTCTGATGGAAAGACCCCAACAGAAGGCTGCTGGAAGAACCCTGTGAGAAGCCAGCCATGAGAACTCCAATCGGAATGAGATTTCATCTGGGGTCGAGAGAAATCCCCAGATATGCTTAAGGGGCATCATCATTGGGCCCCTTGGGGAACTGACATATGGGTTAATCAATCAGATAAGCAAACAGCTGGGACCCCTACCCTAAACATTAACAAGGGGAGGAATAATTAATAGCTTAAAAAGTAACCACAAAAGCCAAATCTCTCTCTCTGCCTAGAGGTGCCCACATCTACATCTGGGGTTCTGTAATCTTTTATTTTCTCCTGTTTCTGTTCTCTTCTCCCATTTTCTCAATAAACTACTGGGTTAATTAAACCAACATGTTCTTAAATTCTTTTATGTAACTCAGCCAAGAACCTTGAGGAATCCAGCTTCATTTGGTGAGCCAGCTAGGAGTTCTATAGACGGGTAACCTTCACCAACCCTGGTGAGGACTGGTGAGTCTAAACAATTAATTATAGTCTGTTTAATGTCCTCTTTTGGCTATCCATTTTAAACATGTCTTCCTACAAGCCCACACAGGACATAATCCCTGTCCAAGAGCAGAGGCTGGAGCACAGAACCCCTCCACATCCACGGTGCATGCCCAGGCTTGTTAGACCTGACCCCAGCCAAGAGGGTGGGTGTTCAGGGTGAGGGTGCAAAGCAGTGTCCTGCTGAGACAGGATCCTGGGTCTAGCTTTGAGGGCAGCAGGGCCAACTTTTCCAGCCTGAATGGGGCATCTTCCCTCTAAAGCCCTAACTTTTTTAGCAGCCCATCCTGCATATAGCTGTGGGGGTGGCAGAAAGCCAGAGGCTTGTGCTCCTTCTGGGGAGCCTAATCTCGTGTATGTGCCTCCCTGTTCACCCATACCTTGCCAGTCCACCTTCCTACAGACCCCACCCTGCTCCCAGGTCTGGGAAGGGGTGTGAGAGTGGTGGTGGGCAGGGCTGAGGCAGATGCCATGGGGCAGTCCGTGTTCCTTTTCCCAATGGGGTCACAGGCCAGGTGCTGCATTTGTACTACAGCTTCAGTCCACATCTAATCTTCCTACTACTGCTTACCTCATTTCAGGTTTGTTCAATACCTTGGATTGTCTTAGAAACTGAAAATGCATTTGCTAGTGCACCTTTGGTTCCATTCATGGCACAGGAAGGTTCTGTTCCTTTCCCTTCTCTCCCATCCTCCCCAGGATGCCCTGATTTTGACTTAGGAACCCTGAGGCAGTTGGTTAGAATAATTGATCTCTAATCTCTTAATGGACTTGTAATGTCTGGTTTAACTGTGAAATTCCCTCCCAATTAGGGCCTAAAAATGTGGCCCTTTCTTAGGAAGAATCATATATTTTGGGAGCTTTGTTTGGAGGGTGACAGCACCAAATATCTCCTATAAACTTGGCTTGGCAGCTTTGGTCCAAATGCCAGGTACAGGCATCTGCCAAGACCTAGTTCTGCCATGTGAATTCCCAGTGGTATGGATCTGATTTCTCAGGATGCTGAGACCAGAGCAACAGCTCCAAACATCCCCCAAAAGCCTACATGATCCCATAGTGTGTGTGTATATATATGTATATATTATTTATTTATTTATTTATTTATTTATTTATTTATTTATTTATTTATTATTGTGGGTAAAAATCAAATTTTTCACAATACACACCAATATTTGTAAAATGATATATATATATATATATATATATATATATATGCATATATGTGCATTTGCTTACAAAAATGTTATTTAAATATATATATATTTTAAAGGTGCTTAACTTACCTAAATATTACATGGAACCTACAGGGATTCCCATATTCCCCACCTCCCACACCTCCTGCCACATCCCACACAAACATCTCCCACAAGTGTGGCCCATCACCCTCAATGGACTTACACATCCTGAGGCCTTGCCATCAACCATAGACCACAGTTCACATCATAGATCATACTCTCTCCCACACAGTTATGAATGGTGTGTGCTGATTTAAAATGGTCTACATCCATTACCACAACGGCACTCAGGGCAAACTCCAAATCCTGAAGAAGCCCCTGTATTTCAACTGCACATCTGCTCCCTGCCCCGAAAGTGTCCAGTGGCCACTGGCTCCACCTCACTGTTATAATTTCTTCCATTGCTAGAATCACTATATGTGTACAACAGAATACCATTAAGTCCACTCTAGTCCATAGATTCATAGTTACATGCCCTGGGTATTTAAACCTGCCCTTCCTAATCTACCTAATCTACCCACCTGTCAAAGTTGCACCACCAAACCCAGTAATATCACTACCCATCTGTCCTATCCTTCAATATGCAACTATACTCTATCCCTTTACCATAGATTATGTCCATATGGGTGATGGCTCAAAGCCTGCTCTTTTTCTCTCCCTTGTTAAGCCATCTTTCAGACAGTCATTCTCAGAGACTGCTCACTTTCCTCAGTTCAAATCAGTGAGGTCATATACTGTTCATCCTTCAGTGCCTGGCTTGCTTCATTCAACATAAGGTCTTCAAGACTCATCCACGTTATTCCATGTGTTAGCACTATATTCCTTCTTACAGCTGAGTAATATTCTATTGTATGTATGTACAATATTTTGCTTATCCATTCATCTGTTGATGGGCACCGGGGCTGATTCCAACTTTTGGCAATGGTGAACAATGCTGCTATGAACATTGGTGTGCATATATCTGTTTGTGTCTTTGCTTTCAGTTCTTCTGGGTATATACCCAGCAGTGGAATTGCTGGAACATACAGAAGATCTATTGTTAGTTTTCTGAGGAACCACCAAACTGTCCTCAACAGTGGCTGGAACATACCACAGTCCCACCAGCAATGGATGAGGGTTCCTCATCCATTCCAACATTTCTCCACATCCTTTCCAACACTTGGTGTCTCCTGTTTTTTTAATATCTTCCATTCTGATGAGTGTAAGATGGTATCTCATTGTATTTTTGATTTGCATTTCCCTTATAGCAAGCGATGTTGAGCATTTTTTCATGTGCTTTTTAACCATTTGTATTTCTTCCTTGGAGAAGTGTCTGTTCAGGTCACTTGCCCATTTTTTAAATGGATTGTTTGTCTTTTTATTTTCAAGGTGTAGGATTTCTTTATATATGCAGGATATTAGGCTCCTCTCAGATATATGGTTGCCAAATATTTTCACCCATTGGGTAGGCTGCCTTTTTATTTTCTTAATAACATCCTTTGAGGTGCAGAAGTTTTTAATTTTGATGAAATCCCATTTATCTATTTTTTCTCTTTCTGCTCGTGCTTTGGCTGTGAAGTTCATGAAACCATTTCTTATTACAAGGTCCTGTAGATGCTTCCCTACATTACCTTCCAAGGTCTTTATGGTTTTTGCTCTTATATTTAGATCTTTGATCCATCATCAGTTGATATTTGTATAAGGTGTAAGATGGTATTCTTCTCTCATTCTTTTGGATATGGATATCCAGTTCTCCAAGCACCACTTGTTAAAGAGGCCACTCTCTCCCAACTGAGTGGGCTTCGTGGCCTTGTCAAATACCAGATAACTGTATATGCGAGGATCTACATCAGAACTCTCAATTTGGTTCCATTGGTCAGTAGGTCTATCCTTGTGCCAATACCACGCAGTTTTCATCACTGTAGCTTTGTAGTATGTTTTAAAGTCAGGTAGTGTGATACCTCCAACTTCATTTTTCTTTTTCAATATGTCTTTGGCAATTCGGGGCCTCTTGCTTCTCCAGATATATTTTGTGGTTAGTTTTTCCAGTTCCTTAAAAAATATAGTGTTGACTTTTATTGGAATTGCATTAAATCTGTAGATTAATTTGGGTAGGATAGACATCTTGTGATGTTTACTCTTCCTATCCTGAACAGGGAATATTTTTCCATTTATTTAAGTCTTCTTTGATTTCCTATAACAGTGTTGTGTAGTTTTCTGTATATAAGTCCTTTACATCTTTAGTTAAATTTATTCCTATGTATTTGATTCTTTTAGTTACTATTGTAAATGGTATTTTTTTCCTGATTTCCTCCTCAGTTTGCTCGTTATTGGTGTATAGAAATGCCACTGATTTTTGAGCATTGATCTTATAGCATGCAACATTACTGAACTCCTTTATAAGTTCTAGAAGCCTTATTGTAGATTTCTCAGGGCTTTCTATGTACAGGATCATGTCATCTGCAAATAATGAAATTTTTACTTCTTCTTTTCCAATCTGGATGCCTTTTATGCCCTTTTCTTGTCTCAGTGTTCACACAAGTACTTCTAAGACAATGTTAAACAGGAATGGTGATAGTGGGCATCCTTGTCTAGTTCCTGATCTCAGAGGGAAGGCTTTTAGGATTTCACCATTGAAAATGATGTTAGCTTTGGGTTTTTCATATATACCCTTTATCATATTCAGAAAGTTTCTGTCTATTCCTATCTTTTGCAGTGTTTTTTTTTTTTTAATATTTTTTTTGCAGTGTTTTTATGAGGAAAGAGTGCTGTATTTTGTCAAATGCTTTTTCTGCATCTATAGAGATGATCATGTGATTTTATTCTTTCAATCTGTTTATGTGGTGTATTACACTGATTGATTTTCTTATATTGAACCATCCTTGCATACCCGGGATGAAACCCACTTGGTCATAGTGTATAATCCTTTTGATATGTTATTGAATGTGATTAGCAAGTATTTTCTTGAGGATTTTAGCATTTGGGTTCATTAGAGAAATTGGTCTGTAATTTTCCTTTCTTGTGGTATCTTTATTTGGTTTTGGTATTAGGGCAATGTTGGCATCATAGAATGAGTTAGGCAATATTCCTTCTACTTCTATTTTTTGGAAGAGCTTAAGTAGAATTGGTGTTAGCTCTTTCCGGAATGTTTGGTAGAATTCAGCTGTGCAGCCATCTGGTTCTGGGCTCTTCTTAGTTGGAAGGTTTTTGATGACTGAGTCTATCTCTTTACTTGTAATTGGACTGTTGAGTTAATCTATTTCTTCTTTCATCAATGTCGGCTGTTTGTGGGTTTCTAGAAACTTGTCCACTTCCTCTAAATTATCATTCTTGTTGGCATATAATTTTTCAAAGTATCCTCTTATGATACTCTTTATTTCTGTGGGGTCAGTATTGATATCCCCTTTCTCATTCCTTATTTTATGTATTTGCATCTGTTCTCTCTTTTTCTTTGTTATTCTGGCTAAGGGTTTGTCAATTTGTTGATATTCTCAAAGAACCAGCTTTTAGTTTTGTTTATTGTTTCCAGTGCTTTCTTATTCTCTATTTCATTTAGTTCTGCTCTAATCTTTGTTATTTCCTCATTTCTACTTCCTTTAGGGTTAGTTTGTTGTTGTTTTTCCAGTTCCTCCAAGTGTGCAGTTTTGTCTTCAATGTTAGTTCTTTCTTCTTGTTTAATATATAAATTTATGGCTATGAACTTCCCTCTCAGGACTGTTTTCACTGCATTCCATAGGGTTTAATATGTTGTGTTGTCATTTTCATTAGTTTCAAGGTAGTTACTGATTTCTTTTGAGATTTCCTCTTTGACCCACTGTTTGTCTAAAAGTGTGTTGTTTAACTTCCATATCCTTGTGCCTAACCAGTTTCTCTGGCCCTTAGTGATTTCCAATTTCATTCCATTGTGGTCAGAGAAATTACTTTGTATAATCTCAATCTTTCTGAATTCATTGAGAGTTGTTCTGTGGCCTAGCATGTGGTCTATTTTGGAGTATGTTCCATGTGCATTCGAGAAGAATGTAAATCCTGTTGTATTGGCATGTAATGTTCTGTATATGTGTATTAAGTCTTCTAATGTATTGTTGAGTGCCTTTGTTTCTTTATTGATTCTCTGTCTAGATGTTCTGTCTAATGATGATAGTGGTGTGTTGAAGTCCCCTGCTATAATTGTAGAGGCATTTATTTCTCCTCTTAGTTTTTTCAGAGTTTGCCGCACATATTTTGAGGCACCCCGATTAGGTGCATAAATGTTGATGTTTGTTCTCTC
Organism: Tolypeutes matacus; assembly: GCA_026826555.1. Classification (NCBI taxonomy): domain Eukaryota; kingdom Metazoa; phylum Chordata; class Mammalia; order Cingulata; family Chlamyphoridae; genus Tolypeutes; species Tolypeutes matacus. The sequence goes on along the minus strand of JAKSZT010054334.1, from coordinate 38,791,848 downwards.
GATAGATTTCTCCTTTTACTAATATGTAATGTCCATCTTTGTCTCTTAAAATAGTTTTGCATTTAAAGTCTATTTTGTCTGATATTAAAATAGCTACTCCTGCCCTTTTTTGTCTATTGTTAGCTTGTAAAATGGTTTTCCAGACATTCACTTTCAGTCTCCTAGAATCCCTGTGTCGAAGGTCGGTTTCTTGTAGACAGCATATAGATGGATCATATTTTCTTATCCATTCTGCCAATCTGTGTCTCTTGTTGGTGAATTTAATCCATTAACATTCAGTGTTATTACTCATAATGAATTTCTTACTTCAGCCATTTTTTCTTTTGGGTTAATGTATGTCATATGTTGTTTTGTTTCTCTTTTTGTCTTTTCAGTTGTTTTTAAACTCTCCTCCAACTCTCTCTCCCTTGTTTTCTCCTTTCAACTTGTAGAGATTCCTTTAGTATTTCTTGAAGTGCTTGTTTCTTATTGACATACTCTCTTGATTTCTGTTTATCTGTGAATATTTGGAACTCTCCATTATTTTTGAATGCCAGTTTTGCTGGATAGAGGATTGGTGGCTGGAAGTTTTTTTCTTTTAGTATTTTGACTATGTCATACTGCTGTCTTCATGCCTCCATGGTTTCAGCTGAGAAATCAGCACTTAATCTTATTGGGCTTCCCTTATATGTGATGGTTCTCTTTTCTCTTGTGCCTTGAGTATTTTCTCTTTGTCTTGAGCATTGGACATTTGACAAGTATATGTCTTGGAGTTGTCCTGTTGGGATTTATACTATTTGGGTTGCACTGTGCTTCCTGGACCTGCACATCCATCTCTCTCAATAAGGTTGGGAAGTTTTCAGCCATTATTTCCTTTAACACTCCTTCTGTTCCCTTTCCCTTCTCTTCTCCTCCCGGGATGCCCATAATGTGTATGTTTGTGCGTTTTGTGTAATCGGTTAATTCCCTGAGTCCATGCTGGATTTTTTCTATCTTTTTGTCTATGTGTTCTACTATCTCTTTGATTTCAGCTGTATTGTCTTCTATATAAGTAATTCTTAACTCTGCCTGTTCAAGTCTGCTGTTATGTGAATTCAGCGTCTTTGTGATTTCTTGGATTGTACCATTGTTCACCATCATATCCATTATCTTCTTAGGCATGTTTGCAATTTCTTCAGTATGTTCTCCCAGTGTCTTCTTTATATCTTTAATCTCTTCCTTCACTTCTTTAAGTTGGCCCATGATATTTGTTTGGATAGCTTTGATTAGTTTTTTGATGTTCTGCATCGCTTCCTGGTGTTTAATTTGTTCATTGGACTGGTTCATATTTTCCTGTTTCTCAGAGTATTTGTATTTTTTGTTGCCCTCTGGTCATCATATTATCTTGATGGGTTTGTTCAGTTGATTAGCTTTTCTTTATGATCTAGAGTATTATTTACCTGGTGGTTCTGCCTGTGAGTTGTTTTTTCTTTGGCACTTTTTCTTCTTATTTTATTTCCTTGCTTCTTTCTATGTTCCCTTGAAGGCAAAAGATTAGGGCCAGAGGAATCAAAAGATGTAAGGAAGGCAGAAGGATAATAGTAATATTGATAAAAGTTAGAAGAGGTGCCAAATGAGACTTAAGGAGATGAATATTTAACTTGTGTAGGCAGTGTAGAGTAATAGGAAAAAAATGGAGCTCCTAAAATGGACTGGGAAAACAAATGGAGGAATATATATATAGTGATTTAGAAGGCTAGAATTATGAGGAGGGAGAGAAATAGTAAAGAAAGAGCTGAAAGGAAAAAATTAATACTGAAAAAAAAAAGAAGAAAACAAAATATATGGAATAGAAATGACAGCCTTAAGTTGTGGGCCTATGAAAAAATGTTGTATCTAAGAGCCACAACAGAAAGCAGAAGGCAGAAAGATGAAGGAAGGATAAACGATAGTTTGGAATACAAAATCAATATAGACAGCGAGTGGTAAATTACTGAAGAAGCACAGCAAAGAAGCGACAAGCTGGCAGCACTTAATTTTAAAAAATGAAAGAAAAAAGAAAGGGGGGAGGAAAGAGGAAAGAAAAGCAAGAGACCAGAAATAAACAGAAAAACCAGAGATCCACACAGGCAAGCAGTCAAACAGAGCTAAGGAGGGTCAATGATTCCCCTAGGGTCCACGTGGATCCTCTCTGCCTGCTTGTGTTTATAAATCAATTTCCCCACAGGGTTCTATATGCAGGTCCTGAAACAGCTTTTAGCTATTAAACTAAATTAAAAAGAATTTATTTTGCATTTATTGAAGTGACCTTCTCACTTTTTTTTTGGCAAAATACAGGACCCAAAATAATTCCTCCTCTAGACCAACCCCCTTATAGAAGGGACCCTAGCTGGGCTCGTGGAAATTAATCAGGCACGTCCCACTTCCTTGATACAGGGTAGCTATAGCTCTGATGTTAGTCAGTGCAGAGTGCTAAAGATGGCCAACTCTGCCCCTTCTGGAGCCGAGCACCAGTGTCACCGGGTTGCTATGTAAATCAGTTTGACTCTGCAGATTCACCTTTCCTCTCAGCCTGATGCTGCTTAAGGTCGGCTTATCTGTTCCCCAAAGCTATGGGGTGGTTCAGGCAGCCAGATCGATGGCAAAAAAAAAAAAAAAATTCCCTTCCCTGTCCTCCAACAGAACTCTCCCTCTTTTGGAGAGTGTCCCCTCTTCCTGGCTCCACAGCGGCCCGGGGCTTATCCCTGGGCAGCTAGACAAATCAACTCCCTCCCCCAAACAGAATCACCCCTCCCCTCCACCGGGTCCCGATTCACTCTGGCTGTTCTGTTCACCCAAGGTCCAAGGGGCTCCAGGCAGCCAAATCCCCAGAAAATAAAACTTTCTTGCCCTGCTCGTGGCTCCAACCAGCTGTTTTACTTTTTTTTCTCTCTAACCACTGGGCTCAGCCGTCCCTGCTAACCACCATCGGCAGGCTTAAAACTCACGAATGTCTACCGTTCCATCCACACCATTGATCCGCGCAGATAGATGTCCCAAGCTTCTCATTCCACGTGTGCACAGCACATACCCCCGGGCAGGACCCACAATCCGCCTTGCTCTGGGAGCTTGCAGTGTGTGCCCTCCTACACTAACACCATCTTGGCCCCTCTCTCCTGTCCCTTAATTTCTTAGAAGGACAAGTATTTTGCGAGCTTCAGTTTAGAGGATAAATATTTAGTCAGACTCAAACTCTGGGACACTGGATCAGTGACAAACTTCTTCATTCTTCCTAGAATAATGGGCAGGGTCTCTAGCATTCCAGCAGACTCCCCATAGGGTGTCTTCTCAGGAATTAGTAAAACTGCCTACTGATGGTCTATGTGGCCAGCGTATAGTCAAGAGAGTCTTCTTCATGGAACCTTGAATTCCAGTTAAACATGTAAGACAAAAGGAAAGGACAGGCAGATTTGAGTGCCAGAGACCACGTGATCATGTCTCCTTAAAGAGATGAGGTAATGTACTACCAAAACCTGTCAATTTTATATAAGCTCAGAGAAATTATTCAGAGGCAGAACCTAGAAATCAAGTCAGTCTGCCTCAGATACCCATAAAAAGCTCCAGAAACATTCCCTGGGTCATAAAACTTCCATTAACTTCTTTCTAGAAACAGCTCTCTCAGTTTTCAACACTACAGACCATGCTGCCAAGATGGAGAAGGTAAAGAGAGGCAGGCATAGGGCCCAGACACAGCTTATCTTTTAACTTAGGAACCAATTACTGTGTCTTAGCCTGCACTCCTAACCTTTCTAAACCGAATTTTGCCTAATAAGGGGGGTAAATGGGGATCAAGATCTAGGCCATTTACTAAACCTCTGTCCTGTAAAATAAGTAACCTCTTCATATGCCATCAATTAAGATTAAAAAGTTCCTAGAAAATGGCTTCTGTCAGGTCTTTCTCTATGCTAAGGTTAAAAATTCTCTCTTCTGTTCTAATATGTGCTTAACTTTGTGTTTAACTTTTAAATATGTGTTTAACTTAGTCTGCTCATGCCTAGGAAATCAGATTTGGAGCTCACTTGTTACAAATTGTATAATGGTGAAAACTAACCTAAAAATGAGTCTTTAAATGTCAATTCAATTTGATGTATAAGAGAAATCATATGAAATTAGTTCAACTGCTGAAAATGTGGGAAAACTTAGCACTGCTGTTACTAATAAAATAATTTTCATTGCTTAGTTAATAAATAAAAGTGCCCAATTTGCTTTAAAGTAAAATTTACTGGAAACTAAATAAGAGTTAAGATCATTATATAGATGCCTTTATACTATAAAATAGCAGAAGGATAATATCTGAAATTGCTATAACTGAGTAGATTTATCCTAGAAGCTACTATATTAATAGTAATTCTAAAGTGATTTTACCTTTGCTTATGGTTATTTCAGGGGTGACCTCACCTTTGATTGTAATTACTCTATTCTTCAGTTTGTAGCCTGGCAACTTCTGTCCCCTATGGCTCAGGGAAAAGCAAACTTGAGACACACCTGTCTCTTGTCCTACTACTGGTGCCAATAACCCAGCTTTCTCTCATGACTCCCAATGTGGATTAAATTGCTGCCTGGTGGAATTCTCAAACCTTGGGGTTGAAAATCCATTCTTCCAGTCCAGTGGTTGCTGGAGTCCTGTTATCTCTGAGGACTGGGTAGTGGGCGAGGCCTCCCACCTTGAGTGTTGAAGTTAGAGAAACCAGTTTCCCTGAAGCTTCAATGACCTCAGTGAGTATACACTGGAATTAGTGTTCATTCAGGGTCTGTCAAAATAAAAATGAGAAATAAGCAAAGTTCTGAAGTAAAGGAAATTTGCATTTTAAAGCATTGGGGACATTGTGGTTATAGGCCAATAATTAAAGAACAAAAACTTGTGCAAAATTGCATGATCACAGTGCCAATTAATTAGAAATAGCCTTCAAAGAGATCTTTAAATGTTATCTTACAGGAAAAATTATTTTGTATGAGAATGAAAATTATAAGTAGCATTAGTGAATTGTAAATTTCTGTTTCTCTCTATTTGTGTCTGCCTATTTCTTCAGTATATATCTTCATACATCAGGATGGTAATATCAAACTAATAAATGAAAATTCTTAAAAGAGCTCTATTCAAACTGTAAAACTAAATATGCACTCATATATGTGAATAAGTATCCCTGGAGCCCAAATTAGGCTAAGCAGGATGGAAAGTCATAGAAATCTGAGTATAGAAACTATGAGAAAAGGTAAAGTTTTTCCTAAACTCTTTGACCCACCCAGCCCCCAAGGCCTTCTTTTTGCAAGAGCTATGGGGTAAGGGTGAGGTGTGACGGATTAAAACTCTATCTTCTAGGCTGGAGAATTAAGAATCATAGTTTGTCCCATAATTCCCTAATTTAAACCTTTTAACAGACTTAAAATAAGGGTGCTTAATAATCCTATTACTAAATTTCAATAAGTAAAGTCCTTGAAAGCTATGGAAAGATCTTTTAAAACAAATTAAACAATTATAATTATTCCAAAACCTAGCAGTCAGTATGCTTTAAAATTATTTATAGTTTCAATTTTACTTAGCTTGGATGTAATATCACTGGTTTTATTGTATACTAATAAAATAAATCAACATTATATGTATTAAATCTTTAAGATGATGAGAGTTGTAAGTTCATGTCTAATAAAATTAAGTTAAAAGAAGAAATGTACATCTACCCTCTCTTAAATGGATAAAGTCAATTTCATTGGTAGCTAATTGTAATTTAATAAGCTTATTTTAAGGTAAAGTAACCAGTCTATGTGGTTATGGTTAATTTTAATTATAACAAATTTGTAAAAGCATCATCTAAGCTGAAGCATTTAAAGGGCTAATTCCAGGAAGCCATTATTGATTAGAAACATGAATTGGTATTAATAACAAAAAGTAGCTTCAAACCAGGGAATACTGTCAGAGGCCACCTCAATCTGCATATTAAAGTGGTGGAAAAGAAAGATAACCTTGATTCCATTGGGAATCTTAGGTTTTCAAAATATATTGGAGAAAGTAGTTTTTCCTGTACTGCTAAAGTAAAATACCTGTTAAATACATAATCATGGTAAAGGTATAGAAGTAAAAACAAAGTAATAAAATAATTTAATGTTATACATTGCATTGGAAGTGTTTAGAAAGTGTATAAAGATTAAAAGAGATTGATTTCAGTATTGCCAAACCTCTCTTGTGCATTTAAGCCAGGCCCAAATACCCTGCACAATGCCTCTCCATTTTATTTTGGCTTGGTTGGTCACTGACCCCTAAAACAATAAAAGGTTTTGTTACTACATCTCTGTTTATGCTTCTGAAGTGGATAGAGAGTACACTGCAGTTTCTGAGCAACCTTGCGATGGCTCTATATGTTCAGATGTACAATGGACATTCCTTCCAGACTATCTCTGTTTCATAGTGCTGAAGAGCGCTATGTACCAGGCCAGTGAAACACTGGAGCCCTTCCTAGTCACTTTCTTGAATCAATAGCACTGAGAATGTCCAACTCAAGGAATCATCTTGTGATGCTTTCTTCCTGATGACCAGCTGCTGGTGATCCTTGGGTCCTCTGCCACATGGCAAGGCACATGGAAGCATTCTTGTCTGTCTCTCTCTTTGCTTCTGGATTTAGTTGCTTTCAGCTTCTTCTTCAGTGGCTTTTTATTTTTGTTTGAATTTAATTCTCTTATAAAGGAATTCTGTAAGAGGATTAAGGCACACCCTAAATGAGGTAGCTTTATCAAAAAATCCTACTTACAATGGGTCCACACTCACAGAAATGGGTTAACTTTAAGAACATGCTTTTCTGGATACATAGCTTCAAACCACCACAAATGCCTAAGCATCAAATAGCATAATAATAATTATGTATATCATCTGATAGATTTCAGATTACTATTATCATAAATTTGATAAGAATGGCAAATTATATGTTCGCTTGTTACTAGTTGTTTTTCATAAACTTTGGTAATCCATTCACAACTAAAATGGGATTATTATTTGTCTAAAAATATCAATAAATTCAAAATAATTTTTTCTCTTGCATAATTTTGAAACAAATTTTGAAATTAAAAGTAACGTAAAATGCGAGTTATATGTAAGAAATATGTATGTTAAAATTTAATGCTTTAATTTACCTTAAAGTAAGTTCCCAGACATGAACTTGTCTCATTAGAAGAACTTCTATAGATAGTTTAAACAACAGTACAAGTATCAGTGAAAATCAATATTACTGAATGTGATGTGTAAGTTCATGTTTCAACTTGGCCAGGTAATGGTACCCAGTTGTTTGGTCAAGAAAGCAGTGACTAATTGTTGCAGTGAGTACATTTTATGGACTTAAATCATCAGTAATCTGAATGTGTCTATGGCTGATTATGTCTATCATCAAGTGAAATCATTGAATGAAAATATGGCTATAATGATTCAACAAATAGTGAATCTCTCTAAAGGGCAAAATTATAAAGTGAACCAAATGGAAATTTTAGAATTGAAAAATACCATAAATGAAACAAAAATTCTCTAGAGGGGCTCTATAACAAATTTGAGATGGCAAAAGAAAGAATCAATGAATTTGAAGATAGATCAGTAGAAATTATTTGAAAAACAGAGATCAATGATCAGAACTACAGAGATGGGTGGTAGCATTACAAGCATACCAAATATTTGTATACTTGTCAGAATGAGACAAGAGAGAATAAAAAAAAGTATTTGAATAAAACGTAATAGAAAAGTTTCTAAATATTAATTTACAGTTCAAGAAACACTAGGAAACACAAGTAGGAAAATCTCAAGGTAATCTATACCTAAACACATAATAGTCTAATGGTTGAAAGTCAAAGACAGAGAAAATCTTGAAAGCAGCAAGAGAAAAATGACTCATCACCTACAGCATAACACACACACACACAAATTTTTATACATTTATATATATGCATTTCATTATTTATTTAGATGTTCAAGCTTTCACACGAGGTTTTTACAAGCTGGTGAACACTGACAAAGTATTTCTCTTGCAGAATTATAATCACACATTCCCAGACAATATAAATATATGGTTGAACTAGCATTAATACACATCACCCTTTTATCAATTACATAATAAGACAAATTTTCAAGTATCCAAATATTAAGTTACACAGCCCAAAAGGCACATAAAATATTAGATGTCTGCTGAATTCATTAGCAGAAACCTACTTCTTTTTTTGTAAGAGGTTGGGAAAAGAAGGGAAAAAAATCATTTTTCAAACAAAATAGCTGATAAACAACTTCCAATAGATATGGAAAAAAATTACCAGGTTTTCATAAATTTTATAATTAAGAATTATTGTAGCAAAAAATATCTCCACCTTTTAAAACATATTTACTAAGAGCATATTCTACACAAGATGAAAGCAACATTTTTCTAAAAATATTTAATAGCCCCCTCTCATTCATTTGTCAGGCCCTTCCAGTTAAGTTGTACCCCAAAGTGCAAACATTAAATTAACTGGAAGGCTTTTTTTTTTTGTCTGGAGACATTAAAGATATGTGTGCTTCTGTACAATGCAGATTTTCAAAATGAAGGTTTTCTCTAATGTCACACAATGAGATTTATAGGTAGACATTAAATAATTATTGTAAGATTCATTAAAAATCCCAACAAAATCCAGTGGTTGCACACTCCTGATGTATACTGGTACAAATGTGGGAGATGTAACACAAAGTGAACAGGTAAATAACTATATAGGTCCTACTTTCAATGTTTGAAATGACTGAAGGAATAAACCATATAAGGTCTAGAGTGTTCATAGCTCCTGGGATTTTAAATTCTGCATGATACTAAAAATACACAATTATTGTGCTGGGTATTTTGGCAACCAATCTCTCAAAATTTCTTATAGATTGTTAAGATCCTGGCATGCGAATAGATTTAAAGAAGACATAATACTGCATGATTTCAGGAAGGATCAATTGTTAACAAATGATAAGCCCATTTTAAATGCTGACCAGCAAGAATCCAAATAGGCTGATTGTAACCCACAGAGGATGCAATTCTGTCAAACATGTAGCATGGTGAAACTGCTTTTCAACACTCCTATGGAAGCTTCATTAGACCAGCATGTTGGCTATATGTTTGACAAATTAGGTCCTCTCTCAAGTTCCACTTCCAAGGCAATAGCATCAGGCACCCCAATTTTGTTGAATGCAACTGTTTTTTCTGTGCCTACTGGAGTGTTTGAAGTATAGCCTCATTTTAGGATAATACTTCTCCAAATATAAAAGTTGCTTGCTTTTAAAAACTTCACGCCACTTTTGTCTTATGAACTGTACTCCATCTTCATATTTCATTGCACCTTCAATCAATGCCAGGGCAACAAGCACTGGAGCTCTCCCAAGACCTGCAATGCAATAAACAGCACTGCATCAACCAGGTTCTTTGTGAAACAAACAACACGATCTCTATGCAGACAAGTGAACTCCTACTTACTACAGCTCCAAGAAGCCCCCATGAGAGTGGTTAACCTGGACACAGAAGCGTTGAGTTGAATTTCATGGTATATAAATTATAGTTCAATAAAGCTGTAAAGCTTGGGGATGGGTACTCAAAACAGTCTATTTTGTAATTCATTTTAGAGACAATAGTTCAATATATTTTGTGCATCAAAAAAAAAATTTTTTTTTTTTTTTGAGGTTTTGAGGTTTTCCTAAGCAGGGACAGGAAAGGAAAGATGGAGATTCAAATGAGCTAGACCTTGTAATTCCCTGAGAAGAGGCTCTTTTTCCCACTCATTTCCAGGCTGACTGGCAGAATGTGGATAGGGCTGGAAAGGAAGAGAATTGGAGAAGTAAACTAAAAAAAATGTGTGCTTTGTTCTTCCCTAAGAAGGAGAAAAAAACAAGCAAGCAAGTTCCCCATTTTCCCTTGGAACCATCTGCTAATAAAGCAGGCCTGTAGAAATGGATATGGGGTATGGGTAGGAAGAGAGGCCTGTTGCAGATTTTAAAAGTCCCTACCAACTCCAGGTCTATGTGGGCTCTACACAAGTTATTTCCCGTAAGACCATGGAGTCCAGGATAGGAAGCTGCTGCATAAAGAACTCAGCAAAAATGAAGAGTAGCAGTGAATGCCATCAAATATGCCAGCAGGAACAGTGGATTAGAAAGAACTCCGTGTTTATTCTCAGTGCCTTGGCCAAATGTAATCCTCCCCAGAATTTAGCAGCAGCTTTATAACCTAGGGGAAACGCCAAATTAACTTAATTGATGACCATTTATTTTAAATTGAATAAAGTAAATTTTCAACAATCATTGAAATGAGTGCACAGGTGAAAAATAAGTTTGGAAATATGAAAATAAGAAAAGTTAAAGGTTTTACAGACCTGACTATAAGGCCAGAGATTGAAATGCTTTATACATTAAAACATGTAAGAAATGCTTGTAAACACATAAATAAGTATAACATCACTATACAGTGAGTAGAAAATATTTTTTATGACTCTGCCACCTCAGATAACATGTAAAACTACTAAATATAATCACTAATACCATCATCATCATCATCATCAAGAAATATTTATTAAAATCTCATTCCCCATTTCATAGAAATGTGTAAAATTAAACTGGTCTTATATTCAGGGAGCACATTGTTGAAAGGGTATTGAACTTTGAAGTTTGAAGAACTAGGTTCTAATTCATGTTGCATTACTAACAGCTGCATAATCTGGCAAAAATAATTTAAAATCTCTGGGCCAATGTGTTCCCATTTTTATAAATGAGACATGAAGCAAGATGATCTATAAGCCTCTTTCAATAATGGAATTTTATGACCATCATTTAGGCTATATGCTGCCTCAAAATACTGTGTAGAGCAAGAGTGGATATTTAATTCATTAGTCTATTAATTAAATTGGTCAATATTGTCAATGAGATAACAACTTATACTGACAGTCATAGCTTAACTAGAGTTATTTGTTATTGATATTAAATCTATTGTATTCATTAAAATATATTAAAGATATTATAAGACAAGGACATTTTTGTGACATGATTTATACTAGTTTATTTAGAGATGAGTTTTTTGAATATAAGGTGGACTACCAATTTGGCTGAAGGACTGCCTCACAAGAATATTCACGGGAAATTGTTTTGCCAGTAGTTTAACTCTTTCTAAAAATACATACTCTCTTCACGAACAATTAAACATTATATACATTTAAATCGATATCATCCAGGTAATTTATTTATGAAAATATTTAAGCCTGTTTTCCAAGCAAATCCAAATAATTATGTTCAAAAATTGCCAATGAAACAAGGAGAATGACACTGACAGAAGTTACAAGTGTGGGCAGAGGCCATTGAGACCTTAACAGCCTTTATTACATTCCAAACCACCAAAACAAAACAAAACAAAACGTAAACAAACAAAAAAAGGAAATAAATCTTATTAGGAGAAAATTGGATTACTAGGAGAAAGCGTCTGAAAATGCAGTGATTAGGCAGGTAAAAAATAATAAAATGCTACTCTTGTACTTACTGAGATATGAAAAGGCAATTATACAAAAAGACACTTAAAAGCTGTGCTGCTGAGTATAGTCCTAATCTGTCTTAATACCCCATTCCTTTCAAGTACCACTTTCCCAATATTTTCTCAATTTTAAATTCTCTTCAAAAATATCCCTTATGTTCACTATCATGTAGCATTTAGAAAATCTATTTTTCTGCCTACTGTCAAACTAAAATAATACTCCTTTCACTGCTCTAAAATTCATACATATTTTTTCTTAATAACTTATTAAAACGTTTACATATCCCTTCACCATTCTTTCCCACAAATAGATAGGGATTTTAGGAACCTAGAAAATCAGAATTGGTTTTCTTTATTTTAAATGCATATTTTCTTGGAATTTGGAAAAGTGAAAATAAAGGGCTTTCATGATTCTATTTCAATCCCTACACTTTATTCATCACTAATTTCCATCCCCTACCATCGGGTATGACATAAAATACATACAATCTTTATTTAACTGTTGTTCAGTATAATGATAACCAAATGAATTTTACCATAGAGAAAATAAAAAAGCCAAAGTCCATAACTGAACTAGAAATATAGAGATGAATATGCAAGGACACCTCAAATGGTAACATTTAAGTGTGCACAGTCCACTAATCTAAGAGGCCAATACAATGAATGAATCCAAGCTGAAGGAAACATGCTTATAGAGGAAAATCGATTTTAGCAGTGAAATACATTCACATTTCTAGGCTTTTATCTGGTTGGGCACCTCATTACCTTTAAATCATCAGGTCAATAGTTATGGTTAGAAAGTTGAATTATTTCCTTGTAATCAATGTTTTGTTTTATTATATGTATACATGTATGTGTATGTGTGTGTATATGTATATATGCATATGTGTATATATAAATTCTTGATAAATGGTTTTTGTTAAGTTTGCACTTGAACCATGCCTCCTTATTTATCAATTCACTCCCTTTTGAAGGTTTTAATTCTCTTCCCTTAGCAAAGTATATCTATTTGATTTAATAAATAATAAAAAAATAAAACATTTCAAAAAAATTAAAATGTGTGCAGGATGCATAATAGAGCTTACTTAGGACAAAATGTTACTCTTTTTTAAAAACTTACATAATATATACTGCATTTGAAACATTTGAAAATCAATTTACTTAAATATCTTTTTGTAACAAATCTCTGAGTCATATATTATCAATATTGAGCTGTTCATCATCAGGAGCTCCTTTGAAAAGTTCCAATTTTTTTTTAATGATGCTATAATTTTGGTATGGTTACTTCATTTTATTTCACTTGATACTGAAAAATATAAAAATAGAACATTCTTCTTATAAATTTGCTTGTTATACAAACAGTATACCGGAGTGATGGAGGCACAGTCCCTGGAGATAAACTACCTAGTTTGAATCCTGACTAAATTAGTTACTAATAAGTACCCTGTGACTTTACCTTTCCATGCTTCAATTATTACCTCTTTTAAATCAGTCTAATGATAGAAATGTCCTTACCTAGTTGTTAAACTATACTGGTACATAAAATGGTTAAAAGCGTGCCTGGGACATAGAAAACACTACATGTGTATGTTTTTATTATTCTGCTTACTTCAATTCATGTTAGGAAAAATATAGTTTTGAGCTTGTAAAGTGAGAGGATTAAAAATAAAAAATATAGAGTTATGAAAAAAAATAGACACATGTGATATCATTTTCAAGCTGAAGAAGCCTAGAAATGTTAGTTAGTAAAATGGAGAATAACATATAGGAGAATGCTAATAAAGATAGGCAGGGATAACAAAGATAAAAATAAAATGAAAGAGGATGAAGAGACAAAGGATAACTGCCAGAAGGAGGTCAAATAATCAGAGGGCTGAGTTACGTTCTGGCGAAGTGCAAAAGGATTCAAGGTTACAAAAATGATTGGCAAATCAAAGAGAAATAGCATGTTGTGAGAGGGAGATAAGTAATGTCAGATAGTAAAATGTTTCTCTTTTTCTCTATTCAAATTGTACTTGAAAAAGAAGCAGCAGCCTTTAAGAAAGTATTAAAATACAGTAATAAAATAATGAGCATATGTTAGATACTTTAGGTAGCAAGCTCAAAGACCAACATGAAAAGAAAGGAAAATGTACAGGGGAAAAATAAAACAACATTTAAGATAAAATAGATAAAAGCTATATAGGCTCTGCTGGAATACACAAAATAGACCAAAAATACATAAAAAGAAAGAAAGAGAAAGAAAAGAAAATGAGTTCACCAGAGACTAGACCTAGAAGACTTGGAAAAGAAAGTTTTTTATTTTGGATTTTTGAAGATACTACTATATTTTCCCTATGACATTTTAAAGTATTTCTGGTTTAGGTCCTTTTTTTCCCAATTAAAAAATATTTCCTCTTTGTTTTTTTTTTTTCTTGCTTTTTCCAAAATAAAAATAGAAGAAGTAGAAAGAGAGCCTAAGTTTGTTTGTACGTTTGCTTTTTTGTGCTTTTGTTTGTTTTTGCTATCCCAGCAGAAATTTATAAACTAAACACAGGAAAGGGTAGAAAAGGATATGGCATTTATCCAGAGTTTATTATGATTCAGATGTCTCTGGAGGTACACTTTACCCTTTTCTAATTTTCACAAAACCTTTTGGAGATGCACTATCAGAATCAAAACCAACTTAGTTTTATGAACCTAAGTTAAACAAAACAAATACGGAGCAAAATTCACTTACCTACTTGCTCCAGGTCTTCTCACACCTGGAAGATAGTACTGTGAGCCTGTATAGCTTCCTTATTGGAACTAATAGTTTGCCACTCAGGATTTTCTTCAAGACTCTCACTGGACTGTGACCACCAATCCAAAGCTCCTCAAAAGTTAAACTCTCCCCAATCCCAACTTGATTGCTGACTTGGTAGAGCTGTCTTAAAATCAACCAGCTCAGTCTCTAAAACCTAATTCCCTATTTGGGGACACTACTGAGATATCTCAAAAGTATTGTTCTTTCTACCTGTAAGCAACTATAATAAAGTTTATCTATCACTGCTTAATCAACAGGTTTTCAAGTAATCTTTTTAGGGAGCCAAGATTCAAAATCTGTCTCCACTTCCTAAAAAAAAGTAAATTAACTTTTAGAGATGGTAAAATACCTCCCCCTAGTAGCATAAGTAATCATGTACTTTTCTTTTGGATAAATTCCAATATATGTAAATACATTATTTTCCCGTGATAAATTTTTTCTGACTTATCACCTATTGTTTATCTTTTTATTTCAAGGAAAAGTGTAATATTTTTATATGAACCTTCACTTTGTATTTTTCTAACATAAATAATACTCTGAAGAAACACTGTGTGTGTGTATTTGATTATATTTTTTGGATTAATTCCTAGACGTAGAATTTATAGGTAATCAACTTGAACATCTTTAAATCTCTAGTCACCTTTTATCAAAACCCATTCTACACAAACATCTCCCACAGTGTGGCCCACCAACCTCAATGAACTTACACATCCTGGAGCCTTGCCACCAACCATAGACCACAGTTCACACTGTAGACCACACTCTCTCCCACTCAGTTCTGAGTGGTGTGTGCTGATTTAAAATGGCCTACATCCATTGCCACAACAGTACTCAGGACAACCTCCAACTCCCAAAGAAGCCCCTGTATTTCAACTGCTCATCCCCTCCCTACCCAAAAACTGTCAAGTGGGCACTGGCTCCACCTCATTGTTATAATTTCTTGCATTGCAAGAATCACCATATGTGAGCAAGAGAATACCATCAAGTCCACTCTAGTCCATAGTACTTCCCCTAACCCATAATAAAAAAAAATTAAAAAAAAAAAAATAAATAAATAAATAAAAAATAAAAAAAAACCTTACAGAAGAAATAAAAAAATCATAAAAAAAAACCATTCTAAAATGTTTGTGCTAATTTATATAATAAATAGAAGTGTATGACAAAATCATCTTGCCACATCCTCGCCATCTTGTTCAATGTTTTAACATTTACCTGTTGTTCAGTAAAAGAGTATCTTATTTTTGCTTTGATATAGAATTCTTTGAATATTAGTATGATTAAACAATTTTTCATAATTTTTTGTCATTTATATTTCACAGACTTGTCATTTATTGTCATTCATTCATTATTTCAAATGATAGGGAAATTAGTTTCCTCCATCATTTGAAAGAGTTATAATAATAACAATTTATTTGCTTTTTCTTTGGGGATATTTTTGCTCTTATACTCAGATATTCAAAATTATGGATAATCAAAATTGCATTTTTTATTTTTATATTTGGATAGTATCTCATACGTGGAGAATAACTGATAGACAATTATTTCAGATCATATAGTTTGAATTCCCCTTTATTTATATATAATTATTTAATTGATTAAGTTTTCTATATGTTTGTTTTTTTTAGTGAAAAAATGTTTATGGCATTATTTGTTAAACATTTTATAGAAGTTATTTCTTAATTAACCTAATTTTCAAAAGAATCCAATGTTTATTGGTAATTTTATCATCTCTAAATGTGAAATCTGAGTCTTTGAGAGTTTCAAAATATGTATTCAGTTGGTGTTTAAGTTGCCAATCTGAAGCGTGAACCCAGGTCATCTCCCTATTCCTCAGTTTTAGTTCATAATAAATCATTTTTATACAAATTGTCTATCTTTGCTGTTTGCACTTCAGTCTGGGTTTCATCTTTACCAGTCCACTGTGTCCATTTTTCTTAACGTCACCAACAACTACATTCAGTTTCACATTTAATGACACAAAAATAACTGTACTAGTTCCCTTTGTAACAGTCAACATTCTGCTTAAATATTTTCAATCTTCCAGTCTTGGACTAAAATCCAAACCATGGATTACAGCTGTTAAATCTCTGCATAATCTGATTTATATAATCCACATTTTACAACCTCATTTTATATTATTCTTGTCTTTGCCTTCTTTCCATTCTGCAAATAAACCACACTTTTTACTAAGCATAGGTCTTTGCACTATTTTTCTCTCCATATAGAATATTCTTCTCATAGTTTCTACAAGACTCTGCTCAAATATCACAGTTGACTATTTTATTTAAAGTGATTTTGCCTGTTTCTTTACTCATCACATTATTTCCCTTTATTGAATTATTCAAAATTGTGATTACTTATTTGCTTTGTATGGCTAAGTAGACTGTATTTGAATGAGGTAGGGACTTTGTTTCTCTATCATCTACCACAGTTCATGATAGAAAGTCTGGAGCTCAAAAAAATAATGGGAGTGAATGAATACTTGGCTCGTAACTATTAAGTCGTTTTCTCGCGACTTTCTGTGAGTCTGACAGGATGGTTTCAGAAGTCCCATTCATGATGTAGAGAAGTCTGGTAGCAGCAGCACACATTTTTCTTAATTCATGATTTTTTAAATTACATTTTTTGCATGTTGTACACGAACACATTCCTGATCGAAATTTCAAATGATACATGATTGTAAAGCAAACCATAAAAATTCTTAGTTGCCCTCCCACTTCTCTTCCTTATTCATGAGTTAACCAGATTTAACAAAGTGGTGTGTATTGTTTCAGTTCACTTTTTATTCATTTTCATAACTATATATGCACCTGTAATTAGCATGTGTTATAACATAATTTAAAGCATGGTAAATATGTTACCTCTAGTTTAGTAATAAGTCAAGAGAGTATACATTTGTCTACCATGTTCTTTTTGATGACTGTGTAGAGGGTCATACTAAAATGTGGTGGATGGTCCATATTTTCAAGACTACCCATTGATGAGATTTATGGTTGTTGTTGTTATTATGTGTACATGCATTTTGTTGTTGTTGTTCTTACCAAAAGGAAAATGTTGTTTGGACCATAATTATAAGTTTTGGTACAGGTGTGTATTTGTTGTTGTTTTGTTGTGTTGGTTTGCTTGCTTTTTGCTAGATTACTTCAAGAATTATTGTTAATTTAAAGGCTTTTCCCAAACCTCATAATTTCATTTGAAAACATGGAGTCTGAGAAAATTTCTTTCCTAGCAGTCTTTTCCATAACCTACGATAATTTGTTTTATAAATGGTTGCTAATCTGCTAGAAAAAACATTTGAATTTCTTTGTATGTCCCTGATTATGAGTAAGATTAAGCATCATTCACTGTATATTGGCCATCTGCATCTATTTTTGTCTGTGGGAATTTGATTGTTTAGTGGTTTACTCATTTTTTAATATTTATTTTATTTTATTTTATTTTATTTTTAAGGATCCTCTTTTTATTATGGATAGCAACCCTTTGTCATTGTATCTTCTATAGGACAATAGTTTTCCTTTTTTGTGAGGTCAATTTCCTGCTTTTTTACCCATATAAATGCTATGTTTTGAATTCCCCCCCCCAAAAAAAAAACCTTTTCTTATACTGTGATTATTGTCAAAGTTTATATATTTCATCTAGCACACTTAATATATGTATTTAAAAATATTTAGGAGTTTTAGTAAGCAAATTTAACTTTATTGCAAAATTTTACAACATTTTATAAAGTAAAATAATGTATTTTATGAAAATTTCTCTGTTCATAGGGACTTTGCATTGATTACTTGTCTATTCTACTGTCAATGTTATGTAATATAAATGACTATAACTTTATATTATATAAATAGATAGTGTAATTTTAGGAAAAAGTTCTTCCCTAATCTATATTTGCTTGTTATCTTTTATATCATATATAAAAAATAGATCAGTTATTAGAAAAAATAAATAAATTCTTTTGGAAGTTTTGTTGAAAAAATATTGAATCAAGATAATTTCAGTATTACAATTGGATTGTAATATCTGCCAGTGAATTGGTTTTGTACATTTCTTGTTATGTTTATTTCTGTTTTGAATAAGCTTTCTAGTAGCTTATTGAGCTTTGTTTGTTTTTTTCATATACTATTTAATGTTTTTAAAAGATACCTAGATTACATAAATGTTACATAAAAAATATAGGGGATTCCTATATGCCCTGGTCTCCACCCCTCCCACACTTTCCCACACCAACAACATCCTTCACCAATGTGGCACATTTATTACAATTGTTGAACACACCTTGGAGCATTGCCATGAAGCTAGAAGCATGGATTATAGTTTACATTGCAGTCCACACTCCTTCCCACACAATTTTGCAAGTTATGACAAGATATACAATGGCCTGTTTTTGTTACTGAAACGTCATCTGGGACAACTCCTTGTATTGTTGGTTTTGTCAAATACTTATTGTCATCAAAATTGGCCAATACTTAATATTTAATTGTTCAAATTTCATTCATAATTTTTATGTCTATGCTCAAAAGTGTAGAAAAATTGGTACAAAAATGTGTTTAAGAACAAGATCCCTCTTTTGTCACAGTTTCCTTATCTAATAATAATAATGATAGTAAGTATATCGGAGGGTTTCATGAGTATTAAATCAATTTAGTCATGTATAATGGGTAGCAAATGCCTCTAATGTAATAAGAACTCACTCAATGCCAGCAATGATTGGTAGTCTAAGTGAACTGTGGCTTTTATTCTTTCTTTCCTTTTTTTTTTTTTTTTTCATTTCAAGTTTGTCTTATTTATCTGAAGTTCCTGGAAAATTCCATAGCATACTTTATTAATGTGGTCCTCGTTTTTTCAAGTGGTATCTATTTGACTAGCTATTAATTTCTTCTATGGTTATCTGTTTAGGTATTTTAAATATTCTTAAGAAAAATCATGACAATTTACATTTTCTACATTAGTAAATATATGGTTATAATATTATTTAGTCCAACCTTGAATTTCCAAATCTATTGGCTTACATCTAAAAGGAGATGATTTCCAAAGACTGTGATGAGAATTGCTACAGTATGGTGTAATATATATGAGAGTTTCAATAAGAAATCACCTCTAGTGTTATGAGATTTTCAATAAGAGGAAGAAGAGATAGAGAATAAATTATTACCTAGTCACTATGGTAAAGAGGCTCATGTAAAATTATTTAGAATAAATACGTACCCATGCTAAACTCATTCTGCAAGACAACACATTCAAAATTTATCAATGTGGTGATACAGCAGATTTGAAACTTGGTAGAGTGGTCCAGTTCTGAAAGGAGAAATAATACATTAGACAGCAGAATAAAAACAAATAATGATATAAAAGAGATTGTAAGTACTATTTTGGAAAGCCCAGCCTCTCTCACAAATTAGTGGTCTTCCTGATCTATTTACCTGTCCTGAGGTATTATCGTACCTCCTGTGGACAAACAAAGTGGGATACATACAATTTATCACTGTCATTTATTTTTATTCAATCAAATCAAATAGACTCTGACTGCCATCTAATCAGAGTGCTGAAAGATTTATACTTGCACACTCTCTCTCACTTCCCCATGGATCATAATAAACAGTGGCGGTATATACTCCTTGATTCCTTATGGTTTTCAGTGAAATGGCCTCTGAATGAGTGACCATTGCTTCATGAACACCCACCAACTTGCAGGATATGCTGGTGACATAAAGTGATATTTATTGATGCTAAGAACCCTACTTCTTAAATTTATGTTTACCTAGATACTTCCTAATTCTCAGGGTCCTGCGTTTTTAGACGTTCCTGTGCACGAGGTCCTTCCTTGTGGCAAACCAAGGAGCTACTTGTGCTCTTGGTGGAGAACCTGTCACTTCTCTAATGTGTTACTAGGTATTGAAGACATTTAATCCCCTTTCTCCCAGCAGGCACACCAGAATTTTCTGCCTTTCTTATTCTTAGAGAGTCTCCTCTCTTTCCTTTTTTTCTCTTCCTTATAATACAGGTGTCCATTCCTACGTAAACAAAGTCCCCCAATGAATTAAATTGAAATCCCAGATTTAATTGGAAGCTAAATTGAACTGTAATTAATTTGTAATTTTGGAACTGAAAATCCCAAAAATTCTGCCATAGCTGAGTCTGCTACTGTTGCTTGTTTTGACTATCCCGTGTTTTGTTGTTGTTGTTGTTTTGTTGTCCTTTCACATGCCTTTTAATTTTTTTCTGAAAACCAGGCATGATGAATAGGGTAAAAGAAAGAAGCAAACAAGTTTTTAGTATGATGTTTTATATTTATCTGGCTAGGAATTAGGCACTGTTGTTTGCTGTACGAGGCTGCAGAGGCAAAAATTTCCTTTTGTCTTTGTTTTGGTCTCCCCTGCTGTCTTTGGGTTTCCTTAAAACTCATCCTTTAATAGAGACTGAACCTTTCAGTTCTTTTTATTAGTAACCCACTGTTACTTCATAAGAGCCCTATTGATACAGTGGTAAGGTGTGGAGGGAGGGAAAGTTCTATTATTCTATGATTTGGTCTTAGTCTTTCAGTAGACTCCTTCTGGGCTGTGATGGCCACAAGTGTTTCACTTTTCTACACTTTTCAGGAAGGCTAGAGGGAGCTGGAGCTGGCTATTTCTCTTCTTCCACCTCCACATTGGTTAGGCTGCTCTGGTAAAACTCAAGGTGGTTAAAACATGGTAATATGATTTCTCTTCAGGGCAGACTTTATGAAGAGAAACAGAATTCTCTGGGCATATTTCAAAACGGTTACTCTTCCCCTTCCGTTGCCAGAAGCAGGGGAGAGTTTTTCTCACATCTTCACCCTGAGAACCTGGCAGGACTCTTGGAGTTAAAACTCACTAAAATGTGAAAGCAGTTCCATGACTGGTCTCTGATGAATTTTTATCTCTTAAGCTAGTCCAGAGCTCAGTCTCCAGCAATTAGTCAACTACCCTTTACATTTTCCTACCAGTGGCTGGCTGCAGAGATGGCTTCTGCTCCCATTTGCTGTGATTCTCTATATTAGTCTGTTTCTCTCATTTTCAGGGTGGCAGTTTGCTCTATGAACTTAAATCCCTGAAGGATCTAAGAATTGCTGATTTTCAGTTCGTTCACCACTTTTTCTTGCTCTGAGTGTGGGAGTGACAACTTCCATGATCATCAGATTGGAACCTGGAAGTCTGACTCCTTAACTTGAAAAGAAAGCAAATTATTTCTGAAGCACTTCTACTTTTGTCCCAGAACTTAATCTTCTTCAGAGGCAAAGAATATAAAGGGTCTGGATAATTTCTTTGAAGTGGCAAGATGTCTAAGGGAGGGAAAAATATGGTGAAAACAAATAAGTTATCATGCTTTTACATTTAAGAAATACTGTATTAAACACACAAAAAATGTTTAATCTGGAGTGGTAGGAACATGGGAAGAATAATGAGGGACATGAGGAAACATGAAATCCTAGTGTCACTACAACAGATGGGAAATAGGTGCCAAAAAGGACTCTGTTGCTGTTAAAATTAGTAAACATTTTACTTGGGTCCACTTTAGCAAATTACTCTTGATATGAAATTTTACAAAAACTGTAGAGCTCACAAAAAATGAGATGACTGAAATTCAGAGAAGTGTTACTGATTTGTTTTATTTATTGGGTCTATTTTCTCCACTGAAATTAACATGTTGTTATGTAATGGGTACAGAAATATTGCAAAATTCTGTTTCCATAGGCAATTCAGGAAAAATTTTCAAACTGCTGGGAAAACAAACAACATAGCATATGAGAATCTCCATCTCTTTCCTATCTTGAATTTCCACTGTAGTTCTTCTGACTGAATGGAAGATGCTTTCTAATTGTATTGGGATTTAAAAAACTGTAATTGGTGAATATTCTCACTGAGATATATTTAGCTTTCAGTATAATTTTAAAGCTTTCAGAAAAGAAGAATCCGGTTCCCACTGTTGATTCCTTGACAAGATATATTTAGTTTTTAATGTAATTTAATCACTTCCAGGAAAAAATAGTGTCTATGATGTGGGATTAGGGAATATTTCCCACATGAGGGAGATTTAGTTTTTCTACCAGCACCAAAGGAGGCAAGCTCATGCAACTCCATATCAGCTTGTCCAGATGTGGGGCCAAAAAGGAAAGGAGGTAGAGGTCTAAAAAGAAGTCAGCAGTCAAACACCAAGAAATAAGTCAGACTCTGTCAATTATACGATTTTATTCCTGTGTTTGTGACATGTATAGAAGTAATATATAAGACAATAATAGCACAAAGATTGGGGGAGGGAATAAGTCTATGGTGAAGTAAAGATTCTGATTAGTGAAGATGTATATGTTAATCCCTTTAGCAATTATATATAACAGAAAAGTGATAAAATAAGACTTGGACAATAAGGTGCCAAAGTACAACCTAAAATGTTTTAATTAGTCTAAATAATTGTGTTTCTAAATTACTTCTACCCTTTCCTTTTAACGCTTCTAAAATAAATTCTCCCTTTATTTGATAGAAAGTTGAATCCTTCTCCCGTGCCTCATTTTTTAAATAATTTTGTTTTGTTTGTTATCTAGATACATGTGGATTTAACTTCCACACTGATCATAGTTTTCTTTACAGACATTAATAGGATGTTTACCTCAGTTATTATCCTAATAATAGGGTATCTGAGAAGATGAAGAGGCAACATGTCATTTTTAGACAATTCCCTTCAAATCTGCTCACAGATTTTCTCCAAAGCACAGAAACAAAATACCTTTAAGCTCTATATGTCTTAATCTATGCATATATCATCTATATCTAGAGAGATAGGTATAGAGGTAGTATTTGTAAATATTTTAGCTACACAAAGCAGACTATTTTCCAAAAGGGCAAATATCTGTTCAAGAACAAACCATTAAAAAATAACAGGAAACTCAGTTTTAAGATCTCATTAAAAGAGTTTCACCAGAGGTTGTCACTAGAGGTTTTATAGTCACTGCTTTAAAACACACACACACACACACACACTTCTTTTCACAATGTGTGATATTCCTTCTGTTATAGGTTATCATGTATATTTGGCAAAATGCTATCACAAACACAGACTTAACATATTACTTTAAATTTCTTAGATGTCCAAGACTAAAGGGCAGGAAGTATATGGGGTAAAGAAACAGAATGAAGAACACATGGAAAGTGGGATGTAGGAGGTTTAAAGTTGTGTGATTAATGTCTAAGCATAAATAAGATATTCTGTAGCCTTATTTTCATAATGTAGCATTTCTGATGTAAATAGTTTACCATAATAAATGTCAGATAACATCAGGTCTGTGTGGGATGGAGTTACACTTGGGTCTAAAATGAGGTATGTCTCTCATAATGAGGGACAGTGAGAGATACCGTATGTTCCTTGCTTTCAAATTAGTAGTTCCATCTGTCTAACTAGTCACATTCAACCAAAGAAACGTATGTTGGTTTGTGAGGATATGGAACATGATAAACATGTTCCTTCTATCATCTGATAGCTTGCAGACCACTGAATCCAGGTGACATAAAATGATTATAAGGGCATGCATGGAATATCTCAGGAATCACAAAATTTGAGTCTAGATTCTGAATCACTAAATCACATATCCATAATTATGCTGAATATTTACTGTATTGAGAACAGGCTACACAATTTGCAAGGCCCAATGCAAAATGAAAATGTAGGGTCCCTTGTTTAAGAATTATTAAGAATTTCAACGCTGTCACACCAGGACATTAAACCAAGCACGGAGTCCTGTGTGGCTGCACACATGTTGCATTGGGCATCAAGCCAACTCTGATAGTTGTTCTGTATATCAGATTTGTCATCAAATCTAAATCATGACATCAGATTTAAGAAATGCCTTCAAGGGAAGCGGCTGTGGCTCAATCAATAGGGCTCCCGTTTACCATATGGGAGACCCCGGGATTGGTTCCCGGGGCCTCCTGGTGAAGGCAAGCCCGCCCGCACGGCGTGGTTAGCTGACCCAGAGAGCACAAGCAGCAAGGGGGGGATAAATGAATAAATAAATAAAATCTTAAAAAAAAAAAAAAAAGAAATGCCATCAAATGTAAAACAGTTTTACAGGGATGGAGAAATATAAAAAATACAGTGGAAGCTATAAAATTTAAAATAAGGACCTGCTTTATACAAATATTAAATAGTGCAAAATGCATCCTAGATTTAATTGAATACAGTGTCTAACATAATTAGATCTCTGAAATAAACTTACTAAACTTACATATATGTGATAACATCTACTTCTTCCTCTTTTTTTGCTTCCTTCTACATATTTCTATTATTTTTTGTTTTGTAAACGTGGTTGAGATCATGCGTATGTTTGAAGAAATGCAGACACTTATTTATCTTAAAGTGGCAAGGAGTTCATTGGTGAGGAGCTTTCAAATTCCTGGAGTAGTAGCAGCTAGTGTCCCTCAGGACATTATACATTTAGTAATATTCAGACATTCCATTAATTGTTACATCCAGCATATTCTAGCAAATAGGAGATACATTCTAGAGTGATATTGCTTAGTTCAAATCTTAGCATTGCCAATGCCTGTATTTTTGGGCAAGTGACTTGATAAATTTCTCTGGTTGTTCTTCTGTAAGTTATTTACTCCTTATAATAACATTTATTGAGGTAAGTATAAATAATACTATAATAATTGCCTCATAGAGTTTTATGAGAACTAATTGAAATAATCTACTATTTCAATTAGTTGAAATACCTGAATGAAATACTTTTAGAAAACTAAGATCAAGAGTCCATCAAACATTTTCTTCAAGGCTATAATTTAGATAGATTTAAAATAGTAACGTGGTGCTTAGAACAACACAGGCCACCTTTCTGCAATCCATTACATACTCTTCTTCAGGGTTGGCCAACACTCTTTCCCATCATCAATCCTGCAACCCCTACCACACTCATTTTTCATTGTGAAGCCTATTTGTACTATTCCTTTGCCCAGCCTTTTTCCCCTTCCTCTTTATCAAGTTCATCATAAAATAATGGCCAATACCTCCCCTAAAGAGAATTGGAGGATAGGGTGGGGAGAATTAATTTCCTGTCTTGGCTAGTCCCTATAATTTAAAATCTTGGCCATTTAAAAATTTTTGTACACTCCCCATTCTCACAATTGATTATTCTCTGCTTTAAGCTCATCTCAATTCAATGGTTACCACTTCTTACCATTGATACCATTTTTAGTTGTTGTCTACCTGCTGTTTGTTATGCCTGAATAAATAGCTTTTCACTTTTTTTTCTTTAAGCATAATTTTCAGTGAGGTGAATTTTACCTCAGTGTAGGAATTGGGCTTTTACTCTTTCCCTCAGGATAAGAATTTCTACATTTTTGGGGACAGAATTATGGTTCTCGTGCTATAGTGAAGACATGCTGTCCACATGAATCAGCTTAATAGTAGTTAAAGTTTCAGAGTATTGTGAGATCTGAACAAGTTATAGAATAGGGGACCTTGAGGAATCTTGTTTTGGTTATTTGTCACTGAATAACAAATATACTGGAAACTTATTTGCTTAATGTAATTATTATAACACTTTGTTCTTTGAGTTGACTTGACCAGTGGAGGGATTCTCATTTACAGTGTCACATGCAATTGTACTCAGATAGTGGCTGCAGCTGCAGAAATCTGAAGCTTCTCCTGGAGTGGTCATCCAACATAAAGTTTTTGACTCACTTGACTGGTGCTTTGGTACTCCTTCATCTCTCTTGCCAAAAGGTGTTTCATCCTCCAAGTCTTGGTTTGGCCTTCTTACAGTGTGAGAGCCTCAGGATAGTCTCATTTCTTAGATGATGGCTGGTTTCCAAAGGCGAGCATTCCAAGAGAGCCTGAAGGAAGATACCAGTACTCTTAATGGCTTGGGAAAAGAGCAAAGGAAGAGATCCCATCATGAATGGTTCCTTGGGGAGGCCATCTGCTTGTGTCAAGGTCAGTAGCTGGTGGCTACCAAGCTTTCCATTGGAAAAGAGAAACAAAGCTATGCTTCTTGAGGGTAGCATATTTATACAACCCAGGAGAAGAGGACCCTGACATTGAGAATTCCCACTGCTTGTTTCTTATTTGGGGTTTAAGATAAGGGCAGACCATTCCACAAGACATCTCCTGGGGTTGCAGAATGGAAACATATTGAAACATCTGCACACATAAAAACCAGAAGCAGGGGTAGGTGACTGCTGGGAGATGGCTGCTAAGCGTATTTCTAGAGCAGTCTGGAACTGGATAAGTTTATTTATACCATATTCTATTTTTCAGAGTAATCACATGCCAGGTCAGGTCAAGAAGGTGAAAAAATATATACCCACAGGCTTTTGTGTCCTGTGAGTGTGGAAATGGATGGCAGCATGTTGGAGACAAGCCACCACAACTCTAATACTCAGGACCAGAATTAATACTCCTCTGCACCACTTATTTCCATTTTATCCTATCATAATATTTATTCTGTACTTGAATTATCTTCCAATAGTTGTTTTCCCTTTAGCTGAGGTCATCATGGGCAGATTTCCTATTCACATGGTCTCCCAAGTAATCTATCTGTCACTCTCCACCAAATTCATTCAGTTCTTTCCTAGATTGAAGACCCTCAACTAAAGTGTATGCAAAGCATTGTCATCTGGCTCTCTCCTATTATCCTTTCCTTTCAATTGTTATGCATAAAATGTAAACTTTGATCCTCTCAGTACCATCTCTCTTGATGATCACCTGACAGATTCGGAAGTTGCTACTTTTTGCATTCCTGCTACAAAACTGATAATATTTCTCTTTAAAAGAATCTAAAATTTTCCTGCCAAGAAAGGAAAAGCCAACTTAAATATATGCTGATATGCTGGCAAGAAAAATAATATTTCAATATATTTTCTCACTACAATTGTAACATTTTTCTTTTTGACATCACAAAACCTTACTATAATAGAAAATATCAAAAGTGGTAGTTGTGGGTGATCTTGAAATTTTATACATATATATAATTATTAACACTATGATAATATAATAAGAAGTAACGAGATGGACTTACTTCTAACTTCATTCAGTGATAACACCCAGGAAAATACCTTCAATTTGAGGTCATAATAATAAAATCTTTACAGATTATGACCATGCAATCTAGGATATTTTAGGTTATATGCATGTAATCTTTTGAGGAGTATCTTGTAGGACTTCATTAAAGAGTAATGAGGATTAAAAACTAAACTAAACTAAATAATATTTGTTCATTGAATTAAAAATAACTAAAATTTTCTCTCATCTAATTTTTCCCAGTACAGCCTACTTCTTCCTTTGCTTTGTTTTACAATACTCCATCCCTCCATTCTTACAATTTTTAAGCCTGAATTCCAAACAGCCTGAGTAACCAACACATATGCATAAGTTGCTCTTTACATATAAATTTATTGGACTAGGGAAACTATGTGAACTATAGCTTCCTCATGAGATATTCTCAGGATATAATGGGAAAAATATAGAAAGTACCTAAGGAATATGCCCATAATAGAAAGGCAATTTTATTATTCAATTTACTGTTATAGCTATAATCAATGAAATTGCTTATGGTTTTGCTGCAGAACTTTATTTTTTAATATTTTATATTGTATTATAGTATTTACATAATAATAAACATTCAGATTATAATCCTTCATGAATTTCATATACCTGATTTTAACTATCCACTATTACTGCATGTGCAATGTGTTTTCAATTTTCTAACCATATAGGTCTTGCTAAAATAGAAAAATTCAAGCTTTTTTTCCCCTTTTTTCCTCACATGTATATTTGGGGGTTTTGTGGACAGTTGAGTGCCTTCTGTTTCTCACTCCCTCTTTTCCTCTCTCCTTCTAGTCTCTTCTTCCCCAAATATATATTGAACACCTACTATGTGCCTTACAGTGCATAAAGCACTAAGTCATTTGTTACTCTTTTTAAAAAAAATTAGAATTGAGTTCCAATATATACTAAATGTTTTTGTTTTTTCAACATCATCAACTATTTCCAATTTCTATTTGAATGTAGTACGTTTTTCTTTGAATGTTTTAATACAAAAAACACAAATTATATTACCAATAATAGTGATATATTAAAAGGGAAACATGACTTTATTTACTTTTCTAAATACATATAACATTATTTTTTCTCTCATTACAATTCTTTTTTATACTTCTGAAACTGATGTAGGCTTCATTAGCACAGAAACTTTAAATTAGCTTCTTCAAAATATAGGACAATATAACACAGTAAACCCAGTTGAGTACAATGGACTGTGATTAATAGTACAAATACAAGAATGTTCTTTCATGAAACAGAACAAGTGTCAATAATAGGGGTTTATATGGGAACCATGTATTTTTTACATGTATTTTCTCTAAACCTAAAAATTCTCTAATTTAAAAAGAAATAGAATGATTTTAAAAAATCATTATGCTAAGTGAAAGAAAACAGATAAAAATGTATTGCATATTGTATGATCCCACCTACATAAGGTGTAAATATAAATCAATTTTTAGAGACAGAATTAGGTTAGTGGTTATGTAGGGTTAGGGAAGGATAGAGGGATTGAGAGATGACTGCTAAGGGGAATGGGGTTTTTCTTTTTGGAGTAATGAAAATATTCTAAAATTGATTGTGGTGATGAATGCATAAACCTGTGATTATACCTAAAAGCCATCGATTGTACACTTTGGATGGATTGTATGGTATGTGACTATATCTGAATAAAATTGCTTATAAAAAAGCATATGGTGAACTAAACAATACAAAACAAAACAAAACAAATTAGCTTCTTCTGTATTTTTTTCCTTACTTAGCACAATGTTTAATACATTTCTATAAAATGAGTAATTCCAAAACAAATGTATGTTGTTAAATTCTAATACTACATGTTAATTTTCCTAGAGGCACCTATTATTAGTGTGTGGTTGATAGAATAAGCTTTTGAATTGGGAATTCCAAAGATTTCTACTTCAGAGATAAATAGAGAATGTGAGAGCTATTTCTACTGTTACATCACTGTTAACAAATTACCACTACAACTCTTGGAACCATGAGGATTTTGTGAGAATTAATCACATTGTGATTCTAAGTCACCTTGAAAATATAGAGTACTATGTTAAAAGAAAAAGAAAGCTAATAGCACATTTTGTTTATACTAAAATGTTGCTCCTTCGATAATGAGTACCACTATTTTCTGAAAGCTCTTCTGGAAATTTTTGTTTTGTTCCATTAGTTTTATCCTTTGATATCCAGCTATATAATTCACAAGACTTTCTGATCCATCAGCAAAAATATTCAAATACCAGCAGCAGAAATGTTTATCCAAGCAGTGAAGAAGGTTTGATTGTTTTCATCTCTAAACTCTGTGATTTAATGTAAAGTTAAATATGTGGTTATAATTCTTCTCATACAAGCTTTTAAAAATAAAAAAAGTATACTTTCCTTTGATCTGCAAAAGGCAAAATATGCAAGGGTTTATCTTCTTCAACAGACTTTTTTTTTCCTTAGAGAAATTAACATAGCTGTGGATTTGCTTCAGTTGAATAACCTGTCTTTAATGCACAAAATCAGACATGGAGTGTATTAGGCACTTATATTTAGTAAGGGGAAAAGGCTTGAGGTGCCTTGGAGTCTTCTCAAGGGAAATATTGAGGTATATTTATAATTACTATGGACAAATGCATATACTAAATTGTCTTATATATTTCCACAGCTTAATTCATCACACAATTAAAATATTTAATGATAGGTTTGAAAGATAAATGCATTAAAATTTCTCATTAGAGATAGATAAACGCTTGGGATTTTAAGAAATCTGAAGATTGCCTTGTTTTAACATATGTTTTCTATTGATTTGCTACCTATTTGAAATCCCCAAGATTTATTTGCTCCTTTGGCTTATAACCAATTCTACACCTAAAAATAGGGTGAATGTACTCAAGTATATACTACATATTGAATCATAGGGTAAGAGAAGAGCCTTGTTAAATGTGGTAAATCTTCTTGAAGCATCAGCATTAATAAAGGACTGGAAAGAGGTATACATCTAAATTAATGTTAGGTCTGCCAAATTTAGCAAATGAAATATAAGATTGTCAGTTAAATTTGAATTTCAGCTCAATTATATATAATTTTTAGTATTTTTGCCATATTTGAGATATACTAAAAAATTGTTCATTGTTTATCTGAAATTTAAATTTAACTGAGAATCCTGTATTTTATCAGCCCCCTAATTCAAGTACTAATGGATGCAAAAAATGCATTAACAGATGTTAAAATTTCATGCAATTTAATGATAAAACAAGGCACTTCAATAATATTATCTTTTGGAGTGATATTATACTCCCAGAAACCCATTATTATTTATTTGCTCTTCTGAAGAGACACTTTGGTAGAAATATTTGAGAAACATTTACATAAAAACAAAAATACTAAATGTGGGTTTTTAACAACATGGTTGACAATTCTTCCACACTCCTTTCATGGAAATGAGGGGTCCTTTGCCTTTCTGCTTGAAACTGAGAAAACTTGTCAGTGTTTGGAGCAATAGAATGCAATCAATGTAAACCTTAGTTATAGGGGCAATTTAGCTTCTGCCTTGGGTTCAAAGGGTCTCAGATGTCATGTTACAAGTCTCATTATGGTGATCGCAAAGTACTATTAGAAGGTGAAGCCTCTTGGGAGGCCCCATGTAGACATTTCGATCAACAACCCAAGTACACCTATGCTTTGAATTATCCCTTTCCAGGTGCCAGACTTATGACTTCAGAAACCTCCCAATAATTCCAGCACTCCCTCACCCCATTCTCTGGTCAAGTGACCTCTAACCATGTAAGTCTTTCCAGCAGAGTTTTAGATATTGTGGAGCAGATACAAGTCATCCCTGCTGTGCTCTGTCCAAATTCCTAACCAACAGAATAAAATAGTTATTTCCTTCCACTAAGTTTTGTAGTAGTTTGTAACTTCGAAATTGATAACTGGAGTGTTATATAACTGAAAACTTTAAAGTGTTAGCCGTAACTAATATAGTGACATTGATATGAGATTGCAAGATTTTTATATTTTCAGAACTGGAAGCAGGAAGGTGACTTAGAGTAATTTAGTTCGGGGTGCTTAAAATTTAATGTGCCTATGAATCTCCTAAGGTTCTTGTAAAAATGCAGCTTTTGATACAGTAGTTCAGGGGTGGGGGTGCGATATTGCATTTCTAATAAACTTCCACATGATGCTCATGCTGCTGGCTTATGGACGAACCTTTAAATAGCACAGCTCTATTTCACCCCCCCACACACACACCCTGCCTTGTTTTAGATTTGAGATAATTGAGATTTTTAAAATGATTAAATAGTTGCCTAAAACTGACAGATAAATGAGGTCAAGAGGCGACATTTTCCTTAGCAGAGCCTCGGTCCTAGGCTGTGAATTATCAAGAGGTATAAGTAGACAAAATAGAATTATTATTTGGAGATACCCTAAATACGAGTAACTATGTTAAGTACTTATAAAAACATTATCTCGTCTTTTCTTCTATAATCCTGTAAGACAGACAAGCTTATATTCAAATTGGAGATGGAAAACCTAAGACTTAGAAAGATCAAATAACTTTTTGGAATGGTTGATGAAACAGGGTTTGAATCCAGGAGCACTGGAAGCTCTTATTCTTCTGAGATGAATGCCTGATTATGGTAGGCTGGGACAAAGGAAGCATCGTGGAGAGGAATGGAATGAAGAGAAATGTAATTTCATGTTTTATAACTTGGTTAGGGACTAGATCTGTTCATACCATTAAAAATAATATTTAAAATCAGTCAGGCTTGATCAAAATGCAATTTTTTAAACCTTGATATTAATATAAATGCAAAGTTTAATCTTTGTTCATTCAATTAATATATTGAATACAAATACCTTTCAGGCTTTATTCTAATGTAGGAATGAGGTTTTATTCTAGACAGGAGCACAAGATGTAAGCTTCCTTCCCCTCCATGATGTTTTTAATTCAAGAGAAAAGACAATTCTTAATTATAATTACAATAGTGTGTGATAAATATTATATAGTAGGCATAGTTAAATGATCTTAGAGAGTATATGGGGGTATGCAAATCAAGTTCATCTGGTTGTGAGAACACAACAAATAACACAACTAAAAATACCTGATATATAGAAAAAAGTCAATACATGCTAGTGTTCAATTATGGCTTCTTTTACTTCTGCTTTCAACCAAAAAATGAAAATGGGTTTAAATGGTTTAGGAAAAATTCTGATTTCTTTTCTCAGTGAATTACCCAAAGTACTGTGAAACTAAAAAAGTGGTTAAAATAGTAGGATCAGATTATGAAAATAAATTTATTATAAAAAATTCAGTATCTTAAAACCACTGAAATAGTAGTCTCATTCTTAATGTAAGGGGAATGGGAGCAAATATTCACTTGGTTGTTTTATTCGTTAAACTATACTTTTCAAAGAGTGAAGTACATGATTCACATGAATATATATTGAATATGTGGTAAGAATTTATATAACTAATTTATAAGGGAACCAGGAATATATGGAAATTTATTCAGAGACCAGTGAAGCACAGGTATTTATAGACAATTAATAAAAAATGTCAGGATAAGATTGCTAGATTATATATAAAACAGTTTTATGTTATACAAGGTAATTTAAAGTAATCATTGGGACTTTCTTTCCAATTGGAAAGAAATTATATGCATATCAACTGAAAGGAAAACTACAAATAATTTGGAACTTTACTAAATATAGTACCTTAATATTAATATTTTAACATTTATATCATGATCATAAATAATCTCATATACTATCTTTTTAATTAACTTTATTTCAAATTCAAAAAAAATGAAAGAACAGAAAAATGCAGTTCAACAAGTTATGGAAACATTACTCCTCAAAAGTTCTTTTTCAAGTACTTCTGTCGAATCTAATTCCAACTGCCAACTCAGCTGTTCCTTTAGTGTTCAGAAAAATACACAGACAAATGCAAATTAGTTACATGACATAGTCATATTAATGAAAAAAACGAAGAAGAGAAAAAATGCTTAATCATATTCATATTTCACAAAACCAAACCTCATTATTTTTTTTTTACCTTTAGAATTAATACAGTACCAACTTTGCTTTTGCTACAAAAACATTACAATGTTGTTGTTAACTACAGCCCATAAATTATATTAGTTATATTTTCCCCATGTATCGCCACATTCTTAACATGTTAGTTGGAAAATAGTTGGAGGGTAATATTGGGAATATGTAACACTGATTTTGGAAGTAGGTGAGGATTATGGTTAATAACATAAATATAGAAATGTTTTTCTACTACAGGGTGTTAAGAGTGTGGTGATCCAAACACTATTCTTCATCACAAAAACAGCAGGGTTTTTTATGGTTTACCTGATTGTTTACATAGGTACAGCATGATATAGACCTCCTTGAGTTAGCTTGGCATATATAGAGCCATTTAACTCTACTGAGTAACTACTAAACCAGAGACATTAACAAATATCTAAAGAATTTACTATTGATATAAATTATGTAAATTCCTCTCATCTTGGAGTCTCCAAAATTTACTACAAAGTATCTGGTCTACCAGGAATTGACCTTCCTGACAAGCTGGGGATTAGAACACAGTGAGCAAGACAATCTTGAAGGCCTTGTGTAGGCAATTGACTCTACTAGGAAAGTCAATCCTTATTGAACATGATGGGACCAGAAACAAAAATAAAAACACAAAATCATTAGAGAAACACGAAAACAAAAAATAAAAAAACACAGAAAAACAGTCAGACAAGATAAAGTTCTATTGCCATGTGGGAGTCATTCCTGAGAAAAGAAAATGGATCAGGGCTTTAGTAGTCTATGAGGGGCACTTCAAAACATTACAGTTTAAATGACTTTGTGAGGTTAGTACACTTGGGCATATTAGAAAGACAAACTCAAGTATAATTTTCAAAAGTTAAGGACATAACCCACAAAAGTATGTAATAAAAGTCAAAAATTGTATCAAATAATTAATAGAAGAACAATTAAATTTCAAACCTTTTAAAAGAGTATTTAAGAAACTAGCTATTTATGTTTAATTTAATACGGGAATTTTAGTTCAAGATTTCAGAATTAGATACAAAACTGGCTAATGTCCTACTGGGGAATAAATCTGAAATTTGGGGTTATTTCCGCTCCAAGGAAAGTATATGCATCTTGACTGAAAAAATATGTAGGTTATTATGTAGTTTCACTATATCTGAAATTTTAATCAATAGTCTTAACAAACTGATTCTGAAAACCTAGTGATGATGAATTTTGCTTTATATCTGAAGAGACATTAAATATAATTTCATAATTTTTAGAAAAGTGTATGGTTGACGATCAGTTCCAAAGCCCTTTATGACATATATTCCTCCAGTTGTACCACCCTAATGTATCTATTTTTTTTTTCATTCTCCATTACCCTTTTTTGCTTGCTCTTTTCAGTCAAAATCTACTGTCAATGAAGATTACCTTTTTTACACTAACTAGGAAATATGGGGAAAAATCTAATTTCACCAGAAAATTGAAATTTTTATTAAATTCTTTTAAGTTTATGAACAAAGTATATAATACAATTTACTTTCAAATTTTAGAGGTCTGTCAACTGTCTATTTGTATATCATCATTTAAAAGGGTGTCCTATTTTTAGCGATACTTTGATTTCAATAATTTCAACCCTAAACCTACTGAGAGTCTTCTGAGAACCTTCAGAGAAAGCTTGGAACCTCATGACTATGCAGATGTTTATTACTATGAATATCTATAAAACACAAAAAATATCTGTAAAGTTTTTTTTTAATAGGTCTCTGAAATATGCCTTATTGGGCATTATAGCTATGACTTCTGGGACCATATTGTAGTCACTTAACCCACATCCAGGCAAAATCCTCATCACTATTTATTACCTGGGCCCAATAGAATATATATATGTACATGTATATATACAAGTCTGTGTATATTGATATGCATATATTCATGTATGTTTTTGAATATATGTATCTGTATACACATGCATATATAAATTATGACTAATTTACATAAGTGATAATATAAGGAGAGGAAAACAATTTTATTAGAAATTTCAATAAGAATCTGACCATAGCATACCCTTTTGTTCAAGTGAATTTGGGGCATAAACATTATCAGAAATGAATGCACACTGTCACCTGTTTGTTGTTGTTGTTGTTTTTAGCAAAATAGAATGATCCATTGCATGATAAATTCTTCCTGTTGAATGACTAAATGGAAGCTGTACCACATTTTCTTTTTGTCCGTAGTCATTTGATATATGGTATACAGAATTTATATAATTAATTTCACTATCATTACTGTCAAGAGTCTTGATATGTGCGACTTTGCATTCATCTTCTGATTCATCTAATAATTTTGAATTGTCTTCTTTCAGTTTTCTTTTCCTAGCTATTAAAGAATTCATTTAAAAGTGCTTTACTCTGAACTCTACCCAATGAAATCTAAAGGCAAGATATAATGCAGTTTTACAAAATGATGCAATAATTTTGGCACCACAATAAAAATACTGAAAGATGATCAATTTTACTTTTGCATCATCTTTCTAGGTTATATGATTATTCTTATGGTTTGTTTTCGTATTATTTTAGACTTATTTTAGGCATAGTTGGCCATAAAGGATGAGTATCAATGATTAATGATGAAATAATTCTTAGGATAATGGCATAATAAAATGACTCAATATATGGAACAAATAAGATAACTAGGATCCAATAATGTATCTTAGATTCATTAAAGGTTGCAATGTGCCATTATTACATGTCTAATATATAATCAAATTGAGGCTCTAGGTAGATACATTTCCTCATTTATATATATATTGTTATATACATGTATTATTGAAATAAGCAAATTTAGTTAGATGAAGAATTGAATTTGGTGTATATCTAATAGGGTAGAGAGTGTAAGGATAAATTTGAAAAGTAATCATGTAAAATAACATGCTTTAAAATAAATCAATATATCAATCCCAGAGTAGACTCTTTGTATATACATAATATTACAAAAAGAAATTTACCCTTCCATGTCATTCCATATTATGCATTGTATCTATCATAATAAATCATAATAACTTGTTTTCTCCTCTATCTCTATTTAACTTTGAGTTTTTTCAATGTAGGTGGTTCATTGTATCCTCAGCGCATGGGCCCTGAATAGTCAAGAAAGACTTAAATATGTGATAGATGTTTCAATAAGATTTCTGGAAAGTTAGTTAATTAATTTATTCATTTAAAAATATTGTGTGCTTATCAGGCCTTCTTCCAAGCTAGTCAATAAATTTTCCACAGATTATTCAATGGACATGTAAAAACAAAACCTACCCTTTGTTTTAATAGTTTGGCTTCTTAAAATGTCAACTTCTCTTTCCCTGGAAAAGGGCAATAACCCTTATTTAGACATGATTACATCCTAGATGGGTTATGTTAGGTAAATATCTCAGTGAGGACCCTTTTACTTTATCAGCCAAGATTTTTAAAGGGAAATATTCTATTTGCTATAAGTTAAAGAAATAGTTTCCTGAGTTTTGGTAAGCTATTTACTTGTTATATTTTCTTTAAATCATTTTTTGGAAGATTTATTTATTCAAGCATACAAAAGTAGATAATTTTGTTAGCTACATTAATGGACTTTAACTGTTTCAATATATCCTTTCTGTATATATTATTATACATTCTATTCTTTTTTGGCTGAACTGGGTTTTATCTCTCCCATTGGTTTTCTATACACAAGAATTTATACCTTCACTATGTAGTCTAATATCTCTACCTTAAGGGAATTTTCTTAAAGATTCAAAATTTACCAAAGACCAAGGACCAGAGCTCCTGCTGATCAATCAACAGACAATGAAAATAATTATTTTAATTGTGCTGTCACATCTTCTCTTTCTGATACCATAAAGTACCTTAAAATATATTTCAAACTGTATTTAAAAAATACAATATTTAACATTATGGTGGAGTAGTATTTTCACTGTTTTTCATTTTTCCAGGAAGATTTGATTTTATGAATAAGACAAAAATTATAGAAACATAAGAAATATTTACTTAAGTGTGCTATATGATAGAGTCTCAAAGAGAGAACAGGATTCTCTATGTGTATGTACATAAAAGAAATAATCTCCTGGAAAGCTGTTCTTAGAAATGTTTAGTCACTTATATTTTTAAAATCTATTCTTTCTGTATTTCCCAAGCACTACTACGGATGCTCATGCTTATTTTTTATGATTTTAAAATTAATGGCAGACAAAGGAGGGGCATGTAACTTCTTAACTGATATGTAAAGCAATGTGCTTTAAAAGCTTTAAAACACATTACTGTTTAATGACAGCATTTCAGAATGTCAACATGAAGGATGTGTCATATGAATGCTTAATATTAATTTGTTTATCTATGCTTGACTGCACTTAGATGGTAAA
The DNA here is from genome assembly GCA_026826555.1 of Tolypeutes matacus. NCBI lineage: Eukaryota > Metazoa > Chordata > Mammalia > Cingulata > Chlamyphoridae > Tolypeutes > Tolypeutes matacus. The sequence continues at coordinate 38,754,101 of JAKSZT010054334.1, read as the reverse complement.
AAGGTAGATATCAAAAGATAAAAGATTATTTTGAGATACTGAAGTAGATTTTACTTTGGTTTCACTGCCATAAATCCCATTAGTGTTAATTGGAGATTTGCATGTGCATTGAGAGAATAATATACCTCATTATTCTTGAGTAACAGTTACTGACTTTTAAAGGCCATTTAGAATGTGTGACAGGAAACAAATAAAAGCATACCACTTAGCTTTATGAAAGTTGTTTTCATGCATCAGAAATGCCTTCACACATATTCCACTGCCATAGTTTTCACTTTGTTATTTCAACAACAAAATCCTTTTAAAAAAATCATTGTTGTAGCATAATGAGTTAGTGGACTAAAAATATACCTCTTTCTCTAACCTGCTGGGTGATAGATAATCTTGGCTCTGAAGAACATAAATTTATTTACTTGGTTATTGGTTTAAGTATTTGAGCCATTATGAAGTTACTGTGAAAGAAAAGTATACTTTATTTTCAAAATAATTAAGAATTCTTGAAAGACCATGCTTGGATACTATGATAAAAATATCAACTATGGGAATCACTATAATTTTTGTGTAACACTTATGTAATCTAGGTATCTTTAAAAAAAAACTTTTTTATTTTATTTTTAAAAAAAAGCAAGAAATAATCTTACAGCAACCAAAAAATTATATATCAACTATGCGTTATAGTTACAATGCGTTGGTCACTATATTAAACACGTTTCAAAAATTAACTTATTTAATGTTCAGAAACTCTATGTGGTCATTATTATTATTATTTCTACCTTACACATGATGAAATGGAGGCATCATAAGGTCAATTAACTTGTCCAAAGTCACATATATCGTAGATGGCTAAATAAGGACACACAAATGTTATGACTCTAGAAAGCAGGCTTGATGCAGTTATATAGGCCCAAAAGAGCCAGCAAATCAATACACTTCCTCTAATCCACCTTATCTTTGTTGAATGGGGGTTGGACTGTTATTACACATGCTTCCCAGGATGAGCTCATCAATCACCCTTTAGAGTTTAGCAAAATATTTCTTCCAACCACCTCAGTAATCTCCCTGAGAGTTTCCAGTGACAATTTCAGAGCTCCTTATAATAAGAGCTAGCATATACATAGTGCTTCTCCATGCCAAGTGCTATTCTAAGCAATTTTTCATATATTAACTCACTTAAGTCTAACCACAACCTTTGAGGTAGATGCTATTAATATCTTCCTTTTACAGATGACAACACTGAGGTGGGAAAAAGTCAACTATTATTCAAAGTTGCAAAGAATATGAGCACAGGCAGCCTAGTTCCAGAAATAAGACATAATAAGATTGAATAAAAATGGGTGTTGGATTCGGTGAGCATGAGATTAAATCTTGTACAACAGTATCATGAACAGAGAGGGGAAGCACAATCTGTAGAGCTCTTATAAACAGCCAAATCAACTGCTAATTGGTCTGCTTTATGTTATTTTCATGTGCAGGCAATTCTAAAAAAAAATGTTAGTGATAAAATACTCCTATTCCCCTCTTCCATTCTCCTTCTTGCTTATGCAATTGCCAGGACAAATTCTAGATTTTTTAAACTTAAATTAATAATGCAAAATTAGAGTTAGTAATAAGTATTCTGCAGGGTTATTATTAAAGAGACAACATAAGTGAAATAAGCACCTGTAATACAGTCACACAAAACTATAGGAGTCATTTAATTTGAGGCAAAATTTGTCTCCACATCTTGTTTCTGAATAATACTCCAATGCACAGCCAGCTATGGTCCTTCTACACGGTCTCATTGCCCTCACTCACAAAGCTTTAACAAAAGTAAAATAAAAAACATAGTGACAGTGCTGCAGACCCTTATTCTATATCTGCTGTCAATGCAGTCCTAGTAGAATGTGGTCTGCAATTTTCAAACTCAAAAATACTGAATTGTAAAACTTTTTTCTTTTCTCTTTGTAGTGAATTAAAATAAAGTTAGAGCTTTCACACTGTCATGCTGCCTCAACATCTTAGACCCTGTCTTTAGGTCCCTTGATACTTACTTTTCCAAACTTCTCCTTCTCCACCCTACTTCCTACCTTGTTTTGAGCCCCTGTGGAAGTCAAACACAAACTTCCTAATCCCCACTCTTGCTTGACTGACCGCTACACACCCACCCCTTTAACACTGTAAAGCAGCCCCCAGGGTCACTATTACCTCTTGTTCCCTCAGTGGGCTTGGTTGAGCCTGTGCTCCTGCTGTATGTCCCTCCTGGACATACCCTGCAAAGCCTGCCACTCCTCCCTATTTATGACCTGTGAGTACTAACAAACTTTTTTTCATACATCTCTGATGTCACGCCTCCTTTCCATACCTGGCTATCTATGTAAAGCACCTTACATTAGAGTATCTTTCTTGACTCATCTTCATTTGTTTTTTGAGAGAATGGCAATGGACTAGCAAGAAAAAGTTGAGGACCTTTATACTGCAGAATGGATATAACACATGCTGGGGATATGCCTATTGGCCAATTTCCAATAGGCCATTTCCTACCTGCCCTCCCTTTTCTATTGTGTGCAGATATTTCAGTGTTTATATTTAGCTGCAGGGAAAAGAAGTTAGGTCTAATGGCAAGGCCTGACCATGCCTTAAACCCTAAACTGGGAATAAGCAACTCCAATTGCTTATCAGGGCAGGAACTCTCAGTGGCAGGGCCTCCTTCCCCCTAGGTGGTATAAATACCCCCTTCTATAGCAGCACATATCCACCTTTTTTCTCTCTCACAAAGTGGGGCATTCAGAGCTAACATCCACTGACCTTGGCCTCCCTGGACGACGGGCCACAATGAGACCTCTTCCCCTGCTTTTCTGGACACTTTATGCTGTGTAAGTAATAAAGCAATTATTTGCTGAAAGTCTCCATGGTGCCCAAGCCTGTGCTCTACAACATACCATGTGGCAACTTGCTCCACAGCACATCTCTCAGACTCATTCTCTATCCATTTAGTCAGCAAATAATGTAAAACACCAACAATTAATCTGGAACTGTAGTAGATGCTGGGGATACCATCTGTATAAGTGTCATATTGCTGCCATAACAAGTTACAAAACACTCAGTGGCCAAAACAATACAAATTTATTTTCTTCCAGTTATGTAAGTTAGAAGTCTGAAGGGTCTCACTGGGCAAAATTCAAGGTTTTGGCAGGACTTGCACTTAACGGTTTCTAAAGGCTGCCTACATTCCTTGGCTCATACTGCCCCCCTCTTAGTAGTGATTTTTTCTGCAAATTAATTCCCCTTTGCCATGTAACAAAGTATATTAACAGGTTCCAAGGATTAAAATGTGGACATGTTGGTAGACCATTATTCTGCCTGGTACTCTCTGTTCACGTACTATTTAGAGTATTGGAAGACAGATTATAATGACAAGATTACCAAACAAATAAACATATATTCACAAAGTGAGATCCATGCTATGAATATTTTGCAGAGTTATGAGTCCTTATATCAAGGAGAGCTAATCTAGGCTAGGGAGGTTTTCCTTAGTAAGTTGATTATATAGGTCTTAACATCTGGAGGAAGGGTGCAGGTCATTTGGTGAAGGGAGCAAGGCAGAGTTTTATTACAAGACCCCGTATAAGGGTTCAATGGTAAGAGAAAACAGGAAACGAAGTAAGAAAGAAGACCAGTGTCTTTGGAGCAAAATGAGCCCTGTAATCCAAGCCATCACCAAGATCTTGGAATACTCTACTGATGGAGATGTTAGGAAGAAAATGGGGAAGACAATTTTGTTGCTCTTTCTCTACCACCTCTAGGAATGGCTCATGCCTTTGGTGTTTATTTTTCTTATGGGTGTAGTAAAAACATTTGCTTAATTTGCTAAATTATGTGCAGAGAACACTTTTTTTCCCCTCAGCTTTTTGAGATATTTGTCAGAATATTTTTGGTATAAAATACAAGTAAAATCTTCAAAAGTTATATATTATTTCTGAGTATCTCTAATTATTTGTCACTTTGTATTCTTGCACATCCTTAAGGATTTTTTTTTCTCATTATACTCTCAGTTCTTTATGTATTAGTACAATAATTCCACCTGTGTCAATATTAAAGATTTGGTGTTTTTGTTTTTTTTAAAACTGACAAAAATAGGCAACTCTATACATATTATAGGTGTTTCATAATCAAAGCATCTCTAAAACATTCTTGGATGAGGCTGTTATGTTGATGGTTTCAATTTAATTACTGCTTTTGTTCATCAAGAAAATATCTCATCACTGGCTCTGTCAAGGCACTACAGTCAGTACTGGGGTTTTAATGATGGGTTTAATAGAGTTCCTTTTGGCAAATTTACAAAAATCTGTTTTATTGCCTGTTACTGCGGTAAACAGATAAAATAATTATATCAGTATCATTTGATGAAAAAACATAAAAACATGTTTTGGATCATAAATAACAGTGTCACCACAGCCAATTTTGTACAGGATATGAAAAATAGATATTATCAGTTTATTCTGAAAGGTAGCCAGTGAAGGATCCAAATCCCTGGGATTAAGCTCCTAGTCGCTTTTTATAGCAGCACTCTGTGCAAACAGGCATACCTCGTTTTATTGTGCTCTGCTTGATTGTGTTTCTCAGATAGTGCATATTTTGCAAAAAGAAGGTTTGTGGCAACCCTGCGTCCAGCAAATCCATTGGCACCATTTTTCCAACAGCATGTTTCACTTCTTGTCTCTGTTACATTTTAATTAAGGTATTGAATGTACACTGGTTTTTAGACTTAATGTCATTGCACACTTAATAGACTACAGTATGGTTTAAACATAGCTTTGATATCCACTGGGAAACCAAAATGCTCTTGTGACTAACTGTACTGTGATGTTTTTTTCATTGCAGTGGTCTGGAACCGAACCTGCAATGTCTCTGAGGTATGCCTGTATTCTCTCTGATCACCTAATTTATTATATTGAAACTACTTGTTTAACTCCTGTCTTTCACTTAGTATAAAAAGGTTGGGGGGGGGGAAGCTGTTTTTTTATTTAATCCGTTTTACCTTAGATATGTCATAGTAAATGGAATATGGTGCATATTGAATATTTTTTAAATAAATTGAAGTAAAATATCATTCAGAGGAATTAAAAAGTCATTGATAAGCATTCATTTTTTGCCACACTAATGCTGCTGTGTTATTACTTCAATATGTTAAAATTTATGAAATGATACATTTCATTTAAAGGTAAAACCCAATTGTTTACAGATTGAAAATATGCTTTGATAACAATTCAAATAGAAATATAAATATGAACCCATGCTATTAAAACAATATAGGTTGGTCTGCTCAAGTTTCATAGAACAAAATAGATTTTTTTTTTTTAAATTCAGAAATCCCATTGATCAAAAGCACAGCCCTTTCTCATATTACACCAATTTCTCTGGTTTTTGTCATTCATGTATTCAACGTTGGAGGGGCTGAATTATTCCACCATCTGAATTTCAAGGATCCTATTTGTTAGTTGCTAATTATACTGGTTGACAATTATAACAATTATAATAAAATTAAAATTTCCAATATTAATATAATTTTAAACAATACAGTTTAAGTTTACTTTCAGAGATTAGGCTATTTCATTCTGGTAAATCTGATAAACAAATTTGGTTAACACAGAGAATATAAAGATTTTCTTTATGGTGGTAAATATAGGATCAAATATTTTGGGTGTTCTTAGTCCTTAAATAACCCAAAATAATATGAATTCTTTCACTTTGTCTCTAAAATTGGCTAACAAGAAAAAAGTAAAATTACAACAGCCAATTTGATAACTGCATACATTCATAATGTTAGAGAATTGCAAAGTTCTCACAGGATGTAACACAATTAAAAGAATTTTGGGGTCAGGTAGACCTAGTTCTGAATTTCATTTTTTGGCTGAGTGACTTTAGTAAATTAATGCAAGTTAGTGAATCTAAAATTCTGTATCAGCAAAATTGGATAATAATACCACAGGTTTGTTTGCCGAATCACATGAGATAATTTATGTAGAGTGATAAACACAATGCTTGACACCGAATTCACAGTAATTAATTGTTATTATGCTTATTATTACACAGGTCTTGCTATCAAGCATAATCTTATTGTTATCAATCATAATGTTATTTCTAATATATTTCCAACATTGTACTATCGATCTCCTTAACAGAAAATATTAAGAAAACCGGACTAATAAAGAATGATAGAAAAAGTGATTCACAGTGACTTTTCTAACCTTGATATTTTTGAGACTTTGACTGTAACGTGATACTGACTTCGGGGTATGTGTTTAGAGCCTTCTCTGGTTTGATGTTCCCTGACCTTCTCTGACATTCTTCTGACCCTCCCAGCAGTTTTTCTCTAGCTCTCTTCAACATTTCCTCAGCTTCCTGGCTGTGCTTCAATACCCTTGGAAATTTTCCCAGATGATTCATAAAAAGACCATGTAGAGTAAAAACCTCAGGGTCACAAGCTTAGGAGAGGGGACCTCTGAAGGGCAAAGCAAGGCTATCCAGCACAGAAGTTGTTCATGACTTAACAGAGAAAGTTTAACTACAAGAAAATATTATTGGATTGAATAGAATAAACATATGAGGATCTTATAGAGTCAGATAAACACATAATTCAGAGACAAGAAAATTGAATTGAGCGGGAATGATTTTTCTATTGAAGTTTTTATTTTAATAGGGATTTTTCAAATTGCATGGTTCCTACAGGATTTTTCTTATACATATTTACAAGAAGAAGGTGATATATCCAATCCAAACAAATATCTTTGCTATTTTTCTTAGAAGTTTAAAAAAAAATAGTAGAACACATACCAGGGGCCAAAGAAAGGCTACAAATCTAAATTTTAAGCTTTATTGTAAAAATACACATGCCATAGATGTTAACAGAAATAATTTTCAGAAAATATTTTAAAACAAAACCTAAAACAGTTTAGGTTGCAAGATAAAAAGGTTTAAAAATTGATGGAAATAGTAACTCACAAAGGCCAGGCAATAGCTATAAATATATAACACCTATGTGCCTCAGCTACTGATGGCACTGTTTTTGAGTTGGACAAGATAGGTTTACCTATCTGAACATTGTGGTGGGTTGTTGATACCCTCTGGTGCAAGTCACAAAACAATTTGAAATCTGCTTGCTATGTCAGCATTTTCCCAGAGGCATGGACCTCTAGGTGGGGACTGACAAGATCACTAACTAGTCTATAATCTACCTGGGGATTCACATAGTCAGGGACCTCTGAAGTGAGTCTGCCATTCACACTTCCAAGTCATCTTCCTGGTCTAGGAGAATGACACTCTCTCATTTTCATTGGTACAAAAAGGATTCCCTCATTAGTTCAAAAGGCACTCTGTCTTCCTCCTCCCTCTCTATCATTTACTTCCTGCACTTAACCTCCACTAAAGTTTGTAAGAGTGGAGTGGGTGTAGTTCAGTGGTTGAGTGTGCGCCTCTCATGTATCAAGTCATGGGTTCCATCTCCTAAATCTCCTTTTAAAAAAAAGTTTGTAAAGGTTTTATGGATCCTTGATCCTTGATTTCAAGTTACTTTGATTTTCCCGTTAAAAAAAAAAGTCCCCAGTAAAAGGTGTACGAAAGTCTTAGTTACCTTCTTGAAATGCAGTTAGACATAGTAGAGAGTGGAAACACACACACATATCTCAACACTGTTTTTATGTATTTTGATCTCTGTGGGACCGCTATATTTTCATCTCTATGGAATTGGTATACTCCCTCTGCCCTTGAAGGATATTATCATCCTGATACTAAACTCATCCATTTAAAAATTTTGTATTTTTTGAGGCCCTTTAATAAGCCAGATGCTGTATTTTATTTTGGCTATACGTTGGTGGTCAAAACTACAGAGTTGTTATAATGGAAATCACAGGGTAGGGGAGGATATGGACTGCAAACACATACACATGTAATTATTATATATAAGGGATAGTAACAGAAATATATATAAAGAATCTGCATCATAAGCAAGTCCTAATATTCTACATGTATTCCAGAAGTTAGAAACCCAAGCTGCTTGGAGTTCATATGTAAAAACTCTACCATGAATGAACAGTTCTAACAGATAAGGCAGAGAGCAACACAGTGATGGATTAGACCTTATTCCTCATATTCAGGAATTAATTGTTTCTAAGAAAATAAAAGTCAGCTTTATGAATACTATTAACATTTAAGATGATAAAGAAATATGGTAGAAGGCATTGGCCATCCAGGCATAAAGAGTAGACTCCACCGCTAGTTGTTATCTTATGCCACTTGGATTCCAGAACAGGTCTGACTGGTTAACATTTGTCCACTATTCCCGGTGGTTAGTAGAGCACTACTGCATTAAACTTTGTATAGAGTGTGGGAATAAAAGAGCTGTGATCACTACTTCGTTCATAATTAAACTGAATAACATTTACTTTTCATTCAAAGCAATCCCTAAAAATTTGAAAAAATGTCACAAATCAAAATCTTGAAAGCCAATGAAATTGAAAAAAAATTAATGACACCTTATCAAAACTTAAAGTTTATTCAAATTAAATAGTATTTAGGGAATTGCAGCTTCTATTTCCTTTCTCTTAAGTTAAAACCTGTCTGAGCCTTTTTCATTCAATACCTTAGCCGTTTCCTTCTAACCCTTTATGCTTTGCTTTTAATTCTTCAGCTGACAGTGGTTACATCTGAGTTAATTTACTATTATTATTTTTAAAATACATATGTATTATATAAGTTTAGGATGGCCAATAAAATATATGCATGCCATCTATAAGTTTTACGTGTCTGATAAAACTCATAATCCAATTTTTATTAAAACTTACAACAATGAAAAGTTTTGGGAAGAAATAAAGAATAATGATTACATGGTTTCTTCAGGAAGACTTGAGTTCTCTATCCTTGCAGAATCAAGTATACTTATCAGCAGGATTCTATTACATCTCAGAAATACCTTTCTCTGAATTGGAAATGTAGACACTGAGACTTAATTGTACCTATCAAAATGGGAAGATAATATTGAAGCAAGTTGTGAAAAATTAAGAGTTATGCCCTCCCAAGGTGCTCTGTTTTCATTAACAAACTACCTCCAGGGAAGGCATTTTTAAAATAATAAATAGCTTGGGTGTGGAAATGTGCAATGATGTGTGTGTGTGCACATGCCTACTTGGTTCCTCATATAAAAAGTGCCTTGTCTTAAAACAAAAATTCATAGGCAATACTACCATAAGTAACAAATTACATATGAAAAATGTGAAAGATGGTATTATCTATACGTCAGTGCTTCCTTGTATAATTAGATGTATTATATTTTCTTCAGTTCCTGTAGAGTATCTATGACATTTTTGTTGTAAAAGTTCATTCATAATGTAAATGAATAATGCATTTTTCTATGATGGACACCCAGAACACTTATGTCATGTCACTGATGATGAGGCTGTCACAAATGCAAGAAGAGGAATGATAGCTAGAGGAGTTATTTTTCACTCCATCAAGTGTTAGGGTAAAATTGCACTTTGCATTGGCCTTGGAAAAAGACTTGCTCACTCCACAATTTGTAGGGATCAGGTTTCTAGAAATCCATGGATAACTTCCATACATAGATTTACCCGGAAGAGGAAATTTCAGTTTGGCACTATTTTTCTACTTGAGAACAATAGAAGGAGCAATTTATCCCTAGGGACAAGTGGAGATCTGTAACATGCAAGCCAATGGGGAATGTCTTACTAAAAAAACCCTTTTTAAAATAAAATTATTATTTTTAAGCAGGATTACACAGTTTAAAATTTAAGTTTATTTAACACAATCAGGTATTTTATAATATATATTCAGAACACATAAAGTTCTAATGTATAATGTATAACATTTAACAATTCCTCACAACTTTGATAAACAGTGTAGGTATTTGCATGTGTTAACCTGGGTATAATAATATAATCGTACTGAGGTTAAGGAGAAGGATATCTCAAATTCCCTAATTTTTAATCTGGTTTTATTATAATGATAGCTTTAAAAACAACAACAACAACAAAAACTTTCCTCTGAAATATTCGGATAAGTGAAATTAAAAAAAAAGTTCTACATCATTTTAAAATGTTTTTTTGCTATTAGGGATATCTCAATTTACCTAGCTATTGATATAATATTTTCCTCATATTTTAAATTCCTTGAGTGTGGTAATTTTGATAACTATAAAAATCACCTTGAATGGTATAGAGTATATGTTCAATAAATGTCTGTTAAGTAAATGCACATATTGATTGATTTTAGTTTGTTTTACCACTACCTTATCCATCTGTTGTTTTTTCCCTGTTTGAATAAAGGACTTCCTCTTGTCCTTCTATTCTGACAGGATAATAATAGTCTCTCTCTAATCCAGGTTTTCAAACTATTTTTAATTACAATAATATATATATTTTATATAGTAATATATATATATATATACACACACAACTGAAAATTTCCCATTTTAACCAATATTAAGTGCAAAATTAAGTGGCATTAATTAAATTCACAATATTGTGCTACAATTACCAGCATCCTAAATAATGGCAAGATATCCCTAGTTCATGGATAGGAAAGCTTAATATTGTTAAAATGTCAATACTACTCAAGAGATCTATTGCTTCAACACAATCCCTATCAAAATCCCAGCAGCCTTTTTTGTAAAAATCGAAAAGATGATCAAACTTCTTTTAATCTGACTAGATGCCAGAAGAAAAAATCACACTAACCCAACACAAAGTAATCAAAGTGAATGTCCAAGGATTAGTTATTGAATTCTGGACTCCCATATTTGAGTATATAACTTGATACCTGAAATTTTAATGGTTAAATTTCTAGTTGGGTTGGGGAATGTCTCTAAATGTAATAGAAGTTTGATATGTATACTTGCTCCTATTAGGATACAGAACACAATTCTTCTTGATGAAATGGCTTAATTATCAATCTCAATTTTTACTAGTCTAAATTTTAATGCACACACATGTACCCAACCAATTTTGGGCAAAGAGTTATTGACGGAAGGTAGATAATGAAGACAATATGAATATTTTTCATATGTGAAAGCACAAATAAATTGATTCTTACTCATTTTATCATGTAATCTACCACCAGCATGGGTTATATATCTGTATATATATTTTACTCATTTCTGCTTCTAATTTGTTTCCTAAAGTTCATATGCAAATATTTAGGAGAAAAAAACTAAAATGGACCTTTAAATATGTATTTTGGTACTGAACACATGTATCAAAACATTTTTAAAAGCTCTTTATATAAATTCATATTTGATGTTCTGTGGTTATATAAAAGCTTTTTATATAAATTTATATAAATTTATATAAATTCATATTTGATGTTCTGTGGTTTCAGATAATAATAATAGTGATAATTTATATTTTTTACAATTTTTGAAAGGAATTTGTGCCGCCTAATAATTTGATTGGCAGGCATGATTATGAGCCCCATAAAAATAGATGCATATTGTTTTGTCATGGAAAGTACATGGATTGGGATTATAACTTTTCTACCTATAAAATGTGAGCAAGTTAGTTGGCTTTTTTCAGTTCTAGTTTTCTAATTACTAGAAGTGAATTTATTTATTATAGATGTATTGATTATTTATTGACATAATATTGCTGTATAAAAAAACAACCCCAAAAAACTCAATAACTTAAAACAATATTTATTTATTATTGGTCAAAAGCCCTCTGGGTCATCTAGTGGTGCTGCTGATTTGGTCTGAGATTGGCTCATCTTGGCTGGCTTCACTTATCTATCTGCAACCAGTTGGCAGATCAGCTAGGGTCTGGCTGGTCTAGGTTGTCCTCATCTGGGACTAATCATCTCTGATTCTTGTGGCCTCTCATCCTGGAACAGGCACCCTTCATTTCTTTGGAATTTTTTTGAGAGAGTGGAAGTACACAAAACCTTTTGAGGTCTAGGTTTGAAAATGGTTCACTGTCAAATCCAATTTTTTTATTGTTTATATGTACCCTTCTTTGCAATGCTGGAATGTCCTAATATGCATCTTTTCTTTTACAGAGAAGGAGACTGACACATAGAGAGTTTAATGGACTTATTGAAGGCTGTCTAATATTAAGAATAAGATTTGGCCCTAGAACTTATATCTCCTGCCTCCTACATATTTGCACAGTATGTCATTCTTATAGAAAATTCTTAAATGTATACTGAAATAAACAAAGCAGATGGGACATGATTATTCTGTGAATATGCTCATAGTTTGTCACACAGTTTAGCAGTAGGTGTGGATGGAAAGTCTGGTACATTCTAATCCCATTTTTCTTCTGGGTAACTTAAGGGGCACATTTTTATTTTTATTTCTATTTTTTTAAATTAATTTTTAGTACCATCCAATCTTTATTACAAGCATAATAAAAAATGGATTTGCTGCTAAAAAGAGAGTCAAGGTAAACTCTGTTCAATTTTCATGTGCATCTGTGGGAAAGCAAAACAAAAAATTACATCAAATGGACTTAAGAAAGTGCCAAATTGAGTGCTGGGAGAAACACAAATGATAATTTATTTTTACTTAAGTTTATAGTATTTGCTTTTTTTAAAAATTTTCTCCTTTTCACCTGCTGTGTGATTTTAAAGGCATCGGTTAAAAAACAAAAAAAAAACATTCAAATGAAGAACACTGTTGAAAAACCCTTAATTGTCATTTGGATGAATCACTCTTCAACACTCTCCTAGATTATTCTTTTAACCTTAATAAATTTTCCAATTACACCAGATGAAAGCAAACCAATCCTTTTGCTAAATTAAGCCCCATGTTGGGTGCACAACAATTATAAAGCAAGAATGGTCCTAAACAAAATCAATGTATTTTATGGAACATAACATGTAGTTTTATTTGTTATACAGAACTTCAAGTTTTTCTTTTTAAATTCTTCTAGGTTGCTAGTTCTAATGATATCCAGGGATTCCCAATATTGAAGTGTACTTTTTACAATGTATTTAATGTATTTGTAATTCACACTGGCACATCTTATTTTTTTACTTTAAAACCATTACTTTGCATTTTTCACATTCTCTTGCTTTCAACTTTGATAAGAAAAAAATTCCTATGTCTTTTTTTGTACTAAAAAAGTAAGACATATTATACTTCTCATTTGCTTCATTTCTGGATTAATCTCTTTGTCATTGTTTGAAAAATTGCATATGGATTATACCTGGTAGGAGAACTTCTGGATTTGCATTTGGTATGTTCATCAGAACCTCTCCAAAATTCTGCTGTGATCGACTCAGTTCCTGCTCCACTCCAAAATCCTTAGTGTCTGGCTAATATTTTACTATCTTAACTTAATAGGAAAATGATAAAAGTAGTATAAAAGTTCTATATTTCAGCTTGATTTTATGAGATAATAAAGGTGAAACACCCCAGTTCATTTTTCGGCCTACTGAATGAATCATTATCTGCAATATTTAGAATCTGTGTTTTAACAAGTGCGGGAAGAATTCTTAGAATCATAAAGGACTTCCACTGGAGAATTTAAATATAGTGAACCAGAAATCAAGGGCCCTGAAATAAGATCTAAGCTTAGTTAGCTGTGTACTTTTTGTCCTTCAAGAAATTGATTAAACACTAGATCTCAGATTCCTCTTCTATAGATAGAAACAAAACAAAATATCACGCAGGCATCTAATCTTTCATTCAACTAATTTTGGAATAAAAAGGGAAAATTATGGAAGGTTTTAAAAACATTTAAACAAATAAAAATATCATTTTCCTCTGTTTATGACTGCTGACAATATTTATTATTTTGGTTACATTTATTTCTCTCAACCTCCAATACATTTGATTATAGGCTCTAACTTTCAAGTGTCTTGTTTTGTTTTGAAAATCCAAGCACATTCTTTAATAATCTCTAAACCTTAATTTTGAGTAAATAGGAGACATAAAATGTAAAATGTTAACTAGAATCAGAGATTGCATACTTTCTGAATAGATGCAGTTCAGTCTCTTCTTAAAAAGTCAGAAACTTTGACCTAAATATAATGAGGATGTAGGTGCTATTTTTTACATTTATATATGAGGTTGCACTGTCAAAATAAAATATTTATTTTTCATTGATAGAAAGTAACTTATAGTATCATTTCTCTTCCTGCTGAAATATTACCAATTAAATAAAACATGAGATCTAGAGAGAGATTTTGCTTTCATTTCTCCATATGGATTTCAGAACTCTGTGTTCCCTCTGCTAGAGTATACCCCAAACTGATTTGTAGCTAGCATATTTTGATGCATCCTGGCACTTTGAATTCTGAGACCAACCAAATTCCTGTTAAAATATCAGGAAACTCAGTATTTGGGTTTGGGTCCACTAGTTAAATTTTGATCTTAATCAGAAAAATGGTATTAGGTCAATTATAAATACGATTTTTAATTGCATCCTTTGCTATTGAATTATAAGAAAAGAACTCCACAATAAATATACTTAAGTTTAGCAATGCAAAAAAATTGAATATTGAATTCTCAGTTTAATCGATTTGAATACATTTGAACTATTAGTCTCAGAAGATGAGCAAATAAATGGTTTATGCTACTTACGATACATATAACTCATTCTGGAATAGACTGATATGTTTATTACTATAAACTTTAATGTTCCCTGTTGGTAATAGAAGCCTATATATCAACATTTCTCTATACTTCTTGATCTGTTCTCTCCATTCTGCCCTACCTACAGCATGTCTGCTCTCTGCTGGTCTGTTCTCTGGGTGAGTATAGATGAGGGCCAGGAATATTGAGGGAGTGCATCTGCACCTTCCTTGAATTCCTAGGAAGCAAAAAGTGCACTAGGAGGGCAGGAGAGTGATTGTCTTCCTCATCTGGAGTTAATCATGGCAGCAAAGAAAAAGAAGGGAAAACGTAAATGTGCAAGGGAGATATCATCTCTAAAGGAAGCAAGTCATATATACCTAAACTTGATCATGTATTGTTTACCGGGGTAGTGCATCAGAAGAGGGAAGCATTGGTGTAAGAATTGCCCTTAAATTCTTCATTTTTTCTGACATCATTTTCAGAGGGAACTCTTTTGGGGAAATAAAAGACATCAGGGTTAATTATGATAATATCTGAACTTTTAAGATAAGAAATCATCTCAAACTTAAATTAAGACCTGCCCTGCTACTAGATCTTAGGGTTTGGTATTAGAGGATGAATATACATGTGGGACATTTCTGTTTTCTGGAAGAATTACTGAGTAGATGGTTTGCTAGGATTTTTTAAAATTGAGATTAGGGCTCTGACTTCTTTGTAGTGGGTTTAGCAATATCTGGTAATCGGAACCAAAATTTTCCACTCTAGGGACAAAGAGTTTCTCTGACTTTTCTATGAGAATGGAATTTAAGCAACAGAATACAGTTTGCAGTTTTTCTTTTTGAAATTACTGAGGAAGTGAGTTTAGCCAACACTATTTGCAGGATTTCTTTTAATAGGGAGGAAAAGATACACATATATTTATATTGCAAAGGAATTTCAGAAATCTCTTTGTTTTTTGAATATGAATTGTTCAAAGTAGTATATTATCTTTGGCTGCGGTGCCCTTCTGTCTTCTATGGCAGCATGATGTTATATAGAGGAAAAGGTGTGAGTGTGTGTGTGTGTGCATGCAAGTGTGTGTCCATATGTGGAGTGCTTAGGGAAAGGTGAAAGTTAGGAAGACGAATAGAAGATATCCACATGCCAGCCTACCTTTCTTCAAGATGAAAATAGAGAAACTCTCTTTCACATATATTTATATACATATATACATTTTACAGGTGCATGTATAAATTTTACTTGAATTTGAAGGAATTTTGTATCTACAAAGATAGAGGAGTCATATGAAAAAGCCCATCCACCAATAGTTTTTGCAGCTTTAGAAACACTCAAAATTTAATGCGAGTACTTTGTTGCCACTTGCAGTTTCTCTCATCATTGGACAATTAGATTATGTGATGTTTTTTTAAAGTAATTATGAGCACTAAAGTGCCTATCCTTGATCATGACAAATGCCTGTCAAGCTGTGAACTATCTAGAGAAATACTCAAATCTATTAAGGACCCTGATGATCTTTTTTATAATTTATTTTACTATAGGCAGAGTCTGAAATGACAGAATTAAATTTAAGGTCATCTAGTGACTCTATATTTCCCCAGGAGCTATCATTGTTGAAGGTCAAAGGAAAAAAAAGAAAAGAAAAAAAAGAAGAGTTTTTTAAAGGATCCTGTATTTAACATTTTAGATAAGTAAAATTAGAAAAAGCAGCTTTGATGCATTTTTTAATCCACTCAAATTCATTTATAAAATTCACTGAGTGCATTCCTTGTGCTGGGCATTGCATTGAGTACCAAGACTCAGTGACAAGTCATCGACTTTGTTTGCCATCAAGAGCTTTACAGCTCTTGGTGTGATCGTGATATGATGACTTAAATAAAATATAAAATAAAAATATGATAAGGGTAAGAAGGTCCTAAGGTTAACCACAGGAGGGGTGACTAAACTAATTTATATTAATAGAGAGAAGTTCCCAGAGGGGATATAGTTAAATTTTTCAACAGGTATATAGGAGTGGAGTCATTCTGGCAAGAAAGGAAATGGAAGATCAGAAGAAATAAAATAATTCTGGCTAAATGGATAACATATAGGAAAGATCAATGGAAAGAGAGGGCCTTAGGAAATCATTAAACTGTAGATAGTTCATTATGACTACAATAGAAGAGTATAAGACAAATGTGTCAAAATATTGGAATGTGAGCATTTAGCAAGATCTTGAGAGATTTAGTAAGGAATTTCAAATCAGTAAGAGCCAGTGCACATTTTTAATTAAAGGAGTGATATGATCAGAGTTGTGCTTTAAAAAAAGAAAGAAAAAAGAAGTCTATTTCAACCATGGGGACAACTAAAATGAAGCAAGACTGGATGAAGGAAGACCAGATGTGGCAGGGAGATAATTAGGACAAAATGAAGGAAGGTACTTTCATTTCCTACCTGTAGAACTGGGTGTTTAATGGTTCAGAGATTTGCATGAGAACATGGAGTTCAGCTTCGAACATTATGAATCTGAGAATTCTTGTGGGACAGGGTCATGGGAAAGTGTTGGAAAACACTGCCAGTGAACACAGACTCTGGGGCTTTAAGTTCACTGTATTATACTTGATGTGAGAGATGAGAAAGTATCAACAGTTAGCCAGTTCCCCTATTGATTCTGGGAAGAGATGAACAGATGAAGTCTGTAAATCTGGTCTAGATAATACAGTTTGTCTATCGTTTTTTATTTGTTTCTGACCTAGAAGACTAAGTTGTTTATTGTTTTATATTTTTTTGTGTGTAGCAGACAATATTAGGTGTCTCCATCATATCATTTAAGATCTCCCCAACCCCTTTTTTACCATGAATTTATGTATCATAAATTTTTGGTGTGCCTTTGCCTCCAAAAGACTGTACCTGCAGCTCCCAGAGCCTGACTGGCCCATAGACCCAAATATATCTTGGACATGTTTGCTTCAGTTACCTTCTTTCTCACACAGGCTATTTCAATGAGAAGACAAGATGGCTGCTGGAAGCCAGAATTACTTTTGTATTTACATCTTTCTCGGGTGGCCTGATAGGACCACGGACTGATAGATGTGGAAAAAGGAAACCCCAAATTCCTTGGCATAGATCAGGACAGTTGTGAGGTATAACACACCTTATACTCAAGACATAGCTAACATCTTGAGGACTATGTCTGAGATCGCATGCTGCTTAGCTTTCTCTCTGATTTCCCTGCTCTGCTTCCTTGAGGCCCTTATTGCTTGTCCGGGAACGAATTTCCTTAATAAATCACTTGCCCAGCAAATCCTTGTCTTAGTCTCTGTTTCTGAGGAATCCATCTTAAGACACACTGTTTTTGTGTTTTCCCCACCAGCATCCATGGCCCTCTACATGTCTTTTTAAATAAACCTATGTAATATCTGTGGTTCCATCTCAACACAAAATTCTTGATGGCTATGATAGTTTCTGATTTTTGTGTAAACTTACATAATATTTACATTCTAGGTAATGAATGTATAATAAGAAGTAAGGGTTTTATCTATGAATCTATATGTGTGTGTGTGTAAGTGTGTAGAAATGATGACCTTACAGGTATGTTAGTATCCTTTCAACTCCACATGACAGATATCCAATTAAAACTTGATTAAAAGGATAATATATTGTCACAAGAAACTTGCATGAGCAAAGAGTAGATCTGGCCTCGGGCATTGCAGAATTTGGGATTCAATGATGTTATCAGAAGTCAGTCTTCTGCTTTTATATCTTGAACCTTGTTTGCTTCAGTTACCTTCTTTCTCAGACAGGCTATTTCAATGAGGAGACATGATGGCTGCTAGAAGCCATAAGCCTACATTGTCCTCATAAATCTGGCTTCTAGTGTTGCTATTAAAAATATAATTCCTTTTATGGTCTGTTGTCTATGACCTATTTTTTTTAATCTTTGTCTCCAGAAGCTTTTAGGATTTTCTCTTTA
Organism: Tolypeutes matacus; assembly: GCA_026826555.1. Lineage (NCBI taxonomy): Eukaryota > Metazoa > Chordata > Mammalia > Cingulata > Chlamyphoridae > Tolypeutes > Tolypeutes matacus. Next base: position 38,735,589 of record JAKSZT010054334.1, on the reverse strand, counting down.
TCCCTGGTGTTCTGCAATTTCACAATGATTTGTCTTGTTATGGGTCTTTTGTTAATTTATTGTGCTAGACTCTCTGTGGGCCATTTTAGTCTGGAAACTTATATGTTTTGGGTCTGGGAATCATTTTCATATTATTATTTTGATAATAGCTTTACTTCCATTTTCTCTGTTCCTTTTCCCTGAAATTCAAATCTTTTTAGTAAAGTGTAGTGATTTTCTAATTTTCTTATCATTTCCATTTTAATCTCATTCCTTCTGCTATATTTTTGGGCTGATAATTTAAAATTTATATTTCACTGATATTTATCTGCTTATTATAAGTTTACTTTCTAATGATACGAATTTATAAGAACTCTTTTCTTAGAATAGCATTACTTTTTATTGGATGTAATCTCTTCTCTTAGAATGATTTTTAAATTTCCTTCTGATTCTTATATTTTTTCTCTCTTACTCTAAATTCCTTTCTTTCATTGCCCCATTTTGTCAGGTGTAAATCTTGCATGGTAGGGACTTTCTTTAAATGCCTAGTGCTTTTTGCATGTGCTACCATATTTAAGTTGTAGCTCTAAGTTATTTATAAAAAAAATCTGGGTCCATAGACAGAGTTTGGTGATTGATGAGCTTTTCACAGTTAAATAGATAGAAGTACAGCTATTTCAAAGGGAGATGGTATAAGGTCAGTATTAGATCTTTGCACTCCCAGTTATTGTTTCCCTATGTGGAGTTTTGCAATTATTTGCCTGTATAAAACCCTAGTTGTCTCTGTTCTGGAGGCTAATATGGAAAGGCAGTAAAAAGAGGTTGCAACCAAAGATATTCACTTAAGATCACTCTAATTAATATTTATTTTTGGTGTCCCTGAAATCAGAACCTCTCCTGTTCAAACTTTCAGAAAGTCAGCCATGAACAAATGATTTTATGAGCTATGTGCTGCATTGAAAGTGACCCCAAAACTCAGTGCTTTAAAATAGTAATAATAATTTATTATCTCTCATAACCATGAGATCCTTGGATCAGAAACTCAGAAATAGCTTTGCTGGACAGTTCTGGCTCATTTTCTCTCAGTGAGTTTGTATTCAGATGTCTGCCAGACTTCAGTCATCTGAGGATTTCACTGGTCCTAGAGAATCTGCTTTCCATGGCTGTGAACTTACATGGCTGACAAGTTGGAAATAGCTCTTGGTAGAAGGACTCTGTGGCCCAAGGCTTCTGGGGTGTCCTCAGAGCATGATGTCTAGTCTCCCCCAGAGCAAGTGAGAACTGATAGAGGCCAAAGCTGAAATCCTCTTATGATCTAGCCTCAGAATTCATAAGAATTCTGTAGAAACTGTCACTTCTATAGATTTTATACTGGTCACTTTATGTCAACCCTGATTCATTAGAACTGCACAGAGATGTGAGTACAAGAAAGTGAGTAACATTGGGGGCCACCTGGGTGAGTGTCTACCACAAAGGTTTTGTAATGCCGGGTGCTTTTGTTCTTATTTCCTTATTGCTTAACGTTTGCATAAATGTGGGGTGGTTTGTCCTTTTCAGAATTTTATTTATATATGCAATAAAAAGTTTTATATATCTGTATTTATATACATATACACACAATAAGGAATATTATTAATGTTGGCTTCAAATATTGGAAGATCAGCATCCCAAATATATTCTTCCACATCCTATCTAATCTACCTTCATTATTGTGTTGGCTTTACACTTTCTCACTTCTTTTAATGGCTGAAACACCATATTTATAATTTATATTCAGTGAAAAGGAGTCAGATTAATGAAACAAAAGGAAATTTCAGATCATTTCCTGCCTTCAGCTTTTATCTCAAGATATGTAACAAATATTTAGCCGTATTTGCTTCTTCTATGGAAAGGAATGTTTCCAATTAAGAATTTCTTGAACTCTTCAAAAGATGGTCTTCAAATCTTCTTAAAGAAACGTTCTAATCTGAAGGATATGCATTAATGCATCTAAATGTACTTTAGTCAATGTCTTTTTCCCTCCCTTCCTTCCTTCCTTCCTTCCTTCCTTCCTTCCTTCCTTCCTTCCT
>JAKSZT010054334.1:38605807-38733531 GCA_026826555.1 Tolypeutes matacus | reverse complement strand
TTCCTTCCTTCCTTCCTTCCTTCCTTCCTTCCTTCCTTCCTTCCTTCTCATTTACTAAATAGCATCTTTCATTCATTTTCCTGTAATTTCATTTTTATGTTCCAGGATACTCCATTATGTTCAGTCATCATGTCTCTTTAGTCTTCTTTGTATCATGACATTTTCTCAGACTTCCCTAGTTATTAATGACGCTGACAGTTTTGAGGAGTACTGGTCAGATATGTTGTAGAATGTCCCTCAATCTGAGTTTATCTTATGCTTTTTTCATTGTTAGACTGGAGTTATAAGTCTCTAGGGGAAAGATCAAAGAGTAAAAGTGCCATTCTCATCACATCTTATCAAGGGTACCTACTTTTTACATGATTTGTTACTGTTGATGTTAACCTTGATCACCTTGTCAAAGGAGGTTTTGCCAGATACTCCACTGTGAAGTTACTTCCCCACACACACCCCCACACACCCCCTCCACCCCTTCCATACTCTACTCTTTCGTAACAAGTTACTCCCCTCTCTCTCTCTCTCTCTATATATATATATATGTGTGTGTGTGTGTGTATATATATATATATATATATATGAAACTAATACTCCTTTATTTACATTGTTGCTCAGATGGTTCCAATTTTGGCTATTGAAGCTTCTTCCAGTAGGCTCCTTTATCCTTTTGATATATCCCCATTTTTTCAGTACTTCTTTACTTTCTGACACCCTCATGCTGTATATTTCCTGCCTCAGCCCTACAATCAGTGCTTTCTCCAAGAAGTCTGGGTTCCTTTTATTGGTGAATTGTGTTAGAAACTAAGATCTGGGTCCTGTGTGTGCTCATAGCTACTGAGGTTTCAGTGTTTCTAGGCCATCTTGAGGATTAAAACTAGGAAATATATGTGTGTATATTAATCCATGGCAGCCCACATATCTATAACTATTACAGTGTCTATCCATCTATATCTATATTAAGTTAAACACAGGTCATCCTGATGCCTCTGACTCTAATCCATGCCACATGGATCATTCTAGTCATTCTCTGGACCTTCATTTTATCAAAGAGAATCCAAATATAGACCTTGGAGTCAAAGATTCCCTTTGATTAAAAGAAATCAACCAGAAAACTTTGTTTGAAAAAGTACAAAGTCCTCCCGTCAGTGCAAATTTCTTTTTAAGTTGTGTTTATTTATTTGCTTGTTTATTCTTATTTTCATTTCAATTACTTGTGTACATGCTTTTCTCTTATTCAGCTGCATCAGGAATTTTGGGGTATTTTCAGAGTGGATGATTTGTATTAACTGAATTTCAGTATTCACAATATCAAAATGAGTTATTAAATATAACATGCCCTGTTAAAGTCTATGTGTTTTCTCTTCAGTGTTACTACACTGATTTAATCTTAATATTTTATGAACTGATATATCAATTGTCATTGTTGCTTACAATTAGTGTCTTCTATAGAATTTACCTTTCCAACAGTGAAACTTTAAAATTCATGTCTCCAAGCTTAACGTTTTAGAAGCATGTTTCCTATTTGCTAACTATGTATATTCCACTGCAACAATTATCTAAGCACAGTGTCTGCTTTATATTAAGTAGGAGAAACAGCTCCTTTTATTATAGTGATCTTATCATAAAAATAAAATAAAAAAGAAATATCATTATGATCTTTATGCTTAAACCCTGCTATATTTTATCTGAAATTAGAGAGAAATTATTATGAATTAACGTTTAAAATTATGTTAAAATATAAATCCACAGAAGAGTGTGCCATTTGGATTTTATATATATTAAAATCACATAGTTGAATTTTATTTATGATATTTTCCTATGGAGTCTTTTATACAATAATCAAAACAAAAAACAAACAAAAAACAAATATTTGTCTGTTAAAAGAGAAATCAAGTCCTAGAAAGATTAAGAATAGGGTAGGAAAGAGCCAGCTTAAAGTTTCAGAGCAGATTAAATTTGAATCTCCTTTACCCAACTTACCTACCATGTCAAAATGGAAAACCTACAAAATCTCCTTGAGTCTCAGTCTCCTCTTATATAAATTAGTAATGATTAAATGCTTTTCAAAAGTTTATTATTAGAATTAAATGAGAAAATATGTGTAAATTACCCAGGTCGTTATAGGCATGTAGATCACTCAGTAAAGACTGATTCTCTTTCCCCTGACCCAGGTAGCAGGAAGAAATGGAAACATCCTGGATAAATATGATTCCAAAATGAAGAAGAGTATTAAAAACCTTTCAGAGTGCACAAAGCACCATATTCAAAACACCACATTGTTTTTCACACTGCTATTTAATTATCGATTTACCTATGTAGTGGCCCAGAAGAAGAAAATACCAGGGCCAGTTTCATAGCCAAAATGGACACGAAAAAAGGTGTTTCTCTGGCTGTTTGAATGGCAGTCTTGGAGGTCCATACACCATGTTTGATATTCATAACTTATCATCAGGTTGCCTGGTCTAAACAGAACATAAAAAAGGGAGGAAAAATATATATATAATTCAGAATATTTTTTCTCTACTGATATGTAGAATTCCTCCTTCTCCATCCTTCAAACCACCGAAAATAATGATAGCCTTCTCCAAACTTGCAAACATTTTATTTCTAAATAGAAACACCATCATGGACAAAATTAGATAATACCCTTTACTATGATTTTCTGAGATCTCTTCATCTCTACATTCTTTTCTGGATGTAGCTAACATTCTAGATTTTAATTTTCAGAAGTTCACATACTTTCTTAAAAATTTAAAAAGTGTTTTAATGCACTTAATGCATGTTTATATTGATAGTCACATATTCTCATAGATGCACATTTTAATATATTTCTGTAAAGTGTTTATCCATAGATATCTTTGTATTAAAGTGAGCTTTTCACTCCTAACTCAAATGAAAATGTATCTTCGTTGTTTGAAAATATTTATTTTAGAAATTACATAATTGTGTGTATGCCCTAAAATAGTAGCACATTAATGCAAATTCATTTTTTTTCATTGATTTTTGGAACACACATCATGATGGTAGTCTCCAAATGTTTGCAGGTGCAAATATTTAAAAGATCACAATTATAAGAATTTGAGCATAGTCAGTTCCTCACAGCTGCAAATGATTATATAGTTCGCCCTTCATTTGTAACAGCTCCTAAAGTGCTAACAGCATATAAGCAGAAGAGTCCTGTAATAATGATGTAACAATACAGACACTTAGATAATGCTTACATTTTAAATAGATTCTTTAAATGTGTAATCCTATTTAATTATAAAAAACGATATGCCTTTGGAAATACTGCCCTGATCTTTTTCTCTGATTGATTGTTTTTACACAGTTTTTCAACCATTGTTTAACCTTTCCATTCTTATTCTCTTAATCACAGCATTGTCTGTGGACTCTTCTGTGAAATATACTTTTGCGTTCAGAATGTTCGGCTGGCTTATAAGAGTTTCCTCTGATAATCAGAAGTAGAATTTCTCACTTATTGTTTCAATACACCTGACCTTTTGCACTTACAGCTAAGCTTCCCTTTACTGTCTAAAGGAAAGTCCTCTATTCACTTGTGGCAAATTTGTAACTGCTGAATGTATATTACATATCCTTCTATTTCCCCTGAGACATTCCTCAGTAACTCCTGTAAATATTTCTGTCCAGAATCCTATCATTATAGTTTAAATATCTTACACTATTTTCCAGTTGGGAGCAGAAGTGCTGTTCTCTCTTAGCAACTTGCTTCAACTCTGCACTTGACCTTAGGATTGAAGTTAAAGTAGTATAGCTCTTTGGAAAACTTCCAGAATGCATGCTTCAGTTTTAAACGGATGTGAAACAAGCATGCCAAAGCTGAAAACCATAATCCTTGTTTCTTCATATTATGTGGATCAGCAATTTGGGCTGATCTCAGTTTGGCAGTTCTACTGCTAGTCACTGTCAGGATGATCAATGTGGCTTTTCTCTTCTGTTGGCTCAACTGAGGTTAAATGATTTAATGTGACCTCTATCATATGTGTGGGGTTGGTCCTGGCAATCAAGTGGGCCATGAACTCCAGCAGGCTAGTAAAGGCTTCCTCACATATAGGTGGAAGAGTTCCAGCCAACAGCATAAGAAGGAAATCAGGAAAGCCCAAATGTGTGTTTCAAGGCTCAGCTTGCATAATGTTTGCTAATGCCTCATTGGTTAAAGCAAATAACATGGCCATGTCAAGTGTAAAAGTGAGAGGGTACTACACAAGGATGTGAGTACTAGGGGGCATGATCTATTTGGGCCTTTTTCTATCAGTCTCCCATAATACTTCCATAATTCACATGACTATTTAAGGTGGAATCATCAAAGGACAAGGTTATATGGCAATTTTTCTTAAGATGGTCTGTGCCATTCTTTGATTTGGAAAATTTAACAAGATCTAAAATCTTCCCTCTGGTATTGTCCTGAGAAAAGGTATTGTGAAAACACTGAAACACAGAGTTTGATTAAATCTTTACCAGGTTGATGAAGATTTACCAAAGTTTTAGAAGTGATTAATAAATGTATATTTGGAAGTTTATAAAGAAAACCACAGATGTTGTGTGAACTGACATAATATCAGGTTAAGATCACCCATTTTGTAATAATAGGAATGGCATTCCTTATAGAATCGAGCATTCATATTTTACTGGCTCTCTAAACACCTGGACAGAATTGAGCTGGATACAGCCTTTGCTTGGGGAGTGGTATAAAACTTTTTATCTTACCACTCTGCTAATAAAAATAATTTTTAAATGTTCACCCTAATATTTGTACATTGATTCACGCAATACTATCCTAATGCTTTTAAACATCATAAAATATACAAAAACATAGATTAAAATGATGCACTAATAAAAAATTTTTTCCTGTTCTGGAATGTATTGGAGTATCCATGACTCACATTTGAGGAATAATGGCTTGGGTGTCTCTTTTTTTTTTTCTCATTTATAAGGCCACTCTGTAACTCTCCCAGTTAATACAGGTTTGTTTGTTTGTTTGTTTGCTTTCCCTTGTTTTTTTTTTTTTTTTTTTTTTTTTGAGGTTTCAAAGGCCAGGGATTGAACATTGAACCTGGGACCTCGTATGTGGGAAGCCAGTGCTCAACCACTGAGCCATACAGGCTCCCCTCAGTTGTTTTTTACATTTGTTTTGCTTGTTTGTTTTTGTTTTTTTTCTAGGAGGCACCAGGAACCAAACCCAGGAGCTCCCATGTAGGAAGCAGGCACTCAACTGCTTAAGCCACATCTGCTCCCTAATATAGTTTTTAGTTATATAGTACATATATAAATGTTTTAGATGCCTGGCTGATAAGACAAATACCACACAATGAGTTGACTTAACAACAGGAATTTATTGGCTTAAAGATTCAGAGGCAGGAAGGCTCTGGGACTAGTTGTGTTCTAGCTAGCTTGCAATTCTTGGATTACTTGGCTTTCCCATTTCACAGAGATGTTCTCTTTTGTCTCTTCTGGTTTCTGATATCTTCCAACTTCTAGCTCCTACTCATGTTTTTCTCTCTATAAGGCCTTCAATAGTAGAATTATGACCCATCTTGATTCAGTTGGCCATACCTTCCCTAAAAATAACATCTTAAATAGTCCTATTTACAATAGGATCACACAGAGAAATGGGGATAAGATTAAGAACATAGTTTATCTGAGGTAGATAATTCAATTCACCACAATCAGTATAGCCTGTTATGGGTTGAATTGTGTCCACCAAAATGATATGTCCAATTCCTTACCTCCAGTCCCATGAATATGACCTAATTTGGGAGTAGTTAAAATGAGGCCAAAGTGGATTAGGATAGACCTTAATCCAATCTGACCTGTGTCCTTAGAAGAAGGGGAGAATTGGACACACACTGGTGAGGACAATGTGAAGATGGAGGATTAGCTTCTGTAAGCCTGGAATCCCAAGGATTGCTGTCAAACAAATCAAACAACAGAAGCTAGGAAGAGGCAAGGAAGCATTTTTTCCCCACCACATTCAGATGGAGTATGGCCCTGCCAACACCATGATTTCAGACTTCTAGCCTTCAGAAGGTAAGGCATAAACTTTTGCTGTTTTAAGCCTTCCAGGTTGTGATATTTCGTGACAGCAGTCCTAGGAATTAAGACAAATCCGAACAGTTTCTGTCCTGAGTTGTTAAACGGGGGAGGGCGGGGGGGGGTGAGGAGGAGGGTGGTGACAGTATTCTATTTCTTTCAGATACGTTGCATAGCGACACCTGAATATTAGTATTCATGTTGTTTGATATCACAAATTAACTCTAATACTGTATTTCTCTCATTGCCAAACAATTGTGGCAAACATACTATAGCTCATGTCCCATAAATACATTTATCTCTATTGTAACATTCCCTTAAATATTTTTACAAGTCAAATTACCAGTTTAAGCATGTGTTAAATACTCAATTTAAAATTGTAAATATGCTGAAACCTTGGCACTTATTCGTTCTTGACACAAAAAGCTCTTTGACGGTTACACATGAACTGTCAGTGATGTAGAATATAGCTTTTTAATGTTGATTAATTCATAGGATTCCAAATTATAATAAGGAAGCACTTTGTAGATTAAATTAATTGTCTTTCACACACATAACAAAGTGTTGATAGAATAAGTGTTTTTTTTTGTTAGTCTAATTTTTAAAATGTGGCATTTGCTAAAGTGCAACTGTTTGCAACTGAGAGCACTGTGAAATATGTAAAACAACTCCAATCTTTTCCTGATTAACAGAAGAAAAAATGGGCTACTATAGGCCTCAAAGTAGCTCAATTTCTTATATGAAAAGTTGTTTCAATTTCTTCTGCACAGAAGGAAACAGCATTATGACTAGATGTTTTAATAGAAAAGCATGTTTCAAAATAATGTATTTTATACCATATTCAATGTTCATTCTATATTCAAGCAATTTGATTTTAAATTAAAAAAACACACTTCTGAACAACTGTATCACATTTCTTAAATTGCCTTGAAAGGAATTATTGCATGCTGAATAGATTATTTTGCTAAGAAAAAATTATCCTTTAACCAAGTACTATGAATGAAGAATATAAATTTAGCAGGACAGGAAAAGATAAGTTTGACTATAACTTTGAGGAGAGCTTAATTATGGAAAAATTAATTAATTATTTAAGTCTATTGGAATTAAGGACTGTATTCAAAGTAAAAACAAGAAAAAGTTAGCAGTGACAGGAAATTCAGGATTCCTTATTGATTTAAATTTGCAAATGAATGGGAGCACAAATTAAATAATTTATTTTCCAAGTTATCAATTTTATCTAGGAAGATCAATTATTTTCTGGGGAGGAAGGGAAGCAGACTAATATGATATCTTAGAATTTAAAAATTAACATTTCTAAATTACACCTTGTTTTAATTTACCAAGATGTTATGACAAATATCACACAATGGGTTTTGACTTAACATGAATTTATTGTTTCAGTTTCAGAGGCTAGAAGGCTTGCTTCCTCCCAGGGTTGATAATGTTCTAGTGCTGGCTTGCTACAAATTTCCACGACTTCTATCTTTGCTTCCTATAATATGTTGATGCCTCTCCATTTTCCTCCAGGTTTCCATTGACTCCTTGCTTCTCCCTCTGGCCTTCTCTGACCCTGGCTTCTGACTCTGACCCTGGCTTAAGGCTTCTACTTAACTGGATTAAGGCCCTCACTTCTTCAGTTGTTCACACCTTAACTAAAAATAACATCTTCACAAGGGCCTATTTGCAGTGGGCTTACACCCACAAAAACGTGGATTAAGATGAAGAAAATGTCTACATTGGGATTTATAACTCAATCTATCCTAGTCTGCCATCTGGACTCCTCCCTCCAAAAAGGCATTTTCTTCCCACGTGTAAGATACATTCACTCCATCCCAATATCCCCAAAGCCTGAAGTCATTTCAGTAACAAATCTATGGCCAAAGTCTCATCAAAATCAGTTATGGATGCATCTCTGACAGACCTGGAACAGTTAATGTCTGCTGCTAAGATTTCCTCTACAGAGGCAAGAAAAAGAAGGTCCTCATGCTTTCTGTCTGTCTGGCCGTGGCAGCCAAGATTGAGAGGTAGGATACAGGAAATTCTAAAACCATGGGGAAGAGGAAATAATCTTTGCAATTCAGAAATAAACTTGTAAACAGCAAAAAAAAAAAAAAAAAAAAAAAAAAATCTCTTATGGACATCCTTATCTGTTCCTGATCTTAGAGGGAAAGCTTCCTTCTATTCCTGGTGAATTACCCAGGGTTCTCTAGGGAAACAGACATAAATCTTATGAGATTTTAAATAGGAATTGGCTCATGTTTCTGTTGGAATGCACAAGTCCAACCTTCATAGGGCAGACCTCTAACTGGGAACTCTCATGAATATTTTTGATGAATGCTACAGAAGAAGCCGACTGGCTGAAGCAGAGCTGGAAATTCTCCCTTCTGACTGCTACAACCATCCTTCCTCCTTGTAAGGTCTTCAACTGATTGAATGAGATGCCTCTCATTGTTGAACACAATTTACTCAGTTGATGGTAGGTATATAAACAGGTATAGATGCCATCAACTTACTGATGATTTAAGTCTATTAAATATCCTTACAGTAACAATCAGGCCAGTGCCTCTTGACCAAATAACTGGACACCACAACCTGGCCAAGGTGACACCTGAACTTAACCATCACACTTAGTGTTCTAAGTGTTTTAGTCAAAAGAGGTGCTGGATTTTGTCAAATGCCTTTTCTGCATCAGTTGAGCGATGATCATGTTGTTTTGTTTTGTTTTGTTTTGCTCCTGTTTTTAATGTGGTATATTACATTAGTTGGTTTTCTTAAGTTGAACCTTATATACAAAGGGTAAATCCCACTTGACCATGGAATACAATTATTTTAACGTGCTGTTGGATTTGATTTGCTAGTATTTTTTTTTCATGATTTTCACATCTATATTCATAAGGAGAGAAAATGGTTTGTAGTTTTCTTTTTTTGTGACTTTATCTGGCTTTGGTAGGAGGATAATGTTAGTCTCATAGAATGAACTGGGGAATGTTCCCTCTTCAATTTTTGCAAGAGTTTGAGCAGAAGGAAAATAATGTTGGTCTCATAGAATGAATTGGGGAATGTTTCCTCCTCTTCAATTTTTGGAAGTGTTTGAGCAGAATTGGAGTTAAATCTTCCTGGAATGTTTGGTAAAATTTCCTTGTTAAGCCATCTGGTCCTGGACTTTTCATTTTTGAAAGGCTCTTGAATACTGATTCAATTTAGCAAGGTTAGTTGTAATGTCCCCCTTTTCATTTCTGATTTTTCTTATTTGTATCTTCTCTCTTTTCTTCTTTGTCAGTGTCGATAATGTTTTGTCAATTTTATTAATCTTTTCAAAGAACCAACTTTCGGATGTGCTAATTGTCTCTATTGTTTTTTATTATTTTTGTTATTCTCTAATTCATTTATCTCAGCTCTATTCTTTGCTATTTCCTTTCTTCTCAATTCAGGTATAGTTGCTCTTCGTATTCTAGTTCTTTCTTTCTTTCCTTCCAGTTTTGAGGTTAGGTCTCTGATTTGAAGTCTTTCTTCTTTTATAATGTAGGCATTTAAAGCTTTAAATTTATTTCTCGGGAAGCGGCTGTGGCTCAGTCAGTAGGGCTCCCGTTTACCATATGGGAGGCCCCGGGTTCAGTTCCAGGGGCCTCCTGGTGGGGGCAGGCCCGCCCACACGGCGTGGTTAGCTGACCCAGCGAGCACAAGCAGTAGGGGGGGGATAAATGAATAAATAAATAAAATCTTTGAAAAAAAAAATAAATAAATAATTTTACTTCTCAGCACTGCCTATGCTGCATCTCTTAAGTTTTGGTATGTTGTATTTTTACTTTCAATTGCTGTATGATATTTCCTAATTTCCTTTGTGATTTCCTCTTTAACCCATTGGCTATTTAAGAGTATGTTGTTTAATTTCTACATATTTGTGAATTTTACATTTCTGCCTCTGTTATTGATTTCTAGTTCCATTACATTGTGGTATGTGGTTAGAGAAGATGTACCATATGAATCTAATATTTTTGGATTTATTGAAACTTGTTTTGTGACTCAACATATGGTCTATCCTGGAGAATGAATCATGTCCACTTGAGAAAAATGAGTATTCTTTTGTGGTTAGGTAAGGTGTTCTGTATATGACTGGCAGATCTAGTTGGTTTAGAATATCATTCAAGTCTTATATTTCCTTATTGATTTCAGACTAGATGTTCTATACATTATTGAAATTTGTGTATTAAAGTCTCCTAATTAATGTAGAACCATAAATTTCTCCCTTTAACATCTATCAGTATTTGCTTCATATATTTTCTGGTCTGCTGTTAGGTGTATATATATTTATATTTGTTTCATCTCCCTGTTGATTTGTCACTTTTATCAGTATTTAATGACCATCTTTGTCCCTCATTTTTGACTTCAATTCTATTTTATCCAATGTTAGCATAGCTACCTCAGCTCTCTTTTGGTTACTATTTGCATAGTATATATTTTTTTCCATCCTTTCCCTGCCAGACTTCTTGTGTCTTTGAATTTAAGGTAAGTCTTTAGCAGAGAGCACCTAGTTGGATCATGCATTTTTATCCATTCTGACAATCTTTGTCTTTTGACAGATCAGTTTACAACCATGATCTAATTATATTTTTGGAATTCATAATTACATCAAATTGCCCAACGCTACAACAGTCAATATTGAATTTCTTCCTGTGGCAGCTAGGAAAATTTTGCTGAACCATAATTGACCAGACATATTAGCTGCTCCACTCTGAAATCTATAACCTCATTTTCACTGAGGCCACATTTCCCATGTTCTGCTCACAAACAATGACTGAGCTTAGCAGGAATACCAAGGTTCCTTGGCAAATGGGACTCCTTCAATGGGTGACTTTGGCTCAAGACTCCCCATTTAGGCTTGGCAAAATCTTTAGTACCACATGCCAGACTAAGGTATGTCCATCCAACATTCCTTCTTTCACTGTTTTCTTCACAAGGATCAGGCCAAATTATTAAAAATTAATATTATATTTTTGTATTTCTGCTTGCTAATCAAAGGAAAATGACCTGTTTAAATTGTACACAGCTAGCATATACATTTCTACCTGCATCATTTCATTTTCTCAGTCTTTCAGCAATCAATATACATTTCATATAGTCGTGCTCCCTTTTCTATTGTTTCTCTACTTCTTTTCTTCTTAATATTCTTTCCTTTCCTAAAATTTGCCCATCCCATCGTCTTACTTTTTCCCTTCTATCAATTCTTTCTTCCTCCCTTTCTTCAGTGCTATTTTTTTGTCATTCTGATTCTTTCCATAATTCTTCATTCTCTCCCACATCTTTCATTCCTTTTTTTTGCCCCTTCACTTTCCTTTTTTTTTTTTCTCTATTCATGTCTTACAAATTTCTAGTGGCAACATAATTTCTCTTTTATCACAGTGTAAGTACCACATTAAAACTCTATTACTGGTAATAAAGTTAATATGAAAATACAGATTACCTATAATTTATGACAAAGTAACTCTATGTCTTAGTCACTATAACGAGTTACCAATTTAATTTAAATATATTAGATATTTTCCAAATGGGTACTGAGCTATTTTATGCATTTAGTGCAGAACTCATCATTATTGAATACTTAAAAAGTCATCCTGCAACACTCTTAGTGTGATAAAGTTATTTGGGGTCCTAAACCACAAAAAAAAAACAAGATTAATAATGGCAAACACTTTATACTATACATTTTATCTCCTTTTCTTTATTTTTAATTCTTGGAAAGGAAGTCATTTACTTATTGATTTTAACTATTTTCTTATGAGAACAAGGGAGTGGTATGAAGATTCTTATAAAGAGATGATTAGAATTTGGTAATCAAGTAAGTTTAACAACCAGTTGCTGATTTAAGTGTATACCACTCATATATGTCCTTGGAGTATTCATTCATTTGTTAAATGCTTAGCACTTGCTAAATGACAAAACTCTATAAGGCACTAGGGATGCAATTAATAAGACATCACTTTTTTGAAAGTGTTTATAATCTAGTTGAGGAAAACAAATAAATGAACAGACATTATAACACTGTATGATGCTGTAATGAGAAGCTCACAGCTATGTGAGCATATAAGAGGCTCTTCTAATCCAAAGTGTTAGGCATTCAGAGAAAACCTCCTGAAGAGGTGATGCTTGTATTGATTTTTAAAGGATGATTTGAGTTAAATAAGGTGGGGGAGGGTGATAAGGTGGCGACGTGAGTGGCAACAGTAAAGAACTCCTCAGGGGAAAAATAATAGCACTTTCAGAGGTTTAGAGGCAAAAACAATTTTGGAAAATTTTTATAATGAAAATAGTTCTCTTAGTCTGACACGTGAGTGATGGAGTATGCAAATATGGTAGGGAGAAAAATAGTAATAAGACAGAAAGACAGGGAAGCATCCAGGTTATGAGGAGACTTGCATGGCATTGTACGGAGCATGGACTTTACCCTGAAAACCATCAAAGCCATTGACAGGTCCCAAGTCCTGTTCAAATTTGTTATTTTATAAGATCACAATATGGAGAATGGATTGATTGGAAAGATAACATTTATGTGCATGGAGGGCACTTAGTAGGTTGCTGCAGGCTGTTGAGTGGCGATCAATTAGATGCTGCAGGACCCAATCGGGAATGGTACTTGACTAAGCTCATGGAGATAGATGGTATGTTGGCTTGGAGTTATATACCCCAGAACAACATACTCTTAAACTTATTCCATTCCTGTGGGAATGAACCCATTGTAAATAGGACTTTTCAATAAAGTTACATTAGATGAGGCATGGCCCAACTGATTCAGGATGGGTCTTAATCCTCTTACTGAAGGACTCATAGGGAAGGCCACAGAGAGCAAGAAAGCCAGAGGGAGCAGCCAGAAGAGAAGTGAGAAGTCAGGAGAGGAGGTTATTATGCATCACCATGTGACAGAAAGGCCAAGGACCAAAGATCATTGACAGCCAGACCCAAAAAGCAACAGTCTTCAAGAAGAAAGCATTGCCTGGATGACACCTTGATTTTGAACTTCTGCTAGCCTCAAAACAGTAAGTCAATAAAATTGCACAGTTTAAGCCAACCTATTTCATGGTATTTGCTTTGTTAGCCAGGAGAACTAAAACATATGGATTTGAGACTAATGAATTAAGGAGGTAGAATAGGACTTGACTATTGCTTGGATGTAGGGGTTAGATCAGGCAAGAGTGAAGGGTAACAAGTGAATTTCTGTTTTACAAAACTGGGAATGTTACTGTGTCCTTAGTGAAATGGGGACAAATTATTATTAACTTGGTAGGTGGCTTGGGGCTGATATAGTGTGATCATTCCTTTAGGTTATATAGATTTTAATGATTCCTGGCGTCTTAGAATTGGGGACATCAATCATGATATTTCAATTATCCTCTTCTCTCTGTTGTGTAACATTATTCAACTTGCTTACCATTTGTTCCTCAACTTCCTCATCTGTAAAATGAGAAAGAGAACAATATTTATCGCATAGGGTAGTTATGAGAATTAAATGAATAAGTATATGAAAAATAACTTAGCATTGTACCTAGCACAGAAAAGTATGACTTGTATATTAGCTGTTGATACGAGACATGTTAAAGTCATCACTAGAAATTTTCACAGGGAAAGTACTATGTGATTGGAAAAATATATATTTTTAATCTTTATTGGCTGATGGATAAGACCTTCCAAAGAATGGATGCATTAAAAAACAGTTCACCTAAACTCCTTCTAGAGCACATGGATTGGGTTAAATTATTAGCTCTAATTTGCTGAGTGGGATAAGTAAATTTCAGGACAAGGTTGAATCTTACTGACCAATATAAGACTGGATGCAAGCTGCAACCAGTGGTGGTCCTTCTTCTCTGCCTTTTCTCACAAAGTGCTCAATCTCTTTTCTAACTGAATTTGGGACAAATTATTAAAGAACATTTCTTTGAGGGATTGTTCAATTATAAATTTGCCTAGGCAACTATATTTCTCAGCCTGCTAGAACCTCCACTTAACTTTGTACATCAAACCCTCAAAGTGATCCTTAGCTCTGCAACTTCATTTCTTACTCGAAGTGCTTTATGTCCACTAAATAAACTATCATGAGTAGACCTGGTATGTCCTTGTTCTTATGACTAAATGGTTTAAAAAAATAAGCTGCAAAGTAAAATTCTATAACACACCTCATTCTTAAGTTGGGGATTTACTGTACAATGTAATTCAGTTGATCCATGTCTGAAAAGATGAATAATGCACTTTATCAAATTACTGAGTCATCTTAAAGGATTGAAATAATATCCTCACATCATGCAATTTTTAAATTTACTTCCCTTCCCCCCAATGCTCTCCCTCCTTTCTTCCTCCCTTCTTCCCTTCCTCCCTCACTCCCTTCTATTCTTCCTCCCTCTATCTCTTTTTATCTTCCCTTCATTTCTCTCTGTCATCTCACTTATTTCACCTTTCTATTTCTTTTTAAATATAAACTGCTATCATAAAAAATGACTTTGAAAGCAACCTCTGAAAAAAAGAATTTGAACTTGCCAGGTCCTAGTCCTTACTCTGCCGCTTATTAGGATGTGTGACCTTGGGCAAGTTATGTAATCTTTCAGACTTCAGTTTCTTCATCTGACAAATGAAGGGGGTTGAACTAGGTGATCTTTAACGTCCTTTCTCTGCTTTAAGATGCCTGAGTCTAAGTATGATAACACTGATTTCCAAATTAGTGCCAATTACCAATTTCATAATTCTACTTAAACCTTGGAGGATATTTGTAAAAACAAAGCCAGAGGACAGATCAGGTAACTTAAAATAAACTTCTGTAACTTTCAACTAAAAGGGGTTTTTAAAAAATAAAAAAAATATATATTTAAAAACGCAGAAAACATAAAAACATATAAAAGAATTGTTCTTTCTGTATAAAAGTCATTCTGAGCCTGTTAGCTTCACTGAAGTGAAATGTTTCTACCAAGGAAATGCCATCCTTGTATTTGAATTTTATTCAATTTTAAGACCTTGATAGCTGGAGCCAGAATGTAAATTATTAATACCAGAATTAATAGAGATCTGTTGCAGAAGGAGGACCAGAATAAAATGATTTATATTTTATTGTGTTGATGTGAATGTTACTTGAATCTCTCTTCGCCTTCAATTTTAGTACTTTTATTTCTCTCTATCCAAGTTTAAATCTTGCTCCGTGTGACACACTGATATTCCAGAGGTATTAAACAGTGGCATATCTCTAGCACAAATAGCTGGGTGGTGGGGAGGGGGGACATCTAAAGGTGTGTAACTATTACCCTCAATAAGTGTGTATTACATCTTATTAGCCTTAGTGAGGTATTCTAATCTAACAGTTCTGCACCATGTTCACATTAATATGCAAATGGAATTAGAATACAAAATTAAATGAAAATGAAATTTGGAAGCTAATTGACATTTTTGTCACAAAAGCTCAGAGAAACACTATTTATGGTTTAATGGTAAAAGGCCAATGTGTCTTCCTAGGGAGGGGGCCACATCAATCTCGGATACAGTTATTTCCCAAAGTACAGTGCAAAGCACTGTTTGTGTATGCAAGTTGCCAACCTCCCTCACGTAGGTGGTCCCGTCACTGTAAACCTGTGCTAAATTACTACCATCCATTATACACAGTGGCTGCCTGGATGGCTGCCTGGCACTGACTTACACAGGCCATCTATTTCTGTCAGAAATATGATATGTCACTGACAAAAGCTTAATTGCACCATTAATTAATAGGACAATTTTCAAAATGCCTTGAAATGCAGCTTGACACTCATTAGTGCCATTTATGAATAATTTCTCCTGGGGAATAGTACTCTGAAGAGCACTTTAAAATGAAATACAGTTTTAAATTGAAGGTATCTATAAAACAATAAATACTTGCTTAGAAGTAGACTCTCTTCTCTCTCTCAGATATAACCTAACTGCTCAAGACTGGCAAAAGCATGTTTTTATATTAAAACTATTTTACGGTTTTGTCATGAAATTCCCCATTTCTTTTATTTTGTGCTCACTTTAGAAATTCAGGCACTTTTTCTCACTCTTTCAAAACCTTAATTATTAAACACACACACACACACACACCATGTTTTAAACTTTAAATATCCATGACAGAACATTAACCTCAAAATAGGTTTCTAAATATTTATTGGTGGCAGGGAAAGTATCTTTTTTTCTTTCTTCCTTTATCTGTATCCTAGCAATATCATGCGTGGAAAGAAAGAAAATTGAAAGTGTGAATTTGGTGGGGACCACAATTACACAATTTATTATTAATTATTCACCCTATTGATTAACAATTAAAAAAAAAAATTTTTTAGGTCAGCAACCTACCAGCTCAAGGTACTTTCTTTGTGGCAATCAATGATAAAAAAATATATAAGAAATTACTTAATATTACAACACCCCCCAAATCCTTTTGACAGTAAAACCAGCATGACCAACGTGTTTATAGCTGAATCATACTGTGCATGATTAATATTCATTTTGCTACTGTTTATTATTTGGCTATGATTGTTCTATGGTAACTGCAATTTATTATGGCAAACTGAATGCAATTGCAAACTTAAAGCCAAATCAGGTTTTAAAGAAGTTACACATTTCAGATAAGGAACGGCAATTGGAAAACAGATAGGGGTGACAGTATGAGAATAAGATCTTATTCGTCTAGATTTAGGAGGTGTCAATGTGTCTAGAGGTGAATGGGTTATTGGATGTTTCATTTTATCTCTAGGTGGGCCACGATATAAGGTCAGAATCAAATCTGGTACCTATAAAGTTGTATCAGGCCATGAAGAGTGATTCTCAACAATGTTGGGGAGAGGTTATCAAAGTATCTGGGAAGGTTTTTTTAAAAATAACTTATGCCAATTCACTTTGGATATTACTATGTTCCTTTAAATTCCAAATCCTTATTATCTTTCAAACAATTTACATTTTCCCTTCCTCCAATATTTTAGTTCATCCTTTAGAGTCTCTCAACTAGATTACTACAACAAACTGTTTTCTGATTTCCTTGATTCCAGTTATATTTCTGTTTAATCTATTTTCTCTATAATACTAAAATCTAGTTAATTCAAAGAATAAAATAGAAAACACTAATTCTTGGCAACAGTATTCTTGGAAGATGATGTGTGAAGGAAAAAAAAATAGTCCATAGTCAAACCAGCTTGAAAAACACTGCCTACTAAATTTCTCTCTGTGTCACTGGTAATGATTGTCAACATTTTAATGGCATCATGAAGTTCTGTATTGAAGAATTCCACGTAATTGCATTTAACCCAGAGGCTCATTCATTAATCTGATGACAGAAGTTTTGCTTTATTCTTTAAGAAATAAATTTGGTCATGACATTGTTATGCTTATAACATCTCAAAGGCTACCGATTGATCACAGAATAAATTCCCAACTCTTTGGCATTTTATTCAGGGCTTTTTAGTATTTAGTTCATGTTTCTTTTCTAGCCTCACTTCACACGTTTTCCTCTTTTGTTTCATCTTTATTGAACATACGCTTATATGTTGATTTTCAGCCTCACTTCTAAACTTACATATTTGCTGTTCCATCTCTATGGAATGTTCTCTACATCCTTTGCCTGACTTCTTTTAGGTCTCAGGAAGCTTACCTTGACACTCATACTAGTGTACAATTTCATTCTATGTACTCCCATGGTGTCTTCAATTGCTATTATCTTTTTGAATTCTTAATCCCACTAGAAAAGTAGCCACTTGAGGGAGGAGATAAAGTTTTTTAACATTGTGCCTTAGAATCCAACATGGTAATTGGCAAAATAGGTTCTGGATGAATTTCTTTGAATAAATCAGGCAATGAATTGTTTTGCAAGATTGGGATCAGTAGGATATGGAGGTGATAATATTCCCTTATTTAAAAAAACTTCTGTTTATTTCTCATGCAACTATTAAATCATATAACCAGCTGGAAGGCTTGGACATTTACTTGACCTCTAAATAAATGTAGATATAATCGAAGACATGGAAAGCGAGAAAGAGTAATGGAGAACAAAAGAGCATACTTTGAGATTCAGAAATAGAAAATCAAATTTCTTTACTGTTCAATTTTAAGCTTCTTTTTGTCCTCAATCTTGAATAGGTCTTGTTTTTAGGTTAGTGTCTCTTGTTTTTTCCTTTCTCCTTATATTCTTAAGCATAGAAACAAAGAGAAGGGAAATTTGTGATGAACTCATGGAGGAAAGGAGTTAAATGGCCCACTTATTCCCTTTACTAGATGGATGCCCTTAGGAAAAAAAAAGAAAGCAAGTGGTCAAGTCTAACCTTCTCGTAAATAGGACCCTTTGGTAAGTACATAAGTGGCATTTACTTGGAGAAAGAGAGTGTTCTCATAAATGTGCTTATTATTTACAATTGCCTAAAGATAGAAGCAGTCCCATTGTCCATAACTGGTGAATGGTTAAACAAAATGTGGTAAATATACACAATGGAATAATATTCAACCATAAAAAGAAATGAAGATCTGATACATGCAAAAACATGGAAGAACCTTGAAGTTATCCTGTTGAGTGAAATAAGCCAGGCACAGAAGGACAAATACTTTGATTTCACTGATTTGAAATAATTAGAATAAACAAATTCATGGAGTCAGAAACTAGAATATGGGTTACCAGGGGCCCAGGTAGTGGGTGGAGAATGAGAAGTTAATATTTAAATTGTATAGAGTTTCTGTGTGGCATGATGGAAAAATTCTGGTAAGAATGGTGGTGATGGTAGCACAACTTTGTGAATGTAACTAACAACACTGTAATATATATTTGAATGTAGTTAAAAGGGGAAGTTTTAGGTTCTGTATATGTTTTTAGAAGATTTTAAAAAAAATTCATAGGACTATACAACAGAAACAGTGAACCCTGAAGTAAACCATGGACTATAGTTAATTGTACAGTTATAAAGATGTTCTTACATCAATTGTAACAAATATACCACTCTAACGCAAGGTGTTAATAATATGGTGGTATATTAGTCAGCCAAAGGGGTGCTGATGCAAAGTACAAGAAATCTGTTGGCTTTTATAAAGGGTATTTATTTGGGGTAAAAGCTTACAGTTACAAGGCCTTGAAGAGTCCAACTCAAAGCTGCTTTCTCACCAAACTTTGTTGCCCCGTGTTGAAGCAAGATGGCTGGAGATCTCTGTCTTGTCTCTTGGCTTCTCAGCTGCTCAGTTGCTCTGTTCTCTGGCTGTTAACTATCAGGCAAATAGCTCATCTCTCTTCCTGGGGCTTCAGCTGTTTGAGCCTTTTCCTTTCTGTCACACGGCAGGACCAAAATCACCAAGTTCTCTCTTCTTCTGCTTGCTCTTCTGTATGTCTTTTTGAGTAAGTGTCCGTTTAGAGGCCAAAGGGGGCGGTGACTGAAACCAAGTTACACTGTACTGATGTAGCTCAATCAGAAGGCCTAGATTGATTTTATCAAGTAAACTTAATCAGAGACCCCTCACTGAATCTAATGCAATCAAAGGGCATCACACCCCATGGACCAGACCAATTTACAAATATAATCATTCTCCTTTTTGGGATTCAGAAAAACAATCTTCTGCCACAGGTGGTATAAGAGAACTCTCTTATTTTTTGCATGATTTTACAGTAAACACACAATTTCTCTACTTAAAAATTATAATTAAAAAACTAATGATATTATAGCTAAGCACAAAACTCAATTTTACATATAAAAAAATTTTTTTGAACAGCTATTTGGAACATTGAATTTTTCAGGAGTGGAATTTCCATGCAAATTTAAAACTTTACCAAAAGTTATTCACCATTTCAGTAAAATCACATAATTAATGGAACATAGTAGCTGGTAATGCATTGTTGGAGATCAAATAATATACAACTCCTGTGTTTCAGTCTGTATATGTAGATGTAGCTTTCCCAATGATTCCCAATGTTTCCATGCATAAGTATAAGCATTTGACTTCCTCACAGTATTTTTCTAGTGTAGGTAAGACTAGTATTTCCATTGAAATATATTATATGTTTTACAAATTGTTTTCCTTTTATTTCTTCTTTACAATGCATTTAGGGCATTTATATTAAATTTTTACAACTAAGTGTATAGGTAGGCTATATTATCATGATTTTACTTCAGGATATTAAAGGGAAAAGCATAGCTTTGTTATTATGAGAAGTTAGTGCTGAGTTTACTAGGTTTGAGAACCCAAACCTTGTCATCTTGTTCTGAAATACATGATAAAGGATTCTACTAGTTTAGATTACCTGTATTAGTTAGGGTTCTCTAGGGAAACAGAATCAACAGGCAATATCTGTAAATAGTAAGAGATTTTATAAGAGTCTCTCACATGACCTTGGGGGTGCACAAGTCCAGGTTCCACAGGCAGGCTGCAAACCAGGGGCTCTGATGAAAGAAACATGAAGGTCCTTGATGAGTTTCCAGGAGACATTGGTTGTACAAAGATGAGCTGAAAAATTCTCTCTAAATGCCAAAACCACTTCCCCTTTTAAGGCATTCAACTGAATGGATAAAGCACCTCTCATTGCTGACTGCAATCTCCTTGGTTGATGCAGATGTAATCAGCCATCTATGCAGTAAATTCACCAATGACTAAAGTCCATAAATGTCCTTGTATTACAATTAACCCAGTGCTTGCTTGACCAAACAACTGGGCACAATTACCTGGCAGAGTTGACACATTAGCTTAACTATCACACTACCTCTTGCCTAAATTAATTTGCTAATGTCTAAATTAACCAGTGAGTTAAATACTCTTTAAATTAAATGACTAAGTTCAGTTAGTCTCTAATTTTATATGCTTCAGAGTAGCACTAGTCATCTGAATTTTGTCATCAGTTACTTTAGAATAGTGTGTTTCCAATAGTAGAATATGATATTTCACATCACACTTCATAAAAATCCCTCCCAGCTCACATTTTACCTTCTTTAGGGACTTCCCAAGCATTTTCCTTCAATCACCAAAATAACACCATAAAATAATCACCAATTAAAAGAAGTAAGAACAGAAATCATTTCATTGTTGGGTGGATTAACTGGTAAGCAAGAGAAAAAAATTTAAAAAACTCTACACATTGGAAGAGACAATGCTCCATTAAATGATTATTGGCATATTATTATGTCTTAAACACTGATAATTAAAGAGGAAAAATATATTTGAACATATATAAGTGCCATACACTGAGCTTAATTCATTATATGCATTAGCTAATACATCTTTGAAAAGACCTTTAAAGAAATTATTTTTATCCATTTTTTACAGATAAGGAATGTGAGGCCCAGAAAGATTAAATTTCTTCACCAATGTTCCACAGTTAACAAAAGATGGAACTTGCATTCAAATCCAGATTATTCTAAACCCAAAACCCCTGTGGACAAAAAGTAAGATATTCAACTATATTATTATATAGATTAAAAAACACACACAACATTTTCTTACCTATCTATTTTATCTTGGATGTGATAAAGACTTGCTTGAGGGCAGGATAATAGAAAGTTCTAGAGTCAAAACCCAAGTCTGGGTCTTCTTACATCAAATCCCATGTTCTTGTTCTCTGTTCCACTCAACTCAGAATCAAGTAATCACAGATATGAAAAGGGCTTAGAGTTCAGTTCATGCAGTCTACTCCCCTAAGCATGATGTCTGACATACAATATCCTCTAGGATGCTGCCTTCTGAGCCATATTCCTTCTGGGTTTGCTGCATCTCTGGTTTGCAAACCATGTTCCTTTCTGATGTGTACTCAATGCTGATGGCAAAAATGAACAAACAATAAAAAAAAAACCCTCTAAAACCAAAACAAAACCTTAACTGCATTTTACAAATAAAATCATGTTTTTTTTTTCAAATGAATAATTCATAAATTCAGTATATTTGACTAAATGTAGTTTTATGAACTACTGAAGTTGTTTATCCTACCCACACTGTCCACTTTTATTCCTAGGCAATTATATTCTCCTTTTGTAGTGTTCCATTCAGTTTTCTCTATCAAGTGTTAGCAAATTATTTCTGCCTATTTGTCTGCTTTAGGGGAGAAGAAAGGATTTAGTATTGCTATTATAATTTGAGGTAATATAACGTTGCCAAGGTTAAATAAGGCGTCATACTATTCCCTAAATTAGCCTCTATCCCTTTGTCCTCACCCCTTTCTCTAGGCTTTATTTTATTTAAGGACTTCTCTCAAATAGTGTACCAGAAGGAACATATGTAGCTGAGGCCTAGTAGAGAAGGTAATTTGGAAAGGTAAGAAGAAGCAGCAAATGACATACTTTATAAGGCTGGCAGTTTCTTCAGAAAAGATTTTTTTCAATCTGTTTCCAATGATAGCTTAAAATCACCACCTGGTGTTCAGATTTCTGAGTACATTTGTGAAGCTATAGAGAACTGGTCAATATTGCCCTGCTGCACTTTGATCTTCAACAGCAATTTGTTCATGGTAAATTGCTCTCATTTCATTTTAATTAATTCTATACAACATTTTGACCTTACTCTTCAGTGAGATTGATAATCTGAACAATATTTTCACTAGATACTTGTACATAGTGTTCTTAATGATGAAAGAAAGAAACAGAAAGAAAGAGAATGTGAGGGAGGAAGGGAACAAGGAAAGCAGGAAGGAAGAAAAGAAAATCAAGGAAATATGATGCTAATATGATATTCCTTAAAATGTGACAGATATCTGGTAGTATATAATTGATGATATATCTACAAGCAAAGTTAGTCTAAATCATTCCATATCCATTTCCCTGGTATATCTTTATATATTATGTATGGCATTACGTTGTATTTCATTAAAAAATTCACTGTATTCTAAGTAATTATCACTTGTGGTTTTTTTTTTTTCAGTCAATTATGAGTTGTTATTGTGTTTTGATGTACTAATGGTTCAATTGAAATGGATTAAATTTAATGAGCTCTATATTAAGGAAGAGTCCTGGATCTGGAACCAAGTTTTGGTACCAGTCATGCTACTAGATAACTTGTGGTCTTGATCAAAGTACTGAGCAATTTTGTTTTACTTTCTAAGACTTAGAGCAAGGGTAATAGACCTGCCCTACTAGACCCAATGTAGGGAATAGTTTACAGTTGTAAACTTATCACAGAGGAGAGGAGAAAACTATGAGATTTGAAAGTTAGGAGGGAGGTGGGTACTGAGGAGGAAGAAAATTAGAATTCTAACTAGCTGGACGTGTTTCAGACTTATGGATAGAGACTTGGAGCTGCAATGCTAACATTTTGCTAGAACCCTAACCTCACATTTTGTTTGAGGTCTAAACTAAGATAAAATGATAGAAAACTGGTAAAGAAAAGTACTTACAACTTGGCCTCTTTTGTTTTATGTAACCTGCAATTTCTTACCTATAGGCTAATGCATATTTCATAGAAGAATTTTGGATTGTAGGTAGGAAATGTTGAATGAAAGCACAGGAGGAATACATTTTGTGTGAAATATGTAAAGAACATTTATGGAGTGCCTATTGGTAGCTAAATACATTTTGTTACCTGTTTTAATATTTCTTTTTCTCTTTATGCTCAGAGTATACCTGGAAGGTATCCTACTTTTTTAGCTGAGGAAATCATCTAAGAGACTTTAAACTGCCCAAGTCTGCACAACTCTTAAGAAGAATTAGAATTGCAAACCAGGTTGGCTTGACTCCATTTAATGAGCTTTGAGCAAACTCTAGGATATAGTTGAGCAAAAATTAATTAAAATTACCAATTTTTTTCAATACTCTTACAAATATATTGCACCAGAATTATTTTACCTTAAGAAGGAACTATTCTGAGATTAAAGAGTAAGTAACTGCATCAAAGTACACAGTTGGTAATATCAATGCAAGCCAGTGACCAATAGGCATAAGGATAGGTTTCGAGAAGGCTAGTGTGTTCCTCCTGCAAATGAGTAAGAATAGGATTATTTGTAAATGCGGAAGACTTTATTTGTAGAAGAATTTCCTAGAATATTCCTTAGGCACATGAAAGTGTTGTTCTTGATGGACATATTTATTTTATAACCCAAAAACTTTGAGCCTTAAAATTTTAAGAATCATATTAAATGAGATGTAATAGCATTTCAAAAAATAATAAAATTATATTAAAATGTAATTATTGCTGACATTATTACTGAAATTCCATATCTTTTTTAGACTCTTACTGTTTCACAACTTATGCCATTGGTAGTAAAGTATGAACTTCCTAAATATTGTATTTAATGGTAGATGTTTATAATAGTTAAATTTTTATATTAGCTTTCATAAGTATTGCATTTAATTAATCATTAATTTTTTTAATCCACAGTTGCTTCATAACAAAATTTTTATTACATTTTAGTTTACAACTATCTTGGTCTGTTTTTAAAGTTGGCAGAGTTCAGACGTTTTCCATGCAAGTGCAATCAATCTATTTTCCTTTTGGTGTCATAACATTTTGGATCTAGTTTCCCAATTTCAATCTAATGTGACTGAAATAAACCCTAAAACTAGATAGCCCTGTATATTCAATCCCAAAATAAAACTAAAACTAAAATAAATACTGTGGTGCTTTTAAAGAGGCAATGTTTGTGTGCATGTACATTTGTGTGCACAATTTGAAAATTCATCAAGGTCAAAATGAGGATTCATCTCTCTTACATCTATTCTGTAGTCAATCCAAATGATTAATCTTTTCTACAGTTACATACTTAGAGAAATTGTTGCCTATAGGAAATTTGATATCTGCAGAAAAATATATTTATATTTAAAGAAAAGAATAAATTAAAATTCTCATAAATTTTTTACATATGATAATGTATATGACAAGTTTTACAAATATTTCCCAAAGCCATAGATATTATTATACAAATTTAAATTAATAACATAGCTTCTAGTCGTCCATTAAAAATGAAATCTACCATCCAATTTATTGAAGATATACAGATGAATCTCTATTAAAAAAGAAATTCTGGAAATCATGTAGCAACTTTTCTGCAAAAAAGCAAAATCTATGGGATAGCTCTAGGTGGAATTTAGAAATCTCAATAAAAGTTGCCTCAGCTAATTACAAAAGCTAAGATGAGACATAAACATATAGGCTATTACTAAGGTCACCTTACGTTATAATTCTAAATTAAATATATTTTGGAAATGTTCCTAGTTTTGTGCAATAGTGTGGAAACTATAGGTCATATTTATGACTTAAAAAAAGACTTGTAAAGGACAGTTCAAGAAATAGCGAGTAATATGTTAAATCTCTTTTAAACGTCTGATATATACGTTTAAAAACAAAACTGGAAAATTCCAGTTACAAATAACATAATTACCACACATTTATTTCTTCTTTTTCTCAGAATCTTATTAAAAGGAGGGGATGTGGCAGAAGCCTTGCTACCATTGTTGTTTTTAAAAACTTTGTTGCATGTTTCATAAAGATTTAAAACATAATTTTCCAATACTTAATTCAGATGATATTTGCTCACACTCCCAGGGATTTTTCATGATTATCTTCCTACCCCACAAGGGAAGTTTTAACTTTGGACCATTTAATGCTCAATTATGTTGGAGCTGTAAATAAAAAAAGGATTTATATTCTGTTTTGTTATTGACATAACTGTTATTTTTTGAGGAATGATACATGACTGAAATGAAGTCATTTAAAAAGCAGAAGAAAATGTCAAGCTATATTAACTTTGAGCCTAGATTTATCCTCTGCTTTTTCCCTGAACATCTCAGTTTGATTTCCCTAACACCAAAACGCAAATGCTACCATAAAACCAAAGATAGTCTTGTGTAGATTATTTACCATTTGAATTATACTTGGTATTACTTTTCTCTAGTAGTTCAAGTTATCAAAGAATGAATCTATTTCCTTTCCAAATTTTAAATTGAAAAGAACTATTATGGTCCTATAAACTGTAAAATCTCACATATATGCCTCCAACAGTATTTTTATGGGATTCTCATTTGGTTTAATTAACAGTGTTATACACTGAGAAGCACTTACCTTTGTCATAATGTACCATGTCATCAATTCCAGTGTACTTATATCAACTAGGAAATCAATGTTAGCATATGCTGCTTGTTTTATTCTAAAATCAACTTTAGAATCCCAAAAGATTAAGCCATGGAAATAAATAATTGTGTTTAAATTATTATTTGTAACAAATTTAATTCATTTTGATGTATTGCTCATCACATTTTTATGTGTTCATTTTGTCCACTTTCCTTGCTGAGGAAAGTTTTTGAAGATTGAAGGTGTTTTTGAGGATTTCATTAAGCTCTTGCTAATAAAGACACAATGCAAGAGGAAGTACTTTGAAATTATATTTAACATGAATTGAATTTGGATATATAAATCCTAAAACACACATGCTATGATATTTTCCTAAAAGCCTATGTCTATCAAGACATTTGGTTTTGATTTATATATATATATATATATATATATATATATATATATATATATATCCATTAATATAAATAGTTTTGTTATTTTGAAGTAAGTAAAGGTGAGGTAGTAGCTGTCTCTGGTGAAATGAAGCAATTTTCTAAGTCAGGAAGTTAGAGCATTTAGAATCTGCTGGGTAGTACCTGAAAATTCAGGATATTGAGAGAGTTTATCTCATGAGTTCTTTGATTTTCTCTAATAATTAATTTGAAACCTTAAAATGAGCACCAAGCCAGTGGATTGACTGACCACATTTGAGAGATGTGACTCTCTTTTCAGACAGATACTTCAAAATCATCTAATCAGCAAGTGATATGATTTTTGAAGAGTATCCCATTTGCCATACTGAAATGTGCATTACTTGAGAGACAACCTTCTTTAAAGATGACTTGCAATACCCAATTAGCAGGCTTGGTCTGAAACAGCCAAAATACATTTTTTTGTCCCACCTAAAAGATTTGTATCTTTACAAACTTTATATGGCATTCCAATTTGTCATTGGTATATAATAGATAATCAGCACCTTGCTAAGTCACAGTAAATCATAATGATAATTATAGTTTCTTTTATTTAAAAATAGATAAATTGAAATTAAATTATATTTATGAATGTAAGACTCATTTCTAAGCAGGTGGAATAAAAACAGGATAGGGAAAATTTTCATTTTTTTAAATTTAAATGTTTTATGGTATTTTATTTTAATGCAATGAGTGAGCATTACTTTTATAATTAAAGAAAACAGAAATGCATGAAGAACTATGTGGACATTGTATTATTCTATTAAGTGCTTAAATGAATATCTGCTATAGATTTAACCAATCTGGAAATTTCATCACACACAGAGAATATGGTGCCTGAATCAGTTTTAATGTCATTCCAAGGATGCAGTGTTGTTACAGTTAAAGCTGGTCTCAACCAGGATGAACCAATGAAAATGAGATTCATATCCTGGAGGCAAGCATTGGGAGAAAAAAGAAGCAAAAAAAAAAATTTTTTTTGAATAAAATTAAGAAAACAGACTATCTCCAGGAATTCTGGACACATTATGTTCTTGACCTAAGAAAATTATAGGATAAACACTGTTTGCTGAAGGACAAATGTAGAGAGCATACATGGCAAAAAAAAAATATTATTTTTCTAAGGGAACTAAACTATCCAGAGACCTAACAAAACTCAAATGACCACAGGGGGCCATTCAGTCTAAGAAAGATTTCTACAACCAGAGAAGCAGAATTGAAGTCAGTCAAAGGCCAGAGATCCAATCAGAGAAATGTCAGTTTGAAAAATAGTGAGAAAAAGTAGCCTGCGAGACCTCAGCTTCAGAAACTCCTTGGCATTTGCCTGCGTAAAAACTTAATGGCTTTACTGCTGCAGCCATTTTTTTTTTAGATTGATTGATTCAGTAAAGAAGCAGCAGATAGTGATGGGCAGGGAGGGAAAACTGAAGGGGCTGCCTTGGTGGTGAGAAGGGATGGGTTCCAGAAAAACTGTGGAGCAGCCTGTCTCCATTTTATCAAAAGACGAGGTAGAATACACAGGCAACGATAAAAAGCCGTGATTGGAAAATTCTCCTTTTACTTAATTATGATTAAAAACAAGATTGTAAACGAAAAGCAAGAAAGAAATTGTGAGTGGAAGAAAGTACTGAGCAAAAGAGCTAAGTTAGCATTGAGGAAAGTGGAAAACTAGGATTAGCAGAGAAAAGTAGTAAGATCACCAGGCAGTGCCAAATTAATCATGGCTTTCTTTTTCAAGTAATTCATGCCAGCACTGAGCAGGAAATTTTAATTTATAGTGAAGGACTGCAAAGGGGAGAAAAGAAAGCAGGGCTTTGAGTGTTTATAATAATTAAGCTGATATCTTAAAATGGATAAAGAGGGGAATTGGGAAAACTTACAGCTGAAAAAAATGAGAAAAGTTTTTTCTCGGGAGCTTAATAATTTGGTTGTCTTGATTACGCTAAAGATTGGAGTTTTATGGGGGATTTGTAAAACACCTAACAAACTCCAACTTGAAATAGCTTCCCAGTAGTGTTAGTTTATTTACAATCCATACTGAAAATGTGGAAACTCAACTGGATACTTGTTTGATTGAAAAAACTGACTAAACCTAAAATAAAGTATCACTTTATTAATATATTAATGTTATTATTGGCTCTGGAAATAAATCTTTTTGTAGGTAATTGCCATGCATTTGTGCCACAGTCCTCATTAATGTAATAATAAAAGCTAGGGATTTTTTCCCCCAAAATAAAGCATTAGCATTGTGATCAGCTATATGGATTTTAGTCCATATAGATCTTCTTTTAATGCAAAACATAGACTATCTGCTCTTCAGTTTCTTACTAATGATGTCAAATTTGATTTCTGTTCATTCATTCACTCAGAAGTCTGCTGACTCAACTGATATCTGATCAGGAGAGGAAGAGGAATTGGTTAGCTCTTGATGCCTCAAAATTTTCCAAGATCTATCCTTGTTTTCATTTAGCTCACTGGAAAGGATATATCTGAACCACCCCACTCTGCCTCGTCCCCATTACAGAACTGTCTCTGCAGAAGTAGGATTTAGCGTTTATGCTTACTCTTTACTCAGAAGAGTCACTAAAATGAATGATTATGATGTTCATTGCATCTCTATGAAAAACCTCTATGGTGGATGGTTCTAAGAAGCTCAAGAAATATATGTTTTATTTCTCTGGATGATGTTGTCTAGTTTTCACTACTAGACAATGAGAATATTCTCTAATTCATCTGGTTATTTCTTTGTCCTTATCTCCTCCTTTCCTGCTCTTTCTCTGTCTTAGTTTTCTAGGACTGCCATAACAAATTATCACAAACTTCAGTGGTTAATAAACAAAGAAATTTATTATCTCACAGTTCTGGATACTAGAAGTCCAAAATCAAGGTATTGGAAGGGCCATGCTCTCTCCAGGTGCTCTTGAGGAAGAATCTATCTTTGCCTCTTTCAGCATCAGTTAGCTTCTGTTTCTTGGTTTGTGGCAACATAACTCCAATCAGTGCCTCTACCTTTCCATGGACATCTTCTCCCTGTGAATTCACCTCTTTGTCTCTGCCTCCTAATTCAGTATGATCTCATCAAAACTTGATTACCTTCTAACTTGATTACATTCCAAAGGCCATATTTCCAGATAAGGTCATGTTCACAGGTACCCACTGGGATTAGGATTTGAACATATCTTTGGGGCTACATGATTCAACCATAACACCCCATTTTCCTTTCCTCTTGGTTTTTGTGATTCTTTCTCTTCTGTTTCCTTATTCATTTATTTTTCTATATATAATATAGGTCTCTTTAAATTATGTTGTAACAGAGGATCTCTATCAAAACATAGAAAATTAAACTGATATAGTCAAATTAATTTTATTGCTTTTTAATCTTTAATTTTGAAATGATTTCAGTTGTGTTATTCTCCTAAATGCACCAAAATACCAATCTAATAAATATAACTTGCTTGGATTATTTGAGTTTAAAATGGTAATTGTGGCCTTGCTTCATTTATGGACTTTTAAGTGATTCTGGTTTGTAAAATGAAGTATGACTAACACTTACTTTAGATTAGTACTCAGAATAGTTGAACAAGTACATTAAATTTCCTTGTTTTAAATTCTTTATAAGAGTAAGATATAGATAATCCAGGCTTTTATGAATATGTTGTGGTTTCCAAGAATTTGAAAATTCGGGATCATCTAACCCACAAGTTTGATGTTTGTTAAAGTGATAAATAAATATCATTTTGTTTTCATCTAAAAGCTATATCGGAAAAATTGCTAAATTTTATTATATGGAATTTAAACAAGGTGGAAGAGATGAGAAATAAACCAACTAGAATTAGACTTTTATCATGTTTTGTTTTCATATTTATATTTATCCTTTGTCTAGAAAGGGCATTGGAATTATTCTGCATTATACTGAAATGAAGGATACAGGCCACGATACATTTGTCAAAACCTATAAAACCTATAAAATTGTGCAGTGCAAAATGTAAACCACAATGTAAACTATAGACCTTGGTTAATAACAGTGCTTCAATATTTGTTCATCAATTGTAACTAATGTACTCCACTAATGTAGGTTGTTATTAATAGAGGAAAATGTGAGAGGGGGGCTTGGGTATACAGGAATCCCCTCTACTTTCAAATGTAAATTTTCTGTAGTCTAAAACTTCTTTGAAAATAAAGTTTATTATGTGGGAAAAAAATTGTTATAGCTATCACCCAGCTTTATCAAGTTGTAACATTTGTTTATGTCTGCCTCAAATTTCTAAAGAAAATAAAACATTACAGATAGATTTGGAGCATGCAGTATGTCTCTCTGCTCCCCTTCACCTCTCCCAAAGTTAACCACCACAGATTCCCTGTTGCCTAACTCAAGGGAGCCCATTCATCTTGAATATGATGTGAGTTTCAATGCAAAACAAGTCATGTGAGTGGTGCTACCTGAAGTTATGGAAGACAGTATGGATTTTTATTCTCTCAGAACTTTTGTATCTATATGAGCATTACCTGGCATTTTTTGCATTTTTACTAGTTTTATATCGATGGTAACATACATATTTTCAATGTTTCCTGTAACTGTTTTTTTGCTTGTGTTCCTGAGAATTATCCATGTTGATAGCTGTGTTTCATTCATTTTCACTGTTATATGTTATTCCATTGAATAAATGCAATGTGATCTAAAAACAAACAAAAAAATCAAAATAATCTTCTCCAATCCTAAATGTCATTCCCCAGAGGGAATTGATGATTTACTCTCACCATCCTAGGAATCTTCTCATCTGCATCTAACACTTTTTCATTGATCCAAAGTTGTCATTTTTCAATTTGTGGGGAATGCATTATCCAGGACCTTCCTCAGAAAGTATACATGGGAGATTAATCTTACATTTTATGTTTAGAAATGTCTTAAATTCTGACAATTTGATTCCTTATAATTTGTATGGGACTTATTTTCATTCTTCTTTCATTCCGTGCACCAGCTCCTTTAGGATGTTTTATTAGTCCTAATTTTTTTGAGATTCCACCAATTACATCTTATGTGAAACATTTTTAAAGTTTCATTATTTTTTAATTATGTTGGGAGCTTACTGGAGTTTATTAATCTAGATAATTTTCTTTTTCAATTCTGAAACATTTTCTTGGAAATTCTCTTTAATTTTTCTGCTCTATTTTTTTTTTAACTTGTTATTTGTATTGATTGATATACTTTATCTGTTCTCTCCTTATCTATCTCTGTATCTTTTTTGTCTACACTGGGCAAATATAATTACTTATACATTCTAATATCTATTGTGAGTTTTAAAATGTCTGCTTTGTATTGTTGATTCCAAGTTCTTTTTTCCTGTCTCTCTCAGAATATTTATTTTTATTATATTTTAATAGTAATGTGTGGTTTTAGTTCATGGGTGAAATATCTCACATTTTGGAGCATGTTTGATATATCTAAATGTAAGTTGTATTTTGCCTGTTTTTTGCCTTCTTGCATTTTGCTTGTTTCTAAGAGTTCCTTCTCTTTTGTTTGTGTGACTTGGTAGCTGCCTTCCATGTTCAAGGTTTTTCTCCAATATCAGGTAATTGTTTGCTCTTTGTTCAAAAATAAGAGCGAGACTGAAAAATGTTGTTTCAAGTTCTGTGTGTTTTTGTTGGGAGTTTTATTATATAGGCCTCATCCCAGGCTCATTAATCTGGCAGAATCCTGGCTTTTTCATCAGGGCACCCTCAGATTTAGAATCTGAAGGTCTTTTCTCTGGAGCAATATTATTTCCTCAGAGAGAAGTTTTTCAATCTCTCGCCTTGGGGCTGTAAATCTGGCTACCAAGATTTGAAAGACAAATGAGAGAAGGATCGGCTACATAATTGTGGGAGTTTGTGCCAAAAAAAAAAAAAAAAAAAAAGGACACCTTATTAAAAAATTATTAAGAATTTCAAGATGGCAAGACAACATTAAACTAAGAGTAGGGTCTTATGTGATAGTGCAAGTTGCTGACCTATGAGGCCATCCCTGAGGGGAACCATTTTGGGGGCTGTACTTCTCACTGTTAAATATGCAGATATTCACGAATAGATCCTATGTTGATTTATGCCTGGTACTCAACAGAGCAGAGCCTCTTTGGTTCTACTTATCTAGCTACCACTCTCCTGCCTACTACTGTAGACAGTATTTTGCTGTAGAGGGCAGGTGGGAGGGAAATGGTTCTGAGTCCCTGCACACTCTTTGAAGACTTACTTTCAATAAATTGTCCTGCTTTCGGTTCCAAACAACGGTATTAATGCACCACACTTAATTAGAAATTGGAGCCATTTTTTTTAACACAATTGGTTTTAAAAACATTGAGAAACTTATTTTTCTTAAAGTTTCAACATTTCAGATACTTCTTAGAGACATTAACACACACACACACATATAAATTACCTTGGAAGAATGAAAATTGTAAAATATACCTTACATTTATGCTACCTTAAGGCTTTTATTTTCCTTGCTGCTGTTGTTTTGTGGGTTTTTTTTTTTTGCCACAGAACATCTATTGACAGTTCATTAAACATTGATTCTTTGATCAGTATATTTCAAAGAAGCCTCTCAGTCTTGAAATTGTCAATTGTGTACCTTGAAAGTGGTATCTACAATACTACAGTAGTCCCTTAGAAGTTGAAGTCATTTAAAAAATAATGAAATAATAGTCTAAATATGTACAACAGCTGGCACAGATTAAGAAGTTGGTTGGTCAGTAATTATACTTTAAATATAGTTCTGGCTCATTTTAATGCAAGTTTAGAAATGTATAAAATGTCATCCCATATTTTGAAAATGTGATATTTATATTTGACATGTAAAGCAGTTCTCAGCTATAAAGTGCAAATAAATATATTGCCCCCTCCCTTTTATAAAAATAATCACTACACTGCACGTAAATTATATACAAAAGATTCTGGTCAAAATTCTGTATGTTCTTCTTTCTAATTATAATCTAGAAAATGGGTCTGATATTTTTCTCTGTACATAAACTTGCGTGATTCAAAAATGCATCTATCACATATTTTATAATTTAATTATATAGAACTTCTGGGGAAGATGGCAGAGTAGGGAACTCCAGGACAAATTCCTTCCACCAAACAGGCATAAACAGTCTGAAATTACTATTTTGAAACTCCAGAGGCCAGAAGAATACAGTACAGCATACAGGGAAGAGCACTAGGAAGAAGCTGATAAATTACTCTCAGTGTGGTGGCTACAGTGCCCAACCCCCACTGGCACACTGCCATGAGGACCTGGCTAGTGGCTTGTAACTAAAAGGGTCATAAAAATTCTCCACCATAAGAGCATAGATGGGTATGGCCAATCACTGATCAGGGATTTTGATGAGCAAATTTGGATTGCTGGGTCTCAGCTCTGAGGGGAACTATTATTTCAATCCACCTTGGACAAAGGCAGCAGCAGCCATTGTTTCATCTTCACCTTGAAGAAACGTGCTGAAGTCATTGTATCAACCCTCCCTGGACAGGGGCACAGGTAGCAGAGATTTAAATATGCAGAACTTCCCCAGGTTTAATGGACAATGTTAGCTGAAGGGTTGCATTTGCTAGGCAGACCAGGAAAGTTCAGCTTTGGGGAGCTGTCAGAGATTTTGGTGCCCTTCTTGAACCCTTGTACAAGGCACTTTGGAGATGGTCTGTGTGCCCTTTGTGGGTCCCTGGCCCAATTATGCCTGGGAAAGACTGATTTGAGAGAGTCCTCCCCAGGGTGACCATCCTCTCAGAATTTGCCCCCCCATGAGACAAAGAGAAGAGTATTAAAAAAACTAAGGAAGTGGACATTCCGGAACAAGGACTCCAGTTTCAAACACCTGGGAGAGGGTGGTTTGTCCTCTGAGAAATGGAGGGGCCAAACAAACTCCAGTAAACAAGGGAACTCCAAAACAACTAATAAGCAAAAGCCCAGAACAAGACAGAGACCCAAAAAGAAAAGGGAAAATCCTGCACAGTGCATTCACTTTGGTCAAACTTTCCTGATAGGAGGGCTAAAGCTCAAGAAAATCTCTGTCTATCATCAGTTGGTTACAAAATCAAGAAACACAACTTCCCAGGGAGTAAATCCTAAAGTAAACTTTTTAAAAATATTAACATGTGAAGTGTGCTATAAAAGAGTACAAGACAAACAAAGAGGAAACGATGGTCTATCAAGGGAAAAGGATAAAAATACAGAAAACACCAGTGAAGAAGACAAGAATGTGGACATTCTGAACAAAGTCATTACAAAAGTTATCTTAAAAATGCTCAAGGAGATAAAAGAAGATACAGATAAAGAAGTAAAGGGTATAAGGAAAACAATGAATGAAAAAATATGAGAGTCTTCATAAAGAGATAGAAATTTTAAAAAGGAACCAAACAAAACTGCTAGAGTTGAAGATAACAATAACCAAAATAACAAAAAATGCTTAAGAGTATTTCAAGAGCAGACAAAAAAAAAAAATCAGTGAACTTGAAGACAAGACATTTGAAATGAGTTAGGCTGAGGAGCAGAAAAATATAGAAATATTAAAAGTTATAATAGCCTAAGACAGATATGGGACACCATCAAGCACACCAATATATACATTATTGGTGTCTCAGAAGATGAAAGAGAAAAAGGGAAAGAAGGAATGCCTAAAGTTAGAAAACATATGGATATGCACATCCAAGATGCTCATAGAATACCAAACAGGATAAATTTGAAGCAATATCATACCCCATTATACATTGAATTACACTATCAAATGAAAGGACAAGGAAAGAGTTCTGAAAGCTGCAAGAGAAAAGGAATGTGTGAAATAGAAAGGAATCACAATTAAATTAATAGATGATTTTTCATCGGAAACCATGGAGGCAAGAAGGCAGTTCGTTGAAATACTTAGTGTTGAAGGAATACAACTGCCAGCCAAGAACTTTATATCTGGCAAGACTCTTTTTAAAAATAAGAGAGGATTAAAACCTTATCAGATAAACAAAAGCTAAGGGAGTTCATCACCACTACACCTGCCCTACAAACAATAATTAAGTGAATTCTTCAGACTGAAACACAAGGACATTATACAGAGGTTTAAAGCAACATAAAGAAATAAAGACCTAAGGGAAAACATTTAAATAATTATAGATGTCAGTATTATTGTATTGTATTGTTTGGTATTTAATTCCACTTCTGCCTATAAGTGCTAAAATGCAAATGCCTAAAAAAATGATAAATCTAGGTTTCTGGCCTTACAGTGTAGAAAGATAGATGTGGTAACAAGAACAAAAAATGTTGGGAGAAAGAAGGGTATAGGAAAAGTATTTGTGAATGCTACTGAAATTAAGTTGGTATCAAAGAAAACATAATAGTTATGTATTTAGTATGTTAAAATTTAACCCAGTAATAACCCATGGAAAATAGGTGAAAATATATCCAGAAAGAAATGAAAAGGTACTTATATGGTACACACAAAAAGCAAATAAATATGAAAGTTTGCTTTAACAGAAGTGAAGGACAAAAATGGTATAAGATGTACAAATTAAATTTAAAAATGGCAGAAGAAAGTTTGGTATTATCAATCGTGATTTTAAAATGTAAATAGATTAAACTCTCCAGTCAAAAGGTAGAGATTGACAGAATGGTTAAAAAAGCATGACCCAACTTTATGCTGCCTGCAAGAGATTTGACTTTAGTCAAAGATATAAGTAATTTGAGGGTGAAAGGATTAAAAAAAGAAACTATACCATGCAAGTTGTACCAAAAAGAGAGCTGGGGTGGATAAAATAGACTTGAAGTCAAAAATTTTTGCAAGGGACAAATATAGTCATTACCTACTGATAAAGGGGCCAATTAAACAGGAAGATGTAACAACTATAAATATATATGCATCTAACAGCAGAGCCCCAAAGTCTATGAAGCAAATACTGACAGATTTGAAGGGAGAAATGGACAGTTGTACATTAATAGTAGGAGACTTTAACATGCCACTATCAATAATGGATAGTATATCTAGTCAACATGGTAAGGAAGTACGGGCCTTGAATGAGATACCAAACCAACTATAGCTATCAGACACATATAGAATACTGCACCCAACAAAAACAGAACATACATTCTTCTTGAATGCTCATGGATCATTCTCCAGGATAAACCATATATTGGGTCACAAAACAAGTCTCAATAAATTTATAAATACTGAAATCATACAATCTAATTTCTCTGACCCCAATGGAATGAAGCTAGAAATGAAAAACAGGAAAAAAAGGGAAAATTCACAAATATGTAGAAAAGAACTACTCTTAAAAAAACAATACTTAAAGAGGAAAGCTGAAGCAAAACTAGAAAATAACTTTATGTGAATGAAAATGAAAAGGAAACATACCAAACTTATGGGATGGAGCAAAAGCAGTGCTGAGAGGGAAATTTATAGCTCTATATGCCTTCCTTTAAAAAAAAAAGAAAGATTGAAAATCCTGACCTCAAAACTGGAAGAACTACAAGAAGAAGAGCAAACTAAACTCAAAGCAAGCAAAAGGAGAGAAATAAAAAAGATTAGAATGGAGATAAATTAATTAGAATAAAATTAATAGTGAGAATCAACAAAACAAAAAGTTGATTCTTTGAAAATATATTTAAAAACTTGACAAAACTCTAGTTAAAAGGACAGAAAAAAGAAGATTTAAATAAGGAAAATCAGTAATGAAAAGGGACATATTATTACCAACCCTGCTGAAATATATATGGCAATAAATGCATACTATGAACAATTGTAAGCCAATAAATTAGACAATCTAGATAAAATGGATGAATTCTTAGAAACACACAAATTACATACAGTGACTAAATAAGAACTAAAACATCTTGAGAAACTAACTACTAGTAAAGACATTGAATTAATAATCAAAAACTTCCAACAAAAAAAAGTTTACCACCAGATGATTTCTTAGGAGAATTCTACCAAACATTCCAAGAAGACTTACTTCAAATCCTATTCAAACTCTTACAAAAAATTAAAGAGGAGGGAACACTCTCCAAGTCATTCTACAAAGCCAGCATCATCTTCAAAACAAAGCCAGATAAAAATATGACAAAAAAAGAAAACTACATACAATATCTCTTATGAATATAGATGCCAAAATACTCATGAAAATACTATCAACCCTAATCCCACTGCACACTGAAAGACTATTACACATGACCAAGTAGGATTTATCCCAGATATGCAAGGGTGGTTCAACATAAGGAAACCACTTAATGTAATACAACACATTAAGAAAAAAAAAGGAAAAGAAAAAAGATATGATCATCTCAATTGATGTGAAGAAATGATTTGACAAAATCCATCATTTTTCTTGGTTAAAAAACTTAGAAATTAGGTATAAAAGGAAAGTTCCTCAACATGATAAAAGGGGTATATGAAAAGCTCACAGCTAACTGCCTGCTAAATGATGAAAGACTGAAAGCTTTCCCTCTAAGATTAAAAACAGGACAAGGATGTCCACTGTCACCATTGACATTCAACATTGTACTGGAAGTACTTGACAAAGCCATTAGGCAAGATTAAAAAGGCATCCAAAATCGAAAGGAAGATGTAAAATTTTCCCTATTTGCAGATGATATGATCCCATATACAGAAAATCTTGAAAAATATACACCAAATCTCCTAGAGAAATAAATGAATTCAGCAAAGTGGCAGGTTCCAGATTAACAGCAAAAATCAGTAGTCTCTCTCTATATAAGCAACAATCATAAGAAGCAAGCAAGAAAAATTCCATTTATATTAGTACCTGATAGAATCAAATATCTAGGAATAAAACAAACCAAGGATATAAAGGACTTGTTCACAGAATACTATGAAACATTTCCAAAAGAAATTAGAGAAGATGTAAATACATGGAAGGATGTTCTGCGTTCCTTGCTAATATTGTTAAGATGTCAGTACTGCCCAAAGCAATTTATATATTCAATGTAATCCTAAACAAAATTCCAATGACCTTCTTTGCTGTAATGGAAAAGCCAATCATCAAATTTATATGCAAGAGTTAGGGGTCCATAATGGCTAAAAGCCATCTTGAAAAGACGAATGAAGTTGAAAGACTCACAATTTCCAATCTTTAAACTTGTTAGAATGCCACAGCCACAGTAACCAAAACAGCATGGTACTGGCACAAGAACAGACATATAGACCAGTGGAATAGATTTGAGAGCTCAGACATCAATTCTCACAATTATGGCCAACTGAATTTTGACATGTTAGTAAAGACTGCTCAATTGGGAAAGAATAGTATCTTCAGCAAATGGTGCTAGGAAACTGAATTTCCATTTGCACAAAAAGGAGAACCCCTACCTCACACCATATATAAAAATCAACTCAAAATGGATCAAAATCTAAATATAAGAGCTAGAAATATCCAACTTATAGATGAAATCATAGGTTAGAATTATCAGGACCTTTGTTATGAAATTGTTGCTTAGACTTTACACCCAAAGCACAAGCAACAAAAGAAAATTAGATAAATTGGACCTCATCAAAATAAAAAATGTTTGTTCCTCAAAGGACTTTATTATAAAAGTTAAGCAACAACCTACAAACTGGAAAACATAATTGGAAACCACATATATGATAAAGGATTAATATACTGTATATATTTTTAAAAAATTTTCAATTTCACAACAACAAAACAATTAAAATGGGGCTAAAAGACTTGAAAAGACAACTAAAGAACATATACAAATGGCCAGATAGCACATGAAAAGATGCTCAACATCATTAGCCATCAGGGAAATACAAATCAAAACTACAGTGAGATAACATGTTGCAAAAAATAGAAAAGTTGCTATTAGGAAATACAAAATATCAAGCATTGGAGAAGATGTGGAGAAATAGGAACAGTCATTCAATTCTGGTGGCAATGTGTAATTGTGCAGCCACTGAGTAAGACAGTTTGGCAAAGTCTCAGAAAGTTAAGTATAGAACTACCATATGACCCAGCAATCTCACTAGTAGGTATATATGCAAAGTAATTGAAAGCAGGGGCTCAGATATTTGCACACCAATGTTTATAGCAGCATTATTCACAATTGCTAAAAGATAGAAGCAACCCCAGTGTCCATCAACTAATGAAAGGATGAATAAAATGTGCTGTATACATACAACGGAATATCATTCAGCCATAATAAGGAATGAAGTCCCAATACATGCAACAACATGGGCTAACCTTGAACATATCATGTTGAGTGAAATAAGTCAGGCATAAAAGGGCAAACATTGTATGGTTTCATTCATTTGAAATAAGTAGAATAAGCAAACTCACTCAGAATCCAGAAATAAATTACTAGGGGATGCGGTGGGGATAGGGAATGGGAATTAAGGTGTTAAAATGTAGAGTCCTATTTGAAATGATGGAAATATTTTTGTAATGGATGGGGTGATGGTGGCAGAACATTGTGAATGTAACTAACAGGACTGAGATTTATATCTGAATATGATTAAAATGCTAGATTGTATATATAACAATATAATAATATATTTTTTTAAATTCAAGGAAGTACACTACATAAACAATGAACCCTATTAATTAATGAATTTTAATTAATAGTACAATTATAAATATGTGCTACCATCAATTGTGTCAAATACTCAATAACAATTCTAGGTGGAGTGGTATATGGGAATCCTGTATTTTATGTATGATTGTGCTGTAAACCCACAACTTTTCTAATAAAGAAAAAAATTATTGCATATATATATATATATATATATATATATATATATATATATATAATTGAAGACAATATAGGCAATAGAGCCAATTGGTCACTGACATTAGTTGTACATTAGCCTTTTCATGACAATGGATAGCCACAATTCATGTCAATCATTATTTTTTAAAATTGGCACTATTAGAATTTGCTATTTTTCTACTAATTATTTTTTAATTGTCAAAACTTTAATAACGCAGAAGAGCATGAAGAAAAAAAAAAAAAGAAAAATTACCCTGAATCCTACAAATCTATATTTAGCCACATTATTTTTTACTTCAAGAGTATAACCAGTCAATGAAAAAACAAAACAACAGGCTATTTCTTTCATGTAAAATTGTACATTATTTTAGGGAGATTATATCATCTAACAAAACATATCCTAGATTTTTCTGTGTCATTTACATCATTATAATTGCTAAATATTTTTCTACCACATGTGTATATTTGATTTATCATTTATCATTCCATATGATAAGTTCTGAGGTGAGAAATCACTTCCCTAAAATATAAATATTTAAAAGATACATTATTAACAAGTCTGACTTCAGTTTCTTATAGATGAAAAAATATTTTAGTGGCTTTCACCATACTCTTATTGGCATAATTGGTTAACTAATACTGCCTCAGTTGTTTACAGTGTCTCCATGGTCTTTTCCCCAGGATACTAGCATCAGGATATGTCCTGTGAATAAAGGTTTCCTTCATTTCAATCAGCCTGCAAGCTACTATTGGCTTTATATTATTTTTGAAATTTTGAGATTTTGAAATTTTGAGATTTTGAGATTAATAACATTGTTATTAATCTGATAAAAATCTTTAGAGCAAAAAAAAATCAAACAAAACTACATCTTGGGGAGTGGATGTGGCTCAAGCAGTTGAGCACCTGCCTCCCACATGGGAGGTTCCAGGTTCGGTCCTTGGTGCCTCCTAAAGAAGACAAACAAACAATGAGCAGTGAGCAGACATTGGCCCCAAAACAATTAGTAGACAATGAGAAAAAAACAATGATCAGACAACAAACAAAAACAAAACAAGAAGGGAGTGGATGAGGTTCAAGCACTTGAGCACCCACCATCTGGGGGGTGGGGGGAGGTTGAGATATATAAATACCTATTTAACTTTTACCTTTCATTGCATTCTCATTTATATAATTGGTGCTAATATTGAATGAAATTCAGTGAAATTACATATATTATATATATACTCTTTGCATGGCACTTTTTTTTCTGATTTAATCTACTTATAATATGCAAATAATGATAATTTTCTCAAATCATGAAATTT
The DNA here is from genome assembly GCA_026826555.1 of Tolypeutes matacus. Lineage (NCBI taxonomy): Eukaryota > Metazoa > Chordata > Mammalia > Cingulata > Chlamyphoridae > Tolypeutes > Tolypeutes matacus. The sequence continues at coordinate 38,692,014 of JAKSZT010054334.1, read as the reverse complement.
TTTTTGAAAATATATTCTATAATGTTAGCTTGGTATACCATATAAGAATATGACATACTTAATTATCCTCTGTTACTGAACAATTTTAAATACCCTGAAATAGTTCCTATTATAAATATCAATTTATTAAACATATTTATTGCACATTTCTGTTTATTTCTTTAGCATCAGTTCTTAGAAATAGAATGTATTACCTTAAATGATATAAGCACTTATAAACATCCTGACATATATTGTCATGTTGCCAGATTAATTTTAGAGCTTGTTCTACTTTTCTTTTAGTAGTTGTCTGTGGAAGCAAATGTAGTGATAAAATTATGTGTAAAAAAATAAAAATTAAAAAAGCCTTATTTTTGTGTGACCTTATTTTGAAAAAATGATTTGAATTTTAATATAAATTCTCATTGAGCAACAATTCCTTCTGCATAAAGAAGCAAAATTGAGATATTCAGATAATAACAATGGATTGATTGTCAACTTTAGCACTATTGGCAATTCAAAAACATAATTTTAACAGAAGTTTTAGATTACATAAATGTTCCATAAAAAATATAGGGTTTCCTATATGCCCCACACTCTCTCCCTCCCATTCTTTCCTACATTAACATCTTTCATTAGTATGGTACATTTGTGACAATTGATGAACACACATTGTTACTGTGGACTATAGTTTGCATTATAGTTTACACTCTACCCCATACAATTTCATAGGTTATGACAAAATGTATAATGGCCTGTATCTGTCATTTGAGCCAGATGCTTCTTTGTTATGAGTGCTGTCCTGTCCAGCTGTTGTTCAGCAGCATCCCTGGACTCTATACACTAGATGCCAGGAGCAACCTGCCTCCAGTTTTGAAAAGAAAATCTAACTGTAGGCATTGGCAAATGTTTCTTAGGGGACAGAATTGCCCCTTGCCCATGGTGACTTCTGAGTTATAGAGAAAGAGCTCACAGATACACCTGCATTCAGGAGCTTAGCAAAGGATGTGTGAACAAAAAAAGCATTTGGTATAGTCAAAACATACACACACACCTATATATAAATATAATATACATATATATGTAATATATATATATATATATATAATATGTAATGTGTGTGTGTATATCCCACAATGAATTTTCATATAAATGTTTATACTGGGGTCACAAGATAACTACTATTTCTTCAAAATGTTTTCTTTATAGACATTAAATTTATTTTTAGTTATTTAAAAATATGAAAATCATAATCAGTTGAAAAAGCTATTTTATGTTTGCATACTTTATACCATTACACTATAAAATTAACAATGACTTTATTAAAATGTATTAAAATGTTTCAATATTTTAACTTAGAATGTGATGGCAGCTCATGGCATTTTGGGTAGGAGTGTTATCAAAATAGCAATGACCTTTTCTTTTGAATTTGAAACTTAGCCTAGTATTATATATTGCCTAAGAGCTGCCTCCTGAAAGCCTCCTTGTTGCTCATATGTGGCCTCTTTCTAAGTCAAATTCAGCACATAAATGCACTATCTTCACCCTGACATGGGACATGACTCCCAGGCATGAGCCTCCCTGGCAACAAGGGATTATTACCAAGTGCTGACTAGCAATGCATCTGGAAAAAGACCTTCTCCCAAAGCGGGGAATATCAAATGCATATTAGTATTTTATGGCTAAGAGATGTCAAAGTGAGTCAGGAGGTCATTTCAGAGGTTATACTTATGCACATCTCAGCAGGATTTCATCTACTTTCACAGTAAACAGTACCTCAAAGAGTGGGGCTCCTGAGGGTGCTGGAAACATCTAGACACTATAAGCAGGAATTTGACACCCTGTCAGTGGGCCTTACTTTGGAATTTATGTTCCCCAGTGTAACAGAGTTAGACTCACTTATAGTTTCCCTACACATGGCTCTTGTCCCTTTTATTTGAACCTATAATTAGCACTATATTTGTTAAATATATGTCCCAGAGACTTGAATCTTTGGTCTGTTCATGTGCTGATGGATCCCTGAATTTCAGCAGAGTTGTAAATCCTACTATCCAGTTCACTGGACTCACCCAGAACAACTAACAAGGAGATGATGATGGACAGCACCCATCCCAAAGAATAGAGACTGTCTGCAACTGCAAGCAAGATAATCCCTTCCATCTGTTCCATGGGATTTAAGCCCCATCTCAGTTAGAAACAGAGTAGGCATCACAATCCCCCAATCCTCAAGACTGAGGAATGAACAATGGACTAAAGTAAACTTATTATTATTCTATTATAGACTAATTATTCTAGCAACAGAAGAACTTTTATTATTGATATAAAGGCAGTGGCCACCAGAGTTTCTGAGGAGAGGGAGAGGGAAGAATAGGTGTAACATGGGGACATTTTCAAGACATTGGAATTGTCCTGAATGACATTGCAGTGATGGATACAGGCCATTATACATTTTGTCATAACCTATAAAATTGTGTGAGGCAGAATGTAAAGTATAACATAAACTATAGCCAACAGTTAGTAGCAATGCTTCATTATGTGTTCATCAGTTGCGAAAAATGTACCACAATAATGAAAGATTTTGTTAATGTGGGGAAGTTTGGGAGGGGGAGGAATGAAGCATATGGGAATCCCTTATATTTGTTATGTAACATTTATGTAATCTAAATTTTCCTTAAAATTAAAATATTAAAATTAAAAAAAAAAATAAAGAAAAAAATAGCATTGGAAAGTCACACATTATAGTCATCGAATGTCTTCGGGAGTCAATGAGCATTTGATTGGATATAAAGACATACACTGGTTTCCAGAGAAATTAACATGGCTATAGTAAATTCCTCTTGGTCAATAAACATATGGAAAGGTAATTTTCAAGGTAAACATGGTGCCTAAATTGTAACTACCAATAGCATTTAAGAAGTATTGTACAATAATTCAATGGGCTATACTTTATAGAACTTTATTTCTGCTTGCTTTTTTTCCAGTTTTATCAGTTAATACTTTTCAAGTAAAACTGCAGTAAAATATATTTCAGTGTATTGCCTTCAGGAAATCAACATCCTTTCCAAAATGAGGGCAATGATCATTGAATAACTTTTCCTTTGAACTATGCCTACCAATGTAAGCATTACCCATGAACAGGAGATTTGTAATAATTTCAGAAAGCTCCAAACTTAATGCCTTAAGCAATTTCTGCATTACAAAACCTTAAGTTCCCTTTGTAAAAGGGAACTTTCTGCCCTTTGATCTTCTTTAATTGAGAGAGATTTTAGAAATAATCTGTCACTTCTCTTATTTTAGAAATGTATTAATTAAAGCTCAGCTACATTGAATGACATGCATATTGTCACACTGCTAGATAAAAGCAATACAATACTTCAATGTTAAAAATTTGTGCATAGAGTACAGAATTTAACACTCAATTAAATGTCATTTAAACATAGACAATCTACTTCCCTTGAAAATTCTAGACACTGAGGAAAGTATTGTCTACATGAAGACCAAACATACACAAAAAATTGATGCCTTTCATAGTATAAGAATTCAAAAATCATTTTCATAAATATTAGAAAGACAGAATTTTGCATTATCTTTTGATGTGATAAAGTAAACAGCTTAGAATTGTTAAATGGTAATTTTTAATACACAAAAAGTATTCTGTTGCAAAAATAAGGAATAAAATTATGTTAGTTATGAAATTACTCTTATATTCACTATTGATTAATATCTTTTTCACGAGTATTTATAAATTATTTTCTCTAGGACACAATTATAGAAAATTCTCATTGTGGTATAATATGTATTTTTCTGATATGTTTTCTAAAAATTTATGATTAGTGAAAACTTATCTCCTTCTAGAAAATAACTACAAGATTAATAGTAAATCAATAAACATCTTAATTAAATACTTTGGATTTTTGAATACTTTTTATAATCCTTGCAAAAAAGATGAAAGAGCATTAAAAAGTAGAATTTTATTTGTAGGGTATAACTATTTCAATCTTTTAGTGATTCACAGATAGTGAATGCTTTTTCTCTGGAACAGTTGCCAAAGAACAGCTATGCCTGCATATTAAATATCATCACTTCAATATACAATTTCAATTTATACATCTAATCCATGTAAGTTTGCCTTACTCTTGAGTCCCTCATATTATGTTGCAGTAATAAATAGAATTATTTATTCTGAAGTAGTTTTTGAAGCATGAACACTAAGGTAGAACTTCTTGGGATATTTTCCCAAACTATGTTGGGAACTTTTTTTCCACAAACAGAATGAAATATTTTGCTTTTTGATGTCGTCTTACATTGCTATGTTATTTCAGAAAAAGTTCAGCTAGTGTTTGACCAATAGGATCTGGCATAGCATGATCCCTAATCATAGCATGATTAAAGGAACCATGAAATGTTATCTTAAATGCTGACTAACAAAGAAGATAAATTTTTATTGTTGGTTTTTTTATCCTGAAAGAGATATACAACTCAAAGAAAAGTTTTCTTTTTTGAATTAAAAAATTATATTTTTATCATCTTTGGTTTTCTTTCTCATCCCATCAAAACAATTCTTAATTTAATATATCACTATATTTGATTATGATGTTAAAAATAGCCACCATCTTCAGAGGCCTACTTAGTTGCATGAAAATTCTCTTATTTCTCTCTTACCAGCACATATTGAATTTATGTTGTAGTAACAAAACATAGCTATGGCATTTTAATTGTAAACATGGTGGATTAGTCAGCCAAAGGGGTGCTGATGCAAAATGCCAGAAATCGGTTGGTTTTTATAAAGGGTATTTACTTAGGGTAAAAGCCTACAGTTATCAGGCCATAAAGCATGAATAACTACCCTCACCAAAGTCCATTGCCATGTGTTGGAGCAAGATAGCTGCCGACATCTGCCAAGGTTTCAGGCTTCTTGGGTTCCTCTCTTCCTGGGGCTCTGTTTCTCTCCAGGCTCTGTTTCCTCCACAGGGTCAGGTGTAGACTATGAGGCTTTCTAGGCTTTGCCTCTCTCCACAAGGCCAGCTGTGAACTGTCAGGCGAATGGCTGGTCTCTTTTCCCGGGGCTTTCTCTCCTTCTTCACGACCAAGCTCTTCTGAGTGCTTACTTCCCCCAGCTCCAACATTAAAACTCAGCATCAAAACTCCAACTCAAAACTACTCCTACTTTGTCCTTTGCCATGTCTTTTTATCCTTGAGAACCCACCCACCAAGGGGTGGGGTTCAATGCCCTACTGATGTGGCCCAGTCAATGCCCTAATCTAACTTAATCATGCCCAGATTAACAGACCAGTTTACAATATCTATTTTTGGAATTCATAACTATATCAAACTGTCAAACTGCTAAACATGGCTCTTTTCAAAAGTTTTCTAAATTTTCAGTGAAGTATTTATGATTATTGTAAAAAATATGTTGAATGTTTCAAATGCTGTTTTTAAATTATACTAAGAGATACAAAGAAGAGAAAAGAAATGATCACATTTCAAATGCTTGTTTGGTATCATGCCCTTTACATTATCATATTAATAAAAATACATTGAAAAAAGTATTGCTATTATTAATATTGATGAGAGAAACAGGCCTTTATAAGTTATTTAATGAATAGACATACACAGATATAATAAGAGTTAGGTCTGAATTCTAATCTAGAATTTTCCAACTTTGAATCATACCATGTCTTGCAGTTAGAATATTGGTGGATGGTGAAATAAAAATAGAGAAGATATGGTTAGAATTCAAAAATGAAGAACCAGTTTGAAAGGATATACAAAGAAGGGAATTAAGAGATTAAATGGCAAAAATTTAAATGTGATAAAATATAGCCATGTGGTGAATGATAGTATTAAAAATTATTCATTCTTGGGAGAGATGAGGAAAATAAATCAGTTTTACTTAGTTTCAAAGAAGACTATTATGGATTAGATAGAATTAGAAGGAAGTTGGCAGTGCCACCCTATTTTTCAGTGAACTTCTGCTACCATGCTGCCTTTTCTATAAATCCTGCAATGGTATTGAGGGAGAGGTTATATCTTGAGGACCTTAAACTCATTAGTACATATAGAACAACTAGAAAGGAAGCATAGGTTCAATTATAAGTAAACACGACAAGTTAACTGACTGATTCATTTAAGATTATTTGCTAAGTCTATTAAAGCTTTATCTTCAAATCTAAAGAATCTCTATATTTCACCTACTTATTGATCAAAACATCTAGTTATTATCATCAGTAGTTTTATTATTCAGGTTCCAACAGGAAAGAGATGTCACACTAACATGAGGATAATTTAAATTATTATTTATATGAACTCATGGGACTGATTCAGATATATAAAGGGTGTAGGGTAACCACAAGGTACATTTCAGAAGTCCAAATGTAGTAAGAGCAGTTTTTACCACACTTAAGTCCAAAAATTTCAGAGAATGGAAAGGTTAATGGAAACTAGATGAAGAAAAGTCTTTTTTAGAGGAGTAGTGACTTTATTTGAGAGACACACAAACTCAAGGGCCCCAGAGGGAAATATATCTTGAACAATAAATACCCTGACCTAAATTGGCCTCTGCCTCTCTAATCTCCTTCAGTGGCTTTCTATTGTCTGACTCCAACTGGAAGCCTAAGGAAAGGAATATAATCAATAGATGTAGACAGCACCATGAAGAAGCATGGGATCAGGCCTGGGGAAGGTGGGAAGGAGTAAACAGAAATAGCCGACAGATGTGTCTGTTCTAAATGTTTTAGTCTCTGAGTTTATATGCCTACATTTCATGGATAAGATTTTCATATCTCCTCCTCTTTCCACAAGTTGCTCCTTCCTTGTCTCCAATCCTCATTCTTGGCTGTTTACTGTTATTTCTATTGCACTGAGAGAATAGAAGCAGTCAAAAGAGAACTTTCCATCAATTCTTGTTTCCATATAAATCCCCCTGCCAGCAGATGTGTATATTAACTCTGCCTTCCTTCGCATCACCATGTATGATCTACTGGTGTAAGTATCTAATCCTTTAATTGTATTAGATTTCATTACTCTTTTTTTAAGTATATCACTCCAGAATTATACCCCCTTTTCTCTGCTCATCAGTTTCCCCCTCCCTATTGGATCATTTTCACCAACATACAAATATACAGCTAAATTTCTCATTAAGGAAAATATTTTACTCATTGTTAGGATGCACTTCCCCATGAGTGTCCTGTGTTTCTGCACATCTTCAAAGTGGGGCTCTGACTGCTCTTTGCTTTGTATGTGGGAGTTCGGCCTCAAAGAACAGACAAAAATGCCGACATTATGGCTACTGCTATTGCTGTGGGTAATAACTATCTTTCATCTATGACTCAGTAGTCTTGATGCTAGTCTTATTACTAGCAATCAAGGCATTCCAGCAAGCTAACTTGTTAGATTGCAAGGAAGGTAAAATGCAGAATCTCTACTTTTATTATCAATCCCTTTTCTCTGCTACACTATCCTTTAAAACAAAATTCCTTGAAACTGTTACTTATATGTATTATATTCTTAATCTCAAGTCTACTCTTCCCATTTTGTAACAAAATGATCCCTGAAAGCATAGTATTTGCTGCCATTTTGTTTGCATCACTTGACTGAACGTTAAACATTGTTTAATCCAGTAGTCAATTCTTAGAACTCTTCCCAACCTCTTAAGATTCCAACCTTAAGACTGATAAGCTCAGTCTTGAAATACTTTTCCTTGCTTTCCATACACACTTCCTTGAATATCTCTGTTGTATCATAGCTTTAAATATCTCTAGATACAGACAACTAGCATATTTATATTTCTAGCTCAGACCACACACTCTTATCCAACTGCTTGACACATTTACTTGGTTGTAAAATTGGCATATGAAACTTAACATGTCTAAAACTAAGCTATTCATTTTCATCCACAAATCTGTCCCTTTTACAACCTTTATTTTTGAATAATGTTAACCATATCCTTTAAGCTGCTTATGCCAAGAATCTTAAAATTTCCTTACATCTCTTGCTTTTTCATGACACAAATTGATTCTTTCCACAAAGCATTTGCCTCTCCTTTCAATATTTATTTATACCATATACTCTCTTATCATCTCCACTCTCACAACCTGATCTAATTTTTCATGATCTATTATCTAGATGGTTGCAATAACCTCAACAGATTTCTATACTTCCCCCTATAGTTTATTCCCATCACAATATCTAGAATAACTCTGATATCTTGTAATATGAAATTCTATTACTCCTGTGCTCAAAACCTTCTGATGGTTTTCCAACTTACAGTTAATATAAAGCACATTTTTTACAGTGATCTATAGGACTTTTTACCTCTAATTTTATCTCCTTTATTCTCTGGTTCACTCTTTTCCATCCATATGAGCTTCATCGATGTCCCTCAGACATCCTGGGCATATTCCATCTGCAAGACCTTTTAAAATTCCTCCATACATCCACAACGCTTCCTAAATCTTGGCTCAAATGTTACCTTCTTGTCTAAACTTGCAATACCCCCACCCCTTGCACTCTCCTTTACTAAATTTTTTTCCTTAGCTCTATATCATTTAGCATACTTTCTAGATTTATTTAAATATCAACAACTAGAATATAGGCTACATGAGGAAATTACTCAATCTTTTTTTTGGTTATTTTATATTCCTTGCATTTAAAATAGTATCTGGTGCATAATTGTTGTTCAATAAACATTTGTTAAATTAAGGGAATAATATTAAGGAAATAATTAACACCTTCATATTTGGAAAATAATGAAGAAAAATTTTCATTTAAGTATTTAGAGAATATTCTGGAAATGAATAAAACAATTATCAATCTTATCAAATAAAAATCTTTGATTAATACTGTTTTATAGACACTTCAATGGGTTTTTTACTGTTAATTTAAATAATACTCATAAGTAGTTTATCATATTTTATCAATTTTCAATTACTCATCAGTCTATATATTATGTAGATGAATGATCACTAAGCCATATACCTGCTCTCAAGGTTGGGGTTAATGGTAGTAAAAGGCAAATGGCACCTAATTTTAATGCAAGCATGCTTTCCTCTTTGCTGACAATCAGATGCTCTCTCTCTCTCTTTTTTTTTTTTTAATAAGTTTAATAATAAAGTGCTTATTGTAACAAAAGGGAAAAAACTATCTTAGAATTCCAATCTATACATGAATTTTGGCCAAATATTTAACATTTTTATCCTAAGTTTGGTTCTTGGATGATGGTTAGATAAGCAAGCTTATTACTCTAGGTTAAAGCTTTTAATATCATCCTTTTTGTGAGTAACTGTTAGCTAATCTCCAGAGTAAAGAGTAATAGCCAATATTAAACTTCTACATCCAAAAATTAACATTCATCAACAAGGTGGTGAAAAAAAACTAAACCAAAATAGTATAAGAATGGAGAAAATGTGTACCTATGTTAGACTTGAGGATTTTCAAAATACTTCCCAAACGAGAGCGAGGGAATGGGAAAAGGGGTTTTATATATAGATATTATTTCTCCAACTAACTTTAAAGATTGGTAATAAAATTAAGTTTCCATAGTGTTAAGGAGAGTAGCTTGGAGATATGAACAATTATTACAGTCACATTTTACCAAACCATATAGATCTAACAATAAAACCAATGTTTTTCTCAATAGAATGCAAAAATATTTGAGGTGTTATATATAATGAGAGTCTATTTTTCTAGTTTGATAAATGACAGATTTCAAGCGCCACTCTTATTCCTGTCCCCTTTGACCCACTTCTGAACAAGCAAATTTAAAAACCTTGTCTCTTGGCACAGACAGGAAGTTCAAATCGCTTTTGCAGGAAGTCTTCCATAATATAATGAGGACCTGACCCAGCCTGTGCCTGCTCTAATCTCCCCAGAAGGCCCCATATGTGAGCAATAAAAGTTTTCATACCCTTTGGGGGCACAAGGCACCCTCATGTTCAACATATTAACCAATTTTTGGTCCATGATTGATCCTACCTTTGCAGGGAAAACACATTGCAAATTTCTAATGGGGTATAACTATAATTTAGATCCAACGAATTCAATCTAAGGACATATTCTGGACAGAGTTGTAGAACTATATAACTTTTCTCCACTTATTGTTTCTTATTCATATTCAAAATCTGTATCTTCTAGAAGCCTACCATTTCTTAGTCACCCTCATCCTCAGTGGCACAGAGCACTCATCATGTACATCACCAGTTGTTGAAATTATACTTCATTCAAACTTATTACCCAAGTATACAGTCCAATAAGTCTCCATTTCCAATCCTTCAAGCTCTAAATAAATACACCGAGGGCTCAAATCACGTGATTTTGAAGAATAAGAAAGAAATATATTGAGGTAAGTTGTTGCCAAGATATCAGTTGATTTTAAACATAAATACATGTCACCAATTATGTCATTCTTGTCTTTTAAATCTGGAAATTGGTAAAAAAATAAATTAAATTAAATTAAACCAAACTAAATAAAAATCCCTTAGTCTTGATGCATCCTCTTCCAAGTTCTTAAACTAATACCCTATCTTGTATAGATACTTAAAATATAATGATTCAGAAAAGGGAAAAAAATAAAGGAATGATGAGAGATATACCAGGCAAACACAAATATTTAGATAGCAAAGAGTGTGATCCTCATATCAGACAAATTAGGATTCAAAGCAAATGCATTTAATGAGCAAGCACAAATTTGATAATATTAAAAGCCATAATTCAAGATGAAGATATAGCAATTTTGAGTATCTATACTACTATTATAGCAGTTCTTTATATAAATCTGCAACCGCCTACTAAAATAGAAATCTATAAAAGATGCAAGGAAAAATAGAAACACATTAATAATGAGAGAATTTAGGACATCATTTCCATATAAGATAGGCTAAATGGACAATAGACACTATACTCTGATAACTCAGTATGTGTCTTCTCAAATATAAATAACATTTTTGTAAACAAATACACATATATGCATATATATTTATATATCATTTTGCAAATGTTTGTATGTATTTGTGAGAATTTTGATTTTTACCCATTAAAAAAAAAAAAAAAAGCACATGGAAAATTTACAAATTTACAAAAGTCTAGAACATCTTTTTTTCTTAAAAATGTAAAGGGATGCTTCAAAATTGGTAAGGGTGGAGTTGTTCAAAAAGACATAAGGAATAACATGAAAAGGTACATAGTTACTAAATCTGGGAAATGTGTGCATTAACATAAATAAAGACAGTAATGCATAATAATCTACTGAAGACAAGAGGAATCCATGATGCCATAATAATAAGTGAATCATAAATAAAAATCCAATCAAAGAATCAAACAAACAAATAAATAAATGATAGAAAAGTGAAAACATTTTCTTCTATTAGGAAAAGGAGGGAATTTTCTGATATATCATATATAAATGATAAATGTGGAGGGAGTGGCAGAGTCATTTTACAACCATGAAGGTTAGGATTATTAGATGGTATCTGTGAGGAGGGTGATGATAAGGAGCAAATGATTTACATAATCTCAAAGTTTCTCCTTACAGATTTCTTATTAGTCAAGTTGCAAAAAGAAATCCTGTATTCAGTGGAGAATAAACCATACCTTCACTGTGTAATATATGATTACCTATTAGAGACTTATTGATATCTTATACATGCAAATATACTTTCCTGAAAAGCATACTATTGCTTATACATTATTCCAGCTAGGAATGAATTATTTGACCCTAATGGAGACCTAATAGAGACAAATTATGTAAAATAACAGCTTGCATTTTCAAAAATATCAGTGCCATACAAACGCAAAAAAGGTAGAAAATTGTTCCAGAATAAGGGAGAGTTAAGCGACATGGCAGCTAATTCCAATATATGATACTAGACTGCATAAATCTTGCACTGGGATGGAAAAATGATATGTATTGGGCAACTTGCAAAATCAGAATATATACTGTACATTACATATAAATAGCATATCAATGTTAAATTATCTGAATTTTATTACTGTGGTTATTATGGAGAATATCATAGTTCTTAACAAATGCATAATGAAATATAAAAGATGAAAAGTAATGATGTTTGCAATTTAATATCTAACTGTCTCTTTCAATAAAGAAAAAAGAAGGCAAATGTGGCTAAAAAGTTAAAAATTGGCTAATCTTAGTAAAAGATATGAGAGTTCTATGTACTATTTTTACAAATGTTTTCAAGAATTGAATTTATCTTAAAAATTCAAAAATCCATTAATGCAATTTACCACCTTTGCAGTATAAAACAGAGTCACCAGATTATCTGAATAGATAAAGAAAAACAGTAGAATAAAATTCAACGTCCATTATTGAAAAAATACTTCAACTATAAACAATAGAAGGAAACTCCTTGAATCTTAAAGACCATGTATTGTAAAATCTATAATAAACATAATACTTAATGGTGTTATGTTGAAAGTTTCCCCTTTAATATAAGAATTAAGTAAAGGATTAATACATAAATACAGGGAGATTAAAGCCATAGTTTTTATTTTTATAAAAGGTAAATAAGCATGCAGCTATACTGAAGAAAAGGAGCCAATGGTGAGAAGTTGAAAATAGAGGAAATGGATGATAATTACCTGAACAAGGATTAAAATTTGAGTGTAGAAAGCATGGACCAGAGAAAGCAGGCATAAATACCTAAAAACTTTGAAAATTATCTTGGGTAATTAGAGTCTTGTTTAGTCAAATCAGCTTGTACTTACAGAGGCTGCTAGAGGACAGTCTAAGGACTTAGAAGAAAAGAAGTTTGGAAGGAAGTGGAGTGAGGATCTTTCTTGTCGTACACTCTGAATCTTCTGAGGTGTATGACATCCTAAAGGCCCCTTATTGGTGTTGTCACTTAGTATGGCCAGTTACTAGGGCAATTTTAATCTCACATTCTCTGGTTGTCAGGCCTTGTTGCTATCAACTGCCACATTCTTCCCCTCCTCACGGTGAGACCTCACAGTTCTCAGTTTTGATATTGTCCCCATGGGAAAATATTCTACTAATCTTGCACACTGTTCAAGGTGTAGGAATTTGAAAGACTGCCTTAGCCACCAGCCTTAGCTTTCTCTATCCCATTGTTCTAGTATCTATTTTCATAGACATAAGAAAACAATTGAAGACTTATCACCCCTCTGGGTCCCAGGTTGGAGACAAAGCACAGATCTTCTCTACTTGTTTTGCCAGTCCACCCCACTTGAAATGTTTCAATGCCCCTCCTCAGATACCACAAAACAATGTCCATACCACTCTTCTCCCTATCAGAAGCCCAGAGAATTTCTCTTCTCTTCAGTGAGATAATTTTGATTTTGAAATATATTTCAAAATCTATATTTTAAGCTTGGGAATTTAGAATTTTTAATGAGGAAAAAAAAAAGCAGAAGTTCTCTCAGAGACTTAACCCTTCGGGTTGTTCATATGCCGGTTGAACCCTGAATCTCAGCAGAGTTGTGGCCTTCTACTCTCCAGTTCTTCGGGCTTGCCGTGGACATCTGACAAAATGATGAAGATGGACAAGTCCCATTCAAAAAATCAAGGAGTATCTACAACTGCAAGCAAAACAATTCCTTCCATCTGTCTCAGTATGAAGCAGTCAGAGCAGATATTCCAAGTCCCTCAAGATTGAGGAATGAACAAATATAAGGGGGACATGGAACCACTGTCCAAAACAGATTTATTGCTATTGTTGTTATTATCTTGTTTTAACTGAATAACCTGTAATATTGATATAAAGATAGTGTTTGCCAGGAGTTCAGAAGGGAGGGAGAGGGATGGATAGTTGGACACAGGGCATATTTAGGGCAACGAATTGTTCTGTATGATACATGGCATTATATATTTTTCAAAGCCTATAAAACTATACAGCACAAAATATAAACCATAATGTAACTATAGACATTTGTACATAGCAATGCTTCAATATCAGTTCACCTAATGTACCACACTAATGTACGATGTTAATAGTAGGGCAATCTATGTGTATGGGGGATTATATGGGGAATCCTTATACTTTTGGTGCAATTTTTCTGTAGATTTAAAACTTCTCTAAAATAAAATTTATTATTCCAAAAAAAAACCTGATGAAATGTGAACTTGCAATTATTACATTTCTTTTAAATATAAGGACAACATGGGTAAAGAAAAAGTAACTTGTATTTTTCTCCTTGATTTTCTGCCATAGAGCTCTTCCCCAAAGAAAACGAGATCAGAGGTCGGGAGTAAAGGGTTTCTGAAATAAAAAATGCATTTTCATTTCTAATTGCTGCAGTAACAAATTATCACAAATTTAGAGGCTTTAAACAACCCAAATTGATTAATTTACAGTTCTGAGAGGTCAAAGAACAAAGTCAGTCACAGTGGCCTAAAATCAAGGCTGTTTTATTTTAAAATCCAGGCCTATATTCTTCCTGGAGGATTTAGAGAAAAATTAATTTACTTTCCTTTTGCAGTTTCTAGAGGTTACTCATATTCCTTACCTCATGGCCCCTTCCTCTATCTTCAAAGACAGTAGTGTAGCATCTTCAGTCCACTCTTTCTTTCTGACCTGTGCTGACATTGTCACGTCTCCTTCTCTTTCTCTGATCCTCCTGCTGAACTCTTTTAAGGAGACTTGTGAATACAGTGACCTTCCTGAATAGTCCAGGACAATTTTCCCATCTTAATATACTTAATAACATCTGCAAAGTCATTTTTTCCACTGAAGTATCTTATTCACAAGTTGTGGGGGATTTGGATGTGGCTGTTTGGGGATCAGACATTATTCTGCCTACCACAGTAAAGTTACCTAGTGAAGCATGACTTTATCTGCTTATATCCTAAAGTCTGAGACAATGGGCTTCTTATGCATAACTTGAGTGAACAAAAGATTGTTGATGAGCCTTGTCAAAGTTTGGCTTTATTTATGACACTACGGCCTTGCAATCCTCTGGGTAGAAGGAGAGTTTGAAAACTCCTTGGTAATGATGCAGATTTCTTCACAACCTTGGAGGATAAGGACTTGGATTTGTATTTTACTTAAGTATAAGCATTAAAAAAAAGTGCTATACATTGCACACTTGAGATTGCCATTGAGAAGCATACCTGCTGCAGATATAAAAATATCCAGATCACTGGAAGAGAATATAACCCTTAGATTTTTCTCTGATTTATCTTATGTTATGTTATGCATAAAATTGCTTTGTCAGTATTACTTTGGTTTTTGCTTAAATAACTTTTTGAATTTTAGCACCTTTGCATCAACATGGGATTTATGAATCAAATTCATAAATTTAAGATCTCACTGGGCTATATACTACCACATAACATTAAATAACTGGAAATTATTTGAGTCTCATTTACTCTTTTCTGTAAAAATATGGATAATAATACCTAAAATTAAAAATGACTTGCTCAATAATGTAAAGGTCATTTTTTTTAAGTGCCTTACCATTTAAGCAAGAGCAAGAAGCCTGAATCTAAAGAATCTGTAAATAAGGTAACTACCTCTTTCAAGACATTCTGGGAAATGTTTTTATTCATCATGAGTTTAAATGATTTGGTGAAGTATCTCAAATTTCTACCCATACCTGTGATATTATTTTTTATTAAGCACCACCAAATGAAATATTGAGAAAGACTACACATTTACATGAATGTGTATTCATGCCAACACTTTTTAGTCTTACTTTGAAGAGTTTCACAAAGTCCTACCCAAAGAACTTGAAAGTAATATCATGGTCAAAATCAAACATAAAATTCAGTTTATGGAGAATGACTGCCAGGCCTGTGAAACTTGGCTATAAACAATCAAATGTTTTTTTACATCTTAAGGAGAAAAGTTTTGTTTTTGTAATAATAGAGGAGATTAAGTTACCTTTGAGACACTGGATAACAGAGGGACAAGGGATAGATGTTGGCAGTGCCAGGAACTGCTCAGAAGAGAAGAAGCTCTGGTTTGAGACAAATCCCTCCGTCCAGAGCTATATCAGAGAGGTTGTGTATTCACTACTGTCTTAGGATGGGTTCTTCAGAAGTAGATCCTTAGATAATTCATGTCCAGGTGAAATATTAAGAGAAGCTTGAAGATTATGGGAAGCATTTCTTGAATGGAGAAGAAGTCAGGCAGGAGTGCAAAATCAAAATAAATGTGGTTTCAGCATAATTTCAGTAGGGTTTGTTTATACTATAAGGTTGCCCTATGCTGAGGCAAAGGAGCTGGCTTTTCTACTTTCATCGAAGGGGTAGGTTCTTCAAAGGCTCAAAGTCCGTCTTCCTAGAAGAACCACAGGTAAGCATTATTGGAAATAAATGCACATGAAAGCTGCAGGAGGGGTCTACATAAACAGACAAGGATCTGAGGGGTGTCTAGGTGGAGCACTGAAAGTGCCCCTACCTCTTTTATTCACTTTTGGAGAAATTCTGACTCTTCAGTTATGTATGATAGCCTTCTGTAAGTTTTAGATACATCATAATGTTTATTACAGAAATATAAGCTCATTTCTGCAGTGCTCATTGACTTCAGACAATCCCGTCCATATAGTACAACCAAAAGGAGAGAATAAACTAGAGTTTATTTACTGCCTGTTCAAGTATCAAATGATTTTTTAAAATTTAAATGCAGAGTGCTTAATTATATTTCAAATTCTTTGATTGTCTTACCATTAAGAAGTACAAAATAGTATGATGTTAGGACTCTTTAATCAAAATATGCTTCTCCTTACAGGCAAGCACACAGTTTTTTGGCTAATAGCCATTTACCAGTAAGATACTTTTAAGTGGAAGTATAACATAATTAAAAAATTATTAGTTTTCATCATATCAATAAGTAGGTCTGAGAACTTGGGAGGATCTCAATTATTTCTTATTGTGCTTTGTATTCTCATCTATAAAATGGGATGAGCACTAGCAGATCTATATATATTTGTATGAAAATAATATCTTATTTAAAAATTTAGAAACATTATAAACCTATAAAGATGCATCATTATTATAAATAGATTTGACAGAAACTTCGCTGTCTTGGAATGATGGGTTTATATGCCTCACTAAATTCAAATGATAGAAAAAGATAAATTGATAAGCTAACAAGAAAGAGTTTTAATTAGGTTCATGGGTCAGATCTCTAGTATTTTAATCCTTGTGAAATCCAGTGATTAGGCAATTTCATAAAGTAATAGTAAAACAATTTGCTTTCTGATAATCATGAGTTTTGTGTCATTGGGCACTACTCAATATAGAATAAACCTGAAAATTGATATCTATATTTACAACACACCTATCTACCAATAAGCCTAATTTTCACCTTTACATAAAAGTTTATATTCCTGTTGCTGGAAAATAATTGTGAACAATAACTATACAGTAAGCAATGACTCCCTTTCACAGTACTTTTAAAGAATTGCAGTCATATTATGGAAGATTCATCATTTATTTTTTCTTTCTACTAAGTAATATAGCAGTAAGTACACAGACAGCTACACCCCTAACAGAAAGTTAAGCATTTCATCTTCTACAATACATTATTTGAAGTACTACATTTTTCAATTTCTTAAAGGATAAACTGATAAAATTTCTATATTGGCCTTAAATTCAGCAATTCCACTATGTTGAATAATTTTATCTTCACTCTGCAGGTCCTTAGATACCTCTGGGTATTTTCTGGTTTTATCTTTGTCGCCAGAAGTATTTATGCATTAAATTAGGACCAGAGATACTTTAACCAACTTGATCTTTATTATACCGGTACACAGGTTACTACTTAGAGATTAACAAACCAAGGAAAGTTTTCTTTGGGGATATTGTATCTACCTTGTTGAGAGGGTCAAACACATTATCCATTTAAAATTCTAGAGGCTAGAAAACAACTTTAACATGTGCCATATCCTTCTGCAACTGCTATTATAATGTTTATCACTGGGCATACTTTGTTTTCTACCATCATTTTATTTCATGCAATAATAACAATTATAAAGTTAAGCCTTTGGAAGAATTCAATAACTTTTAAGGGGCTATTGTATTGCTTAAAAAATAATAAGTCCATGGATTCTATTACAAATTAATCTATTTTTTTCCTTGAAAGGAAAGAAAGCATCACTCAGTTATTTTTATATATTTAAATTAATTTAAGGTATTTCATAGCAAAAATTTTAAAAAAAGTACTGGAGTCATTAACAGGAAATAATTAGGCAAATATTTTTCAAGATAAAGGCCAAATTTTATCAAGAAGTGTAGTTTTTTCTCTACATCACAATATATTTGAAAGAAATAAGGAAGTTATTTTGGTATTTAATAATAAATGTAATGAGTAATGAAACAAACTTATGACTAAGATTTGACATTTTGTTTCTTCCAGAAAAAATAAAATTGTACTATTGCTCTATTGTATTTTGCAATAGAACCATAAATGGAATCTCATAGTTTCTTAATCCAGGTGCATAAAAATGATTTACATAATTGAAACTGGAATGTAGTATCGGATGATCTACATAATTTTTAAATTGTGATATTACACAGTATATGAAAAATATCAATTTCCTAATCAAGCTAAATATGTCAAAATAATATGTTTGGTTATAATATTGAAGTAAAACAATTCACATATAATTTCTTATTATAAAATATTTTTTCCTCAATCAAAAGAAACCCAATTCTCGTCAACACCATTTAATACACAAAATTTCGGTGTATTTCTTGAATTTTAAAATTATCCTAAAAAGATTTAGAATAGTAAAATATACTTTGATTTCTTGGTTAAGAGTTTGACTTCCGTTATTGATAGGAAAACAAAATCTATGTCTCTTTTGCTCTTTTGTTATTGGAAAGACAATATTTAACTGAAAATTATCCTTTCTTTGCCCAATCAAAAATTTATCTTTCCTTTGAGATGTTCTTACTTCTGTTATCTATTATTGACAAATAATATTTTAACCTTTATTTTCCTTTTTATTAGACTATATTACATTTGTTTATATCTAACTTTTTAAGAAATAATTTTTAGGATTAGTTATAGTTTTACACATTCACATCAATAAAAGTAAACTTCACTTAATAAACACATTTTATTTAGCCTTCTTTAAATATATAAAGTATTGTCTAATTTATTCAGTTAACTGTTGTAATCAATATTTCATGGAAAGGTGCAAAACTTGCTGTACTCTTACAGTGAAAAATTTCAAATAATTCTTCTCTTGCTTTCTACATAAATGAAAAAAATAAGAGTTAAGTGAGTACATTTTGGATATTTCCACATATATCATTTATTTATGTATCATGATTTTCTAAATGACTTAAATGTGACACAACAAAATGGAAATGAAAATTTAAAATGATCAAATATAATTTTCTAGCAATTGTTCAGGTTCTGCCTTTCACTTCAAAATGTTTGACACTATCCAGCTATTCCTTACCTCAGCAAGGTTTTTTAATATCTACATTGCCACACCTCATCACTCTTGCCTCCACAGATGCCATATAACATCCTTAAATCTGCTAATTTTATACTATTGTTTTCTGTGGACTTGACTGGATAGTTTGTCTCAGTACTTGACTTTGTACTACATATCTTGATCTTTGTTTTTAAGATATACAGATATTTTGGTCATTTTTTACTATACTTTGGAAACACTCCTCTATGGCTTCACCCTTCTTTGTAAGTACGATCTTCCATAAAGCTCTGTCTATTGACTTATTGCATACTTAAACCTTATTTCTGCTTTACTCTATGATTTTACCACCACATTAGGACTCACAGCATTATTATGACTTTTGGTAAGGGGGAGGATTTCTACTCTCAACCTTTAGTTAGTTTTATCTGAAACTTATCAATTTCAAGTACTTTTCTGGGCCTAAGCTGACATTTTAATTTACTTTACTTGCAATTACAATTTTGCTTGAACTTTTTCAATGCTAGATCCTCATTTTACACCTAAAGCATGCTATGTTTCAGACAATTAGCAATTATTAATTATCTATTGAATTCTACTTCCAGGCATGATGGAAGTAAAAGGGACTGCTGGGTATTGCCCTACAACTTTAAAACAACAAACAAAGACAAAATATGTGATTGTTCACCCATTGGCAATAGGCAGAACTAGACAGTGATCCCTGAGAGAAGAGATGCCTATGATTGCCTCAGTTTACTGCCCAGAGTCCATAGTTCACAGTACATACAAGGCAAACCAAACAGCCCAGCACAGCATGCTTTTGGATTTAGGACACAGAGTTGCTAAGTCAAGTCAACTAGAATGCAGAGGGAAGAATACAGGAAAAAAGAAAGCATAAGAATTACTGATAGGAGCAATCTACACAGAAAGGGTGGGCAAGAGATATGCACAGTTTTCCTTTGAGACTTAAGCTGAGTCCTTATCTTCACATGTGGGAAGAAAGCCCTTGAAGCCAAGGAAAGACTCATTGGAAATGACCCAAAAGAACATTTATTGGCTAACCTCTAGACACAGGGTAGAAAAACCTAGCAATACATGGGGCATAAAACAGAGTATTCAGAAAGGTATTGCCTCAATAGTAAGTAAAAATTAACCCTACAATAAAGACTATGCTCTAGCCTTGCCTAGCAAAGCTTTAATGCACATCTTAAAAGGATAATACTGATTCTATGTAACTTCACTTCCTAAAAGAAAGAGCAGATATATTTAAGAGAATAGAAAATTATACTGAAACCAAGATAAAATTCACAATGCCTAAGATAAAGAAAAATCAATCATACTATAAAGAAGAAAATACAACACATAATGATAGGAAAAATAAAACCGGATCCAGAAATGACATAGGCAAGATATTTTATAGAAAAGAACAATAAAAGAGTCAATAAAACAATGTTCCAGAGACAAAATCATAAGCATGTTAAAGTGAGGAAAAAATAAATAAATAAATAAAAAACTTAATCAAACTTACCAAGAGGAAAAATACAACTTCTAACAGGAAAGATATACTTGATAGGATTAATAGTGGATTTAGTCATGTAAAACAAAGATTATTGAACATTAATACATAGCTAAAGAAACTGTCCAAACAGGGAAGAAAAAAGACTGAAAATAAAACAAAATATAAATGATTTGAATATACAAGTAGTTGTCATCTTCAATATGGAAGAAAGTACAAAAATATTTAAATAAATAGAAGACTATTTCTTTTTCTATTTCTTTTTCAAATTTGGTGAAAACAAAAATCCTCAAAGCTAAGAAACTTAACAAATACAAATGAAAAGATATATGAAGTAATCTATACCAAGGTTAATAAAAATTAAAATGTTTTTAAAAAACTGAAAAAGGGAAAATCTTACTAGCAGGAAGAGAAGTAAATCACATAACAAAAAGAGGGAAAATATAAGAATTATAGAAAACATCTTGTAGAAACTGCAGGCAAGAAGAGAGTTGTACAGCATTATTAAAGTCTTAAGAGGGGAAAAAATCTTAATGTAGAATTCTAATTCCCAACAAAGTATTTTTCTTCCTAAATGAAGGGTAAATAGAGACATTTTCAGGCATACAAACCCTAAAATAATTCTTCCCAGGTGATTCTTACTACAAGAAATGTTAAAGGAAGTCTTTTAGGCAGAAGGAAAATGATAAAACAGAGATTTGGATTTACACAAATAAAGGAAAAATACCACAAATGGCAAAGATGTGGGTAAATATAAAATACTTTTATGATTATTTTTCAAATCACTTTAAATGATAATTGCCTGTTCAGGGGAAAATGATCCTGGAGAAGGCAGAGGCAGCAGAGTCACCACTCTGCCTTGCCATATGACAGGAATCCAGGATTGCCAGGAGCCAACCATCAGTGAGACATTATCTCTGATGATGCCTTGATTTGGACACTTTCACAGCCTTAGAACTATGAGCTTTTAAACTTATATAAATTCCTATTGTAAATATCAACTAATTTCTGTTGTGTTGCTCCCAACAGCTTTTAGCATACTAAAACAGGGACCAAAGAATGGATGGAATGAATAGAAACCAAACACCTGCAAGAAAATTTAAATACAGTCCTACCAATAATCAAATTACATTTAAATTTTCTAAATGTTGTTTCAACTAAAAGTCTATGCCTTTGGATAAAAAGGCAGCATGCCAATAAGAAACTCACTTTTTAAAAATAATTATTATTTTTTTATTTTTAAAGAAGCTCTATGTGCCAGGTGTGCATGAAATCTAGGTGGAGCTGCAACTCCTACCCTACAGCTCAATGGACTCATCCAAGTCACCTGGTGAGGAGACAACGATGGGAAATGGCCATCCCAGGGAATGGAGAGGGCCTACATCTGCAGGCAGGATCATCCCACCCACCATATCCATGGGATATAAGCCCTCTCTCACTTGGAGTTGGAGTGGACATCACCATCCCAGTCGCCTCTGGATTGGGGGAAGAACTATGGACTAGAGTGGACTTGATGGTATTCTCTTGCTCACATATGGTGATTCTTGCAATGCAAGAAATTATAACAATGAGGTGGAGCCAGTGGCCACTTGACAGTTTTTGGGTAGGGAGGGGATGAGCAGTTGAAATACAGGGGCTTCTTTGGGAGTTGGAGGTTGTCCTGAGTACTGTTGTGGCAATGGATGCACACCACTCATAACTGAGTGGGAGAGAGTGTGGTCTACAGTGTGAACTGTGGTCTATGGTTGGTGGCAAGGCTCCAGGATGTGTAAGTTCATTGAGGTTGGTGGGCCACACTGTGGGAGATGTTTGTTTTGGATGTGGTGGGAGGTGTGGGAGGTGGGCAACATGGGAATCCCAGTAGGTTCCGTGTAATATTTTAGGTAATCTAAGCACCTCTTAAAATATATGTATATATACATATATATAAATAACATTTTTGTAAGCAAATACACATATATGCATATATATTTATATATCATTTTGCAAATGTTTGTATGTATTGTGAGAATTTTGATTTTTACCCATAATAAAAAAAAAAAAAATAAATAAATAAATAAATAAATAAATAAATAAAAAACATAGAAGGATGACAGATTGTAAGAAAGTAATGATGCAATAAACTGAAGGTACTGGTGAAATCAAAAAAATAAATAAATAAATAAAGTATTCCCATATACCCCCCTCCTCCAACACTCTCCCACATTAACAGCACCCTTCATTAATGTGGCACATTTGTTACAATTGATGAATCCATATTGAAGCATTGCTACTAACCATGGACTACAATTTACATTATAGTTTACACTTTGTCCCACACAATTTTGTAAGTTATGCAAAATATACAATGGCCTCTATCTGTCACTGCAATGTCATACAGGATAAATCCAATGTCTCAAAAATGCCCCCATATCACACCTAGCTTCCCTCTCCCATCTGTCAGAGCCTCTGGTGACCACTGCCTTTACATCAATCATAAGAGTTCTTCCATTGCTAGAATAACAATAAATCTATAGTATAATAATAAGTCTACTGTAGTCCACTGTTCATTCCCCAATATTGAGGATTTGGGGATGGTGATGCCCACTCAGCTTTAACTGAGAAGGGGCTTAATTCCCATGGGGCAGATGGATGGAACTATCTTGCTTGCAGTTGCAGACACTCTTTGTTCCTTGGGATGGGCATTGCCCATCATCATCTCCTTGTTAGTTGTCCTGGGTTAGTCCAATGAACTGGGAAGTAGGTGTAAAAACAATAGAATGGCAAATGTTGTATTATGGTGATTCCAACCAAAAAAACACTGGAGTGGCCATATAAATATCTGGTTGTAGTAATTCTTCTAAATCTGTTCATAAATTGTAACAAATTTCCCCTACTAATGTAAGGTGTTATTAATAGGGGAAAATGTGAGAGGCAGCAGGTGT
Organism: Tolypeutes matacus; assembly: GCA_026826555.1. Classification (NCBI taxonomy): domain Eukaryota; kingdom Metazoa; phylum Chordata; class Mammalia; order Cingulata; family Chlamyphoridae; genus Tolypeutes; species Tolypeutes matacus. The sequence goes on along the minus strand of JAKSZT010054334.1, from coordinate 38,668,236 downwards.
GTAGTAAATGGGAATCCCCTATATTTTCAATTTAACTTTTCTGTAATTGAAAACTTCTTTATAAAGTTAGAAAAAAAGATTTCAGAAGACAGATATTGACAGATACAGAGTTGGTACTTAATAATGAAAGAGTCAATCAAATTCAAAATACAGACACAGAAAACAATGAAATTGAAAGCAAATTTGTTATCAAAAGTCCTTGGAACCAAAACTTGCTTCTTTGAGAAAATTAATAAAGTTTCTACACTTCTAGTCTGGCTAAGCAAAATAAAAGATAAAGACAATGCAAGTTATTAATAACATAAATGAGAAAAAGGTGTACTTTTCAAATACAAAAGATTTTAAAATCATAAGAAAATATTATAAAAATAAACAAATTTGCTTAATTGGACAAGTTTCTTGAAACACACAAACTACTTAAGCTCACTCAAGAAGATGTAGATAACTTAAGTAGACCACTGTTCATTTAGGAAAAGGAATTTGTAATCTTCCAAAAAAAAGACTACTCCAAGCCCAGATGCCATCATTGGTGAATTCTATGAAATATAAAAGGATGATTAATGCTAATTTTCTATAAATGCTTCTAAAAAATTGCAGCTGAGGATCAGAACAGAGTCCAGAAATATACCCACAGATAAATAATCAACTAACCTTTGACAAAATTGCTAAAACAATTCTATGGAAAATGATAAGCATTTCAGCCTTCATACTGGAATAATTGGTTATCCATATGTAAATATAATTAATAATAATAATTAAAAGGAAGAAATATTTGCTAAACATATATCCTGAAAATACTTTCATTATTAATCTATAAATAACACCTATAATGGAATATCAACTGTGAGCTTCTTTCTCTACACGGCGCAAGTTGTGGGACAGCGATCCCTCAGACCACCCCTAGACAGATCGGGGCCCCACATTTATGCTCTCAGCATGAGGTTTACTCTTTTCTCTTTGGAACCAGGAACAGTGATCCACACTGGAAGCACAGACTCGCTGAGAACCCTGACTAATACAAGAAGGAAATAAAGCATTGAAAATTACTACAAGAGGGCGGCAAGATGGCGTTGGTGTAGGAGGGCGCACACTGCAAGCTCCCAGAGCAAGGCGGATTGGGGACGGGGTCCTGCCCGGGGGTCTGTGCTGTGCACGCGTGGATTGAGAAGCTCGGGACATCTATCTGCGCAGATCGGCGGCGGGAACCGAACGGTGGAGATTCGTGAGTTTTGAGGCTGCCAGTGGAGGTTGGCACAGGTGGCTGAGCCCCGCGGTTACGGAAAAAAAAAATAAAACGGCCATTTGGAGCCGCAGGCGGGGCAAAAAAGTTTTATTTTCTGGGGAGCTGGCTGCCTGGTGCCCCTTGGACCTTGTGTGAACAGAGCAAACGAGCTAGTCAGCACCCGGTGAACCGGAGGGGAGATTTTGGTCGGGGAACGCAGCTGATTTCCCTAGCCACCCAGGGATAAGACCCGGGCCGCTGGGGAGCCAGGAGGAAGGGACACTTCCCAAAAAAGGGAGGGTTCGGTTGGAAGACAGGGAAGGGTATTTTATATTTTTAGACATCGATCTGGCTGCCTGCACCGCCCCATAGCTTTGGGGAGCAGATAAGCCGAACTGAAGCAGCATCAGGCTGAGAGCAGACGCGAATCTGCACTCAAACTGATTTACTGAGCAGCCCGTGACGCTGGAGATAGGCGCCAGAAGGGGCGGAATCCGCCGTCTTTAGCACTCCTCACTGACTAACATCACAGTTTCAGCTAACCTGGGGAGTCCGGAAAGTGGGACGTACTTGATTAATTTCCACGAGCCCAGCTAGGGTCCCTTCCGTAAGGGGGTTGGTCTAGAAGAGGAATTATTTTGGGTCCTGCATTTGGCTAAAAAAAAAAAAAAAAAAAAAAAAGTGAGGTCACCTCAACAAATGAAAAATAAATTCTTTTTAATTTAGTTTAATAGCTAAAAGCTGCTTCAGGACCTGCATATAGAACCCTGTGAGGAAATTCATTGATAAACACAAGTAGGCAGGAAGGATCCACGTGGACCCTAGAGGAATCATTGACCCCCTTTAGCTCTGTTTGACTGCTTGCCTGGGTGGATCTTTGGTTTCTCTCTGTTACTTTCTGGTCTATTGCTATTATTCCCATTTTCCTCCCCCCTATCTTTTTCCTTCTATTTTTTTTTTTTTTTTAAATAGGTGCTGCCAGCTGGTCGCTTATTTGCTGGGCTTCTTATTCAGTAATTTCCCACTCGCTGTATATATTGATTTTGTATTACAAACTATCGCTTATCCTTCCTGCATGTTTCTGCCTTCTGTTTTCTGTTATGGCTCTTAGAGACAACATTTTTTCATAGGCCCACAACTTAAGGGTGTCAATTTCTATCCCATCTATTTTGTTTTCTTCTTCTTTTTTCTTTTTCTTTTTTTTTATTAGTATTAACTTTTTCCTTTCAGACCTTTCTCTACTATTCCTCTACCTCCTCATAATTCTAGCCTTCTAAATCACTATATATATATATTCCTCCATTTGTTTTCCCAGTCCATTATAGGAACTCCATATTTTTTCCTAGTACTCTACACTGCCTACACAAGTTAAATATTCATCTCATTAAGTCTCATTTTGCCCCTCTTCTAACTTTTATCAATATTTCTATTATCCTTCTGCCTTCCTTACATCTTTTGATTCCTCTGGCCCTAACCTTTTGCCTTCGAAGGAACATAGAAAGAAGTAAGGAAATAAAATAAGAAGAAAAACTGCCAAAGAGAAAACTTAACTCACACGCAGAACCAACAGCTAAATAAAATTCTAGAGCATAGAGAAAAGCTAATCAACTGAACAAACCCATCAAGATAATATGATGACCAGAGGGCAACAGAAAAATACAAATGACTCTGAAAAACTGGAAAACATGGACCAGTCCAGTGCACAAAATAAAAACCAGGAAGCAATGCAGTACATCGAACAACTAATCAAAGCTATCCAAACAAATATCATGGACCAACTTAAAGAACTGAAGGAAGAGATTAAGGATATAAAGAAGACACTGGGAGAACATACTGAAGAAATAGCTAACACACCTAAAAAGGTAATGGATATGATGGCGAACAAAGACACAAGTCAAGAAATGAAAAAGACGCTGGACTCACATGGCAGCAGATTTGAACAGGCAGAGGAAAGAATTAGTGATATGGAAGACAACACAGTTGAAATCAAAGAGATTGTAGAAAAGATAGACAAAAAGATAGAGAAAATCCAGTATGGTCTCAGGGAATTAACTGATAATGAAAGACGCACAAACATACACATTATGGGCATCCCAGAAGGAGAAGAGAAGGGAAAGGGAACAGAAGGAGTGTTGAAGGAAGTTATGGCTGAAAACTTCCCAACTCTATTGAGAGAGATGGATGTGCAGATCCAGGAAGCACAGCGCACCCCAAATAGTATAAATCCCAACAGGACAACTCCAAGACATATACTTGTCAAATTGTCCAATGCTCAAGACAAAGAGAAAATACTCAAGGCAGCAAGAGAAAAGAGAACCATCACATACAAGGGAAGCACAATAAGATTAAGTGCTGAATTCTCAGCTGAAACCATGGAAGCAAGAAGACTGTGGTATGACATAGTCAAAACACTAAAAGAAAAAAACTTCCAGCCACGAATTCTCTACCCAGCAAAATTGGCATTCAAAAATGATGGAGAGTTCAAAATATTCACAGATAAACAGCAATTAAGAGAGTATGTCAAGAAGAAACCAGCACTTCAAGAAATACTAAAGGAATCTCTACAAATTGAAAGGAAAAAACAAAGGAGAGAGAGTTGGAGGAGAGTTTAAAAACAACTGAAAACTCAAAAAGAGAAACAAAACAACATATGACATACATTAACCCAAAGAAAAAATGACAAGTAAGAAATTCGTTACGAGTAATAACACTGAATGTTAATGGGTTAAATTCACCAATCAAAAGACACAGATTGGCAGAATGGATAAGAAAATATGATCCATCTATATGCTGTCTACAAGAAACCCACCTTCGGCCCAGGGATTCAAGGAGGCTGAAAGTGAATGGCTGGAAAACCATTTTACAAGCTAACAATAGCCAAAAAAGGGCAGGAGTAGCTATTCTAATATCAGACAAAATAGACTTTAAATGCAAAACTATTGTAAGAGACAAAGATGGACACTACATATTAGTAAAAGGAATAATCTCTCAAGAAGAGAGAACAATCATCAACATTTACGCACCTAATCGAGGTGCCTCAAAATACGTGCGGCAAACTCTGGAAAAACTAAGAGGAGAAATAAATTCCTCTACAATTATAGCAGGGGACTTCAACACACCACTATCATCATTAGACAGAACATCTAGGCAGAGAATCAATAAAGAAACGAAGGCACTCAACAATACATTAGAAGATTTGGACTTAATAGACATATACAGAACACTACACCCAAATAAAGCGGGATTTACATTCTTCTCCAGTGCACATGGAACATACTCCAAAATAGACCACATGCTAGGCCCCAAAACAACACTCAATGAATTCAGAAAGATTGAGATTATACAAAGTAATTTCTCTGACCACAACGGAATGAAGTTGGAAATCAATAAGGGCCAGAGAAACAGGTTAGGCACAAGGATATGGAAGTTAAACAACACACTCTTAGACAAACAGTGGGTCAAAGAGGAAATTTCAAAAGAAATCAGTAACTACCTTGAAACTAATGAAAACAACAACACAACATATCAAAACCTATGGGATGCAGCGAAAGCAGTCCTGAGAGGGAAGTTCATAGCCATAAATTCATATATTAAAAAAGAAGAAAGAGCTAAAATTGAAGACCTAACTGCACACTTGGAGGAATTGGAAAAACAACAACAAACTAAACCTAAAGGAAGTAGAAAACAGGAAATAACCAAGATTAGAGCAGAACTAAATGAAATAGAGAATAAGAAAGCACTGGAAACAATAAACAAAACTAAAAGCTGGTTCTTTGAGAATATCAACAAATTGACAAACCCTTAGCCAGAATAACAAAGAAAAAGAGAGAACAGATGCAAATACATAAAATAAGGAATGAGAAAGGGGATATCAATACTGACCCCACAGAAATAAAGAGTATCATAAGAGGATACTTTGAAAAATTATATGCCAACAAGAATGACAATTTAGAGGAAATGGACAAGTTTCTAGAAACCCACAAACAGCCGACATTGATGAAAGAAGAAATAGATGAACTCAACAGCCCAATTACAAGTAAAGAGATAGACTCAGTCATTAAAAACCTCCCAACTAAGAAGAGTCCAGGACCAGATGGCTTCACAGCTGAATTCTACCAAACATTCCGGAAAGAGCTAACACCAATTCTACTTAAGCTCTTCCAAAAAATAGAAGTAGAAGGAATACTACCTAACTCATTCTATGATGCCAACATTACCCTAATACCAAAACCAAATAAAGATACCACAAGAAAGGAAAATTACAGACCAATTTCTCTAATGAACCTAGATGCTAAAATCCTTAACAAAATACTTGCTAATCGCATTCAACAACATATCAAAAGGATTATACACCATGACCAAGCGGGTTTCATCCCAGGTATGCAAGGATGGTTCAATATAAGAAAATCAATCAATGTAATACACCACATAAACAAACTGAAAGAAAAAAATCACATGATCATCTCTATAGATGCAGAAAAAGCATTCGACAAAATACAGCACTCTTTCCTCATAAAAACACTACAAAAGATAGGAATAGATGGATACTTTCTGAAAATGATAAAGGGTATATGTGAAAAACCCAAAGCTAACATCATTTTCAACGGTGAAATCCTAAAAGCCTTCCCTCTGAGATCGGGAACAAGACAAGGATGCCCACTATCACCGCTCCTATTTAACATTGTCTTAGAAGTACTTGCACGAGCACTGAGACAAGAAAAGGACATAAAAGGCATCCAGATTGGAAAAGAAGAAGTAAAAATTTCATTATTTGCAGATGACATGATCCTATACATAGAAAGCCCTGAGAAATCGACAACAAGGCTTCTAGAACTTATAAAGGAGTTCAGTAATGTTGCAGGCTATAACATCAACGCTCAAAAATCAGTAGCATTTCTGTACACCAATAACCAGCAAACTGAGGAGGAAATCAGGAAAAAAAATACCATTTCCAATAGTAAACAAAAGAATCAAATACCTAGGAATAAATTTAACTAAAGATGTAAAGGACTTATATACAGAAAACTACACAACACTGTTAAAGGAAATCAAAGAAGACTTAAATAAATGGAAAAATATTCCCTGTTCATGGATGGGAAGATTAAACATCATCAAGATGTCTATCCTACCCAAACTAATCTACAGATTTAATGCAATCCCAATAAAAGTCAACACTATATTTTTTAAGGAACTGGAAAAACTAACCACAATATATATTTGGAGAGGTAAGAGGCCCCGAATTGCCAAAGATATATTGAAAAAGAAAAATGAAGTTGGAGGTATCACATTACCTGACTTTAAAACATACTACAAAGCTACAGTGATCAAAACTGCATGGTATTGGCACAAGGATAGACCTACTGACCAATGGAACTGGATTGAGAGTTCTGATATAGATCCTCGCATATACAGTCATCTGATATTTGACAAGGCCACGAAACCCACTCAGCTGGGAGAGAGTGGCCTCTTTAACAAGTGGTGCTTGGAGAACTGGATATCCATATCCAAAAGAATGAGAGAAGAATACCATCTCACACCTTATACAAAAATCAACTCAAGATGGATCAAAGATCTAAATATAAGAGCCAAAACCATAAAAACCTTGGAAGATAATGTAGGGAAGCATCTACAGGACCTTGTAATAGGAAATGGTTTCATGAACTTCACAGCCAAAGCACGAGCAGCAAGAGAAAAAATTGATAAATGGGATCTCCTCAAAATTAAATACTTCTGCACCTCTAAGAATGTTATTAAGAAAATAAAAAGGCAACCTACCCAATGGGAAAAAATATTCAGCAACCATATATCTGATAGGAGCGTAATATCCTGCATATATAAAGAAATCCTTCACCTCGAAAATAAAAGGACAAACAACCCATATAAAAAATGGGCAAGTGACCTGAAAAGACACTTCTCCAAGGAAGAAATACAAATGGCTAAAAAGTACATGAAAAAATGCTCAACATCACTTGCTATCAGGGAAATGCAAATCAAAACTACAATGAGATACCATCTTACACCCATTAGAATGGCAGCTATTAAAAAAACAGTAGACACTAAATGTTGGAGAGGATGTGGAGGAATAGGAACCCTCATCCACTGCTGGTGGGACTGCGGTATGGTCCAGCCACTGTGGAGGACAGTTTGGCGGTTCCTCAGAAAACTAGCAATAGATCTTCCGTATGATCCAGCAATTCCACTGCTGGGTATATACCCAGAAGAACTGAAAACAAAAATACAAACAGATATATGCACACCAATGTTCATAGCGGCATTGTTCACCATTGCCAAAAGTTGGAATCAGCCCCGGTGCCCATCAACAGACGAATTGATAAGCAAAATGTGGCACATACATACAATGGAATATTACTCAGCTGTAAGTAGGAACAAAGTGCTAACATATGGGATAACGTGGATGAATCTTGAAGACCTTATGTTGAGTGAAGCAAGCCAGGCACTGAAGGATGAACAGTATATGACCTCACTGATCTGAACTGAGGAAAGTGAGCAGTCTCTGAGAACCATTGTCTGAAAGATAGGTTAACAAAGGAGAGTAAGAGAAGAGCAGGCTTTGAGCCATCTCCCATATGGACATAATCTATGGTAAAGGGATATAGTGTGGTTGCATGTTGGGGGATGGGGCAGATGAGTGGTGGTGTTCCTGGGTTTGGTGGTACAGCACTGGGGGGTGGGTGGATTAGGAAGTGCTGGTTCAAATCCCCAGGGCATGTAACTGTGAATCTTGACATTCCATGGGTTAGGAGAGGGGGGTATCGTGGGACCTGGGGGGCTGGGGAGAAGGGAACAGTCAAGATCTAATGGGTTGTATGGTGGTCATGGGGAAGGTTTTTCATTACCTTTCAGTAATGGACACAGGACATGGTAAATATCATCAAAATTATTAAACTGTATCATCTAAATTGTAAACTATACTGTAAATCACTGACAATGTTTAGTTGCTATATTTTGCTATCTGCATAATAACAGTTATAACAATGCTAACAACCAAAAAAAAAAAGGAGGGGGAGTTAATATGGGGTGGGGAAGGGGGGGTGGTTTGGTATCTGGGAGTCTCCGGCACTCCGTGTGCCTTTGCTGTGACCTAAAACTTCTTTGAAAATTAAATGAAAAATTGGGAGACAATGGGGATTGAGAGGAGGAAGGTGTCATGGCACACCAGACATCCGATAACACAGTGATAAAGGGAAGGAAAAAAGGGAAAAAAGAAGAGAGAAAGGAAATAAAAATGAATATATATATATATATATATATATATATATATAAATAATGCAATATCAAAAGAAAACTCTCCAATTAACAAATATTCAAATGCAACAAAGAAGACACAATGATGGCAAACAAGCACATGAAAATGATGCTCAATATCATTTGGGAAATGCAAATTAATCCACAATGAATCTCTGCTACACAACCATTGGCATGACTACAGTTAAAAATACCGGCTATTCCAAATATTGTCAAGAATATAGAACAATAGAAAATCTCATACATTGCTGGTTGGAATATGAAGTGTTACAACAACTTTGGAAAACGATTTAGCAACATTTTTAAAAGTTAAACATATACATATCACATGATCCAGCCATTTCATCTGTAGGTATTTTCCAAAGAGAAATCAAAGCATATGTTCACACAAAGAATTGTATACAAACATTCATAGCATCTATATTTGTAAATGCACAAATCTGGAAACAAATCAACAACTTTTAACTAGTGAATAAACTGGTTCATCCATTCAATGGAATGCTACTTAGCAATAAAATAGATTAAACTCTTGATACACACACAACATAAGTAACTGAGTAAAAGAAGCTAAACAAAAAAAGAGTACATGCCATATGATTGCACTTACCTAATTTCTAATCTATGAAAAAAGCAAATTGGTGGGTGCTTGGAGGTGAAGATGGTATAGGGAAAGATAGATTTAAAACAGACATGAAGAAATGTTTGCAGAAGTGTGTGTTTATTGTTTTGATTGTGAAGATGTTTTCCTGTGTGTATATGTCAAAACTCTTCAAATTCTACATCTAAATATGTATGTGTGTTATTTCATGTCAACTTTAAAGTGCTAAACATGGGTTATACTAAGTTCTAAACAATCTTCTATGTATTGAGAAATTAAGACAGAAACCTATGAAGAAAAATTCAATTGCAAATGATAGGAAACGTACCGTGAAAGAATTACACTTGGTGTATTACTATTAAATCTAGAGAAAGTACACTAACTCAATCTGGGGAACACCTATCACACCTATACTTCGAACAAGTAGAAGCCCAAATTAAAACTATATTTATATTATATTATATTATAACGATATTTATAACTATAAACATGCAATATTCCTCCTATTAAAAAACGACAAAGACCTTTAAGATTACACTTGCTTCACTTTCTTCCATTTTGATAATATATTTTCATTTGTTAAATGAATTGGCAGCATTAATTGCCAAATTTTTAAAATCACTGACACGAATTAACATTTTTTTCACAACCATCTTTAGACAAATTTTAAAAACTGGAAAATTAGAGAAAGATCATCATTAATATTGTTAACTGTACCAGAGGCAGTCAGAGTGGACATCTCCCCAAATCCCTCAAGGTTGAGGAATGAATAAAATTAAGGGCGGGAGGGGAGTGGATCCACTGACTAAAGCAGATTTATTGTTGGTATTGTTATCTTGTAACTAAGTAATTCGTATAGTGATATAAATGTAAAATATTAAAAATATTGCTAACTGGAACAAAATAAATGCATGGTGAAAATATGAAATCAAGAAAAACATAAATGAATAAAAATATATGAATAAATTGATCAGATTCCAAAGTATGAAACATCAGGATTCTCCATAAATGGGTTATAAAATCACAAAAAGTTATTTTAATCATCTCACAGTTACCTACAAATATTTCTCTCTTCTATAGAGAGAAATTTTATAGACTAAAGATACTAAATCAAAACTAAAAAAACTTTTCAAGAGCAGTGGTCTTCCATTACCTTAGAATCTTTAGATCACCATACATGATAAAAGTACTAGTATGTACGTCAAACATACAAATAATTGTGCCATATTTATTTGAGATTAGTTGTTTTGCAATGATTTACCCAAAGTCACTGCAGTAAGAATGTCACTGTGAATAACAAAGATCTGATCATTGTTTTGTATTATGGTCATAAGAATTAAAGCAATGATGTAAATTATTCCACATTTATTCTATTTTATATAATCCTTCCTTTTCTGATTTGTCCTAGAACCACCAAAACGTCTGATGATTTTCTACTGTACTCTGTAGCTAAGAAAGTACAAAAACTATTTTTTATAATTTTATAGTGCTATACTTTAGGAATAAAATTATAATATGAATATCATAGATTTTTCCTCACTCTTCACAGCTTTCTTCTTGGAATTCTACAGAAAACATGTAAGAATCATACTAAAACAAGCCTGGCAAACTACACACCAAGGAAGCTTTAAAAATTTTCACATGTGCACATACATATTTACTCATATGTATACATAGGAGGCAGAGCAAATATTTAAGAAAGTCTTTCTCAAAGAAATGACATTTGAGCTAATATGACACGCATGTTATTTTTAGTCTATGGTAAAAATGAAATTATCTGGCTGGTTTCATAATTCTTACATTCCTACAGATATTCAGAAAGAAAGGTAAATGCCTTCATGAGGGAATGATCCTATCTGCTGCTCTGGGATATTCATTCCACATTGTACTCATTAGCATGAAAATGCCAAACACATTTTGTATTTCATGAAAAATACATTTAGAAATTGATACTGGCCTCCAAAATCTTATCCCCACAGGTCCAGGTCTCATCTGGAATTCTGAGGTTTTCAGATCTTAGAAGGGTGATACGAATGTATAGTAACATACAATATATACACCACAATGTGTGTGAGGGCTGGAGCAACATCCAGGTCTCAAAAATCAGTTTTTCTGTTCTTAGAAATACAGGAACACACACGATAAATGGAACAAGTAAACGTTATGGATAAGTTCACATTGGTTCATTCATGTTTTGCCAACGTGCTTGGCAGAAACTTAAGGAAAAAATGATTTCAGAGATTTTCAGATTTTGAGATTCAATTTAAGGGATTGGAAAGCTGTACTATAAGATTGAAATGTTTGCTGTGAGTAGCTTTTAAATAAGCAGTAAGGGAATAAAATGCACCTGAGCTGTGAGTGTGGCTTGGTGTATTTTATATGACATTTTCTCTTTTGTAGGAGGCCACCATTGTTATTGGCACATTGGTCTCATATAAACTTCTATAAGTCATGTGTCAGTGAGTCAAAGACAATAACATATAAAATCCATCTCCAGTGTGACAAGGCTCACTATACACATTCTTAAGAAAAATAAATAAATAATAGACCATGATGTCGACAACAGCTTCTAGAAATGTGTTATGCTGAAGCTGAAGACTGAGAGTCATGATTGGGTATATAAAAATGCAATCACCCATGTTCATAGCCACATTATTCACCATTGCCAAAAGCTGGAAACAACCCAGGTGTCCATCAACAGATGAATGGATAAACAAACTGTAGTCTATTCACACCATAGAATATTATGCAGCTGTAAGAAGAAATGAAGTCATAAAGCATATGGCAACATGGATGAACCTGGAGGACATTATGTTGAGTGAAGCAAGCCAGACACAAAAGGATGGATACTGTATGAATGCATTACTATGAACCAAATGTATTGTGTAATATATTGTTTGATTCAAAAAAAAAAAAATTTACATGTATCCACTACATTTAATTGAGAAATGTAAAAAAAAAAAAAAAAGAAGGGAAAGAATCTTGAGCATGTAGGCAGTGCATAATAAAAGAAAACAGAATAATAAAAAAAAAAGAATAGCAATGGGAAAAAAAAAATGCAATCACCTGTGTCAAAGAACTCACCTTTGTAGCAAAGTATAATCAAACTTAGGTTCTGGATAAGATTGCAAATGGTCATTAGATAGACTCAACATGTGACTGATTTTGTAAGCTAAAGAGCCTTTTAACTAATCCAAACCCATCTCAAATTCAGACCAACCTACGAAATGCACCAGAACATACATCTCACCACAATAATCAAAAGCTTTGAATTGAAGGAATTCCCTGTTACATAAAAAACGAGAAAGTGCTCAAATTTTACCAGGCCTTCCCTTTTATCAAGTCATATCTGTAAGTATAGTTAACACTTGGTGCAGAGCATGAAGGTATGACTCATTCTTAGTAGATGTGAGGAATTGTACCTAAGTTCCTTAAGCTCCAACACTGCTGAGGTGAAGAAAGAAAGCTAGACTTTTACAAAAGTACTCTGTGAGGAAAGATCTGCTCTTTCATACTACCTGCAGTGATTTCAAAGTCACATCATAGAACATTAGGGGAAAAGGGAAGCTTAGTTGTCTGATTGCCTATGACACCCTTTGGGAACTTTTCTGGTTAAAAAGATTTTCTAGAAGAAATCCATGGGACTTCCGGAATTAGTTTAAATAATGAGTTAGACAGATATGGGTTTTAATAAAAGCTTCTTCATTTACTAGTTATGTGATCTTGATTAACTTATTAAAGTCCATTGACTTCAGTTTCCTCAGCCAGTTGAACCAGAATAATCATTCCCCAGATTTCCTCAGTGTAAAATGGGTAAATCTATATCTCCCACATAGGTTCTATGTGAGAAATAAATATAAATGTCAAGAATTTAATACAGGTCATAAATCATTGCAAGCTCTCAATAAATGATGGTATTTATAATATAATCATTATATATAATTAGTAATGACAATTATTTCATATGTGAAATCTGGGATATGTATTAAGTTTGACAATTCTCACAATTTTTCTGATATGCTTCTGACAAATTTCTAGTCCAAGTCTTCTCTGGGATGCCAGGCATTACAAGGTGCAAACAAAACTGAAATTTCTCTGATATCCATTTCTTTTCCTTGAATGATAGACTGACCATTCCTTTCCCTCTCACTCCTTCTACAGGTAAGTTCTTCTAGAAAGAGTGGTTTTCAAAATTTTTGATCATGACCAACAATCAAAAGTTCATTTTACAAACATCAGAGCACTCTTCCCAAAGCACATACACTTATGTAAACAAAACAAAATACTCAGAAAATATGCCTAACCAAATCTGTTGTTTTATTCAATTTTATCTTTAAAAAATACTTTCTCTGATGTTGTGCTGAAACATTAGTAGTTTTTAATAGTATTAAGTAGAATGTCATGTCAGTTTTGTATTGTTTTCCAACTTATTTTATATTTTACTGCTTGCCAGAGTCTTTCAATTTTGCTACCTTTAAAATAAAAGTTATAATTTTTTCCATTTACTAAAACTTGTAAAAGAGCAATTAAACTGGGTGGATGCTTGTTGAGTACAAATTATGTGTAAAATTATATATGTGAACTGATTATGAATGCCATTACCATAATTTAAAGTATTATTTCCTATTTAACTTTATACTGAATAACTAAAGGATTGAGAAGCATATTTTAATAGAATATCAGCATTTTCTTACACAAACAATAGGAAGTATTTATCTTTACTAGTTACTAATTGAGAGACTGTCCATACTGAAATTATGACATAATTGGAGGGGGCAAAAAACTTATCTCCTGTAATTTTCCTTATCTTAAGTTAACCTTGCTTTTCCTAGTCTCATGCCCAACCACACAGTATGTCAGATCCATCAGGCAATGTATGGATAGCTTCTGACATTTTTTCAAGATATGCTATGTATAAACTATGACTGATACGTTAAATAACAGGATGCTTAATACCTCTTTTTCTAAAACTACCTAGTAATTTTTCCCCAGTATGTCATATTGCAAATTTAAACAACCAGTTATTTGTAAAAATAAATAGTATGAAAATAGATACCAACTATATAGTTTAATATTTACACATATACCAAAATACCAGTAAGCAAATGTTCAAGTTTTTTTTCAGTGAATATACTTAAAATATTTCTTCAAGATCAAAGGACTGACCATTGAAAAATTTTGGCTTGATATTGAAGGTATCTGCAAGCTTGTCCTAGAACCTATTTCCCTACATTATAGAAACTATCTACACTCAAACAGAAACTATAGTTAAGATATAGTTTCAATATCTGGGCTAAAGCAAGAAGAAAGAGTACATTTTCTCAATCTCTATGTATGCATATAGTATATATAATTTATGTTTTAATTGCTTCACTTATTAGACGTGGACCGATGCTGGAAACACCATCCATTTCTTCTGCCTTTAATAAAATGTGAGCAGATATATTTTCTCATAATTTATGTTAAATCTGGCTGTAGGTATTTTCTACAGGATTAACATCAACTACAGCCTTGTGGAGTTAACCTCAATAATCAAACTGGTTAAAGCTATTTTCATTTTATTTATCTCCATTTAGTAAAATGAAACACAATAAAGTAGAATTACTTTTATATCTCTTCAAATCAAGCATCTGGAACATTAAATGATGTAAATGAGTTAAAACGTTATGAGTCACTGAAAAGCAAAGTGATTATAAAATTGTGTACCCTCTTCGCTATATAATAATAAGGATGCATCTTTGATGCATGCACACTTTGTGTACACAACATAAATAGAAAAGCACTTACATCATTAATTTAGAGTTGCCTATTAATTCATGAGATTTAACTCTGTATCTGAAGACCTAAAACTTTCAATATTTGAGTAAATTTCTGACTTAAATTGTCTGCTTCAGTAATTTCATTATGTAAGGTGTCTTTTTATATGTGTAATTCACAGATAAGTACTTCAAGTAGGAAGCTAATTTGTCTTTAGTATTAAACAGATTAAATGAAGATGGTTAGGACAATGGAGATTATCTAAAGAGTATAAAAGACTTTCCATATTCCATGTCCTTTTGTTTTAACCTGCCATAAAAAGTTTATTTTTCCCATAAGTTAAAAAAACAAACAAACAAATATTTTGAATTCTAAAATAGCTAGACTTGGCATTTGTGAATGTAGTGCATTCAATTTAGCCACAGAGAGGAGTAAGAAGAACCAGTCAACTTGTGTGAACCAAATAAAACCTTTGTCTAAAACGCCATAATTTTTTTTTTAACTGTTTTATTGTAAAGCTCACTTGGGTATAGTGGGCATCTAACCAGAAAGAGCAAGGCAACTAAAGAGGCAAAATGTACAAGGAGAAGAAAAGTAAAATGAATTTACTGGAAATCTTTGGTCAGATACAAACCAGGAGAAGGCAAAGCAGAGAAACAAATTATGTCAGCATGATTTCATCAATTGAAAACAGAGTTAAGAAAGATAAAAGTTGCAAAAAGTCCATATTTTGGAATAAAGTATAAGTCACTTCCAAATTTAAGCAAAACAAAACAAACAGCTATAATGTTACATGCCACGTGAGGATGTTAATTAAAACTTGAAACTTATTTTCTCCCATAGACATTATGTAATAAATGATGATTTGATATCATGACAAAAAGCAAGTTCTATTTCAGCAGCAGTGCATACAACATCTCAGACTGTCTGATGCTGTACTGGCCCCAGCCCATTGGGTTTAACAAATTGACCATAGGAAAGTCCATTCCCATTCCCATCACGGAAGACCACTATTGTCATGCCTAGAGTTACGGGATGCAGAGACGGATCCCTGCTAGTACAGGGGGATATTCCATGAAGAGCTGTCTTCATGGTGTGAATCAAGAATTTCCTGCAATGTGGGGACTGGGCATGGAGTAGGAAGTTTGGAGTACTGTAGTGGTTATTACAGGGAGATGTGAGGGCTTGGTGCTGGCAAGCATGAACTGGCTCATCTGAAATAGTGGTAGACAGATTACTTTTCTATTATTTGTTGTTTGTTTGTTGTTTTGATTTGGTTTGATTTTTAAAAATTTTGTCGAACTGAAGAATTAGTTGTCTGTGTCATGTTTCACATTTCCCCCCTCTTTCCTGAAACTCCAGTTTGCTTTTCTTCAAATAATATGGAAAATCATACAGCATTCATTCTATTCTTCTATCCCTAAATTGAGTGCACAGATATTTCTGAGTACCACAACTGGACTGCTTCTGAATTGGTGCACTATAATTCCATTCTCCAAATAGCCTCTAAAGTGATCAATCTAGAGAGCAAATGTGACCACATCATTCCTACATGTATTATCCTTCCATGCCCTCCTATCACTTGCAAGACAAAAGTCAAAGGGACCTAACGTGGTGAACAAGAGCCTCCATGACAGGCTACCATATTATTTCTTCAGCCCTATCCAATGCTATCCAGCCTTTCACGTTACATTCTAGCAGCAGCCAACTATTTTTCGTTCCCAGAGTATGTTATATTGTATTTTGCCTGCATACAAGCAAAGAAGTAAAGAGATATTATATTTTCCTAGAGTTCCCTTCTTTTTTAAAAAAATTAGGTACTTTAAATAAAGATAACTTTGGAACATAAGTAGCACATGAATGATTAATATTAGTTAACTAACAGAAAAAGTATGATTTTAAAATTTACAATGTTTTAATTCTTGAAAGATCAGGAATAGGAAAGAAGGTAAAAGATGTAATAAGGACTCTTGCAATGTTAGTAGTAGGAATAGAAAATGTTATTTAGTAACCAAGAGCATGCTCATTTCATTCTTTCCCATCTTCCCAGACTGCTTGCTGAAACAAGACTAGAAAGTAAAGACAGGACAGGAATACAAGGCCTACAAGATTTACTACAATGAGAATAAGAAATAAATCCAAAGTGACAGAGGCATGGAGCCAATGAGAGAACATTTGCTGATTTGTCTTTACAGCTGGATTAGAGTTTCAAGATGATCATCCCTACATTAATGATCTGTCAGAATGTGTAAATTAGGGATTTGTAAACATCCAATATTGCATATAAGTGCATATATGAAAATACAGAATCCTGTATAACAGGTCTTTGGAGAAAATGCCTACTTTTATTTCTAGGAAAAGCTATCAGAATTGTAGAAAGTGATATTTTATACATTATTCTCTAAAATTTTCACCTTATATTCTTAAATCATATAGAAAAATATGCATGTAACAGAGAACATATAAAAGCCATAAAAGAAAAAAAAAAGAAATTTTAGAGCATGGAAAATAGTATATACAAATAAGATGACATGGTCCTCAGCTAGACAATTGAGTTCCTAGATTTTTAGAAATCTAGATGAAAAAAACAAGAATGGAGGAAGTAATTACAGATTCTGTGGCAATAAAACAAGATGAAACCTAGAATTTATCATGGAAACAGACTGTTCTCTAAGAAAACCCATTTAATGTGCTCATAATTTAAACAAATATTAAGTAGACATCTTTGAGGGCTAATTTGACGTGTCAACTTTGCTAGGCTGTGCTGCCCACTTGTTTGGTCAAACACTAACCTAGATGCCTTTGTAAAGGTATTTTGTAGATGTGATTACCATCTAAAATGAGATGACCTTAAATAAAGGAGATTACCCTCAATAAACTGTTGACCTCATGCAATCAGTTGAAGGCTTTAAAAACAAAATCTGAGATTTCCTGGAGAAGAAAAATTCTGCCTGCAGATTGCAATGTCACTTCCTGACAAATTTTCAGCCTGCCAACCTACCCTATGGATTTCAGACTTGCCAGTCTCCACAATCATATGTGCCAATTCCTTGAAATAAATCTTTTAATTTACGTATATTATATAGACCAATACAACCCATTGGCTCTGTTTCTCTGGATAATTCTGACAAATATAGTATTCAACAAGTACACATAAAAAATTCACTCCTCAGATATATACATATATATAAAATTAGTATGGTTTATCTAGTTTTAAGTCTATACTAGTTTTGTAGTATCATTGGAAATATGTTTTCAGTCTGTATACATTTAAACTGTATCTATAAATGGCTGCTACTGGGGAGACATGAGATTTTGTTTCAGCAATGACTCTCAGAACTGAGGATCTGAGAGGGAAAATTGCTCAAAAGAGAAGATCTGAATTTTCCCCATCATGTGGGGAGGGTTTCAAATATGCAGCACAAACCTGCCCAGGACTGTTGCTGAAAGTGTGATTTAATAATCCAAAAAGTGCTGACATTGTGCTGTTAGATTTGCATAAAATGATCCACAAGGCCTATGAAAGAGAAGAAATCTCATACTTTTAATATTGTTGAGAAGAGGCTGATGCTGGGATTGGCTATGAAAAATGGAGAAATCATCCTTCGAGTGGACAGAAAAAAATACCTCCCTCTCATCATCACTGTCCAGCTCCAAGACCTGGAAGGAGGTCCCATTCCCAGAAGGAACTAGGCATGTAGGTTGAGACTCCATAACATGAGCCCTAGAATAGCCATCTCAGAAGCAATTAAAACTAGTCCTCATGCAGCACCTTTCATTTTCTGTTCCTTAATTCAAGAATATTTGATGAGCAACAACTACTCTAAGTATTAGACACTGTGCTAGACACTGGGTTAGAGAAGTGACCAAAACAGACATGATCCTTGTCTTTAGCGGGAATTGCACCCTGAAGAGAAATCATATTCTAAATAGGAAATTGTTCTTGTAGTTTAATGTCTACTAAGATCTGGCAATTACATTAATGTGGTGAACAAAGTGAAGAATCTACATGCATTGGATGAACCTGTTCAGCCTACATATTTATAAAATAAAGAAGGTAAAAGCAAAGCTCTAAGAAGTCAGTCATGTCACCATATCTCAGCTAGCAAATAGCAGACTTGAGAATCAAACTAATGCCTATCTAATTCCAAAGACCTTTCACCTTCTGCTATTTTAATCTGATTGTTCTATCCTTAGTTAAACTTTTTATGAGAAAAGATAATGGTACTGAAAAAAAAAAAGAAAAAAAAAAGCTTAGACTTGCGTAGAAGATTTATATTCTTCTGGATACCAATCTTGGTTTAAAGCAATTTAATTAAGTCCAAGTAAGGCAGAATCATAAGTTGATTTTTTTTCTGCCATCATATCTGGAAGCCACCCACTACCTCCCTTTTCACATTGACTGCCTGACTTCAAGAAAATGCTTCTTTACATATTCTGCCCTAAGCCTTGAAGAAAGAGCAAATGTGTCCAAATTTTGTGAAGATGTGTAGATTGTGTCACTATCAACATTTCATAGTTGAAGAAAGATGTCTAAAGTAGAACAGAGAGAAAGAGCTTGTATTAGTCAGCCAAAGGGGTGCTGATGCAAAATACCAGAAATCTGTTGGCTTTCATAAAGGGTATTTATTTGGGGTAGAAGCTCACAGTTATCAAGCCATAAAGCATAAGTAACTTCCTTCACCAAAGCCTATTGCTACGTGTTGGAGTAAAAGAGCTGCTGACGTTTGCCAGGGTTCAGGCTTCTTGGGTTCCTCTCTTCCTGGGGCTCCATTTCTCTCTGGGTTCAGCACCTCTGTTTCCTCCACAAGGTCAGCTGTAGACTATGAGGCTCTCTAGGCTTTGCCTCTCTCCACAAGGCCAGCTATGAACTGCCAGGCGAACAGTTCATCTCTATTTCTGGGGCCTTCTCTCCTTCCTCGAGACTCCTTCCCCCGTGCTCCCCCGTGCTCCAACATTAACACTCAGCATCAGAACTCCAACTCAAAACTTCAACACTGTCCTTTGCCATGTCTTTTATCTTTGATACCCCACCCACCAAGGGGCGGGGCTCAGTGCTGTACTGATGTGACCCAATCAAAGCTCTAATCATAACTTAATCATGCCCAGATGAACAGAATAGTTTACAATTGTAATCCAATATCTATTTTTTGGAATTCATAACTATATCAAACTGCTGAACTGCATAAGAAATATAAAATTTAAATAACTTGTTAAATCCTTTCCCTCAGATTGTATGACTATAATGAATTCTTCCATAATGAAGTATTGTTCCAGTAGAACCTCTCTCTGTCCAGTTCCTGCTTCCAAAGTATATCTCAGCACATGGTAGCTGAATAGTAATTTGCAATATTAAACCATTTATAGTTCTCTTATTTGTGTGAGTATGTAAGAATAGACATAACATGAAAGAAGTACACTATCATATTGCTAAAACTAGTATGTAAACAAGTGCTAGAATCATGAATATATATATATAAATATTTACAGATAATTAATTTAAAAATAAAAATTCAGATTTTTAAAGTTAATTTGCATTTTGACTTTAATTTTAACAAATTATGAATACTTCAGAAGCAAATAAATTATGCAAAAACATCTGAAAGATAACTTCATTTTTAACATGTTTATATTTTTGGATTTACATTACTGAATAAAATATGTTGGCTCTTATACACCAAATATAATTGTACTTTATAATTACTTGCATTATTTTAGTAGAAAAAAAATCATATGAAAAGTATAATTATATCAATATCAGTGATTTTAAAAAGATAAAAATTAATTTTAGGGATTAACTATATAATAATTTAAGGATAATCGTTTTCTTAATTTTATTAAAATTTCTATTATATCTGGTTCATTAATAGACCTTTGACATTGAAAAATAATAAAATTAAATTGTCATATATTTTTGTCAAATAAAAGCTATAACTTCATAACTATTTTTTCCAACTGCTCTTATGAAATTTCCTTTTCAAGGTGGGAGGAGAAACCTGGGTCATATAAACTCAATAAATATTAATTGCTAAATAGATACAAGTGTGATATATAGAAGCTTTAGTGAGAAGCAGGTTAGCAAATAATTATGCACCATATTTCTTTTGGAATACTGGCATAATGAGACAAATTTCCTTTTAGTATAAGATGAGAATGATTTGTCTTAATGGGTTAGAAAATGATTATAAAGCTAGCAGTCATATAATAGTTACATTGTGCCAGCCTTTGTTCTAAGCCCTTTACCTATGTTAATTTATTTAATCCTCTAAATAATGCTATGAAATAGGTGGTGTTATTTTCCCATCAATGACTTATCATAAAAGACAGAGTGGAAATTTGAGCCAAGACATAGGGCTTCATAGTCTACACACTCCTTGATAGCCATGTGCCTCACATAGGGAAAGTAGAGCAGCATTATTTAATACAAAATGTTTTATTGTATTTTTTTAATGGAGCAAGAATAATGCAATGATTGATTGAGAATGAGGATTAGGATTTCAAGGTCAGTTTTATATTATTCTTCTTTTCTTTCACCAAAAAAAAATCATCATTCATTTTTGAGGATAATCTCTATTAGAGAATTTCATTGGTTCTTCCTACTTGCCTACACTATATCTATTTTTTTTTTCAGTTGTGACATCTCTTTATTTTTTTATTTTTATTTTTAAAGATATTTTTTATTTTTAAGGATACTTAGATTACATAAAATATTACATAAAAAAATAAAAGGGATTCCCATATGCCCCACTCCCCAGACCTCCCACTTTCCCCCACATTAACAACTTCTTTCATTAGTGTGGTACATTCATTGCATTTGATGAACACATTTTGGAGCATTGGCACTAAGTGTGGGTTATAGTTTACATTGTAGTTTACACTCACTCCCACTCAATTCTGTAGGTTATTGCAGGATATATAATGGACTGTATCTGTCACTGCAATGTCATTCAGGTCAATACCAAGTCCTGAAAATGCCCCATATTACAAGACTTTTTCCCTCTCCCTGACTTCAGCAACTCCAGTGTCCGCTGTCTTCACATCAATGATAATTTCATCCATTGCTAGAATCACAAAACGTCTATAGGAGAAGACTGGTAAACCTACTCTAGTCCATATTTTATTCCCCAACCCTGAGGATTCTGGGATGGTGATGCCCATTCCACCTCTAATTGAGAGGGGACTTTGATCCCATATGGCTGATAGATAGAACTCTTGCTTGCGGTTGTAGACTCTTTTGGTTCCTTGGTGTGGTGGTTGTGCATTCTCATCTCCTTGTTAGCTGTCCTGGGTGAATACAATGAACTGGAGTGTAGGTGTTGGAACTCTGCTGAGGCTCAGGGCCCAGCTGGCACATGGACAGCCCAAAGATTCAAGTCTCTTGAAAGTACACCTACCAAGTATAAGTTCAAATAAAAGGGACAGAAGAGGCATGCGTAGAGAAGTCACATCTGAGTTCAACTCTGTCACACTCAGGAGCACAATCTCCAAAGTAGGGCCCACTGTCAAGGCACCAAACTCCGGAGCTATCTGCCATGACGGAAGGATATGGGTTTCTCCGGAGCCCTCAGGAGCCTCACTGTTTGGGGTAGTATCTACTTTGGCCATCTATGAGATCTGCTTAGATGTGCATAAACATTACCTCTCTGACAATCTCCCAAAACACTTTGAAGTCTCTTAGCCATATAAAATCATTTGTCTTTACCTTTCTCCCCTTTTATTCACAGTCTTTTCCAGTTGTATCATGAGCTGGTGATTGGTAGTAATCCCTTGGTGCCAGGGATGCTCATCCCTGGGAATCATGTCCCTCACTGGGGGGGAAGGCAATGCATTTATATGCTGAGTTCAGTTTAGAGAGAGGCCACATTTGAGCAACAAGGAGCTTCTCAGGAGGTAACTCTTAGGCACTCTACAACACTAGGCTAAGTTACAAATTCAAAAGCAAAAGGCTCATAAGCATAGTCATAAATATCAAGGGCCCATCAATGGACCATCCTTCTTCACTAGTCATTGCCCCTGTACTTGGAAGATTATTGCTGTTTCATTAGAGAATGTGGGAGAGCTCCCCAGGATGGGGATTCAATAATCTTTCAGTTGTGTGAATCTCTACCCACTGTGGCAATGCCCCATGAATATTTGAACATATTTATATTCCTTATATGTATGCCCAGGTGAATGTCCTCCCATGTGTCCCCCATCACTAACACCCCACACAATTGATCCTCCCCTGCCATAGTTGTAACCCTTCTGTGATCCAAAACTTCTTGAAAAATGAAGCCAAGAATATTGCCAAATTCGATTAATAGAAAAATGAAATGATAGGTTTAAAATAAATAAAATACATAATAATTTAGAAAAACTTAAACTAAAAGTAAAAAAAAATGGGGTATTAAAAATGAAAAATAATAAATTTTTTTTGACCTTTTGCCTTTCATCACTGTAATATTTGTTGGCCTTTATGTACAGTGACATTTTCTTCCATTTCTTCCCCAGTGTCCTACTTTCATTTTTTATTTTGTCTTCAGAGAAGTTTTAGGTCACAGTAAAGTTACCTACAGAATATAGAGGATTCCCATATACCCAACATTTTCCCCCTTTTCCCCCTTCCCTATTAATAACCTTTTTACATATGGATGATACTTTTGTTACAACTGATATGCAAATATTGAAACATAGCTACTAACCATAATCAATGGTTTACATTATGGTTTACATTTTAGACCATACACTTTTATAAATTTTTGATGAAATTTAACATGGCTGGTATCCATCATTGCAAGATCATGCAGAACACTTCCATTGCCCTATAAATACCCCTTCTTCCATCTATTCTATTCCTCTATCCCCCTCCCCTCAGGGTCCACGGCAACCACGAGGCTTCACTCCTTGAAGGACAAGATTCATAGATATTTGCTACAACACTGAGAGATTGACACACTGGTCTGTCCTCCTCTATTAGGAACTGCCCATGCTCTTGAAAGACACCCTCATCTCTGTTTGAGAACATATTGGGCATCCTCAACATGGGAGTCCAATTCCTTCCCACTTATTTTGTGAGTCTCCCCCTACTGATAGAGCACACTATTCAAAATGATCACTCACACATTCTCTAGAAGACTGCCCCTGGTGTGCCTTGTCCCAAATACCCCCCATCCAACAACCTAAACCAGTAATCCTTATTTGTCATATTGCCAAAAGAATTTTCTCAATATTGTAGTTTCGCCCACGTACTCACCAATCCCCAGTGTTCACCTGCTCCTTCCTCCAACTCTCCCCCCAGTTCAATGGACCATCCAACTCATCCTCCCCACCCTAACCCCCGTCAAGCTTGCACCACCCAACCCAATAGCATCTTTAAACCTCTGTCTTATCTCTTCACTGCACAACTACTCACTTCTACCTTATCATAGATTTTGCCCATATAGGTGTTAGCTCACAACCTTCTTTTCCCTTTCTATTTTCTGTAACCTATCTTCTAGTCTCTAGCTCTCTGCACTGTATAATTCATATCAGAGAGGTCGTGTAATATTTGTCCTTCAATGCTTGGCTTGCGTCACTCAACATAAAATCCTTAAGATTCATCCATGTTATCCCATGTGTCAGTACTATATTCCTTCTTACTGCTGAGTAATATTCCATTGTGTGTATATACCACATTTTGTTTATCCATTCATCTGTTGATGGGCATTTGGGTT
The DNA here is from genome assembly GCA_026826555.1 of Tolypeutes matacus. Lineage (NCBI taxonomy): Eukaryota > Metazoa > Chordata > Mammalia > Cingulata > Chlamyphoridae > Tolypeutes > Tolypeutes matacus. Next base: position 38,643,701 of record JAKSZT010054334.1, on the reverse strand, counting down.
GATTTCAACTTTTGACAATAGGGAATAATGCCACTAGGAACTTTGGTGTGAATATATTTGTTTGTGTCTTTGCTTTCAGTTCTTCTGGCCTACACTATATCTTAATGAAACAATAAAAAGAGATTTAAGGTAGAAATTAACTGTGAGATCTGATGTAATGGTTCTCAATAGGGGTAGCAATGCCTCTTCAGGGGACATTTGGAAATGTGTGGAGGCCTTTCTGGAGACCTTATTGCAAGGAGGATGTTACTAGGAATTTAATGCCCAGCAGTTGAGGACACTAATCATTAAACTGAAACACATACCACAACAAAGGACTATCCTTTCCAAATGACACTAACTCCCTTCCCTTGGGAAATGTTGAAAAACAAGTTTTCATGATTCTTTTCATATATTAGGAAGTAAGAAAAGAAAGTAGGTAGAGGACTTGCTCTTATACGGTTGGTAACTGGTGGAAGTGGGGCTAAGTCTTCTGATTTCCAGTTGAGTTATATGATGACAAAAACTTTATAAGCCTCGTGGGCCACTGACTATCCATCCAATACTTCATTATGTAGCATTGAGGCTCTATTTGACTTTTAAAAAAGAGATATTTTATACATTTAATTTCAAAGTTCTTTTACAATTTTTTACTGAACTTGTAGAAAACTAGAATATAATTTGAGAAAAATTTCATTTAAAAGTGAAATATTTTAGTTGGCAAAATAACTTCTGTCACATTATTTTCAATTCAGATAAATGTAGGAGTGAATAAAGAAGAAAACAGAACTGAGTCATGCAACTAAAGCTAACGCACAGTTATTGCTTGGAGACAATAGTCATAGTTTTGAATAGTCTTTTTGCTGATAACTCTTTAGTGAAAACAGTAACAAGAAATTTATAAATGTTATAAGGGCTTTCCAATCAAATAATGTAGAACCTGATTTATTGCTCTAATTTGGGCCCACGTATTCAGCTATAAGCTAGGAGAAAGGCTTTGTTCTGCAAATAGACTGTTAAAAATGTTTTATATAGATTATTTACTAAATTTATTTAGTGCTAGAATGTTGCCCTATAACTTTTATATAAATAGACTAATGTTTGGATAGTTTTACAAGACCTTATAATTGAGCTAAAAGATCACTAAATAGTATTTTGAATCAATTATAAAAGCTATCTACTTTTCTATCACAGTAAATTTAATTTAAATATTTATTAATTTTTATTAATTTATAAAAAGCTATCATATCATATATATCTGATTCTAATTGACAAAATATACCTTTAAAAAGTAAATTGAGGGGAGCTGATGTGGCTCAAGCAGTTAAGTGCCTTCTTCGCACATGAGAGGTCCCAGGTTCAGTTCCCAGTGCCTCTTATAAACAAAAACAAACAACAAGCAAACAAATGGAAAAAAAAAAAACAACTCAGGGGAGTCAATGTAGCTTAGTGGTTGAGTGTAGTCTTCCCACATACAAGGTGCTGGGTTCAATCCCTGCCCCAGTACCTCAATGAAAAAAAAAAAGTAAACATAGGTTTACATTCTAGTCTTTTAAAGAATATCAAATTAAAAATAAACATAAAAGCAAAGACAATCACCAAGTGGTTTCATTTTTATTTGCTAGCAAAATATATCCATCAATCCATAGTATGATAGAGTGCTAGAAAAAGATTAAGTTTACATATCATCCACATTTCCTAATCTGTTCATGATAATATAAGAAAGTGCATCTGAAATACATTAGACAGCTCATTTGGATACCAGCTACAGATCAAGAAAATATTTTGTTATTAATCAATTGTTGTATCTTAAAATGGCAATTACAAATGTAATTTTAACACTTAAAAATATTTTGGGTAAAGATTTAATAGGATCTGAGCATTTGCAACTCATGGACATATGGTATTCCCATTTCTTCCGTTAGAAGAAAATATGTAATTGTCTATATGGTATATCCCCTTACAGGACTATTAGAATTGATATAAGTACTTTTAAAATATTTTTTACAAATTTGTAAGCCAATAAAAAGTGGGGAAGGTGTTTTTATCATAATGTGTTGCTTGTTTCTTACATCCCAGGAGCCAAAACCACTGAAACTAAGAAAAGAGAATGGTAAGAAAAACAGGATGGACAATCACTCAAGAAGACAGATGGTAAGAGAAAGAGCTCTGTCATTTTTTATCCTTGGGCCGTGGAGAGAGATGAGCCATTCACCTGATAGCTTACAGCTGAGGTTGGAAAGAGCCGAGACTGATTTAAGAAGTGCTGAGAAACAAGTCCCATGCCAGCCTACAGCTGAGATTGTGAAGAATCTGGGCCCACAGATCCTCAAGAGGAAGAAGCCACCCATGAAGGAGAGACCAGGCAGATATCAGCGACCATCTTGCATGAACATTTGGCAACTGACTTTGGTGAGAAAGCAACCTTAAGTTTTACTCTTTACATCCCTAGAACTGTAAGCTTTTACCCCTCCCCGCAAAAACACACTTTTTAAAAGCCAACAGATTTCTGGTACTTTGCATCAGCACCCCCTTGGCAGACTAATACAGGTAAAATATTTATTGGCAATCAAACAAACAAACAAACAAATATACTAACCATATAATAGTATATTTTGATTTGCGTGAAGAGGCCTCTAATAAAAACAGGATAATTGTAAAATTGCTTCTTCTAAGGACTTAGAAAAGGTTAATTAAAATGTGGAGGATCTGAAATCCAAATTGAACCATTCTTCTTGCTTTCCTTACCCAATTCTGCATTAAGCCCATGTCTAGCTCCCTGTACTTGAACTTCCTATCCCTTGATCTACTCATTCTCCTCCCACTGCATCTTCACCATACGTCCCTTCCTAATACATCCTTATCAGTGGATACAATTTCCACATAACGTCTGGCAACATAGGTGGTGATATCTTGCTGGCTTTAAAACTTTAAACCTTAGTTAAGATCAAATTTGCATAATCTAATTAAAGACCTTAAAGAAATTCATAATGAAAGATCAAAGCTTACTGAATAATGTAGGAATGGTTTTCCAGGAGTTCTTAACCTTTTTTGTTCCACAGACACCTTTGCCAGTCAGGTAAAAACCATGGACCCCTTCCTAAGTCCACACTACACTGTGTATTATTTAATAAATATATATCACACCTGCACCAACACATCCCCAAAAGAATAATGTATTTTTGAATTTAAATTCAAGCTAACAGACCCCTTGTTAAGAACCCCTAGTCTAAGCTGTTTAAGAAGTCTTAAAAATAAAAGCCAAATCTAACTCTTAACAGTTGGCATTCTATCTTGAGTCCAGACCCAAGTATTTAATTCTGAAAAAAAAATAAGAAAACCACAATGGAAATGAATAGATTGTTCACTCTACCCACGTGGTTTCCAGCGGCATCAAGATGGCTGTTTGATCTGCCCTAAGACTCTAAAATAGAGATTCTCATAGATGCTACCTGCTGCCACTATTGTGGTAAGAAAGAACCTAAAATAACATACCTTAAATAAGGACTGATAGAGAAATCTCAAGAATACTGCAGAGAATGTCTCTGGTGCATGTCCCAAATTTCAAACCTAAAACCCTGAGAAAACTCTAAAAGTGGGACACAGAAATGAACCACAATCTGTAGGCCATTTTGAATATCTTCAAATGGATGCAATTTAATTAACTCCCTTGTGTGGTTTTAAATATGTACTTGCTCTTGTCTGTCTGTTTTCTAATTGACTAGAAAATGTTCATTTCCCTAAAGCAACACTTCTGATGCAAAGAAACATTTAGAATTTGAATTTTCCACAATATGAATATAATATCCACTTATCTGTCTAGTGATAAGAGTTATAAGTAAAAAATATAAATAAAATCCTCAGTACCTCTGTAAGAGTCTACTTGTTGTTGAAAAGTTTCAGTGTCTCTACCACCCCTAGTCCTCAGGGAAAATAGAAGAATGTATTTCACATTAAAACTGAAAGTCCTTTCCCTTAGCCCTCAAGGACATTACCACTTCTCCACCAGGACTTCATTGGTCTTCCCACTTGAACTGGTGACCACAGAGCCCATGCATCTGTGGTTCTCACCCTTTATAATTGACTGTGCTCATTTACAGGCAGATATGACTAAGTAGGAAAAAAGTTTGATGCAGTATGCCCAAGCTTATCATAAACAGGCTCAGGTATGTTTTCCCAAGGATAAACCACAGAAGCCTGGATGATCTTTAGCCTGGAGATCTGGTTTACTTGAAATGCCATACACTTCTGAATTTCCAGTGATAGGAAATCTGAAACTGAGAATCTCTTGGGATTCTCGAAAAGCAAACACTACCATAAAATTTTCCCAGATTGCCAGTATGGGAGTCATTGACTACCAGATTCTTCTTTGTTTCTTACTGGGTGTATGTGTGTCCATTGCTAAATAGTTGCTGAAACAATGTCCTTATTTTCTTTTCTTTGTTATTCCTACAAAATGAGGAGGATGAACAAAGTGTTATATAAACCTATTGCTATCAAAGCACTATTTACTACAGACTTGGGAAGGGAATTGGGATCTCTTCTTATGGCTGATCCCAGGTGGGCCAGGATCTTGCTGAAAGGCACTTCCAGGCCTTCCGTTAATTCTCATATGTGAGTATACATTATCTCAACAGTCATCCACAGTGTTCTCTAGAATCTTAAATGCCTTCTTAGGGCCATTCATTTACAAATGATTAAAATTCAACCACAAAGACAACATTATGAGAAGAACTGATAGCATTTTCACAAATGTGTCTGAGACTCCAATTGGTATGAGTGGTATCGTACTATAGATCAAGAGGACTTTAAAAGCATACAAATGAAAACTTTTGATGTGTCAAATGATAAGAATCAGTCTTCTCAATGGCAAAGAGGAGGAACCAAAAGAATGTGAGGGACTACAAGTTTCCACTAAGGCCCTTGCATGACCTTAGGCTCTACAGCTGTTCCTCTCAGCCACTGTTGTCCTGAGCTTAGCCCTGATCACTTTAGCAAGAGGAATCAAAGAGTTCAGGTACTTTCAGGAATACTTCATAAAAAATAGTTCTCAGAAGAGGAAACAATCATTCCTGCTATTTAGCACTCCTTATTTTGATAATTCAGTTTGGGAGGAACAGCTACAGGGACCAAGTTCATGCAAAACATTTCAGTCTTTTGGGGTCTTTTACATTTTCCATAGGACAGGAAGAGCCACTTCTCTAAAAAAAGGCATGATTCTATTTAACCTGTGTTTGTCTCCCATACTGAATAATATACCTCTCTACATGTTCAGTCACTTTCGTATCTTCTCGCTCATTTATCATCTTTGCATCAGATCCCTAGAAGACCCTCTGATTTTGTGCCATTTATTCTTAGAAAGACATGAGGACCTTCTGGTTCTCAGGCCTTTTCTTCTTCTAGCTTAAATTTTATTGAGATGGGAGAGCAAAGAATTGTTAACACGCTTCTCCATTCTTCCTGTAACTCATCGTATCTTCTTCCATCACAACCACAATTCTACTTGCATGGAGCTTACTTGTGAAAAGGAGATGACAAAAATCAATTCAGAGTTTCCATACATTATAAGCATTATCTGCTACTAATGAAGATTATTTCAGGAAGAGAGAAGTGAGTTAATAATCTCTGAAACAAATTTTGCTTGATGGGTTTTTTTTTGTTGTTGTTTTTTCTTCAGTCCTTCCAACTCAACTTAAATAAATGCCACTTACTCAGAGAAAAATGTCTGGATGCATTCACATCTCTTACAAAGCTCATGTCATGTCTTCTTATTATATACTTCCACAGCATTACATGCTTCTCATTCAGATCATATATTCTTCACTATTCTAATTGAATTATTTTTCTAAAGTTTTCTTTTAAAACATCATGGAATTGGCGATCATAACAGTTATACTTAATGCATTATTATTTCAGAGAACAGTTTTGGCACATTAAAATGACTATTTGTTAAATGAATGAGTCAGTTTTTGTTTTATATTATTAAAAAATATTTTCCATGTTTTCTCTAATGACAGAAAATTCATTTTCCACTTCCTCATGAAAAACATTTCCTAACATTTTCTAGGAATATCCAATTTTTAAAGGAATAACAAAGTTGTAAGAAATACTAAACAGGATTACCCTTTCTGTTTATGTATATATTTCTATGATACATTTTAATTGCACAGTTCTAGTCTTCTATGTTTTCTCTCTTAACTTTGGTTAGTCATTAAAAGTTAATATTAGTTTGTTCTCACCTTTAAAAACTTTTCCTAATTAGCCTTAAATCTGGAAAAAATAAGTTTAGCTCAATCTTAAGTATTATATTCATGATAATTTAAGTTATATCTCCTTTGGCTTATGTTAAAAATACTTTTGTTACTTTCTATTTTTGATACTGAATAGTATAAACTCTTTCCCACTACAGATTATATTATCTTAAGGCTTTTTAAATTAGGGTTGGGTGAAATTTAAATGACCTTTCTTTTTTTAGTTAAAACACTCCTGAGTTTCTGTAATGTTTAGCTGAAAGTTTTGTCCTTTGTTTTATGGTTCAAAGTTTTTCTGATGTAGGAAAGTACCAATTCTCACTGATGAGGATTTAGAAAGGTTTCTAATTTAAGATTTGAGATTTAGTCCAAACTTACACTTAACTTTGGAATTATTTATATTATTCTTTATGATAAAAAATTCTCACTACATATTTATTAGTATTAGAAATAACATTGCATATCAATTTGCATTTTTAATTATGACATTCACAAATATTTATGCTTACTAGCCTTGATATCATGGAACAAAAATGTTTATAGATTTTACTATATTGCAATATAAATAAAATTAGCTAGAGAACATTGTTTAGGTGGCTCTACATTCCATGAATATGTAATAATTGTGACACTGGCTAGGACATTTTTTAACATTGCACATGCATGTAATGTTACTAAGCTTCGTAAGTTTGAATTAACTTATAGAAAAAAAGAAAGAAATCAATTAAATCTCTCTGGGATTATTAGGAAAATTCCCACTGAAAAAGCTTTTCAAAGACTATCTCATGGTGTTTTGAAAATGAAATAAGGTATCACATGTATAAGCTTGGATATAGGAAGTGCTCAAAAATATTGGCTATCAATTATTTTTAATTTTAAGCATAAATTTGTTCAAGTAGGAAAAGACATTTGCAAAATGAAGATCTCATAGGGATTGTAAAGGGTAGTCCCATAATTCAGTTTGTTTTGATCACTCCCACATAAAAGAAACCAGTGTTCTCCGAGCTCCCACTCATCCACTTGTTACTTTGCTTGTGTCATTGGTCATAGGCATTTGTTTAACTATTTGTTAGCAATGCTCATTTATTAGCTGTCTCATCCTAAATAGACTGAAACTTCTACTATGCCAGGAATTTTTTTTTCAGGAATTTATTTTTATGTTTATTTCACTGCTGCTGAAACCCTGTGCCTAAGACAGTGTGTAACATGTTTGACACATTGAAACTATTTATTGCATGCCTGAATAAATGACTGAATGAAAAAAAAAGAAGAGCCTCAATTTAGGGTTGCAGTGTGGGATATGTTTAGAAATTATTACAAAAGTAGTTGAGGATTAGGATAGGTAAATTAGGGTAATTAGAAATAAAGATAGGCTAATTGGAAGCATTATGTATAATGCTTAATATGCGAAGCAATATAGAATTATTTTATATTTTTAAACAACAGGATTAATACCTTTTTATAAAACCAGGACAATGTGGAATTGAGAGAAGATCAGACAAATGGAATAGAATAAAAAGTAAATTATCAGACCCATTCATATATAATCCCTTAATTCATGATAAAGATGTCAATGCAGAGCAATTTCAGTCAATAGTATTAGGACAATTCGATATCCACATAGAAAATAATGAAATGTTTTCCATACCTTACATCATAGAAAAAAACCAACTCTATTAGTTAGTAGATATAAATATGAAAGATAAAATTGTGTAAAACATAATTTAGGAGATCTTCTTGAAATTTGTGTAGATTAAGATTTTAAAAACAAATCACTAAAATAATTAACCTAAAGGAAAAATCTGCTAAGTGGAACCAAATGAAAAGTAAGAAATGTGCATCAAATGATACCATCAGTAGAGTAAAAATGCAAGGCAAAGAGAGGTAAAAGATATGTGAAACACATATATATAGTAGCTCTTATCCAGAATATATAAAGCACTTCTACAAAGCATTAAAAATAAAAGAAAATGAAATATTTGTAAGGAAAAAAAATGGGCAGGAAAGTTGAAGGAAATTTCACAGAACAAGATAACCTGTGAACACGTGAAAATATAGTCAAACTCATTAGTTACCAGGGAAACACAAATGAAAACCATAATGAGATACTGGTACATACCTGAGGGTGACTGAATTAAAATAATTTAAATACCAAATGATTGCTAGGCTGTGCATTAAACAAAACTCATATATTCCAGTAACATTAATTTATCACAATTTATTAAGTATTTATTATATGTCAGGCATTGTTCTACATGTTTTGAAAGAATTATATCATTTAAACTTTGAAAAATCTTATAAAACAGGCACTATTATTATCTCATTTAACTTATGACGAAATTGAGACAGAAGAATGTGAAGTAACTTGCCCAAGATCATCCAGATAGTAAACAACGAAGCTATCAGAGGATTATGCAACAAGAAAAGTTCCTTATAAGATATGCTTATATCTTTCTATGTAAGTAGAAGGCCAGATCAGAGAGGATGGCTATACAGGAAAAAATATCTCAAACAATATTATTAAGACAAAAATATAGAAAGCATTTTTGTGAAGGTGAATAACACAATATAAATACTTAGAAAAAAATAGAAGTTGACTTCTGTTTCTGCAATCTGGTACATTCACACAACTCCTGAAAACAACAAAACTTCTCGTTTAAGGTATATTTTAAAAAATTGTCTTAAGCACAGCCATGTTGGCAAGAAAGTAAGGAAGACTTAAGACAAAACTGTAGGGGGAGCAGATGTGGCTCAAGCAGTTCAGTGCCCACCTCCCATATGGGAGATCCTGGGCTCCATTCCCAGTGCCTCCTAAAGATGACAAGCAAACAATGAGCAAAAACAACTAGCAAATAATGAGCAGACAACAAGCAAAAACAAAAATGAGCAAGGAGTGGATGTGGTTTAAGCAGTTGAGCACCTGCCTTCCACATGGGAGGTCTTGGGTTTGGTTCCTGGTACCTCCTAAAGAAAAAAAAAGCACAATACTGCATATGGAATCCAGAAAGTTAAATTGAGAACTAAAACTTGTTTTAGCCTCAAAGGCATTTGATGAATATATTGAATTTAGCAACAGTGTTCAAGTTACACAGTCTTGACAATTAGGAGATGAAGCCAAAGGTTCCCAAAATATGATGTCTAAGAGAAAAAGCTTACCATAAATCTGGAGTCCCAAATAAGAATGTGGAGGGTTAAAATTTATTTATTTATTTTTTTATTTTTATTTTTTAAAGATTTTATTTATTTATTCATTTATCCCCCCCTTGCTGCTTGTGCTCGCTGGGTCAGCTAACCACGTCGCGCCAGCGGGCTTGCCTTCACCAGGAGGCCCCGGGAACCGAACTCCGGGGCCTCCCATATGGTAAAGGGGAGCCCTACTGATTGAGCCACAGCCGCTTCCCTGGAGGGTTAAAATTTAGGTAGACTTCCTATATCAAACCTTGGTAAAGGGGAAAATAATTTTCCTTGAAATTATGGAACCACAGGCTGGCCCTTACAGGGATTTTTACCTCTAGTTCATATTACCCAGCTATTCCAGAAAAAAAAATACAATATTAAGTTAAGTGATATCTGACTTTAGGTGACCCAGTTGCTTGACAGAAGCAAAAGAAAATCTACTTTTAATAAGCCTAACAAAAATCTCAGTCCTCAATCTCTAGCTCTAGGAAAATACCTTGTAATTGAAGCTCTACATCAATAAGTAAACATTCAAAGAATCAAGATAACATAAGTGAAAGACTTTGGGACAAAGCAACCAGTAGATTTATACAAGTAAAGGCTAGAAACCTAGGAATGAACAAACACCTAATATTAATTAAATAATTTAGTGTGATTCAAAAATTAAAGATGAGGATTGATAAAATGGATAAGTTGCTAACATATATGTAAAAGAAACCAAGCATAATTACTAATAAACACACACGCAGGCATGCATGCATACACACATATATGTGTGTGTCTCTATGGGAGTAGGGGAGTCTCAAATCCACAGACACAAGGGGTAGGTGCTAGTTATGAAAGAATGTCCATTGCTAGTGCCCACAACCACCCAGTATCTCTGGGTGCAATAGGGGATTCTCAGACTTGGCAAGGAAGGAAAGCACTTCCCAGCTTGTATACTGATTATGGCAGGATCTCTCTTCTTGATGTTGCCTGACCCTCCAGTGTCTTTGGGCATCTCTGCAACCCTACTTAGAGATACTGGAAATCTAGGCAGCACAAGCAAGTGGGATCACACCACAATACATGGTCCAGATTGACGGGGAAATCTTGAGCCATAGATTCCTCTGCCCCACCTAAAGAGAGTAGGTGGTCTGGTGACACTGGCATGGGGTAATCCTGCTACAACAAGCTTCCCAGCTCAGGAAGCACTCTTCATCACTGTGGTCTGGACTATTCCTTCTCTCACATAGAAGCTCCAAGTGGCCTGACCTGGGGGACTCCCTTCTATCCCTTCAGGCAGCACCAGCAAGGACAAGTTGGTGCCAGTTGCACCAAATAAAACAAGCTGGCCAAATTAGCACAGCTCACAAATATACGCCAGTATATGCATGTGAAACCAAAAACGAGTGATTGCCTGCTAAAATTAAAAATTTATATGAAATACAGACTACCTAACATAATGGACATTTAATCCACATTTGCCCATCTTACAAAGAACCAGGAAAGTAACAACTAGAAAAGAAATTCAACTGACACAACCACCAATGTGAATCAGATGTTGAAATTACCTGACAAGGATTTTCAAGAAACTATCATAAAAATGCTTTAGCAAGTAATAACAAATACTCTTGAAACAATAAGAAAAACAGATAATCTCATCAAAGAAAGATAAAAATGGAAGTTATAAAACAGAAAAATTCAACTGAAACAAAAGAAAAATCCCTGATATGCTCAACAATGGAGTGGTGATGACCGAGGATAAAATCAGCCAACTTAAGGAAAGATCAGTAGAATGAAGCTAATCTGTACAGAGAGAAAATAGACTGGAAAAACAAAAACAACAACAAAAAAAAAAACAGAGGACTCAGGGACATGTGGACAATACAAAAGATGCATTTTTCTATAATTTGAGACACAGAGGAGAGCAGACAGTGGGGATGAAAAAGAATTTAAAGAAATAATGCTTGAAGACCTCCCCAATTCAGCAAAAGTCTCAAACCTATAGCTTAGAAAATGGGCAAATGACTTGACCAGATATTTTACTGAAGAATATGTACAGATGGAGTCTGAGTTTGCCAGGGCTATTATGACAAATACCACACAATTGGCTGACTTAAACAACAGGGATTTGTTGCCTCCTGGTTTTGTAGTCTAGAAGCCCACCATCAAGGCATTGGCAGGGCTTGTTTCTCTCAGAGTCTGTGTATTCTAGCAACTGTTCCTCCCATGTTCTTCTCTTTCAATGCCTGTGTCTGCTGCTCTGATCTCTGCTGAATTTGGCTTTCACTGACTTCTGGCTTCTGCTGACTGACATACCGTAAAAGAATTTGCTTTGCTTATAAGAACTTTAGCTATATGGATTAAGGCCCACCTGATTCAATTTGGCCCTATCTAAATAAGATCGTCAAAGATCCCATTTGCAAATAAGTCTGCACCTTAACTAACAGCATCATCCATAAAGACCCTATTTTCAAATGGATTCACACTCACAGGAATGCAGATCATGAACTGAAAATGTCTTTTGTGGAGTACATGCTTCCAATACCAAGGGATGGCAAATAAGCATGGGAAACGATGTTCAATGAGATTAGGCCTTAGGGAAAAGCATATTAAAACCACAATGAATGGATCACAACTCACCTATTAAGAGGCATAAAAAATAATGACACCAAATGCTGATGAGGATGTGGAGAATCTGGATCATATACATTGCTTGTGGGAATTTAAAATGGCACAGCCATTTTGGAAAACACAGTTTTAATGTCTCTTATAAAATTTAACATGATGTTACCATGAGAACTAGTAATTTCACTCTTGGGTATTTATCCCATATAAATGAAAATTTATGTCCATACCAAAAATTTGTACTCAAATTCTCATAGCAAATTTATTCATAATAGCCCCAAACTAGAAAGTGCAGAGATGACCTTCAATAGTGAATGATTAAGCAAAGGGCAAATTGATACTATGGGATACTAGTTAGCAATGAAAAGTAAGGGATTATTGATACATAATCAACTAAGATGGGTCTCCCAGGAGCTATGCTGAATAAAAAAAAAGCCAATCCTAAAATGTTACATAAGGTATGATTCTATTTATTTTTTTATTTTTTATTTTTTATTTTTTAAAGATTTTATTTATTTATTCATTTATCCCCCCGCTTGCTGCTTGTGCTCGCTGGGTCAGCCAACCACGCCGTACGGGTGGGCTTGCCTTCACCAGGAGGCCCCAGGAATCGAACCCGGGGCCTCCCATATGGTAAACGGGAGCCCCATTGATTGAGTCACAGCCGCTTCCCAAGGTATGATTCTATTTATATAGCATTTTTGAAACTACGCAATTATTAAAATGGAGAAGAGACTAGTAGATTAGTTGCCATGGGTTAGGGATGGTGTATTAGTCAGGGTTCTCTAGGGAAACAGAATCAATAGGAGATATCTGTCAATAGTATGAGATTTTATAAGTCTCTCAGGTGACTGTGGGGATGCACAAGTCCAGGTTCCACAGGCAGGCTGCAAACCAGGGGCTCCAATGAAAGTCCATAAAAGGTCCTTGATGAATTTCCAGGAGACGTTGGCTGTCCAAAGACAAGCTGGGAATTTCTCTCTGAATGCTGAAATCACTTCCCATTTTAAGGCATTCAACTGATTGGATAAAGTGTCACTCAATGTTGATGGCAATCTCCCTGGCTGATGCAAATGTAATCAGCAGTAAATTCACTGATGACTAAAACCCATAAATGTCCTTGTATTACAATTAGCCCAATGCTTGCTTGACCAAACAGCTGGGCACAATTACCTGGCCAAGTTGACCTATTAAAAACCATCACAGAAGGGTATGGGATTGGGAATGAGGTAGGTTGGTCATAACAGAGCAGCAAGAGGGATCCTTGTGATGATAGAACTATTTATAATCTTGACTGTGATGGTAGATACATGAACCTACACATGAAATGAAATTGAATAGAATTAAATACACATACACACCAATTAGGACAAATAAAACTGAGAAATCTGAAAAGATCAGTGGATCTTATTAAAGTCAATATCATCTTTGGGATCTTGTACTATAGTTTTGCAAGATGTTACCATCAAGAAAAATTGGGTAAGAGTACACAGGATCTCTCTGTATTATTTTGTACAACTGCATGTGAATTTACACTTATCTCAAAATAAACGTTTAATTTCTAAAATGTGTTATATAACCAAGTATTAATAAATATTTTAAGAGATTGTGGCAGCTACAGACTGCAGTAGCTCCCATAGATCTGCCCCTGGTGCTCATGTTCTGTATAATAAATAAAGCTTAAAATTGGAGTTTTTCTTCAGTTGAGATACAAGATGAGAATATATATCAGCCAACACCTTAATTTCAGCCTTATGAGTCTCTGGCCAGATGATCCACCTAAGCCACACCAGACCTACGACCACAGAAACCGAGATAGTAACTCAGTGTTGTTTTAAGCCAGTGAGTTTGTGGTAATTCTTAGGCAGTGAAAGTAAACTAATAGATAAATCATTGTAGAGGAGAGGATACTAAAACTTAATAATGGTTGATTAAAAACTTCTACTCCAATTCTAATTTTATTTCAAAATTATCTCTGCTCTCTTTCTATCCTAATTCTGGGCTTGCAAATTCTGGAATTCAAAGTAACAAAAGAATTGCCTCCTGTTGCTACAAGGTGAAAGCAAAGAGAGCAGTGTTATGAGCCTATTGGAAAATATATATCCTTGTCAGATTTTAGATGTGTGAAGGTACAAAAGTCAATTATTTGGTCTTATTTAGGTGTTTAAAAGTATCTCCAGATTTAACTTCCTCCAGAACCATGAAAGTTTTATTCCAAAGCTCTTTAAATGTACAGTGAAAAGAGAAGTTGGTTATATTTCATAGATAGCAGGGAGACATCTGAGTTTGTAAAGGAAGTTTGAACTTTGAAGATTTCTTATTATTCAGCCCATTTTTTATCTTGATTATGCTCACCTTATATAATCCTTACACATTTACCTTTAGAGATGATCTTAAACAAGAATGGGACTAGGACCAGATGAATTCCCCAATAGTACACATTTGGCATACACAGTCTACCATTTCATCATCTTTCTTTCTTTTCCACACTTGAATGTATTCAAATTGTACTATCAAAGGTATCTCATCAGTCTCAGTGTTAGCAATCTTCTGTTGGCAATTTTTACCTTTACCTTTTCAGAGACTCAGTATCCTTGATTAATCCTTTAATTATGATCTCAAAAATGTTTGTGAACAGTGCATTTTCAATTTTAATAAACCCTCTTATACTTCAGTGTTAATTACATCTTTAGTTTAGAGAGATTCCCTTCTATACTTGAGTTTTATACATGTCTCCGCTGGTGGTTTGGCATATTTATTTCTTTTTATTTCAGTCTTTAACGAATATAATTTGTCTTCAAAACTTCACTTAATATTTTTTTATTTAACTTATGTTTACTAATACTATTACTATCGTTCGCATATATAGTTAAGGGAACTGTGTTTATTAGTCATTGTTGTTTCTGCTGATTTCTAAATGTTGAGTGATTCAGTGATTTGTGGACTAAAGCAGGAGGGGGCAAACACAAAATACCATGGATTATCTTATTCAATAGCCTACTTAATTTTGCTTGTGCTTTTTCTGTTACCCACAATATTGGATACTGAAGATAAAATGCAGTTTTGATTATATTCATACAAATGGAATGAATAAAGCATATCATTTCATAATAGGATCTTTAGGGACAGAGGAAATTAGTTTTCTTATAAGGGAAGGATTATGGGAAGGAGGAATTTCAATGAGCAACAGAAAAATTTAGGGAGAGAGGAATATGTCCAGTATATTATTGTGCTGATAATTTCAAAAATGTACATATTCATATATCAAATTCTTATTAAATGGTGTACTTTAAGTATGTGTGGCTTATTTTATGTCAATTTTAGCTTAATAAAGCTGTTAAAATAGTCTTAGATCGATATATAGATCTACAAAATAATGTGTTTTATTGAAAATAAGTTTATGAAATCAGAAAGCAATACATATAAAAATGTCACCTGATTCAATGATGCTGACCAACAGGTGTTTAAGGGTTGTGAAATTCATGGTAATATCATAATGTTTCTATATTTGTAGTGTTATGCTGATGCATTTCCTTCCTTTTTGATTTTACTATTTTCTTCCTTTTCCCCACTGTTTTTTTTTTCACTGATTTATTTCTTCTATGTCTAAGATCTGAGTCAGGCCCATGTCTAAATAAGCAAGTAAAATACAGATAAATATTTTTCCAAATATCATATAACAATTAGAATTGGATAAGTCATATTGTGTTTATATTTATTTGCTACAGTAGTATTGAAATTCCCCTGGAAGCCAAGGTAAAAGAGAGTTTCAGGTTATTACATAGAAGAATTCAAGAAAATACACACAGTCATTAGTTTGGGGATACCTATATATAAAGGAATTTGAGCAATTCAATAGGCAAAATATTTTAGTACAGGTTTGAAAATACTTTTTAAATGAAAGCTTATTCCTAGCTTCACTCTGAAAATGATAAGGCCATACCATTATATAATTATTAAGTAAAGTCATTGCTGTAGGTTCAGAGATGGTATATTCAAAGTATGATAATTGTGGACAGCCAATAGCCTATATGAATAAAGCTTAAGGTTTTTGGACCTTAATACATCAACTACGTCAGCTATCAGACATCTCAATCAAACTTTGGTCAAAGATAGGGTTTTTTAATAACATTTAAAATTCAAAAAAAAGAAAAGAAAAAAGACTGCTCAACAAGTTATGGAAGTATTACTCCTAAAAAGTTCTTTCCAGGCACTTTTATCTCATCTAATTTCTACTACTAACTCAATTGTTACTCTGAATACTAGCTAAGCTAATAAAGTTGACATTTAGTGACTATTGAGAACTCAACTTAGTTCCATAGAGAAATGGGTGCCACAGTGGTAAGATAGCACTAGTAATTTTATTAAAACTTTTGACTCTTTATTTACATATGATATTTAAATATACATAATAGAATAATTTGACATGGACCTGTAATGGAAATAATTATGTAAACAGAAAATTAAGAAGAGAATAAATCTTACATTCTTAAATAAATAGAATAGGTACTTGTAGGCTTCTGTTTTATATTGCTTAATGTTTACACATCACTCTCTTAAAAGGCACTTCTAATATATGTGATATTGAACAATTTTTACAATTTTATTGTGGTTACAAAAACATATCACAAAATTTTGCATTTTAACTCTTTTAAGTATACAATTCAGTGGTATTAATTTCATTTACAATGCTATTCTACCATCACCAACATCCATAACCAAAACTTATTTTATCATTGCAAAAAGAAATTCTGTACCAATTAAGCAGTAATTCTTTTTTTTTTAAACTTTATTTTGTACATTTAATAATTGAAAACATAAACAATTAAAAACTAAAAAGTAAACACAGATGAATAAATATATACATTTCTCAATTAAATGTAATGGATACATGTAAAATTTTTTTTTTGAATCAAACAATATATTACACAATATATTTGGTTCATAGTAATGCATTCATACAGTATTTGTCCTTTTGTGTCTGGCTTGCTTCACCTGGAAGCAGTAATTCTTCATTTCCCCCTACATCCAGCCCCTGGTGCCTGCTAATCTATTTCTGTCTCTATGAACTTGGTTTATTTTAGATATTTCATATAAATATAATCATAGAATATTTTACATTTTTGAGTTTGACTTATTTCATTCAACATAATGCTTTCAAGGTTCATCCATGTTTTAGCATGCATCAAAACTTCATTCTCTTTAGGCTAAATAATATTTCATTGTATATATATATACACCACACTTTGTTTATTCATTCATCTCTCAATATTACTTGAGTGGTTTCCACCTATTAGTTATTTTCAGTCTTTTGCTATTAAGTATGATATTAATGAGTCTTTCAAAATACTCTTCTATCTTAGTGGTTTGAATGTTTTTATCACGAGAGATGCAAAAATCATCAAAAAAAAAGACTCACAAACAGAATCCAATAGTGTCAAAAGGATTATTCAACATGAACAAATGGGATATATCTCAGGAAACAAAGGTGGTTCAAAATAAGGAAATCAAGCAATGCTATTACCACAGTAACAGAATGAAGGAGAAAAATCACATGATTATCTTAAATGATACAGAAAAGGCATTTTTAAAAAATCCAACACCCATCTAAATTTCT
The DNA here is from genome assembly GCA_026826555.1 of Tolypeutes matacus. Taxonomy (NCBI): domain Eukaryota; kingdom Metazoa; phylum Chordata; class Mammalia; order Cingulata; family Chlamyphoridae; genus Tolypeutes; species Tolypeutes matacus. The sequence continues at coordinate 38,626,067 of JAKSZT010054334.1, read as the reverse complement.
TAAGGAAATTATTCTGTAATTTTCTTTCCTTGTGACATCTTGATCTGTTTTAGTATCAGGATAATGCTGGCCTCATCAACTAAGTTATGAAGTGTTCTCTTCTCTTCAAATATTTGGAAGAATTAGAGCAGAATTGATGTTAATTTGTCTTTGAATGTTTTGTAGAATTTACCTGGGAAGTCATCTGGTCTTATACGTTTCTTTGTTAGGAGGTTTTTAATTATGGACTCAATCTCTTCTTACAGGTTTATTGAGATTTCTTCTTGAATCAAGTTATTTAATTTGTTTATTTCTAGCAACCTTTCCATTTCCTCTAGATTATTCAATTTGTTAGTGTCTAATTATTTTAAATATTCTCTTATAATCTTTTTTTATTTATATAATATTAATAGTAATGTTTTCACTCTCATTCCTGATTGTATTTATTTGTATCTTGTTTCTTTTCTCTTTCTCCATTACCAGTCCAGCAAAAGATTTGTCAATTTTATTGCTCTTTACAAGAACCATCTTTTGTGTCATTGTTTCTCTCTTTTATCCATTTTTATTTCATTTATCTCCACTCTAATTTTTATTATTTCCTACCTTATGCTAAAATTGAGTTTAGTTTTCTCTCTTTTTTCTAGTTCCTTAAGATGTGAAGTTACATTATTTATTTGAGATTGTTCTTCTTTTTTAATGTAGGCATTTACAGCAATAAATTTCCCTCTGGGCATGGCCTTCACGGCATTCCCTCAGTTTTGGTATGATGTTTTTCATTTTCATTAATATCTAAGCATTTTTTAAAATTTCCCTTGTGATTTTGTCTTTGATCCATTGGTTGTTTAAGAACATTTTACAAATTCCCACATATTTGTGAATATTCAGTTTTCTTTCTATTATTGATTAGTAACTTCATTTCTTTGTGGCACATGGGTCTTTTTATATTGTTGAAGTCTATTATACCTTGGGCAAAATAAGTTTAAGATAGAATAAGACAAATATAAATGCTATTTAGTTGATTTGAATTAAGTATATTTTAATTGTTGGGGGTATATATATTTTAAGTATTATATTTATATCAGCAACTAACATCTTTCAGAATTATTATATTATGACTTTATTCATTCTAATTTAAATTTTGATTATCCAATGCAACTTTTATATTTTCATTTGCTTTTCTTTGAGGGAAAATTCACATAACATAAAATTAACTGCTTTAAAATGTATAGTCCAGTGACATTTATTACATTCATAATTTGTAATCTTATTTCCATATATTTCCAAAATATTTCAGCACCTCAAAAGAAATCCCCATACCTCTTAGGCAATTGCCCCCCATTTCTTCCTTTCCTGACCACTGGCCATCACAAATCAACTTTCTGTTCCTATGGATTTACCTATCCTATATATATTACATTAAGAGAATCATACAGCATGTGGCATTTTGTGTCTGACTTCTTTCATTTAGCACAATGTTTTCAACATTCATCTACATTGCAGTATGCATGAGTATTTCTTTTTATGGATCAATAATATTTCATTCTAAGTATATACATATTTTGTTTATCCATTCACCAGCTTTTGTACATTTAGGTTGTTTCCACATTTTATCTATTGTGAGTTATGCTGCTATGAGCATTTGTATACAAGTTGCTGTTTACATCCCTGTTTTCAATTCTTCTGGGTGTTTATCTAGAATTTGAATTGCTGTGTCATAAGGTAATTCAATTTTTAACTTTTTTAGGAAGAGCAATATTGTTTTCTACAATAGCTGCACCATTTTACATTCCTACCAGCAATGTATTATCTTCCCAATTTTTCCATATCTTTGACCACACTTGTTATTTTCCATTTATTTTTATTATAGACACTTAGTGGGTTAAGTAGTATCCCATTGTGGTTTTAATTTGTATTTTCATAATGACTAATGATGTATGTCCATCTTTTCATGTTCTTGTTGGGCATTGTTATATCTTTTTGGGGGAAATATCTATTTGCATTCTTTGACCACTTTTTAATTGGACTGATTGTCTTTCAGTTGTTGAGTTGTACAAATTCTTTATATATTCTGGATACTAAGTCTTTATTAGACATATGATTTCTAAATATTTTCTTCCATTCTGTAGGAACATTTGATGCATAAAAGTTTTTAATTTTGATGAAATCCAATTTATTTTTTCTTCTGTTGTTTTTGTGTTTGGTGTCATACCTAAAAAAATCATTGCCAAATCTAAGGCCATAAAGATTTACACTTATGGTTTCTCTGTATTTTATAGCTTTTTATTTCTAATTAAACATTTTCTCCATCTAAACTTTTGTACTATTCAGAGCAAATAAAATTAGTTTTAAAATTTTTATGAAACCTATTTTAGATTTAACACATTATCATTATTGTTTTTTCCATTCCCTTGCTGAGTTATCCAATGCCTGTCATATATGTCTTCACTTTACATAATTCAAAGTTTTCTTTAATAGGTCAATGCTCCTGTTGACAAATAACTACATAACCTGTACATACAGGTTATGTAGTTATTTGTGACTCAATCTGATTTGGAACCCTAAGAATGCTCAAGCCCTAAGCATAATTTGGGATGTCATTACCCTCCATTCTCTTTTCTAAATGCTGATTTTTTGCATGCCAAATTATGATCAAGAAGCTGACTCTTGAGTGTGTGTGCAGTATGTTTTTATCTACTTCTCCATATTCACTCTCCACTCTTCTTTTCCCTAGTCCAGCTATATAGTCTTTTGGCCTCAGGTTGGGTTTGGTCAATGGGGTGTACGTTCAAGAGACCAAAGAGTGGGAGAAGTAGAGACAGGGCATTCACTCCTCCTGGTTTCTTTTTTCAGATTGTTGAATTTACTGTGTGTGTCCCAACTTCTTTTCAAGCAGTACCCTTCACACAGTTGTCTCTGTCTTTCCCTTTGGTGTTAACAATTGCACTCTCCTTTGACACCCTCAGGATCAGTTGTGGCAATGGTGGTTCCCATCAGTCCAAATTTCTTTTGGTCACATAAGTCTATTATACCTGGCACATGGGCTGGCACAGGGCCTATGACATATAGAGGCATTCTACCATAGAAAAATATGACCATCCAAAAATAATATCACTATTAATAAAATAAAGTTATGTTAAAACTACATGGAAAACGGATGTGACTCAAGCAATTGGGCTCCCTTCTACCATATAAGAGATAACAGGGTTCGATTCCTGGGGCCTTCTGGTGAAAGGCAAGCTGGTCCACCCAACAAGCTGGCCTGAGTGGAGAGCTGGACAACGTGGAGTGCTGGTCCACGTGGAATGCTGGCCCATGCAGGAGTGCTGGCTCACACAGAGAGCTAACACAGGAAGATGACATAACAAAAGGAGACACAGAGGAGAGACAATGAGAGGCACAGCAGACCAGGGAGCTGAAGTGGTGCAAGAGATTGAGCGCCTTTCTCCTGCTCTGGATGGTCCCAGGATCGGTTCCCACTGCCACCTAAAGAGAAGACAAACAGACACAGAAGAACATACAGAGAGCAGACAGCAAGTGCAAAAACAATGGGGGCGGGAAAGGGAATAAATAAATAAATCTTAAAAAAAAAATAACTACATGACAACATTTTGCCATATTATGTTTTAAATGTAAAGGAAAAAAAATAGCATCTGGTGTTTCTGAAGACACAGGAAATAAACCCTGCAGAGGGGCTGTTGCTTTTTATTTTTATTTTTTTTAGAGACTATTTAGCAATGTAGTACACTCTGAAGTGAATCTGCTTTATAAATTTTCATTAAGAAGAAAATAAAACAGATTCATGGAAAGATTTACATAATTACATTATTATTTCCAATATCCTAAAATAAGTAAACAATTTAAATACCCAACAATCTTGGATGATACAATAGCCATCTACATCATTGCTATAAATTACTTGATAAGTGTGCGTAAGAATCCCAGATACAAAATTCAATGGTCATTTTTTCTTTGGGGGGGAGGGCAAATTTCTTGATATTTCTGAACATCTAAGGATAAAAGTGATATTTACCTCACAGGTGGCTGAGGATTAAACAAGATAATGCATTTTAATGAATTCATGCAAAGTCTTACACTTGGGAAGCAGACTGTAAATATTAGATACACTAGTGTTACTTTCCCTTCACTAAAAGCTGACTTTAGGGCACTGAATTTTAATCAGAGATTATCATGAGAATCATCTGTTAAACTTTAATGATTATGCATTCTAGAACTCACCATAGGGTACTCTGATTTTGTAGGGGTTGGGAAGAGGTCCAGACACAGTGTGTTGACCAATATTCACAGGATATACTAATGCCTATTCCTTTATAATTTTTATATGAGGAAATACTTAAATTTTATTGTAAAATAAAAACAAATTATAACAATTATCTATAGACCTTTTAGAATATGTTGACTCCCTGATAAACATGGAAGATGACATCCCATGCCAAAGACAATAAAGGAATTTAGAACTTAATGAACCCCCTAAATCAGAAAATATCATTATACAGGGCTATTACAGATTTGGAAAATACTTTGTTATAAGAAAATCCCCAAGGAGTTAGAAAACTTCTCTCATTAATAAAAACAAAAATGAAATCAAAAAGTAAAATGTAAATGGGTGCTGGATTATTATTTAATAACTTAGTTGAATACACATAAAACAGGACCAGTGAAAAAAATGGTAAATTTGAATGTTCATCATGACAGAAATTTCTAGAGCTAAGAAAGTCCCCAGTTCTGTAATAATATTGTGACATTATGCTAGTTCTAAAGTCCCTGATTTCTTGAATCTAAATCTGGTTTATTCTGCAAATTTCTTTCAACCTACTGTATTAGTAGCCATTTTTTAAAGGGACAAATGATCCTATTGTACAAATGTATCAATTAAAAATACTGGTATTCAATTCAATCCATATGAATAAATTTTTTTCCAGACATTGTGAAAATTAAAAAAATATAACAGTATTAGAACACAGAAGAAAAGTGAAACTTTCTGTCAGTCAATATATTAAGTTTCCTTTATTTTCATACAATTTTCCATATTGATTTTTCCCCTGCATTTTGAATTAACTTGTTGCTTTGCACTTATTAAATTAATGTATTTACTTGTAACATGTATCAAGTACCCACTATGCACAAAGGGCTGTAAGGATAAAACAACGGTGAAAGACAAAGCTGTTTTCTTAAGTCAATAACAGTCTTCAAAAAGAAAAAAAAAATACTTGAAAATGTGAGTTTGGAAAAGGAATTGCAACAATAATATTATTTGCAGGCTCCTGCTTCCACGCCAAAATATATATCTTGCTAAATGCCCTTTGTCTGCTGAGAGAATAAATGGAATAAATGGGTTCGGCCATATAGGACTCCTGGTCCCCAGGGTTGTTAACTCCAGCATAATGCAGGTTGTTGCCATCAATGTCCCCTTATTGACCTCAACTACATGGTCTACACATTCCAGTATGATTCTACCTATGGTTGTTTCAGGGGCACCATAAAAGCTGAGACTAGGAAATTTGTAATCAATGGGGATCCCATTACTATCTTCCAGGAGTCAGATTCTGCCTACATCAAATGGAGTGATGCTGGTGCTGAATATGTTGTGAAATCCGTGGGTGTCTCTATGACACTGGAGAAGGCGGAGGCTCACTTGAAGTGTGGTGCCAAGACAGTCATCATCTCTGTACCTTTGGCCAATGCCCCCATGTTTATAATAGGCATGAACCATGAGAAGTGTGACAAATTCCTGAAGATTATCCACAATGCTTTCTGTACCTTACTTTGGCCATGGTCCTCCATGTCAACTTTAGCATTGTGAAGGGAGTCATGATCACCTTCCGTACCATCACTATTACCCAGAAGACTGTGAATGGCCCCTCCAGGAAAATGTGCCATGAAGGTTGTGGGGCTGCCCAGAACACCATCCCTGCATCTACTGGCACTGCCAAGGCAGTGGACAATGTCATCCAGAGCTGAATGGGAAGCTCACTGGTATGGTCTTCTGCATCCCTACTCCACAGTGTGTCCATAATGTATCTGACATGCCATCTGAAGAAAGTGGCCAAACACAATGACATCAAGAATGTGGTGAAACAGTCATCAGAAGGCCCCTAAGGGCATCCTGGGTTACACTGAGGTCCACATTGTCTCCTGAGACTTCAGAAGTCACACCCAGTCTTCCACCTTTGGTTCTGGGGTTGGTATTGACCTCAATAACCATTTCATCAAGCTCATTTCCTAGTATGACAATGAATTTAGCTACAGCAACAGGATGATGGACATTGTGGTCCACATGGTCTCCAAGTTGTAAGAGTCTCCTGGACCCAGCCCCAGCAACATCATGAGAGGAAGAGAGAGTTAGTCAGCTGCTGGGGAGTCCTAGCCCCAACTGGATCACTAAACACTGAGGCTCACCCATTCTACGTAGCTTCCATCCCAGACCCACGAAAGAAGGGAAGGGGCTCAGAGACACCTACCTTTTCATGTACCATTAAAAAAGAAAGAAAGAAAGATACTGAGAGTCCCAAACAGGAACTACTGTTGCTAAAAGCAGGGGCAAGAAAAGAAGTAGATGCTGTTCTGGGAATTACCAGGTCAGAAAGTGATATCCAGTAGTGGTCACTAAGGAGAAAACTGGAAGAAGTATCTATTGTCAGTCTTACAAGTTAATTATTATTATTACTAGTTTTGTTTTAAAATGTGTTTAAAACCTTCCCTCCTGTTATACCAGAAATCTTTAGTGAAATTTATATGGTTCTAAAATTATTTTTGAAGCAACATTAATTGTTTTTGCTTCATTCAGAGCTTGCATTTATTACAGGTACAAAGATAATGAAGAGAAATAAAATATGAAATTACTACATTAGCTCCTAACTTTATTCCCAGTTTCTTTCTACATAGTCAAAGGCAATTCTCTCTCTTGACCAAACTTGGCCATACTACCCTACTACTCAGAGAACTGGGGAAATATGTTCCCTTGCCCCAAAGAAAGAAAATTCTGGTATTCCCTTCTCTCTATTCCAAGCCACAATAATTACAGTTTTAATATTCTATTACTTTAAAAATTATTCTAAAGATGATTTGTAGCATGAAAATATATTTTATCTGCAAGAAACATCGTTTTCACTCATAGATTTGAATACAAGCATATAATTATGCTGAACTATATAAGAAAAAGTTTGGATATTCTTCTGTTTTAAAAAATTTGGCTTATTTAATTTTATTCATAATCACCTTGTTTAAATAAATTTCACAATTTTAATTAAATGTAATTCTTTTATGAATATTGCATTCATAAAACAATAGTCAAATTTTGAAATCCATCAACTGATAGTTTATTAATTTGATGGTATTCTTTAATATAGTTGTAAGAAACCTATAATATACTTTATTGAATTTGAAATTCCAGATAGGAATGGAAAAACTTGTGTGAACAGAGACTATCTTTATTGCCTCACCTTTAGAAGAAAATGTATTATCTGTTTAAAAAAATGGTTTTTCTTAAGAAAAAACCATTAGCCATGGAATTCTATATGCTAAACTTTTTACTGAGTTAAATGCTTAGGAACAAGTCCCAGAAGAACTCTTGAGGTGCTGGGTAATTAATTAAAGTAGAATTTATAAGCCCTTCATACTTTATCACTTTTATATTTGTTCTTGAATTTGGAGTTAAAGTTGGTAACCTAATCTTACCCTATTACCATAGATTTCATAACAGTGAAAGAAATACCAATCAGAAATATACACAGCCAGGAGAGATGTGTTTGTATTGGAATAGGTCAATCCACTGAATAAATAAATATCTGACTTAAATAATTTCAAACCTGTCTCTTGCTGAAAAACATATTTGGCTCTTTGAATGGATTCATTATGAGAAAAACATGAACCTCACAAAAATATAACAATGCATTTTATAGACAGAATATGGAGACTAAAACAAATCCAACCCATTTCCTTCACCATTAGGCATTTAATACAACCCAAATGATTGTTGTGTTTCTATTGGAAGTATCATGATGGGATATGGAAATGTTTTGGTTATGCAGGAATAACGGATAACACACTGTCAAGGATTACAGCTAAGTTTTATATTTGAATAGATAGATCATGGTGCTAGTACAGTAAGAAGAATATTTAAGATCCAAAATTTGAGATGAGGAAATTTAGAGCTCACTGTGGAACACATTTTTTTTTAATTCAAGGAATAATGTCAAATAATAAGTGGGATGTATGAATTTGAAAGTCAAAGGAAGGTTTTGCTTGTAGATACATATTTTTGAGATGTTTGTGTACAGCTGCTAATTGAAACTCTGAATCAAATTTGGCTTTCTGCAGGAGAAACTATAGAGTGAATACAGGAGAATTCCTTTTGTAGAAGCTTGAGAAATCCCCATTGTTTAACATATAGAAAAATCAATTTAGGCTTGCAAAGCAAACTGGACAGAGAGAGAGAGAGAGAGAGAGAGAGAGAGCTGTGCCACTAAAAAAAAAAAAAAAAAAAAAAAAAAAAAAAAAAACAAGGGAAGAGAATACACAAACATACCAAGTAGTTAGAAGTGATAAAAAAAAAAATGTTGAGTCCTACTAAGAGGTGAAGTTTGGGGACGTTTAAAAATTCCATTAAATTTAGGAACGTAGATATAATCTATTACTTTGGTAAGTTGCTATCGTCACAATGGCAAAAGCCAGAATAGAGTGGAGGGTTGGTTGAAGAGTGATTTGAATGCAAGTAAATGGGGATTTATCATTAGCCATTTGAGATATACAGTTTTTAAAGGGATAAGAAAAATTCAGTATCTACTGGGAAATATGGGACCAAGAGAGAGCTTTTTCTTTGCTTATATTTTTCTTTTTTGGGGACTGACTTGATATATTCATCAACAAACTAAAAAGATACAACAATGGCATTTTTTAAAGTGGAAAAGAAAGGGAAGGGAAAAATGTAGGGCGTAAGATTCCTTAAGAAGGTGGGAGAATGAAAGTCAAATTGTTGAAGTAGATTTTCTATTGTAAGAAAGGAGTTTAAGATAGGTTCAGTGGTTCTCTGTACACAGAGATTCAGTTCCACCCTGGTTCCTAAATCAATTGAGTGGAGGTAAGAAACTGTAAACCAACAACAGTTTTAAAACTACATCTGTCAAGGTAACCATCTTTTAGAATATTGGTCGTTGTTATCTTTTCCTTCCTTCTTTCATTCCTATCTTCCTCTTTTCCTCCTCTTTCTTCCTAAATTTCAAACATAGTATATGAATTATGACTGATTTTCACTATAACTTTAAAAATACATGACCCATCATTCTATCTATCATTCCAAGCTAATCTCTGTATTATGATTCACTAGGTTATCAGGATCTTAACTCAGATTTTTAGAGCTCTTTTCTCCCATGTTTGACTTACATTGATATAGATGATCTACAGTTATGTCAGTGTACCTTCGCAATCCAGCTTCCAAAAATCCAGAGATACTGTCCTGAGAACCACAACGCTCACTACTTTCTTAATACTTCCAAAAATTGATAATTGAACAAAGCATATGAATCTACTAAATAGCATACAATAATTAGTGTCGTGGCTCAGAGATGGATCCTGAGTTCTAGAGGCAGGTTGTCTCCAGTTTTAATCCTGAATCCATATATACTAACCATATGGCTTTGGGAAATATATTTACCTCTATTGTGCCTCTGTTTTCCCATCTATAAAATGAGAAAACAGTAGCTCTTATATTAAAGGATTATTGTGATGATTGGATTAGTTATATATAAAATGTTTAAAGCAGTGATTAACATTCAGTACTATGGAAGATTTCCATAGGTTTTTGATCATTCAAAATGTAATGCTAAACTTACATGTTGTTTGACCTTCTTATCATTCTTTATCTAAGCATATTTGACAGTATATTAGACTAAAATTTTATTCCCTAAAATTACTAGCTCTTTTACACTGATTTGCTTTTGCCTATGTTTTATGCTTAACAGCTGCCTGGGATTCTTCTATTCTCACTACAAGACTATTTTGTTTGCACCAGTCTAGGAAACCTTATTTGTCTCATCCACATAGTGTTAGTTATATGCTAAGTCTTTGCTCAGTCAAATCTCTCTCTGGCTAGGCTACAGTTCCCTTATAAGCAAGTAAATTATTGTATCAGCAGGGTGCTTGATACATCAAGGATCTGTGATATTTATTAATGAATGCTGGTTACTTGTAAATTGGTATATGATTAAATGTAGAGTAACAGTTTTTCTCAGGGAGCATTGGTATGTGCCACAGCAATCTCCTGTCAGTGGGCAAGGTTTTTTTGTGACTTTCATTCCATTCACATAAACATCTATTTTTGTTTTGGTGGTTTGATTCTTGAGATGATCTGCATTTTATGCTGCTTCTTTTCTAATACTGGTAACACTATTCCATCATTAGGCTGGAAGAATTTTAATGCTGCAGAGCCACTGAAGGGCCCCATTTCTCTCTTGTGGTTAACATTTTTTAAAGACTTAGGGGAAAAAAAACAAACATTCAGAGAAACTCATTGCCTCAGGCACTTTCTTTCTGTTTAAATTCCTGTGGTATTGAAAGGTATTAACTTTGTTACTATTGGTTTTACCATAAACAATTTGACAGAAAGAAAAACATATACATAAAGAGAGTTCAGAGCCTCCTTTGTTAAACCAACTACAAGAAGTATTCTCAAATCCCTAGATTATAGTCATTTGTAAATTTGTTAGGATTGGTTAGGTCTTAGGGTGCTTAATCTCTGCCCAGTGATAATAAAATAAATACCATATAGAAAGGTCTGTTGATCAAGGAGTAGGGAACAGTTGCCAGGTAGGAGATAATCAGTTATGCTGCCAAGAACTCAGGAGTTGGAACCATCAGTAATCTCAGATTCTGGCATCAGCTCTGCTACCATATTGTACAGTGCAACTCAAATTGTACATGGCTATCATATTGTACAATGCAACTCAAATTTTAGACCAAAATTTCTTTCTTCTGTATTCTATTAATTAACACATCCATTGAGCTACACTTTAGTCCTCTTAAGGAGAAAATGGTGATGATAATCTGTTGTGTTGATGGTGTGGGAATCTTTATATGATTTCAATTAGGCAAATTACCTGTTACAGTGTCTGGACTGACCAAATTTTTTTAAAAAATCTATAAATATTAGGTATTAATATCAGTAGCGATTGATGTTTAATTTTCAAGTAATTTCAATTATTTTTCTTTCTCAGACCTTCTAGTTGAGAAAACTTCAAATCTGCCAGGTCTTTTTATTATTATTATTATTATTTACTTTTTCTGCATTTTGGAAATACTCTCAGGTTTTATATTCTTTCTCTCCCAACAATTCAGTCTTATTGTGAATTCTATAACTCTGAATTCCAATACAAGAACTTCTGTTCCTACTGTGTTCTCACTTTTGGTGGCTTCTTTCATTTTTTGTTAGTTAATTTAGGATTCTGAGCTCATGATTGATTGGACTATATCTATGGAATTACTATGATATCTGCATTAATGGTGCCTATTTTGAGAGTATGTGTGTTTGCTTGGGCCAGGTGCTTCATTGAGCTTAAAACACTGAGTACTTTATCTTAATTTTCTAGCTTTTTGTTTATGGAACTACACACATTTAAACTAAACCCATGTAAGCCAGCACTGTGATTGCAAATTGCCAAAGAAAACATATTTTTCTTTTTACTTCCTTGAAAGTTCAGCAATACATTTAAAATCATGCTTTTTATATTTGTTTATTGAATATTATTTTTTGTAGCAGACAATTTTTAAAAATCTTTTTATTTTTTATTCCCTCCCCCCCCAACATGGCTCTCTCATCTGTTTTACTTGTTGTTTTTGCTTGTTGTCTCCTCATTGCTGTTTTGTGCTCCTTGCTTTTGTTTGTATTCACTTTGGTTTTTTGTTTTGTTTTGTTTTGTTTTGTTTTCTTTAGGAGGCACCAGGTACAGAAGCAGGGACCTCCCATGTGGGAGCCACACCCATTTCCTGCTTGATCATTTTTGCTGTTGTCTTGCTTATTGTTTTTTTTTTTTAAGTTTTTATTTATTTATTGAAGTATATCACTCATACATAAGCATACATAAACAGTAAGTGTATAGCAATAGTTGTGACCTTACAAAACAAACATACATAACATCATACAGCTCCCTCATACCTCACCCTACCACAAATACCTTTCATTGTTGTTTAACATTTTTGACTAATGATTAAAGAGCATCCTCAAAATATTACTACTAACCAAAGTATTTTCCCCAACCCACCCTATAAGTATTATTATTATATCATTTATACATGAACATACATAAACAATAAGTGTATAGTAAAAGTTGTGAACTTACAAAGCAAATATTCATATTATAAAAGGGTCCCAGATATCAACCCTTCACCAACACCTTGCATTGTTGTGAGACATTTGTTACAAATTATGAAAGAATATTGACAAACTCTTACTGCTGATTCTAGTCCTTATCTTATATTTGGTGTATTTCACCCCCAGCCCACCCTACTATCATTTTTTAAATATGTCTTTATGACAGAAGTTGTAAACTTACAAAAACAATCATGCACATGTACAGAATTCCCAAACAACACACCACACTGTGATGGAACATTTGCCACAGATTATGAGATAATATCAGTTCTACAGTGTAAATTTGGCACACACGCTCCATACTGCCCCATTATCAACATCTTAGGCATAGATGCAAGAATATTGCATTATTACTGTTAACCACACTCCATAGGTCACTCCAGTTACATTTTTCCCATGCCTCTCCACATTCCCACCACCCTGCGACAGCAATGTACATCTGCTCTAGCTCAAAAATGACATTCTTGCATCTGTACTGTCAACCACAACTCTCATCTACCTCTAGGTTACTGTGCTATTCAGTCCCTAGATTATTCTCTAACATTCTGTCAATTGGCATTTACATCCTAGACTATCATTTTCAGCCACATCCCCATTTATAAACTAGCTGTTACACACTATAACGTGTTACCATCAACTCTGTAATTTTCCACACTTTTACAGTAAAGCTAATTAAAACTTCTACATACAATATTAGTAGTCCATTTCAGTCTGTGTCTTATCTCCATTCAGTATCCACCACCTACCACTAGGTCTTGAAGGTATTTTCCTACATTTTCTTCTAGAAGCTTTATGGTTCTTGCTTTTACATTTAGATTTTTTAGTCATTTTGAGGTAATTTTTGTATGAGGTGTGAGATAGGGGTCCTCTTTCCTTCTTTTGCTATGTATATCCAGTTTCTCAGCACTATTTGTTAGAAAGATTGCTCTGCCTGAGCTGGGTGGGTTTGACAGGCTAGTTAAAAAATCACTTGACCATAGATGTGAGGGTCTATTTCAATTCAGTTCTATTGATCTATGTGTCTGTCTTTATGCCACTACCATGCTGTTTTTAACACTGTAGCTTGGTAATATGATTTAAAGTTCATAAATGAGAGTCCTCCAACTTTGCTTTTCCTTTTTAAAATGTTTCTGGCTATTCAAGACCCCTTACACTTTCAAATAGATTTGATAACCATGTTTTCAATTTATTTGTATTGGGATTGCATTTGCATCTGTGTATCAATTTGAGTAGAATTGACATCTTAATGATATTTAGTCATCCAATCTGTGAGCATAGAATGTTCTTCAATTATTTAGGACTTTTAAAAATTTCTTTTAACAATTAGTTGTAGTTTTCTGAATATAAGTGCTTCACATCTTTCATTAAGTTTATTCCTAAATATCTGGATTTTATATGTCATATTTTATTTTCACCACTCTTTTGACACTTTCAATTACTTTTATTAACATAATCTTCATTTCTAGACTCTCTTCCAGTCTTCTCTTTCCTGTCTTTTCTTTTCAGGCTGTAGCACATCTTTTAGTATTTCCTGCAAAGCAGGTCTCTTGGTTAGAAATTCTCTCAGTTTCTGTTTCTCTGTGGATATTCTAAACTTGCCCTCATTTTTGAAAGACAATCTTGATGGATATAAGATCCTTGGCTGGAAGTTTTTCTCTTGCAGTATCTTAAATATATCATACCACTGTCTTCTTGCCTCCATGGTTTCTGGTGAGAAATAAGCACTTAATCTTATTGGGTATCCCTAATATGTTATGCATTGCTTTTCTCTTGCTGCTTTCAGAATTCTCTCTTTGTCTTTGGCATTTGACGTTCTAATTAGAATGTGTCTTGGAGTTGGCCTCTTCGGATTTTTTCGGATTGGAGTACGTCATGCTTCTTGGACATGTATCTCTATGCCCTTCAATAGGGTTGGGAAATTTTCTACAATCATTTCTTCAAATATTCCTTCTGCCCCTTTTCCCTTCTCTTCTCCTTCTGGGACACAAATGGCATGTATGTTTGCATGTCTCTTGCTGTTGTTTAGTTCCCCTAGACCTTGTTCAAGTTTTTCCAATCTTTTCTTCATCTGTTTTTTTTGTATGTTCACTTTCAGAGGCCATTTCTTCAAGCTCATCAATCCTTTCTTCTGTTTCCTTAAATCTGCTATTATACGATTTTAGTGTATTTTTAATTTCACTTATTGCACTTTTCATTCCCATAAGACCTGCTATTTTTCTATGTATGCTTTCCAATTATGCTTTGTGCTCATCCAATGTCTTCTTAATATCCTTAATTTCTTTAGCCATCTCATTGAATTTATTAAGGAGATTTGTTTGAACATCTATGATTAATTGTCTCAACTCCTTTATGTCATCTGGAGGCTTATCTTGTTCCTTTAACTGGGCCATATCTTCCTGTTTCTTGGTGTGGATTGTAACTTTTTGTTGGTGTCTTGGCATCTGGCTTACTAGAGTATTTATTCTGGGTGCAGTTTTTCTCTTTAGTTTAGGACTTCCTGCCCTTTCTCTCTTGTTGGTTGTGTAGTAGGAACCAAGGATGCAGTTGCTGTTGTAAGCTGTGGAGGCTAAAGCTGCCCTCAGTGCCTCAAGGGCCAATGAAGCTTCTCTCTTGCTCATTGTTTTCGCTAATTGTCTGCTCATTGCTGCTTTTTTCCTTATTGTCTGCTTATTGTTGCTTTTTTCCTCATTGTCTGCTCATTGTTTTTGCTTGATGCCTGCTCATTGTTTGTCTTTTTTTAGGAGGCACGGGGAACTGAACCCAGGACCTGCTCCCCATGTGGGAGGCGGGTGCTGCTTGAGCCACATCCACTCCCCTAATCTTTTTATTTTTAAAAGAAGCCTTGGATTACATGAATTTACTTCAAAAATATAGGGGATTCTCATATTCCCCACCCCTCCCCCTCTCCCCATTTTAACTGATATATAGTTTCTAAATTGTCTGAAACTCTCTTATTCACCCTTCACACTCTCTCTTCTCTTAGCATAAGGAAACCATAGTCTTTTGGGTATTTCTTGACACTTTTACTGCACTTTCTCCATCTCCTCCTTAGGTTTTTCTTCTTTTTCATAAGAGTTCCTGGAATTTTGCTTTTATTTATTTATTTTTACCTTCATTTTCACTGGTGGACTCTTGAACCCAAATCATTTAAATTTCTTTTCATAAAATAAGGAATCTTTTCAGATAACACTATTATAAGTTTCACTTATAGATATCTGTTTGATGAAATCTATTTATAATTGGATAATTTATAGGCAGTTTGAGCCTAAAATGGAAAAACTGAACTTCCTCCTAGCATCCTAAACTTCTCACCCTGCTATTATTATTTTAAAATTTTAAATGCTAATTTTATTGTACTATATGGATAAATGGTGATCTAGTCACATATATATCCTTTAGTAACCTTGGATTTCATATACTCTGCCCTTTCCACTTATATAATCTGCAAGTTTTCTGCTTTCTATTTATTAATTTTTTATTTAGCTTCTTTATTAAGTTTGATATGCTCCCTTCCTCTCATTGTAAGACTTATTTTTAGAAACTCATAATATCTTGCCTGGATTATTTCTGCGGCCACTTAATATATTTCCCTTTTTTCAATCTTACTTCTTCATGTTACTTTAGGAATCATCTCTCTAAAATGAAACTCTTTTCATGTCACTCTCCTGAATTCTTCACTTATTCTCTATTTTTAATAGGGATAAAGACATATAAATTTTTCCTAACTGAAATTTGCACTCCTCTTCAGCTTCATCTCTCAATCTTCTCCTTCTTCATCTCTCAAGCTTCTCCTCCAAGAATATTGAACAGCAAGTGGTTTACAAAAACCACTGTAGTGTCTATTTAAGTTTCTTCCTTCTTCCTGAATTATTCTACCCCTTCCTCCATTCTTTGTCATGGTGCCCAAAGGTCACCTTATATTGCTTTGTGTTCACAAAAGTTCTGTAAATCACTCTTTGTAATAAGAATAAATAATAAATTGCCCTTATAATAACTTGCTTTAATTTGCATAGGAATTTATTAATATATACTTTTGAAAGATGGATTACATTTTTTCTGAATACTATTTTAAGAGCAAATTTTGACAATTCTTCCATTCTGTGAGATGGATTGACAATGTAAACAATTTTGCTCCATCTTATGTACAAACCATACGATAACACTTTGTAATTATACCTACATTTATAGGCATTAAGTTTAGACAAGCCTTGAATGCAGTGAACACCAAACTTTAGTATTATACATTAATATCTATCTATGTCTGTATCTCTATCTCTCTATATATATCATCTATCTATCTCATATATCTGAAGCTCTAATTCAAAGAATATGTAGTAGGGACCAAGTATTTGCATTAAAAAAAAATACTCTCAGATGACTCTGAGGTAGAGGTAAGATGAACAATATTTTAAGAAACCCCATTAGAAGGTTTCACCATTAAAATAAGTCATTATTGTTAAGCACATTAATATATGATATATTTTTGCATGTTTATCACAACCATGCAAGACACTCAGAGTTGGTACTTTGTTTAATGCACAATATTAAACATTTAAATCTATCAAACTGTTTCTCAACATTAAAATTAACTTAAAAGACAATCCTTCCAAATTTTATAAATCAGATTCTCTTAAACAATTTTGATTATAAACTCAATCAAATCAGAATGTTCCATTAAAATTGAGGCTAATTATTATAGAGAATTATTTTAAATGTTTCAGAGAGATGTCAAAGAGAGCATGTCAATATTGTAATAATTCTCTGAAATCCCACAACATAGTATTGTATTATAGAAGTTATTTCTCTACCCATATTATATTTATAAAAGCTATTTTATTTAATTTTTTTAACAAATCAATTTTATTGTATATATTCATAAAGCATAAATTCACCTAAAGTGTACAATAAATGGCATTTAGTATTATCACATAATTGTGCATTAATCACTACAGTCATTTTTATTATTTCAATAATAATAATAAAAATAAACAAAAAATGAAAAACTCATTGCTTCTCAATCTCTTCATGCTTCTCCTGCCACACATAGCTACTATTTTGCATAAAAGCTATTTTAAAACCACATCTTTTTTATTATTTCGAAATATCCATGCTACCTTTTCTTTACCTTATTTTGTATATTTTAGTTATGAATGTTTTGTACTCTTAACAAAAACAAAAATGAAGAATGCCATATCAGACATACAGAAATAATGTATTGGACATTCTGAATTTCCAGATTCTGGGTTTTTAAATCCTTGACCTTTGGTTGCAAAAAGGACATTGTTATACTACCAAAGTTAACTCAAATGTGGATAGTATTTGTTGGGTTATGTCTTTTTTTAAAAGCTAAGTTTGAGTAAACAAGTCATACTATTATTCAAATAATTAGACTTTTTCCTTTCTTTCTATATTTCATTCATATGATATAATTTTTCCTTGAAATGGCATTTTCTAAACCAAAGTTGACCAATATAACTTTTTGCAATGATGGATATATGTTCAGATCTGCTCTGGTAACTATAAGCCACAGTGGGTGTTTTGCACTTGAAATGTGACTAGGGAAACTAAGGAATTCTATTTTTAAATGTATTCAACTTTATTTAATATTAAATATTGAAAGGCTAGATTTTTTTTTAGTGGCTATCATATTGTATGACATAGTTCGAGAACATCCAAAACAACACTGAGAGATGACATAGAGTAATTGACAAAACTGAATTTTGACACTAATGCTCACTACTAATACATCTTTTCCAAAAGAATCCTAAGACATCTTTGAGATCTAAGTTATTCTTGTGATTTGGAGTACATCAAGTCTCTGTTATCAGATTTAGTAACTGAGCACCTCACTGTCATGATGACTTGCAAATTGAAGGAGTATTTGAAGGTAATAAATATAGTGGCCAGTGGCATGACATTTGAAGATTATTAACAAAGCCTATATGTCCACATGAGTCAGACTTTGCTTCTGTCATTGATTGACACTGGATGTATTAATGTTTCAAAGCCTTAGCTTCTTTATTGGTATAAGTAAGAATTGACTATCCTATAGGATTTTCATGGGAACTGAATTATATTATACCCACATATCACTAAGTGAATGCTTGTCCCAATACGTCTAATTATTATATTGATTGAAAATAATAATGACCACTAATACTTAAGGAGTGTTTTTAATGAATGATAGCTGCTATGGCCAAAGATTAAAGTGCATTAACTCATTTTTTGTCTTCACAACAGCTCTGTGGAAAATATTTATTATTATTCCCACTTTATGGTTTAGAAAGTTGAGGTATAGAGATGTTAATAACTTGACCAAGGTCACATATCCAGTAAATGAAGAGGTCAAAATTTGAAAACAAGAATCCTGACCTTTAAGACACGCACACACACAGACACAGACACACACATATGTATTTAAACGAGCCCCTTCTTATACAAGCCCTCACCACAGAGGTCAGTATCATTACCACAAAATACCTTCCATAAAAATTACTCTAAGGAAGAGAGTTGTATAATATTGAACAAAGCAGTAGATCAGAGAAATTGTTTAATTCAGTGAAGACTTTAAAGGACTCATGTTCTTCAGGAATTTATATGAATATTCCTTACCTCAACAGGATTTATAATTTAACTTATTGCCTGACACCAAGGATGGTATCCTTATATGTTGGCATAAAACCTTTTAAAGAGAGATACATGGAGAGCCATTTCATAGTATTCAGTGAAATTACATTTAAACTGTTACTGTCTGTATCAGGGATTATTCTTGGGATTTTACATATACTTTGACATTAATCCTATGTGATGAAATTTTTATCTACATTTTACAGAAAAAGAAATAGACCCAAATAGGTTATATGTGTTTTTCCAAGTTCAGTTTGAAATAAAAAACCTGAAATGTATTTCTTGGCCATTATTAATAGGATTGCCAAGTTTAACTAATAAAAAACAAGTTACCCAGTTAAAATTTAGTTTCAGATATACAATGAACAATATTTTGTATAAGTATAGTATGTTCAATGCAATTATTGGGATATATTAATACCAAAACCTTTATTTGTTATTTATCATAACAGAAAACTGGACATCCTTTATTATATCTGGCAGCTATAATTCTTAAAAAATTTTCCTATGCCATTATGAACTCATAGTTGTTTCTATTTTAGTTAGTAATAGTGACCTAAATTTCTAAAACTTTCCTTGAACACAAATGGAAAAAACAGGTTACAGTTGAATATTGGAAAGAGAAATTGCTGAGACGTATGTAAAACATGACTAAGTGCCCTAGTCACTGGCCTTTTGAGTAAGCTAAGATCACATTGCAATGTAATTTTCACATTCTGTAGTCTCAAGGACATATCACTTTGATTACTAGAAAATTATCCTTCTCTATATGTTTCTCAGGTAGTTAAGTGCATTGAATCCTTGGTTTTAGCTTATAAAGTTTTGTTCTCTGACATTCTCATGGCATTGTCCTGCTTCTTTTGTTGATAGCCCTCATGTGCTCATTGCTGGTGTACAGCCCACTCTGACTTTGCAGGGGATGAAAATGTTCTTCCATTTTCTATCCTTCCACCAGCATGAGAGAGATCTTTCCCTCATTCCTGAATCCCAGGATGTATCTTGTAAAGTTATAAGAGCCCCATAGAACTGTGGGCCCAGGTCTATGTTTCTGTAATTTATATACCACCACCTGTGAGACATGCAAATCAATTCTCCTTTCAGCTCCATCTAGCTCGCTTCAGTTTTTTTTCAGTCTCCTCTTCAATACACAGTGAAAGAGCATTACTATCTTATTTCAATCATCAAGGGTCTGTGCTTTTGGTTTGTGAAAATCTGTCTGAATTCTGCAAAACAACAACAACAAAACAACCTAAAAAACCTCAAATCTGTACA
>JAKSZT010054334.1:38458415-38605407 GCA_026826555.1 Tolypeutes matacus | reverse complement strand
TTTTTCCCCCAGAACATATACAATGACTACCTCAAAAGTAAATTCTGTTCCCACTTTTAGAATATTAAAAATCTCATGAGGCCTGAAAATAGTCTAATATTCATTCTCACCCAAGGCTATCTTGCTACCCATATGTGGCAGATTGAGCAAATTATTAGCAGCCATCTTTCTTTGCCATGTGGTAGCTGACTTCGGTGAGAAAGCACCTCTTATGATGCCTTGATTTGGACTTCTCATGTCCCTGGTACTGTAAGTTTTCATCCCAAATAAAAGCCAACCTATTTCTGGTACTTTGCATTGGCAGCCCTTTGGAAAACTAAACAAGAAATTGGTACCAAGAGAGTGATGTTGAGCTCTGCAATTACCAAAAATACTGGAATAGTTTTATAAATGGGTAAAATGTATTTTTGGAGGAATTCTGAGATGCTTGATAGAAAAGGCCTAGATTGCTTTGAATAGACTGTTGCTAGGAATATGGATCCTAAAATTATTTCCATTTAGGCCTTAGAAGGAAATTATGAAACTATTATTGGAAATTGGAGGAAAGTTGATCCTTGTTTTAAAGTTGCAGAGAACTTGGTGGAATTGACTCCTGATATTAGAGGAAAGCCAGAATTTGAAAATGATGACCTTGGACGTTTAGCTGAGGAGATTTCTAAAGTACAAGTGGAAAATATAGCCTGGCTTCTCCTTGTAGCTTATAACCAAATGTGAGAGGAAAGAGATAAGATGAGAACTAAGCTGCTGTACACAAAGAAACCAGAGACTGATTTGGGAAGTTCCAAGTTTCTGGAAAACAAGCCACCAGAGATAGTGCTCCAGGTGAAGCATGGAGCTTAGAAGTCAGACTTGGAAATGCAGTGATCCAGGAAGGACCTGTGAAAAGTCTTACTGTCTTATGGCTTGGACCCCTGCTTCATACATGCTAAACTAACAAGCTTCTTATGAGTTCTGTATGAACAAAACTACTGTCAGCTTGGACTAAAAGGGACAGGGAGGGGAGAGATTGAAGGAAAAAATGGCTTTAAGAGGAAAACCATGGAAGATGAGGTCTGGAATTAAGACATTTTCCAGGGCTTAAAGAAGAATTCACCCATGTGTGTGTAAAGAGTGAGTTTGCCCCAGCATTTGAGAATGGTGGACCTTCCAGCCAATTGTTCAGTCACAGTTTGACTGCCCCAGGCAAAAGATAGGGTGGAGCACATTTCTCAATGGTTGGGGAGAGTTAGGTCTCCATCCCACTGCTCTAAATTGGGTAGGCCTGTTCACCATAGATTGGAAAGAATTAGGTCACCCCAATGTTTTGAGGGGGTTGGAACTGTATACCAGAGATTAGGGAAACCGTTGCAACTACCTCACTGTATTAAAGGGGTTGAGGCTGTTCCCCAGAGACTGGGGAAAATGTGACTGTCACCTCCATGTTCTTGGAAGGTAAGGTCTGGAACTCAGTCAATGACCAGATGTTTGAAGAGGGTGGAACCAAAAGTCTTGCTGTTGGGCTAGCCCTTGGAAAGGATGGTTCCTCATGAGGCCCCAAGGAGAAGAAAAAACAATCCTTCTAAGGATGACTCAGAATTTGAAATCTATTGACATATGCCCTGCAGGTTTTTGGAACCATTGGGAAAACATGACTGTTTCCTTCCCAATTTCACCTTATGGTAATGCAAATGTTTATCCTATATCTGTCCCTCTTTTGTACGCTTAGTATCCCTGCTTCATAAACAAACAGGTAACTTGTTTGTAAGTTTTACAAATCTACAGCCAGAGAGGACTTTTGACCCATGAAAAACTACATGCTTATAATTGATTATTATGTGATTTTGTACTTAGCATTGCTATTGAAATGATTTAAGATGTTTGAGATATTGTGATATAATGAATATATTTTGCATATGGAAAAACATGTCTTTTGGGGATTCAGAGGGTAGAGTGTGGCAGTTTTAGACTATTGTATGAATCCCAAAAAGTGAAAGATTTTGTTTTTAAATTAATCTATTCCTATGGGTATGAAACCCTTTGATTGTATTAAATTCAGTGAAGGGTCCTTTGATTAGATTATGTGATAAGATCAATTTAGGACTTTTAATTGGATGTCAGTGCCGTGTGACTCAGGTTGAGTCTCTGCCCCCTTGTTGGGGCTGATATAAACAGAAACACAGACAAACATAGACAAACACTGGAAAAGGAAGCCACCGTATTTGATCCTGCCATATGAGAGAGGTTTCACCTCTCAACTCTGTTTTTTGAGCTGCAAAGAGAGAAGCCTCTGAAAGGCTCAAAGAGATAAGACCTAGAGAGATAGAGAGAGGAGGCCCGATAAAAGACAAGCCCTATGTGAGATTTGCCTTCAGCTTCAGAAAGGCAGAGACCTCGGCAGATCAGCGGCCATCTTGTTTTGCCATGTGGTAGCTGACTTTGGTGAGAAAGCATCTGTTACAGTTCCCTGATTTGAAATTCTCATGGCCATGGAACTGTAAGATTTTACCCCAAATAAATACCTTTTATAAAATCTGATCCATTTCTGGTACTTTACATTGGTAGTCCTTTGGCAAACGAGAACACCATACAATGAAGCTAAATTATGGATACCAAATAGCATGTTTTAATCTATTCATATTAACTGTTCTTTTTTAAATTAATATATACATATTTTTGACGTATTTTCACAAAGTATTATGGCATTTAACAATCCTTTAAGAGTTTGCTTAAGTATACAAAGAACCTTATGTTAATAAGCAGCATTGTGCAGAAATAACGTTCCACATGCATTTGTTTTGTTAATATTTTTATTTCTCAAACTTAGCAAAAAGACTTCTATGCTGCTCTCAAATGTTGGTTAAAATATCTTAGGTGAAAGAAAATCATTTTCCTATGACATTATCTCTGAAATTCCAAAGCTTCATTTACAAAGAGAATGGTTCAACGGTTCTCATAAAATTCTAAGCAGGACATGGAGAATAAATCTTGCCAGGACAATGCAGATTTTTTAAAAGTGTTTTAGGGATAATGCCAAATGCTGTAACAGTACTCAGAGAAGAATGCCTTTTGATATCAAGTAACAGTTTATATATTAATTTCTTCATCCTTGATAAGTGATTTTTAAAGTACTTGTATAATAATTTCCTATCTTTCATATAGTAAATATTAAATGTTTTAAAAATCCTAAAAGGATTTTGTATATTGTTGTGTTCTTAATAATTGAATATTAGAATCTACGTGTCAAAATAGATGAATAGTTTTCATTTATAACATCTCAAAGATGTTTTCTCTAGTTTTATGAATGTTTAGAATGAAATAATACATGCTATAGGCATGTTCCTCCCTCAGTAAGGGATGAATATAATAAATATTTCCATTAGTATCAATTTTCTAGATGATAAGCTATACTTTAGGTGTTTTGAAAGATAAAACTCTAAAAATAGTGATTTCATTTAAAGGAATTATACAAATAGATGTGGATCCAAATTCTGATTTCATATAATTTGAAAAACTACAATTAAAATTAAGCTAACAATATCAATATAAATCTGATAAGACTTTGAATGTTGTTACAAAGTAATTTCTATTGAAAGTATTTTAATGAAATATCCCAATGCAAACTACTACCTAACATATATATATATATATACACACTATTGAAATGTTCAATATTGTTAAATGAAAAGTAGTATTACATTCATTCAGACCTCCACAAGAACACATTTATGTGATTTATCAAACACAGCTAGGTTTTGAATACAAAATAATACATGCTATAGGCATGTTCCTCCCTCAGTGAGTAAGTAAGAATGGTAGTTCCTTTTTGCATCCAGTTTAATAAAACTTGTGGCTACAGTTTGATCCTAAAATGTAAGCTTTTGTACTCACACTCAGCTTTGAAGTCATCCTTGTAATTCTGGTATTGCTTATGGAAGAAAATTGCAATATATTGTATCAAATAATCTAGGAATTCTGTTTTTGAGGAAGGTTCCATGTAAGCAGTGCCACCTTCATTAACTCCATTGGAATTCAGACTGGAGTACTGAGCTTGGAAAATGTCTTCTTCTAAGATCTTCTTCCTTTTCTACAATATTCTGGAAATCATGCTTTTAAACTTAGTTCTTTTCCTTGTATTTTGGGGAATATTTTTGGAATTTGTGTGAGACATTGAAGGTCTTCTTTTATAGACTTTGGATACTTTAGCAGAACTGAACTAAAGATTAAGGTTTCCCAAGAAGTCTTAGAGATAATTGTCTTGATGGTCCTCATTGGTAACATTTTGATTAGAACTGTCAACAAGTAGGTCTTGAGTCCTTTGGCTTTCTGAAGTTCTAGGGGAATTGGGCTTACAATTTACAGTCTGAGAAAGATTTGTGATGGGCAGGTGGATGGAAGGCAGAGGTACAGGGGTGAGAAAAGCAGCAGCTGCAGGGAGCAGAGAGAAGGGTGGCGTATTTTTCATTGGTGGCAATCAAATTACCATTTAATGTGAGCATATTTGAACTTTTTAAATTTATTAAATTATCAATGAAATCTGTACCCGAAAGCTATTTCTGAAGAGTAGCTACAGCATCTCTACTAAAATACTCTGGTGCTTTTGAATAGCTGCTGTCTGCATCATTTTCTAGAGGGCAGGAACGCCTATAAATACCTGCCTATATCACTGTATCCAGGCCAATCTCTTTATATCTCTTTGAAAACATAATCCTTTAAGGTACATGAGCAGTCCTTAGTTTTCAGAGGACTACCTGTTGCAGAATTATGATGATAGCATTCCTGTTTTGTTTTGTTTTTCTTCTTCCATTCATTCTTTTTTTTTGTATAATTATTTTTTTTAAAGCTACTAAGATTACACAAATGTTACACAAAAAGTATAGGGATTACCATATGCCCCATTCACACCTCCCATTCCCTCCAACCTAAACATCTTTCATTAGTGTAGCACATTCATTGCAATTGATAAACACATCCTGGGGCTTTGCCATTAAGCATGGACAATAGTTCAAATTATAATATACACTCTCTCCCACACAGTTCTGTTTTGTTTTTTAATTGGTGCCATCTTTCTGCATTAAACAAGCAGCTCTGGTTTTGCAAGCCTTCAGGGCCTACAAGTGAGTCCCCCTTTCCCTAATATGGCTGCTGAGAAACACTGAGAAACATGAGGCTGTTGAAATGTATTTGCAGGTTCATGCAAGGTGTTAATAATAGAGTAAGATTTGGGAATCCTGTATTTTATGCATGAATGTTCTGTAAACTCACAAATTCTATAATAAAGAAAACAATAAGACTAGAAGCCAGCAAAGATTTTCTGTGAAGAGCCATATAGTAAATGTATAACTCAACTCTGCTGTAGTGTGAAATTAACAGTAGACAGTAAATAAATAAATGAATGTAGCTGTATTCCAGTGACACTCTAATTTCAAAAACACATAGCAGGATAGATTATGGTCATGAGCTGTGATGTGTTGACTTCTGACCTAGAAAGTAAAATGTCCAAGCTGGCAGGACAGTTATTTAATGTTCAACACAAGGATTTTGTGGTTTTCCCAGACATCACCATATCCCAGCAAATCACTCAAGTAAATAGTAGCGAAGGGAGAAAGAGAGAGTCTAGGGCAGGGGTTCTTAACCTTTTTTGTTCCTTGGACCCCTTTACCAGTCAGGTGAAAACCATGAACTCCTTACTAAGTCCACACTATACTCTGTATTATTTAATAAATATATCATACCCACACCAACACATCCCCACAAGAATAACGTTTTTTTGTTTGTTTGTTTGTTTTAATTTCAGCTCAAGCTCACAGATCCCTTGTTGAGAACCCCTGATCTAGGGCAATAGTCTAGACTTTGATGTCCACTACTTACTTACCACTAGCTCATTTTTAGCCAGTGGTCTAATAGAAAGAGCCTAGGTAATGCAGACTCTAGCTGGGCACTCATTGGCATGATGAAACCTCAGAGATTCTACTACAACAGGAAGAAATGGAGAATGATTAATGAGATCCATTATTACTTTGCACCACTGTCCACATGTCCCCAACCTTGAGCACACACACCCCTTCCCTGTGCTATGGCAGACAATCCAATGTCTCATTCAGTGATTGCACCCAGTTGGAAGGCTGTATACGTTCAAAGGCTCATCATCACCCTTGCATTCAGATGTGGCTTCTTGAAATCTAGCTAAATAACTTAATAAGTTCTCTGTGCTTCTCTTCCTAATCAGTATTCAAAAAAAGATAGGAACTGGATAGCTGCAATAAATACTCTCATTCATAAACTGCAAAAACAGGAAACAGCAGTCAGGCATTCATAGTAGTTATAAAATGCTGCTGGCCAAGAATTTTGAATACTATCGGTGGCACATTGAATTATGTACCCCACACAAAGCATATTCTTAATCTTAATTCATTTTTGTGGGTGTGAAGGATCTTTTGATCTGTTATTTTTAGTTAAAGTGTGGCCAACTGAATTAGAATGGGTCTTAATCCTATTACAGGAGAACTTCTAAAGAGAAAGCTGCAGGGAGGTGCTAGAAGCTAGCCAGTACCTGGAAGAAAAAGTGACAACATAGCTTCAAGATGGGAAAGTGACCAAGAAGGAAATAAATCTTCTAGCCTTTAAAACCAAATTCCTGTTGTTAAGCCAACCCATTGTATGGAATACATCTTAGTGATCTGGAAACTCAGACTACCTGAAATGGTGTAAGCACACCCTAACACCTATGGGATCTGGAACAGGAGTACAAAAGGAGGACCACATGCAATATATCTAATTATTTAAAAGTTATATGTATATATGGCAATAATATACCTTCCTTAAAACAAAATGCATATCTATTGCCTTTTGCAGATTGAAAGTCAGCTAAATATTAGAGATGTACTTAACCTTTTGATAAATATCAAATTGTAACTATTATTGCACTTGTTTGGGTGTTCTCTTAATTGGCCATCAGTGTTTGGCTGAGCAATCAAATATCATAAATTGTGTTCTTCTGAAAGTAGACTTTATTAAGCAATACAATATGAATTGTGTCACCCATAAAAGATATGTAGAAGACCTAACTCCCAGTAATAAAGAATCTAACCTTATTTGCAAAGAGGGTTATTGCAGATGTAATGGATTAAGTTATACTGGTGTAGAGCAGGCCTTTAATCCCATATGATGGGTGTCCTTATAAGAAGAGAAGAGACACAGAGACAGAGAAACAGAGTGGGCAAGGCCATGTGAAGGCAGAGGCAGAGATTGGAGTAATGCAGCTGCCAACACCAGAAGCTTGGAAGAGGCAAGGGAGGATTATTCACTAGAGCCATTGGAGAGATGCTTAGGCCCCAGAAGTGTGAGAAAATACATTTCTGTTTATTTAGCCCATTTAGTTTGTGTTAACTTGCTACGACAGCCTTAGGAAACAAATATAACAACTATTCTTAAATTATTAGAGTTTGTAGTTTTTATATTAAAATAAATTTGGAGAAAAAAATCCTTCTGTTGAGATAGTAGCAACTGTGATTATTAATAAAATTGTTAGAGCAATATTTAGATTCAGAAATGAACCATACATTTTCCATATGATGTTTACATTTTCTATGATTGCAGAATATTTTACTAAAATATTTTGAGTCTATCATACAAAATGCCACTTATATCATTTTTCACCATTTCTTAAATGACCATTTAGAATCACTCAATATTTCTTATATTCTCTTTCTTGCAAAATGTTCACTCCTGGGACATTTTTAATGGAAATAATGATATGTTGCTTAATTTGTTGAATACCCTCTTCAAAAAATAAAACAAGTTGAACTATAATGACCCTACAAATAGTCCTTATAAAACTTAATTTGGAGTTTATTTGTATATGAATCCTTTTGTATACATATTTTCATGTCCTCATTTTAAATTCAGTGTATTTTATTAGACTGTAACTTTTGTTGCATATTTCATATGTACTTTCATTGTATTTAGTTACATATTTTTCCAAATTTTTAGGTAAGAATTTAAAATGGAATAGTCAAACATAGATCTATTCTGTGGGCTTTTTCTGGTAATATTTATAATAGACAACACTTCATGCTATATAACTGTGAAGAGCATATTCAAATTCATTTTTATATCTGCCATTGACAATTTTTTCTTTATATGAAAATGCTTTGTTATTTTGGTTACCTCTTCTCTGGCATCTTATGTAAATTTTCAAATTGCTTAAATTAAATCTAATCATTTTAGTAACATTCATTTGGCATTCCTAGTGCTTGTTCTTGATTGACAACATCAAATATGATAGAATATCATCAAGATGTTCCATCTGGGGCAGATCCAGAAAATAAAATATTTATTCTTTGAATTATTCCAAAGTCACTGCTATTAGCACATTTGAGACCATGCCTCTAAATAGCAAAAGTAAGATATGTACTATACATTTTTGTTGTCCATCAAGTTGCTAATGAAAAAAAGTATCATTTTGTACATATAGACATATATATGTAATAAATATAATTTTATATATATTGAAGTAACATGAATTGCTTAAAACAGAAAAATGCCCCATAGGTACCATGTGAAACTGTTGAGAACACCGCCGTAATTTGTAAGTATTTCTAGAAACGTGAAGTAGAATCCACAAAGAAGCAATGAATTGAACACCAGGTCCTACTCATAAATGAAACGCTGTTGTGGAGGACTGTACTGTATTAGTACTATCTGAACAGATATGGCAAGATTCTTAATTTGTTTTTCTCCCTACTTTTGTGCTTCCACTCTTTACTTCCTAACTCACCTTGGAGTCAATGTCCTTCTCTGGCAGCAGCATCCTCCTCAAGACTTCAAGGTATTTGGGCACAGTTATGATTTGCTGAGTGCAAAACACTGATTTATACAGGTAACTGTGTATTCTTCAGTACTTTTTTTTATGGGTGTGAGATAGGTGGGCTTCTGAACCTTGGGTACCAAGGCCATGTTCTCTCATGACCAGGTCTAAGGTAGAACTGATAGACAGGGATGTGACACTCACTGGGCTGCTCAGAGGGCTGCCCTGTAATAACATCTTTGGGCATTTTGACATTTTTGGACCCTGAATTTACCTTCCATTTGATTCTTCCTTATCTGTTATCCTTCATGACCACATTTAAAGAGAATGTGAGAAAGTATGCTTCTCCAGGAGATTCAAAGCATTTGCAGGCCACTTCTCTGCACTGTAGGTTTGCAGAATTGAGTCTAATGTCAATAATTACACCATAATTGCTTCTGTTGCTCATGCTTGTGGTTTTATTGGCAATTCCCTCTCTTCAGAATTTAGTAGGCTCTTACTTTTTTTGTTTTCCATCAGTCATGTGAAAGTATTCATATCCAAAGATTCCTCAGAGCATTGTTCATAGCTGCAAAATTTCCTTTTTTTAATTGCTATCTTTTCAGCTTGTGATATTTGCTTCTTCACTACAAGTTGCCTTAAAGATTAACTAAATGCTGCACATTTTAGTAGTCTTGTTACAGAGACAACAAACTACCATTTGTTAGGATATGGTCTATGCTGCTGTAATTAAATGAACTCAGACTATAATGACCTTTAAAAAGGTCAGTTTATTTCTCTTACACATAGCAGTGCAGGGCAATTAGTCAGGGCTGATGGGGTAGATTCCCCACTCCAATGCAGGATTCCCAACGTTTTTATCAGTTGCTAGCATTTGCCTGCCAGTAGGAAGGGAGGAAAGATTTTAAAGGTGGTGTTTTAGTTTTCTAGGCTAGTTAAACAAATGTGATACAATGGTTTGGTTTAAACACTGGGAATTTATTAGTTACTGTTTGAAGCTGGGAAAAAGTCCAAATCAAGGCATCATCAAGGTGATGCTTGTTCCCCAAAGACTGTGACTTCTGGAGCTGGCTGCCGTCGTCCTTTGTCCTTAAGTTTGTCACATGTCAAGGCACATGGTGGCATCTGTGGCTTCCGCTGATGTTCATCTCCTGGCTGCTTCCTCTGTGGTTTTCTCTCTTTCTCTTTGTATTCATTATTTTATAAAGGCCTCCAGTAATAGGATTACACCCATCCTGAGTGAGGTGGTTCACCTTAACTGAAAGTCCTACTTATAATACACTCCCATGGATTCAATTTAAGAATATGTTTTTCTGGGGTACAAATAGCTTCAAACAGTCACAGGTGGCATTAATGGGACAATTTAGTTTGTAGATAAACATCTGTTGTGTTTTTAGCCTTGATTTCATTTTCCTGTTTTTGTAGTTATTTTTGTGGCTATTATTGATTGGAAGTTTAAGTGCAAAAGAAAGGCAGAAGTTTTCAATTTGCAGCCAAGTAGTAAAAATTAGTAAACACTATTCAGATATTTCAGAATCTCAGCACCTTTGATTTGCCACATTTTGTGTTCTGCTTCCTCAAGTGAAGAAACTTAAACTTATTCAGCCAGATTTCCTTACAGCTAAAACATGGAAATGTGGATTAAATTTTACCAATTAGATGCACATGTTCAATGGATATGTGCAGAACTGAGTAACAAAAAGCGGTGCTCAAGAATTCCCCTTGTGAATGTGGCAAAGTATATTCTTCTTCTGGAGCGGGCAGTGCCAGTTTGTAGCAGAATCAACCTGGGGCCAGTGTTAATGGTACAAATTGAAACTCTTTTCTCCCTAGCACTGCCAGCCAAATATCTTGGAGGAGATCATACGTATTTGATGATATTTCTGTATATGGAGCCTTCAAGCTTAATACTTCTCCTGGAGTTCCCGTGAATTACCTAATATATAATGAAAGGCTCTTTGGAGCATAAACTTCCAAAAGCAGATTCTCTTGCTTGCAAATATCATATCACTCAATCCTCAAAACAGCTCTAATTTTTATTAAACAATTTCTATAGATGGTGGTGTCTAAGGTCAAAGATACTTAGATAAGTATTTTATCTTGTATCTGAATAGTCAGTATTTTTACAGGCATGTGAAACCAACTCCACTGTATTTTAGACAGTCACACATATGTAGTAACCTTTTATACTACTCCTTGCTGTCAAACTTGTTTGACTATGAACCACTTAGGAAACCAAAATATCCCAAGGCTTTTCCATCCTATATATTCTCTTTCTTCCATTTAAAAGTAGCATGGTGATAACAATGAAATGCCACCTTTTAATTTGTTTAATTGGAAAAGAAAGAAAGAAAGAAAAAAAATATGTGTATATATAATGGATGTTAATTATTTTAGTCCATAAAGCATCCATTCCCTTATTATGCTAAGAGTACACCAAAGTGGTCAGCTTCATTTGGAGTTTTATCACTTCTTGATATGTTCAGTCTAAGTGAGACTGTAAACGAAGGACCCTTATTACATGCCAGGTGAACAATAGGCAGTTAACAAAATCTATAACAGTTGGACTTTTTCTCTAGGAATTTTGAATCTTGATAAGGGTATCTGTATAGTTTAGAATATATTTCAGAAAAGTCAAGAAAAGCTTAAATACAAAAAGATTTATCTTTTTGTGTCCCATAAACTCCAGAGACTAGAGTTCTTCTATCTTCTCTCTTGTAGCAGATGGCTTCTATTCTTAAGGATGATTCAGGATGGGGGATAGAGTTCTATGCGTAACTTCTGCATTCCCCATAGTAATGCAGAAAATAGGCAGAGGATCCAAAAGTGCATACTGGGTAGCCAAGAAGAAGTTAGCCTATAAGAAATTTTACAACATTTTCTTTTTAGTACTTGCACCGATATCTAATTAGCCAGAACATAGTCACAAGTTTACACTCAATGCAGGGGAGGCTAAGGAATGTTGGGTTTATTCCAGGTGAAATGTTTTTAGGAAAAAAATCAGAACCGTTTACTAAGAATGGGAGAAGAGCTATTGGTATGAAATTTTCAGCCTATCCTAGAGTGATATAGAAACACAAAACACTAATTGGAGGTGATTATTTCAGTGGTAACACTGCTCAAATGGTCAAATGTTTCCTATTCCCTTTAAGCAGAGACAATTTTACTCTGTTCTTTTTTAAGCCTGGTTCTCTGTGCTTCCTGGTGATTCTATGAGCAATTTAAAATATTTCTAATAAATTTCTTTACTACTAAAACAAAGATTATAAACTATGTCTAACTCGATGCAACCAATGGCCTAACCCATCCTGATTGTGTGTCCGTTTTGAGTATAGATATGTGCAGCTAAAATTACCAAGTGTTGTGTAGTAGTTGGACATCATAGCAAAAAAAAAAAAAAAAATGGAATCTACAGTAAATTTCTGTAACCATGGAGATTTTGATTTCTGAATGTTAATGTTTAATAACTATTACTAACTTCTAGGATACTAGTAAGCAGACTTTCATAAAGTAACAATGACATGAATATACCTTTCCCATGAAAACTAAAATTGACTTGCATTTTTTGGACTTTTTCTTGAACTGTTATGAGAACCCATAGCCCACCCAAAGATTGTGAAACAAAGTTTGGAAATTGTGTTTAAAAGATAGTATAGGGAAGCGGCTGTGGCTCAATCAGTAGGGCTCCCATTTACCATATGGGAGGCCCCGGGTTCAGTTCCCGGGGCCTTCCTGGTGAAGGCAAGCCCACCCGCACGGCGTGGTTAGCTGACCCAGCGAGCACAAGCAGCAAGGGGGGGATAAATGAATAAATAAATAAAATCTTTATAAAAAAAAAAAAAAAAAAAAAGATAGTATAGATGGTATAAAAGATAAAATAGTAGAAAACCTAAATTCTATGGGCCATAAGTTAAATCCTTCTTAAATCATCAGGGTTTTGTTTTGTTTTGTTTTGTTTGTAGAGGTGCTTGAGGGAAATATAATAAAATGTATATGCCTCTTAGAGTTATTTTAAGCAATAAAATAAAAATAAATAAAATGATATGCTTTAGGGACTATAGAGATAAGTTATTTTTCTAGAACAGAATGGTATGATTGCTAAGTGACGCCCTGGCCACAGGCAATGTCAAGAGAATATAAAAGTATCCCTTCCAGAAAATCTTATCTTTAGCCTTTCACAGCCCAATCATGCTTTTTGGGAAAATAATCTTTCCAAATTTCATCCAAAATTTCTTCAGAGAAGAAATGTTATAGTTTCAAAATTTTAAGCAATAAATGTTTATACTATGCACTAAAAGATCATTTTATATGTAGCCATAGTTAAAGACTTTAAAAATTTTCACCACAGTATCTTTTGCATATTCAGAGATTGTCTCATCAGCTTTTCCACACTTACTAATATTAGTTTCACTAATAGTTATTAACTTGATATGTCTTACTAATAGTCTCTGGTTGCTTTAGTGGATATTATAATATATAAGAAGTTAATGGCCTAGTTGTCTATGTAGTGCTACTGACCTTAAATGTTATGATAGATAGCAAAGAAAATTATGATTTGAAAGCAAACATAATCCCTCTGAAGACAAAATGACTACTTTGCTGTTTATATAATTATACTTGTCTTACACCATAAACATTTCTAATACATTAAGCTTTAGCTGTATATATTTTGGATATATGTATATATATCTGAGCAGAAACAGCCATTAAATGTATTTGGTGGATGCAGAAAGAACCTGATTGCCCATACAGAATGATTCCTTTGGCCTAATTTTTCTCTTCAGAATCCTTGTGTTAAAGTTGAAATGCTACCGGAATGAGGACCATTATAAACCATTGTCACTGAAGAACACTTTAGGATAGATAAGCATTGAGTATATCTAAGAATTTTTTCTGAAATATTTAGAATTCAAAGTTTTAAAAAATCTGGAAAAACCCTAGGAGTCTGTAGTCAGAAAAAAATAACATTTTTCAAGAAATAACTAAGAAGCTTTAGAACTGAATGTATGTAACTTGGTATCAATAATATACCAAAAATCTTCCTCTATCCTTCTTAAATATTCTAACAGATTTTCAACAACATGGATATTTTTGCTCTCTCAAATTCTCTATTTCCATATACATTACAGGAAAAATCTTCAAAAATATATAGATAGATAGATCATAGATTAGGAAAAAGTTTATTTTAAATGTTTGCATATTTCTATTCAAATGATTTTAGTTTTATTAGACTGATTCCTTAGAATGAGATCCCCATGGTCTTTGAATACCATAACATCAAAGTTACCATAATCACTAAATTCTTAGCTGTTATAAAATTGGCAGCATTTATTCATGAATCCAGGAGTCTGAGATTCAGAAATTAAACACTGTTCAAGTCTGGGATTGAGAACCATTGTGCATATTGGAGAAACTGTTCATCTCTACCTGGAGGAATAAAGAACTCCCAAACTTCTGTGCATGCGAATTTACTGGGTAGACCCCAGAGGCCTCTGAGAAAGAAGAGATATTTTTTAAGTAATATTTCCACAAAGTGGTCCAAAAATATGAGGGACAGTGCCACTTTTTAAATTCATAACTATTCACCTCATGTTTCTTATCTAGAAAATCAGATATCGAGTGGTGTACCAGAGGATATCTAAGTAGTAACAGACTAAAGAAGAAAAACTGAAGATCATCTCAACAGATGCAAGAAAGCATTTGACAAAATCCAACACCCATTACTGATAAAAACTCCTAGTAAATTTAAAATAAAAGGGAACTTCCTGAACTTCATAAAGCACATCAAAAAAAACTTACAACAAATGTCATGTTTACATGCCACCCACATTATATACCCTGTGCTTTCTGGAACCATTATTCTATAGTATATCAAGTTTCTTATAGATTTCCTAATTTACTACTTAGCTTTAAAATTTGGATCATCCTAAAAGATATTACTCCTTTTAAAACCTATGCTGAAAAGGGGAGATTCTGGTTTTCCCACATTTCATGTGCCATTAGGAATAGTATTTAAGAATAGCTTCCCATTGTTCAGTGCCAATTTATGAATTAATGCAATTCTTAGGTTTCAAATTGTATCCTCAATTTCTGGCATTTATTTTTGTAGAAGGCGGTCTCAGTTCTTCTCAGTTTTTCTTTAGTTTTAATTATCCTTTACCTTAAAATTCTCTACACCTGTGTATTCAAGCTATTCCTTCACATGAATATAAGCTCTCATTGCTTGGGCCTGTGGCTGGGGCTTACGGCAGTTTCTGGTGAGAATGTAATAAACGTCCAATTTGTGCTGGATGATGAGGTTCTTTAGAATAACCAAGTGACCATGAGGCTTATCATTCGAAGAACAAGTTAGTGGTTTGGAAACAAATATATATATATATACACATATACATACATATATACGTATACATAAATTTTCCCTCTTAGATTCTAAGGCTTAGAACTTGGTGAGTTCTTTCAACTTGAGCAAATTCTCTGGTTCTCCCTTTTCTAATTTACTTCATATCCAACTATTATAGGTGGGTTTTCAATTTTCTATTTTCTGTCCCATTATTTTTATCTCTTTGTCTTTGTCCAGGAATAGTGCAGAGACTTAAGTATATGCTTTTTCACTGAATTATATATTCAGATGAATTTAGCTCCCTATTGTAACTTTAGAAATTATATATATATTTTTTACATTGATTTTTTTTTACACCTAGTTTTCTCTTTTGTCTCAAGCCTGGATCTGTAAACTGGGATAAAAAGCAGTGCTTTCCATAGACTCCCGTTTACCATATGGGAGGCCCCGGGTTTGGTTCCCGGGGCCTCCTGGTGAAGGCAAGCCCGCCCGCATGGCGTGGTTAGCTGACCCAGCGAGCAAAAGCAGCAAGGGGGGGATAAATGAATAAATAAATAAAATCTAAAAAAAAAAAAATATATATATATATATATGTTTAAAAAGAAATCATTAGCCTTGAATACAAACAGTATTCAAGCACTGAACACTTAAAGAAGGTGGATAGCAGATACAACAGTTATTTGTCCAACAAACTGCATAATCCTTTGGTCTTCTTTCCATTTCAAACATCCAGAGAAAGTGCCCAGATTCTTGATACCAGGAAAGGAAACGTGTAGGATCCTGTGGGACTCAAGGTGGGTGAGCATCACTCTGGTTGGGAGAGCAAATACAGAACTGATAAATTTTAAAAAGCAGAAAATAACAATACACTTAGATCTTTATTGATATCCTTATCAGATCTTATCAATTTCCACATTTTCTGGCACCAAGTGACTGCTGATAGATATTCACTGAATGAATGGATGTGTGAATAAATAAAGGGTTACAAAAATATTTTATTTGATTGCCTTAGCAAATTAAATGTATCAGAATTGCATATTTTATACATTTCTTAACAAAATTAATGATTGTATAGAAGTATAGAGTACAACAACTCTATGTTTTATTATTGATATTTCATACTCAGTAGATTTCTTTAAATTTTTAATATTTTAAGCTTTGCTTTGAGAAATTACTTCCTTATTCTCATTTGTGCTTCTGTATATTATGCTTTATATTTAAATCTAATATATAGATAATAATTTTATCCAACAATTGTACTAATGATGCTGCTATAAGATAGCATGGTAGCAAATAAAGAAAAATAAATTATTAAGTAATATTGTTTATCAAATTACCTGTGCATTCTTTAGGAAACATAAATTCCAAGTGGTCCACACAAATAATTATACTTACATAAAATGAATATTTATCTCTTTTATTGTACAATAAAATATAGGCACTCTATATTTTTTATTTCATTTCCTATATTTCATTCAGATATCCCAAATGGATTATTTTCTTAAATTTTATGAAAAGCCAAAATATTTTCATGTAAATATAAAAAGAAGTGGGGCCTTTAAATTAGATAGTTACAAAGAAAATGTTTTCTGTAAGGAAAATTTGCTTCTTAATTAATTCTTAGAGAGAAATTTAATTGGAAATTATTTCTAATCCCCCCCAGAGAAAAGTCAATACCTTTAAAAAGTACACACAAGAGATAAAGATCCAAGAATACATTAGTTATTAATTTTTTTACACTTTGGACTTTAAGCCTGTATGAAAATAAAGATTAATTATGCATGTAGTAAAAATCTTCATTATAAACAGTAGAAATTATTTTATAATTTAATATTAATCATAAATTAATGTTTTAATTACAATTTTCTAAATTTTAAACACATTGCAATTAATCTATAGTACAAAATAGTATAAGCACCTTAAATCTTTTGGAAGTAGGCTATATGTTGTCTTTTTTTTTTTAAGATTTATTTACTTTTTTTTATTCCCCCTCCCCCAGATTCTCTTCTCTGCTCGTTGCTGGCTTACCTTCTCCAGGAGGCACCAGGAACCGAACCCAGGATCTCCCACATGGGAGGTGAGTGCCCAACAGCCTAAGCCACATCTGCTCCCTGTGGGCTGCTTGTGGCATCTTCTCACTTAGGTGTCTGCTCATTGTGGTGGGTGCAGCATCTGCTAGTCTTCTTTATGAGAAACTGGGACCTGAACCCAGGACCTCCCATGTGGTAGGTGAGCACCCAACTGGTTGAGCCACATCCACTTCCCAATATCTTGCCTTTTAAAGAGAATGCATTTTACCTGATTATCACCAGTTATATAAAATTTGTTACTTTATAAAAATAAATAATAAATAAATGCATAAATCAAGGGAGAAAATAGAGATATATAGAACTATCCCCTCACCATTAGTCATATTAGTTTAGTAGCCTCATCCATGGACTAATTGACAATAAGATGTTTTCTAGTCTTGTCTAATAAAAACATTATGGAGTACATTCAATGTTCATTTGCATGAGTGCTGAGATGCCTCTAGTGAGGATTAATACCAAGAGGACTTTGTGCCAAACATGATGTGCTTGACCCAAAAGAGAACATTCAGTGTCCTCTAAGGAGAGAGGTAATTCTGAAGTCAAAATGGTGCCAAGATGTATTCTCAGCCTAAATTCATTGGATTCAAGCGAGAATCCTAAAAGGATAATGGTGGAAGAGCACTCATAGGGAAAAAATGAAGCTTCATGTTACTAAAATTGAATAAAGTATTAGGAAAAAAGAAGTAATGCATTGGGACACTTGTCATAGTGAATGATATAAAAGAGAGGCAAATATTTTATGTTTTGTGCTTTCCTTGATCTACTTTACATCTCAGCAGGACTTTAAACAAACATAGCTTCACACATTAGAAGTATTTTACTTTAGTAAACTGAGAATTAAAGGAAAAAAGAATGTTAATTACGCATGTGTATCCAACAAATAAAAATTGTCTGCCTTGTCATATGCCTAAAATTGGGCTTTGTGTGATTCTTACAGTTATATGCCAATAATATGTATTTTCTAATATTTTTCTATTCTTTTTCTTGTGTATTCTCTTTTAAAATATGTCAATCAAATAGAGTGGCTAATGAAATAATTTTTTTATGGTTGGTGTTTTTATAAGCGTCAGAGGTAAAAGTCATGTTGTTTCTCATTTCCAGTTTTCATCACTCCACTGGTACATCAAGATTTAATATAATTCTTAAACAGAAGAATCAAACAAATACAATTGTGAGAATAGAACTAACATTAGAATGGAAACTGTAACAAAATTTCTTAGATTAGTCTGAGAAAGACCATAGACATCTTGGTACAATGGGTGAAAATATTCTGAAACGAAGCAACATGAAAATTATTTTTTTTATTTTTACATTTGAAAAGCAGTTTTATTGAGATATAATCACATACCTTACAATATATCCAAAATGTAAAATCAGTGGCTTTTAGTATAATCACAGTGCTGTGCATTCATTACAAAAAACAATTTTTAGAACAATTTCATTACTCCAGAAAGAAAAACTCCACACCCCTTAAAAGTCAACTCTCAATCCCTCTATCCTTCCCCAGTCCTACATAACCATTAATCTCATTCCATTTTTATAAATTGATTGATATTTACATTTTATATAAATGGAATCATACTACATGTAGTACTTTCTATCTGGTTTCTTTCACTTAGCATAATGTTTTTTTACCTGATATTAACATCATATAATATTAATATATATTTATTCAATTTCAAAGAAAAAAACAGTCTTATATATACAATATTATGCAAATTCATATTTCACATGAGGTTTCGGTATGCTATACAGCCCCATGTTACATTTTTTAGCTCTCCTTCTAGTAATATACTTGACCTTGAACTTTCTCTTTCAACCATTGTCATACCCATGTAATAGCACTGCTAGTTACAAACACTATATTGTGACTTCACCTTTTCTATTCATTTCCAAAGATTAATTTACAACCTTTTACCGATTCTGCACAGGTGAACTCTCAACTTTCCTTTCTCTACCCTCATTCTATTTTCTGGGGAGCAATATTCAAGTTATTAACTCCATGATATTGCACAATATATTTAGTTCATTGTAGCACAATTATACAGTATTTGTCCTTTTGTGTCTGGCTTCACTAGCATAATGTCCTCCAGGTTCATCCATGTTGTCATAGGCTTTACAGCTGCATAATATTCCACTGTGTTTATATACCACAGTTTATCTGTTTATCAGTTGATGGACACCTGGGTTTTTTGCATATTTTGGTAATCATGAATAATGCCACTATGAACATTGGTGTGTAGATGTCTGTTCGTGTCACTGCTCTCGGTTCTTCTGGGTATATACCCAGTAGTGGTATTGCCAGGTAACATGGCAAATCTATATTCAACTTCTTTAGGTACTGTCAAACAGTCCTTCATGGTGGCTGTATGATTCTACATTCCCACCAACAGTGAATGTGTTCCAATCTCTCCACATCCTTTCCAATACTTGTAGTTTTCTGTCTTTTTAAATAGTGGTCATTCTAATAGGTGTAAAATGATATCTCATTGTAGCTTTCATTTGCATTTCCCTAATCGCTAGTGATGTTGAACATTTTCCATGTGTTTTTTTGCCTTTCGTATTTCTTCTTTGGACAAATGTCTATTCAAGTCTTTTGCCCATTTTTTTAAATTGGGTCATTTGTCTTTTATTATTGAGTTGTATCATCTCTTTATATATCATGAATATTAGACCTTTGTCAGCTATATGATTTCCAAATATTTTCTCCCATTGATTTGGTTGCATTTCCACCCTTTTGACAAAGTCCTGTGAGGTGCCAAAGTATTTAATTTTGAGGTGGTTCCATTTATCTATTTTTTCTTTTTTTGCTTGTGCATTGGGTGTAAGATCCAAGAAATCACCACCTACCACAAGGTCTTCAAAATGTTTCCCTACATTTTCTTCTAGTAGTTTTAGGGTCCTGGCTTTTATATTTAGGTTTTTTGATCCATTTTGAGTTGACTCTTGTATAGGGAGTGAGATAGGGTTTCTCTTTCATTCTTTTGGTTCTCTGGGCACCATTTGCTGAAGAGACTGTTTTGTCACATTAACAATGACTTGGCAGGTTTGTAAATAAAACAGTTGGCTGTGGAGGTGAGGGCTTATTTCTGGACTTTCAATTCTATTCCACTGATCAATGTGTCTATCTTTATGCCAGTACCATGTTGTTTTGGCCACTGTAGCTTTGTAGCACGTTTCAAGGTCAAGCAGTGAAAGTCCTTCCACATCGTTATTATTTTTTAGAATGCTTTTGCTTTCGGTTATTTGGGTGCACTTTCCTTTCTAAATAATTTTTTAAAAAATAGATGTTTTTTTTTAAAGATTTATTTAATTTAATTATTTCTACCAACCACCTCATTGTTTGCACTTGCTGTGTCTGTTCATCTTCCTTGTTTCTTTTTTTTTAAATATATTATTTTATTTTTTTATAGATACTTTGATTACATAAATGTTACACAAAAAATATAAGGATTCCCTTATGCCCTGCTCCTCATGTCTCCCACACCCTCCCACATAAGCAATATCCTTATTAGTGTGGTACATTCATTGCAATTGATAAACACATCCTAAGGCATTGCCACTGATCATGGACCATAGTTCACATTGTAGTTTACACTCTGTCCCACAAAATTCTGCAGGTTATGGGAAGATATATAGTGGCCTATATCGTTCTTTGCAATGTCATTCAGGACAATTCCCAAGTCCTGAAAAAGCCACCATATTATAC
Organism: Tolypeutes matacus; assembly: GCA_026826555.1. Taxonomy (NCBI): domain Eukaryota; kingdom Metazoa; phylum Chordata; class Mammalia; order Cingulata; family Chlamyphoridae; genus Tolypeutes; species Tolypeutes matacus. The sequence continues at coordinate 38,584,483 of JAKSZT010054334.1, read as the reverse complement.
ATGTTTTTCCCTCCCCCTGCAACCAGAGCATCCAGTGGCTGCTGCCTCCATATCAATGTTGTAATATTCTTCCATTGCTAGAATCACAATAAGTCTATAGTTGAATACCAGAAAGTCCACTCTAGCTCATAGTTCATTCCCCAATCCTGAGGATTCTGGGATGGTGATATCCACTCCATTTCTAATTGAGAAGGGGTTTTGATCCCATAAAGCCAATGGATAGGACTCCCTTGTTTGCAGTTATAAACTCTCTCAGTTCCTTGGTGCTGTGGTTATCAGCCCTCACCTCCTTGTTAGTTGTCCTGGGTGAATCCAATGAACTGGACAGTAGGAGTTGCAACTCTGTTGAGGCTCAGGCCCAGCTGGCACATGGACAGACTAAAGATTCAAGTCTCTTGGATGTACATCTACTAACTCCAGCACCAAGTACAGATTCAAAGAGAAGGGACAGATGAGCCATGTGTAGGGAAGCCATAACTGAGTCCAACTCTGTCACTCTCAGGAGCACAAACTCCAAAGTAGAGTCCACTGGCAAGGCACCAAAGTCCAGAGCTATCTGCCCTGACCTGGGTATCTATAAAGCCCTCAGGAGTCCCACTATTTGGGGTAACATCCACTTTGGCAATCTATGAGATCCTGCTGAGACATGCATAAGTGGTACCTCTTGGGTGACCTCCTGACTCACTTTGAAGTCTCTTAGCCATATAAACTCATTTGTCTTTATCTTTTCCCCCTTTGATTCTGAGTCTTTTTCCAGTTGCATTGCTACTTGGTGCTTTGTAGTAATCCCTCAGTGCCAGGGAGGCTCATTCCCAGGAGTCATGTCCCATGCTGGGGGGAAGGTAATTCATTTATATGCTGAGTTTGGCTTAGAGAGAGACAACATCTGAGCAACAAGGAGGCTCTCAGGAGGCAACTCTTAGGCACCCCACAGCACTAGGCTAAGTTCCAATTTCAAGAGCAAAGGCTCACAAGCATAGTCACTAATATCAAGGGCCCATCAATGGACCATACTCCTTCACCAGTCATTGCCCCTGAACTTTGGGGACTGTTGCTGCTCCATTAGAGAACATGGCAGAGCTCCCCAGGATGGAATTTAATTTTCTCTCAGTTCTTGTGTGAATCTCCACCCACTGTGACAATGCCCCATGAACATTTGAAGACATTTATATACTGGGGCAGAGGAAGATCATTGGTGTAGGGTGTCAGTGAGTCCTTGTTTCTTTAGGAAGCACTGGGAACCAAACCCGGGACCTCCGATATGGGAGGGAGGAGCCTAATAGCTTCAGCCACCTTCATTCCCTGCTTTGTTGTGTCTCTCATTGTGTTTTTCTTCTTGTGTCTCTTGTTGCATCATCTTGTCTCATCAGCTTGCCATGTGTGCCTGTCGGGTTAGCCTGCTGTCTCGCTTGTCCACTTTAGGAGACACTGGGAACCTCCACTCCCTGCTTTGTGTGTCTCTCATAATGTTTTTTTCTTCTTGTGTCTCTTGTTGCATCAACTTGCCATGCCTGCCTGTCATGCGAGCACACTGTCTTCTTTAGGAGGCACCAGGAGCTGAATCAGGGACCTCCCATGTGGTAGGCAGGAGCTCAATCTCTTGAGCCACATCTGCTTCCCCCAAATAAATTTGATAACTGCCGAAAAGTATTTTTATATCAATATAAAAAATGCTATTTGACTATCATAATCAAACCATTTCATTGACATGTAGTACTTAAATATTATTAAGCATTTGAAAAATATGTTTTGTAAATGCATTTTGCCTTTGCTAATCTCTGATCCTCTTTTTCTTTCACAGAATTAGAATTACAGACTCAAGCCAACTATTTTTCCAGTATGTATTTTTCTTAATCAGGATCTATGGGTTGCTACAGTGATATGTACTCCACAAGTAATAGAGATGCTACATAATAAAATTATGTTATGACATGTAAAATGCATTTCAGAGAAAATATGCAGATATTTTAATTTGCTTTATAAGGAATAATTGATATTACATATTTGGATAAAAACAAAATGTGTTCTATTCTGAATTTATTTTGAAAATAGTTAATGATGTAATTGATCACTTGACTTAAACTCCCTCAAATTCTTTTGGTGAAGAAAGACAGGAGTAAAAGCTCATATAAAGGGACCAGATGTCTAAATGATAAATAAATGATAAAAATAATGCATGTCTCAAAGTTAAATATAGATAATATAAGATAATATGATGATGATTATTATTTCTACAAATTCAAAATGGACTTAGAAATATAAAGTGATTCACCAAAGGTTATACATATAATAAGATGGGATCCAGGAAATGAGCTTAAGCCTTTTGCACACTTTCAAATATTTTATGATCATGCCCCTTGTTGCATTTCTTAGTGTATAATTTTATAAAAACTACATTTATCTGAAAGTCACATTTCAGGACATGCAGATCAATGTGATTCAATTTTCCCTTCTGGGCTTTATTTCATGTGGGAGGGGGGATAGTTTCACTCTCAAAAATCAAATAGAGATATATGTAGAATAGTATGATAAAAATATAATAAAATGCAAATATGATATGATAAAATGTATCTGTGTAGTCATTAATGTTTATTGAATGAATGATAAAAAACTAGATATAAAGAATAACAAGTTACTAAATTTATAAGGATTGCATGTCCTTGCTGCCCCTTTCATCAGTTAAAATGATTGTGGCCTCCAAATTTTCCATTTGCTTTGGGCTATTTGTAGGCACTTCTTTTGCAGTGATTAAAGTGCTAGTTTGTAGTAAATCCATTAAGAAGAAAGTGACTAATTATGAGCATTAACAGTAAAGATTCTGAGAAAGACAGGGTTTTTCATTGTGGTTGCAGAAACCTACTATGTTAAAGCTGTAATCTGAAATAAATGAACAAAACATATAGATAACCAAAAAATATTCACATAGAGAAATGCAGGCTATTGACTCTGAAAACAAAATAGAAATTAGATAGAAAACATGAAAAGAAGAATTTTCAATATCTTGTTCAGTCTTGGACGTCTGCTAAAGAACAGATATTAGCTAGACTAGCCTCACCCTCACATCTTATCCGCTACCTTTCCTTTACATTCAAAGTCATCTCCCAAGATGGGCGATTTGTCTGCCTCCTTCCCTCATGCCCTTCCTCCTCTTCTTTCTCTATTTGCTCAACAAAGTTCTATTCTTTCTTTAGTGTGGAATTCAAAAGGCATTTTTTTTATCAGCTTCCATAATACACTACTCCATTACCACCACTGAAATGGATGCATCTTAATGCTTATTATATACTGTCCTATGACTATTAACATGCCTGTCTTTCTCATAAAACTGTCTTTGAGAAGAGGAAGAGTGTATTGCAAATCATACACCCTAGGATCTGGCACAATACTGGCACATACAAGCTATTCAGTAAAGATTTAATGTTTTTTTTTTAATGTCATTTTTTATGACATTTGATACTCAAATGGGGTTCTGATTTGTACACAGGTTCTAAAAGATACTGGAAAGATTTAAATGAGGAAACAGTACTACTATTAATGATGAAAAATAGCTGAAAACTTACAATGTTGTGACTATACAATAACAAACTTTTTCCCAGAAATGTGGCAGTAGAATTAGAATTAGAAAAAGGAAAAGGAAAAACACACAAGACCAAATACTAAAAGGGCAGGGTAAGAAAGTTATTTGAAAGTAAAATCAACTCATTTCAAGCAAACAAAAGAAAACATAAAGAACACCGAAAGAATATCCTTGAAGGGAACTTTTTTTTTTAAGTTAAAGGTTGCAATTTACTCAATAAACAAGGGAATTTCTCTTCCTTAAAATTTGATTTTTGAGCTTAGAGATCATGAAGAGCTATGATTCGTGTTGCTGTGGTAAACTAGTTTGTGATATATCTGAATTTCAACAATGTGTGGTACAGCTAATCCAGAAAAGTGAGTTATAAACCTTGAATTCAGATTGAAACCAGCTGCCAGGGAGCAGGTGTAACTCAATGAATGAGCACCTGCTTCCCATGTATGAGGTCCTGTGTTCAATCCCCATTAATGCCTCAAAACAAAACACAAAACAATAGCTGCCATTTGGGAAACAATTCAAACCTGTGGGGAAAAAAATCACAATAACCCATAAGTAAATACTACATTACAGCCCAATTAACCTTAACTAATACTAGTGTACACTAGACATCAGAATTTACTAAGTGAAAATCCTTTTTAAATCAATCTTGGATCTAAGTCGTAGATTTTGAAGTAAAAATAATCAGCTTGATTTTTGGCAACACGAGTATTTCTTTCACATTGCTAATTCTGATGTATCCAACGACAATGGGGGAAAAAGATAGATTTGGTATACAGTTTAAAACTTCATCATCCTTGACCAGTGGTTCTCAACCAGGAAGGATATTTTCTGCCACAGGACATTGGGCAGTATCTGGAAACATTTTTGCTTGTAAAAACTGAAGGGTGGCAGGGTACCCCTGACATCTAGTGAGTGGAGGCCAATGATGCTGCTGAACATCCTGGAATGCACAAAAGCCCTAACAATAAAGTTATCCAACCCAAAATATTAATAGTATATAGAGTGAGAAGCCCAGCTTTAGGCCAATCAGGCACACCATGGAGCTGGGATTGATTATCAGCCTCCAGTGAAGCACTTAGCTAAGTGAGAGAGAAATCAATGCAAAAGGAAGCCCAGGTAATGGGAGCCAAGTAATGGGAACGAGATCAGCAACATTGGCCATTACCATCACCCACTTATAATAGATACATTTACCTTCCAGTAGAGAACAGATTTTCTACATTCAGGAATGATTGAACTTTTCATTCTGGCTGACCTCATGATATTTTCGTTATGGCTAGCTAATTACTGATGGAGAAAAAGTATATATTTTTAGATCTCCTATATTATAGCTTGTTGCCCAAGAATATTAGTTACCTCTCTGGGATAAAAGTTAGGCTATAAGAAAATAGTAGATGGAGAGAAAATAAATTTGCACAAAATTTTACATTTGAGATTTCTTGAAGATGAATATGCTCAAGGGAATGATTAGTCCTTAATGGTGCCAGGGATAGCAAATTTTTCAGAACTAACGAAACAATTCCAATAAATTACATGCAGTATTTCCTACAAAGTCAACTAGCAAATTTAGCAATCTACCTCCCCAGGTTACTGTTAAGATATGAAATATTATTTTTACATGACAGGTAAATAAGCACTTTCCTTTAATTAGGCCGTATTAAGAGATGTGAAATGCTTTTGAAAATAGTAGTAGAATGGAATGGTGTCTTTCATCAAGAGCAGAACCATGTTAATGTCTTATGCTGTCTAGTTACCATGACAAATCGCTTGTGGTTCATGCACACTTTACTTATTAACACTGAAATCTGCTGAAATTGAAGTATTGCTCTTAGTAAGAGCTATTGCTCCTGAAATGACCCATTTAATTGTGACCCATGGAATCAAAGTATGGAGTTAAATTGTTAATTAATAACAGTACATTTCTGAAAATGTTAACACAGGAGTTCAATAAATATGCTTAGTAGATCTCAAATACCAGAGATGGTATATTAACATATTAACATGTATTACTTATGTTAAACAATTTGTAAATTTAGACATGGGAACAAGATGATTGCAATAAAAATATTTATTAACTAGCATCCAAGGAGTCAGGTAGTAAATTTAAATTAGTTTATATTTCTAGCTTTTAGATTTATATTCATTGCACCAAGAATTTCCATTTATCACAGCCTGTAAAAGACCAATAAATGGATAGGAGAAAAATGTAAAATTAGAGAGCATGATATTGATGAGTAATTTTGGAGTAATGGGTTGTAAGTGTGCTTTCATTCTATGGGTCAGTTGTTTCAAATTCCACACAACTTGCTACCACATACCCATAAACTACTTATACCTTTCCAAAGGAATAAGAACATAAAGCATCATAGTGTGTCAAATAATCACGTAAACTACGAAATAATACTATAAATGCTATTCCAGAAGAACAAACAAACAAACAAACAGAGCATACTCAGGCAGGCTCATAGCAGCAAAGTCATTTCCAGAGTCATCAGTATGTGGTTTGAAATGCATTATCTAATATTTGTTCTGAGACTTATTTACTTAATTAGGGTGTTTTAAACTGATATTGAAGTGGAATTATGTTCCCTGAGCATACTGACTGACAGTGCCCTAAATATGTTATAGAAATTTGAGGGAAGAATCTATGATTGACAATTATCTAAATACAATTTTAAAATAGCAACTTCCACCTGAGAAAAATATTGACAATATTATTCTAACAGTAACATTATAAAAATATGATGTCCAATTATGATCACTTAAGTCTTTAAATTTAAATTTAAATGGCAGGATTTTTAAAAAGTTTTGGGGTCAAATTCAAAATATTTTGTTCAATATGAGTGGCACTGCCTAAGTTAATAATGTAGAATGAAAACATATGGCAAAACCCATATCAAAGTATATTAAAGTTATGTATACATACATACATGCAGATGCACACACATGCACACATACATGGATTTTTTTGTTGTTGTTTGTAAGAAGTCAAAATCTCTTTATTAGAAGCTGGGCATCTATCTGGAAACCTAACGAGCAAATTTATGCAACAGTTTTTTTTTTTTTTTAAATAAAAATGCAATGAGTAATGTTACAATTTTGAATAATATTTTGACATTTTTCTCCTTAATGCTTTATGTGTTTAATGACCTATAAGATAAGGTTTGAAATTTAGAAAATTTCAGATCAACTTACTTCTGAATTTAAGTTGCTCTTGATAGAGTGGGTGGAATATTATTGCCTTGCTACTTAAGGATTAATTAAAAATGTTATATAGCTGGCACAATATCACCAAAATAGTTCAATGACATTTGGATTTATATATGTATTTTAGTAGTATGTGTTTATTATCTCCTCATATTGTAGTACTGTGGTTCTGTGCACGGAGGCAGGTGAGGAAGCTGAAAAATAAAGACAAAAACGTATCTTATTTAACACAATAACTGATTACCTCTCCCAGATTTTTAGGGAATTTGGTACAATACTTCCTTAGATAGTTTGATTACTAACCTTCTTCATGAAAATTGAAATTTCCCTTTCCTTTATCAAAATACAGAGGTAGACTGTGTCAAGACCTGCAGAGATTTAATTTTTTCTATCATAAGATGGCAAGAATTTAGAATTTCCAGGGACAAAGCAGTTAGGCCAACTTTAAATAAAGTATAAAGTAGAATTCTATTTTATAAAAAGTTACACTTATGTATCTATTTGTTTTCCTTATTTAGACTGTACTCCTGTATTTTAAACAGGTCCTCTTGAAAGCCAATTTTTTTATTTATTTGCATTTTTAGTGATAAAAATTCTATCATAGACTTCCTGGGTTTATGAACTTTTTATTTGAAGCAACATTTTCTTTTCAACATAAACTTCTTCTAGTCTTGAAAAATCTATTGGTATATTCCCATAAATTTGGCAATTTCTATTGCTTTTAATTATTTCACCTGGACTTAAGACAGCCCATCCCTTTTGATCTTTATATCACCACGGATAGAAATAATAACAACATAAGTTTTACCCACTTCATGTCTTATCTTCCCAGCATGTATAAAGCTCTTCCTTGCTGACTTATAAGAAAACTTGTAATAAGCAGTTATTTTTCCAGAAACCTTCTGTATCTCATGTAAAACTTCCTTTTATACAGCCTTTTAAGGCCATTACTGGCAAGTTCTATAATATATCAGGTGTTCGTTTGGTTATTCAGTTAATTTCAGAACTCAGTTGTGCCATATTTTAGGCACTATTATATTGCAAAGACAATAAAGAAAAAAAAGGCAGTTTGTCGCTATCTCCAGATACAATAGTATTGTGTAACCTTAAAAGGAGCAAAGAAGTGATACGTTTATTTAAGATTTTCCTTTGATCTATATTTAAGACCCAGACTATGGTTATGCAATATCTTAAAAAGAGAAATCGATTTTTTCCCTTTTAAATGAATGTATCCTGCCTACAACTTCAAGAAATAGCATCTGCCAGCACCACACTAATGAAAGATGTTTATGTGGGATGTTATGGGAGGAGTAGGAGGTGGGGAACATGGGAATCCCTGTAATTTTTATGTAACATTTATGTAATTTAAGCATCTTTTAAAATATATAAATAAATAAATAAAATAAAATAAGAGATATTTATCACAAATGGTATTTGTCTAACATAGTGCCCTTGAAATAAATTCTTATATTTTCAGTAAATATGAAAATAATATAAATAATAAGTTGAAAGTCTCAATGATATTGAAATCTGCAGTGGACAATCAATACATTGCCATATCTGAGAGTAACATCAACTAAGAACAAAGAAAATGGAATTGATTTGAAACAGAATCGGTGGCTTACTCTTGTAATACTGTCGATAGTAGGGATAACCTGTTAATTTGATATTGGAAATAATTTTCATCCTTTCACCCATTACTTAATTGAAACTCAAATTTTACTGACCAGAATTCTGTACAACTCTTTTTTGTATTGGTGTTATTTTTTTTCAAGTTGGGGAACACCATTTTATTTCTTCCATCTTTATACCTCTCTATTTTTTTCAAAGTAGTTGTAGTTTTACAGAAGAAAATCATGCCCACCTTCAATTTTCTGTATTATTATCTTTTTGCATTACTGTGGCTCTTTTATTTCAATTGATGAAACATAATATTAGAATTATAGTATTAAATATAGGCCAGAGTTTACATTAGCATTCAGGCTTTCTGTTATACAGTTTTATTCTGTTTACATGCATACAACCTAATTTTAATCTTTTTTTTTTATCACTTTCAAATAGACAATTCAGTACTGTTAAATAAATTCACAATATTGTGTTAACGTTACCACCATTCATTACCAAAATCTTTCATCAACCCATACAGAAACTCTTTACCCATTCAGCATTAACTCCCAACACCACACCCCCACCACTGCCTCTGGTAAACTATATTCTAGTTCCTGACTCTGTGAATTTGCATATTCCAATTATTTCATATAAATAAGATTGTATAATAATTGTCCTTTTGTGTCTGGTTTATTTCACTCAACTTATTTCCAAGGGTCACTCATGTTGTAACATATATCAAAACTTTATTCCTTTATTCTTATGACTAAATAATCTTCCATTATATGTACATATTAGACTTTGTTTTTCTTCATCCATTAATGGAATTTGAGTTACTTCAATCTTTTGATAATTGTAAATAACGTTGCTGTGAGGATTGGTGTATGGATATTTGAGTCCCGGTACACCATGGATTTTTACCTTAAATTTGAGAAAGAAACTCCCCTTCAATGCTTCCTTCAAAAAAAAAAATAAATGAAAGTAGCCGGAGAAGTGGCACTCCATTACATTTTAGGAGATAGAGTCTTTAAAAAGGAAGTGAATTATTTATTGGAAGACATGGAATAATCTCTGTTTGGAATATTTTTGTACTTGGGATTTCCATTTCTCATGTATTCTGTTTGTCCAGATTATTATAGAGCCTAGAAGGAAAAGTGGAAGATTCATTTAAATACCAAAATAGTCCAAACTAGATGAATATCAACTGGGAAAAAAGTGTGCTAAAAATTGTAGAATGACATTGGTTACAGATGATAAATGAATATAGATTAAGGAAAGAATAATTAAAACACCTTGTTCCAGAAACAAAGGTTTTTGTAAATCTCAGTTAATGCTAAAGATATAGAAAAACAAAATAAAGTATATGAAAAACAATAGAACAATAGAATGGGAACACACATCTTGAATAATTAGAAACAGTATAGTATCTTGAAAATTATTTACTTTTGAAAATGAGATGGCACCTGCTTTTATAACTTTAATATAGTTTCTTGCAATCCATGTTCCATAATTTTATTGAGCTATGTATCCATAATAAAGATAAAATATTGATTTGTATACTTTTAATTCCTCATAGGCACTTTTGTACTACATATATTTCTTCTTACATTTTTCATTCAAATTTGAAGTTTTGGGTATCCATCCAGTTTGAAATATGAAGACCTCGTTCATCCTTTTGAAATATTTTAGAGCCTTCCACTAGATACATAACAAACATTAATAAATATCTCTATATATTTATTTCCATATTGATGTGCATGGAAGTTATAGCAAATAACATTGCTATAGATATTTTCACAACTTCGTGTCCATGTTTAAGAGCTATTCTGATTTTTAATATACCCAATTGTCACCGGCTTTTGTGAATTTGTAGAGACACTTACTGGAGAGTCTTAGACTATGAGCACTCTTAATCTCAGTAGATTCCATCAAATCACTTCCAAAAAGAGATGCAGCATCATTACTACATAACAGTTTCTGTTTCCTCACTTACTTGCCTGAAATTTAAACCAATATATCTCCGAAATATTAAAATGAGAGAAGGACAAAGAAGTGATTTTAATGACTGATAAGATAACTTAAGCTAGGTAAGAATAAAATATCACTGATAAAAAGCAAATTTTAACATAAAAATTACATGAGCATATCACAGAGTATGCATATGTAAATATACTAGCACATTTATCATTTATTTGGTTGACTGTTGAAAAATGCTATATCCTGTTTTAACTTTCAGAAAAATATAAGCAAAATCTTTATTTGTTTTAAAATTAGTCATATGGGTTTTTTTTTTTTTTGGAACATTTCCTCAACTTATCCGCCCTGCCCCAGAATAGGCTAGTGGGCACTGAATTTGAATGGAAGAGAAAATAAAATAAAATAAAATGTCTTCATCTCTATTCTACATGGATTGCAAATATGAAGATTGACAAAGCTTCAAAAGATGACATTAAGATAGTGTGCCTATGCTTTAGACAACCAGTTCTAGGGGTCTTGGAAAAAAAAACAATGGCTTTGCACTGGATTTTGTGAGTCTCAGAGAAAGTAAGTTTGCAGTAAATCTTTGGTATTTGCAAACCTAGCCTAATTTCACTAAAGTTTCTTCAGGCAAAAGATTTTTCTTTCCTTCTTAACACTCTCCAACCTGTAGTCTTGTCAACTTGCTCCAGTCACATTAATTATTTCACAGAGAGAGGTGGGGCTCTTTGTAGTCAGCTGTCACTATAGTGCTGATCAATAAAGCCCTAGGTCTCCAGTAGGTCTTTAAACCTGGCAGGATATTTAAAGTCAATAATTATTTATATTTATAAAGCACATAATCCATTAATTTAAAGAGAAAATAGCGAGGGCTACTCTTGAATATAATGTAGGACAATGTCTAAATACTAAGAATATTCAGCAGGTTAACTTCCAAAAAGCTGAAAAACAAATCAGCCATGTTTGAAGCTTGCATTTATTCTAGATGCTATGAATGCTTAACTTATAGCACCCACATTAAAGCATCATATAAATACTGCTATAGATGGCAAGGAATCAAACTCATCATCACCACTACTGGCTGATATCTAAAAAATAAGTCGTAGTTTTAAAATTCTATGGTTCCATTCATTTATGTTACAGAATATGAAACAAAAAACTGAACGCATGTTTTCCCTGAAACTCTTTCTTTACCACACAGGGATTTTATTTTTTCAAACTGTGTTCATAGGAAGTTATAGTTTTATTTTAAATTTTTCTTAGAGTCTTATTTTTACATGGAAAATTACAACAGGCACTCAAAAAAGGTATATTAGATATTGATAATTCTAAAACTGACCATTATTTTTTATGAAAGAAGCTGAACACCCTATTAGGCCAATATGATATATTCCTGACTGTAGAGCTAATAACTCATTTTTTAACTTACTAATTTTTTTCTAAATGGAGAAAAGAAGTTGTCTCTCTACCTTGATTACACATTTTGCTTACATTAGTGTCCAAGACTTGACTCTATACTTCCTGAAATTTAGGTGAGCTTTTTATAAGATATGAAATGCTTGACTTTATAAGTGATGCTTTCCTTATTTAAAAAATTAGAGATTTTTCACATGATTACTTATTGTTGTTCTCTCTTCTTAAAACTATACAGAACTAGACATTTTAAAGTATAAAAATTATGTTAGAGGAATTGGGCCTTAAGCTGGGTTGATTGAATTTTAAGATTAATACAGGAATCTAGGAAACCATAGTATGGTCAAATATCACAGTAGTTTTTAAACTAATTAAGGGCAGAAAAAATAGCAAGTAGAAGATGAGAAGATAAAAGATCTATTCAAATTCTGTATAACATGTTTTCTGTGTAAATATAGAAGAATATAGATTAAGAAAATTGAAGCATTCTAATAAACAGAGCATGATTATGTAAATGATATTAAAAGGCAAGCCAGGATTTAAATTATTAGAAGTAGAATTTTAAAAACTGACACATTTATTTAAATGCTGATATTTCTCACTTTGCTTGTCCTTCTCAAGCATCTTTAAATGGGTAAGAATTAATTGAATGCAGTTGCCACATTCATATTTATTTAGACACATAGATCTAAGAGGGGCTTTATGAATTCTTTAGGGAAAATGTAAATATCATCCATCCTACATATTCTCTGCAGTTTGTTGTATATATGCATGCTTAAATTAATTTTAGTAACCATATGTAGATTTTATACTACAGCAAAGATTAAATCTCAAATACATGCTTTTTTGACCATTTCAAGTTAAATTTAGGTACCATTAAAAGCATTAATCTAAACCAAGTGGGCCCACACATAATTGCAGGAAATCATCATTGCTTCTTAGAAATTGCTGCCTAAATATGCTACATGGTTAAGTTTACACAGTAGAGAACGAAATGAAACAAGTGCTAAAGAATGCTTCTATATTAGACACTTTACTAAGTTTTCTCTTTTCCCTGCCCCCCCGCTTCTCTCTCCCTCTCTTACATACACACACACATACATTAGAAAATATGGCTATTCGTATTGAAGTCTCACATTACTCAATAAAAGATAATGAAGATAATCCCTATATTACAGGTGAAGACCCTGAAACAGTTGGAGAAAAAGCTTGTTTTGCCAAAAGTTACATACAAATATTAGGAAATACAACAAATCTATGTCTGATTAACTCTCATGTCTCAATACAAGACAATAAAAAGGCACTTAGTTCATATTTCTTATGGTTTTCAAAGATGTGCCGAACATCACGAAATCTGAAACATCCACATTATATCATCAAGATCCCTAACATGTATTGCACACTTATTTAGATTGGTCACACATTCTAGTATTCTCAGGGTGTTCCCACTTTATAATTGTTGTCTAGGTACAAGTATTAATAACACCCACTTTCAGATTCAACTTATCATAGATTGACTGATAAATTGAATTATCACTATTATGAAATAAGAACTTTATTATATTTTACATACATTTAACAAAAACTCCCAAAATGATAGTATTGTGCATGAAAAAACAAGATTAGTTTATTAATGAATACAAATTCATCTAGTCAGTAAATGGCAGAAAATAAACATAAACCCAGGTACTTAATCTAAAACTACCAATATACCCAGGATAGTTTAGTACTTCTCCAGACTGAATTTGATTGTTTTAATTCAAGGTAATTAATTGCATGCATCTTGCATTGGATAATAAATTCCCCTCTGAAAGCATAGAAATTATAAAATCTATGCTAAAAATGGAATCGGGTATGGATTGGCACAAAGTACACACTGAAAAAATAGGTTGTGTTCTAGTAAGAGAAAGCATGTAAAATGGGTCAAGGAGAGGAAGGCACTCCACATAGGGGAAGGGAAATGAGAATATTTGCAGAGGTTTAACAGTAAATGTCTTTTTCTTCAAGAGAATTTAAATTACATCTTAATCTGGAAAGAGCAGTTTTTTACAATATGCCCCCACCTACGTCTTTATTATCATTTTAAAATCAGTAGACAGTTGTCTGGTGAGCATCTATACGAGCTGTTGGGAATTCTTTAGAGAGAGAATCAAGGTAGGCAGGGTCCTCCCCTGAAATGTATTATATTAAAAAAATATTGCATATGCTATTATATAACTCTTGATATTTTTTCAATTTTAATCTTGTACCAGTAGCAGCAAGGTCTCACATATAAGTAGAAAATCTTAGTAATACAATATGTGTGTTTGTGTATACATGGACATAGGCATATATATTTTATAAATGCATATAAATATATATCACTGGCATACACACACATAAGCATATGGCTGTTTACACACACATGCACATGCTCATTTTATTGGACCGCTCTGACAGTGCAAAAGTTCTAAACTGGAAATTATACAATTTTCTGGATTTTCTGAATTTTGCTATTTAATGTAGCAATTTGGAGTTTTATTCTTCTTTATATGCTCCACAGGCTTTAGCACCTTTCCTTGCTCATAATATATACCCACACATTTGTTACATCAAGGAATAAAGTTTTCAGTTTTATGGAGTCCATAAAGTTTGAATATGCAAATTGATATATTTATCCCTAGAATTGCACAGCTGAAATTGAGCTCTGAATATGCAAATGTTTTATCAAATTCATTCAAAATACACCTTTAGTCTGAATTTTATACAGGGTTATAGATTATATATATATATATATATATATATATATATACTTTATCTCTATACCTCACATACAAATAACACACATTTATACACACATATAAATAACTTTAAGTATTAAATACACAATGCAATCTTTTCATAGTTAAAAAAGAATGTTGCTATTGAATTATCTCTCTAAACACGCTATGATAACTATTAATTTCCTCTGCCTTCACCATTATAATTATGATAGCCTTCATTATTTCATCCTATTAGACTTTCTGGGATGTCAATATATTCAATATAATTGTGAACTTTTCAAACCTGACCTTCTTGATTTATTTCTGGAGGCTATGGAGAAATATTACCACCTGCCTCTTCTAAAATGTAAAATAATTGAATTGAAAGTACATTGATGGAAAAACAGTTAACCTTTTGCTTAGTAGAGGGCTGCTGCATTTATGTCAGAGGAGCTTTTAAATGTTTTTTTTTTTTTTTAATAAGTTTACTAAGGAAGGATCAACATCTGGTTTTATAGATCATCTCCCAACTGATATAAGGAATATTATAAAAACCAGCCTTATTCTATTTATATAAGTTGTTTGCAAGGCTTGATGAACCAACCACTCATAAATTAGACCCACCCGTTTTATTAAAAGCATATCATTCCTCAGAATACAGTTTTAGTTTGTTATATTCAGATTATTTTCCAGTATCAAGACAGTCTAAATAGGTACATATTTCCATAGTCACATAAAATATTGAAAATAAGCCTTCTTTCAGAAAATATATTTTAATGAAACATATTTAAACCGAATCTAAGTGTAATTTCCAATCCATAATGAAACAACATAATTATATTTGATACATATTCCAGTCATACAATGTCATATAGGTGCAAAATATTTAATCATTATCAAGTAATCGGTTCATAACTATTTAAATCATATTCAGTATATTTCTACATCCTAAAAATTACTTAATTGAGTCCCCCTAAGGATTTCTTCCTGTGGTACAATTTGAGTGCCCTTTCCAGTTCTCATCAAATCTCCTTTCTTATCTAAACTTCCATTGCTCAGCCTCTCTTTAAAAATCCAGGATTTTCAATATGAAAGAGAATCTTAGAGATATATCTCTAAGATATATCTCATTCAGAGTATAGAAAGAATCTCAGATAGTGTTGGAGGGAATGTGGGCTGAAATAAAATACAAATTTACTTCATTTTATTGTGCTTCACCTTACTGCACTTCACAAATAGTGCCTTTTTCATTTTTGTTTTTTTTTTTCATCGAAGGCTTGTGTCAACCCTGCATTGGGCAAATCTATCAGCGCCATTTTTTCCAACAGCCTGGGTTCACTTAGTGTCTGAGTCACATTTTAATTATCATATGTACATTGCTTGTTTATACTTAGAGTATTATAAACATAATTTTATATGAACTAGGAAGCCAAAAAATTCGTGTGACTTGTTTTATTGCATTATTGTGGTCATCTGGAACCGAGCCCACAGTTTCTCCTTGGTATTCTAGTGCAGCCCTTTGTGTCTGGCCCACAAATAATCTTCGTCAGTGACTGTCATTTTCTTTCCCTCCCACTTACGCCTTAACAGACATGTTGAAAATGATGGTATTACACAATGAAGAATCCAATTGACCGGAAGAAACTGCTAACGTTATTAAACAGGGAAATGAGACCCAATAAACTTAATATGCTTACCCCCTGCTATTAAGAATGTATCTATTTTTTTGCTTTGAAAAGGATTTCTTGCAGCCCTCTCAGAAGGTGGCTCTTTCTTTCTGCACAGCTTTCAGAAAACTCAGTGTGGAGATGGAGCTTTCCATCCCATGTGGCTTGTAGAACATCTCTCACCCTCCCCCTTAAAAATGAAAAGCTTCTGTCTAATGCCATTCTGTGGAGTAAGTTGCTCTATGGTGCCTCATGGGCACATAGGCTCAGGAACAACAGAAATTTTTAGCAAATGACCGTATTATTTACGCAGAACAAAAGCCAGGGAAGAGATCCCATTGTGGCTAATCTCTAGAGGAGTCTGGACTGCTTGGGTCAGGCTTGGTAGATGGCAGCTTTGCAGGCTCCATTTCTTGTCTGAGAGGAGAGAGAAATCTTTGCTGCCCAAGGGCAGGATATTTATCCATACAAGCAGGAGGGCCTGTGCCACTGATAGTTCCTGCCCTGATGAACAGCTGAGGCTGCTTGTTCCCAGTTTCAGGTTTATAGTATGGTCAGGCCACTCCATTAGACCCATCTCCACTGGGCTGTGAAATGCAAACCTTTTGAAACATCTGCACACAATTGAAGATGGGGGCAGATAGGTAGGTGAGGTCTGTTAGATGGCCACTAGGTGTTCCTTATTTCCTCAGCACATTCATTCAACAAATATTTGTCAGACATTTCTACAAACTGTTTCTTCTTAAAGGCCAGCATCTTTAAACCTCCAGATCACTCACATACATACCTGCAAGATTTTAAGATTTGTCTCAATCTTACTCATTTAACACTACTATCATAATTCTTGGTGATTTTAATTTCCAAATAACTGGTTTTCAAAAAACCTGCTTTCAGTTTCTTGACCTTGGTACTGCCTTCCAATGATACTGTCTGCCATGCTATTTCAATCACTTACTACCAAATACATAGTGGTTTTTCACATTCCTTATGTGCCCCAGAAAAACCGCTATTGATAAAATGATCAACAAGTAGTAGTTTCTCATATTCCTGTTCCCCAGAGAAGTCAGCATTGATAAAATTATCTACAAATCTTCATGTTCTGTCTTGTTTTACATATCCTACAGTACTTTCCTTACTCATTGTGCTACCTACTAACTGCCCTTCCTGTTCTTTGAATGATCCAAACTGTTGCTACAGAGCTTTGATATCTACGTGGCTAAATTTCTTTACCTCCTTCAAATCTCTGCTCCAACGTCACCATCTCAATGAGTTCTACTCTGGCAGGACAACTTAAAATTGTACTTCCTCCACAAGAAAAACTCCCAACACCTCTTATCCTTCACATTTTTAACCTTTTTGTATCCTTTATTGCCAGCTATTATAAAATATAATCTATTGATTGATTTTGTTACCCATGCATTGTTTACTGTTTATCTCCTCCAGTAAAATGTAAAGTCCATAAGAACAGGGAATTTTGCCTCTTTTTCCCCCTAATGTTTCTCAAGTGTTTAGAATAGTTTCTAGCACATACTAGACACTCAATAAATATTTTCTAAATGAATATCAAATTTTCAAATATGGTATCACATCTATAGTTCTACTAAATTTTTTTAGCATTTTTAAATTAAAAGAGCAGTGGCTCAGAGACTATAACACTTTCATATTAATTGTAGTTCTCTTATACACCAGTCTTTGAAGTTACTTAACCTCATGGATTCTTTACTTAGAAAATCTATATAATCATATTTTACCTTCCTACTTCTCAGAATTGTCAAAATTAAATACTAATGAATATGAAAGTAATCCATAAATTCTAATACTATATATATTTTAATTATACATGAATATACTATAAATTCTCATCAAATTGAATCTATAAGACACAGAAAATATTAGGGGAAAGTGATTAAGGTAAAGAATATTTGGTTGAAAAAACAACAGCAGAGCTTGCTTACATTTAAGTTGACTCATTGAGATTAAAATTCAGAATATTTTTAATTCTTAGTGCCTCAGAATTAAACTAATTTTAGATGGAATTATATTTTTTCTGTAAAATTCCATTAGCTAAACATTGCATATGATATCTGACCTTTTTCATTTACAAATAAAATCTCATCATAAAGATGTGAGTCTTAATTGACAATCCATACATAAAATCATTGCCATCAATGGCAGTATACATACACATCAGTGTTTACACAAGGATATATCTATATACAAATATTCATCTATGCATACATATAAATATTATTTTGTTGAAAACTATGTGTTTGAATGGCAGAATTTCACTAATTCTTGGAGTTTGGGGGATAAGCATTAAAGCTAGCCATTTGGAAATTGTTCTAAATGGTAAGGTGTTTGGATAGTTCAATACTGGTGGTAATTGATTTATCCAAAAAGAGTTTTTCTTAAAAAATAAACACTTCCCAGGATAAATTTTATGAAAGGCCAAATATCATTGAATGGGAAATAATATCATATTCTGATACCCATAAAAGAGTTGATTTTTGAGAGTTAATTAAGATGACTAAACATAATTTGAATGTAAATTTTATTAATGGAACTGGCCAATAGATGAATATGGATTCAGACTGAAAAAATAGCTTGCAAAACAGGAATACAAGAAGATAGTATGAGTCAGCCTCAGAGATATGTCACACATAGGTAGACAGGGTAAAAAAAAAAAAAAAAAAAACCTACACTTTATCCTAGCTTCAGGCATATTGTCTGATTGTCAGTGTTGAGGCAGATGCAGCTTAACATTCCTGGCATGTTCCATTAAGATAGACCCAAATGTGTCCTCTGATGCAAAGAAAATTAAGCTGTAAATGTAAAGGATTCCATTAGGGAATCCATAGGATTAGAGCTAAAAGAATATTAGAAAACTCTTAGTTTAATTTCTTTTAAATATATGAGCAGTAACATGATTCACCCAACAAAAGACTTCTAAATAGAATCAGAGAAAGATAAGATGGTTTTTTACCTTAGTGTCTTATTTTTTGCATTGCACTAAACCATCTTTAAATATGAGAAACTGTGATATTTAGAAAGATAAACAAGGGAAATCCAGAATTTGTGTTTTATTCATTTTTTTGGTCATATTTACTAATGAGAAAAGTAATAGTCAAATTATTATTAATTTCAGTCATTTATTCATCAATATTTATTTAAACAACTTACTAGGCTTAATAATCAGTTGACAGAAATCAGCATCCTGAATTATTATAATTGCATAAATTTCAATAATTTATTATCCATATCATCTGTTCTAAGGTTTCTTTAATCATTATAGTATTTTAGCTTCATTAGGTAGTAATAATTCTGTTTGGCACCTTAGATTCCTCTTTTTTCCTTGAGATTTAGCAATAGTTGATATTTTCAGTCCTAAAGAGACTTACAATCTGTTATAGGAATTAAATATATGCAATATATATACATAGCAATATAATAGGATTTTTTACTTAAAGTCAAAATGAAGACTAGAAACAATAGATAAGATATCAGAAAAAGGAGCGGTTAAAGGGAGCAGGAGTTTAGGGAAGAGTTTTTGGGGTGTGGGAGTGAAATTTATGCACAGGAATAAAGGACTGATTTCATTTCTTAAAAGTCATGCTTTATTGAAGCAAATGACACTCTTATTAATGACATAGGTTTCCATTATTTGATTAAATGCTTGACTTTCCTGACCTGTTACTTTACCTTTGAGACTTTATTTCTTACCGGGCTAGCACAATTCTCACCATGTGAAAAGGAAGGTCAATGCTAATCAGAATACTTTTCACAAGGTTATATAAAATGCTAGTTAATCTTGAAAACTTTGTTTCTCATGGAAACATGCTTTTCTTTTGCTTGTACTTCTTTTCTTGAAGAACGGTGTGGTAGGTATTTTTATTTTGAAGCTGGGCGCAGCAAGTAAAATGTTTGAGTGTTTATTATTGTAGGTTTGGATTAGATGAAGAAAAACAGGACATTCAGAATGCCCTTCCTCACCTTGCAGTGAATCTGACTCATAGCCAATTTATAGCAACACATACAGTTTTAAAAGTTGCTGCAGTAATAGTCAGCAGTCAAACTATGATAATTTAAACTGACTAAGATGCCTCTAGAGAACACTTTTCACAAGAAAGCTAAAATTTATTGAAAAACAATAGGAGTTAGGTTTCCCATCCATTGTATGCCCATTCCTTAGAATATCAGTGGCAATAACGCTTGTTAAATTGGAATCCTGCTTGAAGCATTTGCGATGCATATTAAAAGTTTGGTTTTAACAGCCGAAGATCAGGTCAGAATTATACTGCTTTTTGGTCTACCCGACTATAATATAATAGGTTTTTAAGAACTTATCTAAGCATTTAAATATTTCACTTCCTTGATGAAATATAAAGAGTTCGTTATTATTGTTATGGAGATTTTCAGATATTGTTAACATCAATTTCACAAATGCATAGCATTGTGTTACAATATTATATTAACTTAATTACTTAATGGTGATAAATAAAATCAGCTGTACCTGGAAAACAATGAAAAATGATAATATGATATATTGAGCAGAGAGTTTCCAGAAAAAAAACTCCATTGCTGTCAATTGACAAGGATACCTTTTGATTTCATCTACTAAAAGAATTCTTTTTTATTATATTATTGATTTAAAACAAACAGAAATGTTTATGCTTGAAAATGAGAAAAAGAAGAAATCAAAGACATTTAAGTTATAACATGTTTAATATCCATGTATCAATATTTTAATGATTACTTGAGCTCAGGTATAAGGAGAACAGTAATCCATGTTTGCCTGAGACCCAGTTTACACCTGTAGTCCAATATAATTATTAATAGTACCCATATCACTCCAAACAGAATTTGTTTTGGATGATAATTTATACAGTCATAATTTTTATGAAGTATATTTTCAAGAAACTGTTCAGTCTTTTCTTTGATTTGGAACTTTTTCACTAGTTTTTGTGGATATATTATGTCCTCTTTGGGAATAATATTGCTATTGCAAAAGTTTCAATGGGAACATCAGGTATGGGAAAATTAAGATCTCCAAGCATTTCTTTGAAAGTATATAATTGACATTTTATATTTTTCCCTATTATAAAGAACTTCCTACAACTCTTGACAAACATAAAGATTCAGAAAGGACATAGAAAAATTATTGGTGATAATACTCAAGACAACATTTTGTAATGCATCTTTGAATATGGTCTTCATTTCTGTATGCAGAGTGTTTGCAAATTTTCACAAACCTGTTATCCAATTCCAAATATAATTTTCTGTCTTTAGTTTTATCTCTAAGAATAGAGCCTAACCATTTCATTATTAAGATTATTTAATAGTCACATAATATCTTTTTGAGTATATATACCATTGTTCATTTATTGCTTCATTGTTCGTCATTGGCTTTCAAATATTGGGTATGGTAAACAATATTATTATCAACATATTATTCTATACAGATTTGCTTAGTTTTATTTTATCTTTTTTTCATGTTTAAGTATTAATTTTGATCCTAAATACTAATTTATAATTTTTGAGTAAAAAGATATATAAAATTTGTAAACTTTTAATCAACAAATTCTTTGACAAAAGAATTGTACAACTTTATACTACAGCTATCTTTTTATGACCTTACCCTAACTCTGCATCTTTGCCAGCATCAATTATTACCACTAAAAAATATCTGATTTGTTTTAATTTACCCTTCTTTAATTACTGATAAGAATAAACATTTATATATATATATTTCAATTTGTATCTTGTTCTATTTCTTCTTTTGTTGCTTAAATCCTTTGTTAATTAATATTTTACAATAAAATAAGCAAAATACACATTATAAATGTTCAGATCAAGACTATGGGGCTTTGGGACATCTTAAAAAAATTAGCAAAGCAGTGGATTATATTTTTTAAATCAGGTATTCAAAGACTAATATATAAATCAGTTTTCAGTGAACAATGGGTGGTTCTCTGCCAAGCTATCATGTGGTTGATAAGTAGTTTAGTAGATTTAGTTGAAAATATAGTGCAAAAATATCTCACAAAATTTAAATATATAATTATTATTATGTTCACAGAAACCCCATCAAATTCTTATTTAGTCCTTAGGAGTTACACAAGCATTACATTGGTCACTTAATTTAAAGAACAACACTGAGCCTATCTCTGGAGAGACTGGGTCTTTGGTAATTTTCAAAATTCTTCTGGGGAGTCTAACATTCAACAACAGTTAAGGACCTATCATCTAAGTGAAGGTAATTTCTATCTGTGAAATTTATATTTTAGTTTTAATTATTTTGTTATTGACTACCCTTAAAGTAGTAAGGAAAATAATAGTATAATTGCTATAAATGATAATATAAGTAGTGAGCAGATTTCTATCAAAATATTGATCTCAGTTTACTGTCACAAATAAATGAAAAAATGCACAAGCAGCCAAAAGAGAAAGTATTAAAAACCTAGGTATAGCAAGAAATTGGCTTTTATATGAGCCATTTTATTCCTATTTCTAAATGTGTTTTTTATTATGAGAATTGATTATCAAATAGTGGAATAAAACCATCAATATTTTCATTTGATTTACAAAGAAAATACAGTAGCCCAAGTAGTAAACCAATTGTAATTTCAGTAAAATGTGCAAAATAATGTTTTCATATTTCATTCTATTTGATATACAATTTATCAGGAAACTAAAATGGCATCATTCAAAATTGAGTGACTAATGAAAGAGTGCAACTGAGAAGCTGGTAAAAGCAGCCAATAGTTAATGGCAAATCTTATTGGTGGAGAGAAAACAAATGGACTTTTGGTAAAATTCCTTTATCAAAGAACACCATTGGATTTTAAATAATATTAACATTGTGGAATGTTGAAGAAGATCTACTATCACTTGTTCACACTAGTAAATATATTTATTTACAGGTTTTCCAACACCATTTTTTTGCAGTGTAATGAACAACTCTTTGACACACATAAGATGTTACCTATTGCAGATATATTCTAAAGAAATTCTTTTTATCTTTGAAACTTCATAATGCATGAAAATAGATTTTTTTAAAAATTAATAATATTCTAAAAATACAATACATAACTGAAAATATGCATTGAGGGTCAAAATTATGATTGGAGTACAAAAAGCCAATGCTACCTAATAAAAGAACTTGCAGCTGAAGGTCAATTCAGACATTATTTACTCAGACCATATTGCTGGTATTCAATTTTACTCCTCCTAATATTGCTTCAATGTTGGAGGAAATACTGACAATTGAGAATAAAATTTGAATTGGATCTACTAGGTACATCTCTTTTCAAATGCTCTGAGAAGAGAGGGTCATACAGTACTAAAAGGTATTTCCTACTGCCCTCTGTCTGTTTTCTTTAATGTGTGCATTTATAATGGAACACAGAGGTATTTTGCTTTTAAAACAACTTCCTGGTCAAGTTGGGATATTACCCCTCTGCCCATTGACTTCCCAGAGTTTACATAAACTTTTGAATTTACTGAGATTGTGAAGTCTTAGTTCCTGCCTAGCCTCACAGGCTCAGTAATTTGATTTGATCAGAACACCAAGACTACATCAATTATCAAGGTGGCTAAGTTTTACGGAACACTGATACATAAAATCTGAATTTCAGTGTGTCATTTTCAATGAGAAATATACTTATACCATGGGCCATAATGCTTGCATCAGTGTGCCTACCACTTTTTCTGCTGTATGCAATCAATTAGAAAATATCAGAGAAAATATACAAATAATAAATAAAGATTCTCCCATGATCTCATCAATAGATGAAAACATGGCTAAAATTCCGCTGTGGTATATAATGCCATATCTCCATTTTGTACTCCATTAATTTTTGCTTAACATTTTCCCTGGCATTAATAAGAACCTTTAGGAATTTTACTTTATAATTTCAAAATAGTTTTTGATATGGATATGTTATAGTTTATTGTTATTCCCACACTGTAGGCGATTATGCTGTCTCTAATATTTAACTATTACAAGTAAGTTTCCAGTGAGCATCTTTGTCTGTCAATGTTTTATTTTATTTATTTTAGGAGAATATCCAAAAAGTAAAAATTTCAGCACTGTAAAGGACTTTGCAATATATTTCTGTTGATTTCTAGCATGCTTGCAATAGTACACCTTTCCAGCAGAAATCTTTAAGAATGTCTATTTCCAATAGACCCTTGTTAGTTTTAAGTATTATCAAATATGGCAGTTGAAACATTATATTTTATTTTTATTGCTATTTGTATCATAGTAAGGTTCAAAATCTTAATAGATCAATTGGCCTTTTTAAAATTAATCATGAAATTTGTTCAAAATCAGTGAATTTTCTGACTTAATGACCCTAAAGAGGAATTAGATGGCATACTCTTACTTTTCTTATTAAAAATTTTTGACATCTGTAGCAGTTTGGCATTATTTATGAATTCTGAAAATAGATATTGGATTATGTTTGTAAACTGGTCTGTTTCTCTGGGCGTGATTAAATTATGATTAGAGCTTTGATTGGGCCATGTCAATAGGGCATTGAGTCCCCACCCCTTGGTGGCATGGCAAAGGACAGAGTTAGAGTTTGTGATGCTGGAGTTTTAATGCTGGAGCCAGGGGAAATAAGCACACAGAGGAACTTGGTCGTGAGGAAGGAGAGAAGGCCCCAGGAAAAGAAATAAGCTATTTGCTTGATAATATACAGTTGGCCCTGTGGAGAGATGCAAGCCTGAGTCTGGAGAGAGGCAAGACCCAAGAAGAGAGGAACTCAGGAGGCCTGAACCTTGGCAGACATCGCAGCCATCTTGCTCCAACATGTGGCAACAGACTTTGGTGAGGGAAGTAACTTATGCTCTATGGCTGGTAATTGTAAGTTTTTACACCAAATAAATACCCTTTATAAAAGCCAACTGATTCTTGGTATTTTGCCTCAGCACCCGTTTGGCTGACTAATACATTGTTTTCTCAAGTTATAAAAGCAGAGCATATCTTCCTAAGTATTTGGAAAATCCAAAGAAGAAGGAGGAGGAAAAGGAGAAAAGTGGGAAGGGGAATGAGAAGGAAAAGGAAAAGGAAGAGAAAAACAGGGACAAGAACAAGAACAACAACAATGCATGGTCCGGTACCTAGATATCACCACTAATAACATATTGCTTTATCACACAAAGTAATACATTTTGTATATCACACAAAGTATACATTTTGGTCACACAAATGTATACACACCTACCTAAAACATCAGCATTTTATTTAAAATCCTTAAGCCTCTTTTCTAATAAGCAAAAGGAGGAGCAGGAAGAGCACCTCTCTTATAGGTTTTGTAACTATTAAATTTCTCAAGTAAACTCTGTATATTTTGCCTCACCCATATTATGTGTTTTATAAATGTTTACTGAGTTATTGCAGCATTTGCTCTATCATTTGACTATTATATAATCTAAGTGATCCTTTCCTTTGTTTTGTTCCTTTTGGGGACCATTTTACCTCTGTTTCTACCCTTGCTCAACTTCTAAGGATGAAATAACTTTTGCTTAATTGCTCACACCCCAAGTCCTACTTGTGGTATTCATTTGTGAGGAGTTTTGAAGGAACTCTGACAGATGCCTTTGGTAACTAAAATTGTCTAATATAATAGATTATGTGGGAGAAAAGGTAATAAAGCAGAGAAGAGAAATCCCCTTGTTAAAAAGGAAGAAACACAATTGGGTACTTAATGGGAGTTTTGACAAAGTCCAGATTTGTTTTACAAATTGTATATACTTATTTAAAATGTCCTCCAGAATACACATTCAACATCATCATTATACAGTAAGGATTTTGGTGTCACTTCTATATTTTCTTTGATTCATCTATGCTGACACTAACCAAAAACTGTCTCTAGAAAATCTGGGTTACTTTGTGCAGATTGTTGGGAAGGTACTACTACCCCAAAGTTTGAGTCTAATATGTGGCAGTGTTAAGCTGCATCATTAATTAAAACAAAACAAACAAAACACACACAGTGCTAAGTAACTCTTGACTGTTAAGTTGTTGGATTTATTCTGTAAGAAAGTCAATATTAATCTCTGATATCATGATAACCATGGGAGGGAAATTGCAGAAATTGTATTAGGTTAATGTATAAAGGCTCTATGTATTGTTCAATAAATTAGATCTCACCAGGATTATGTGAGTAATCTAAATTGAGCAATTTTAAGAAACTTCTTTTGAATTTACAGGCTAGAAATAAATTTTTAACTCATGCATACTCACTTTTGTGAGTACTTATGGGTTCAATTATGAAAAAGTTTGTGGCAGACAAAGTGGACTTGTTCAGGACTCTTGCTCAGTTATATTGCCTAGAATCAGCTCCACCAGTCACTGTGTTGCTACTCTGGGCAAATAAATAAATAATCATTTGGAGGGAGTAGAAAAGTGTTTTTGCTCCCAGAAGGTATAAAGGTGGGTGGAAAACATTGAAAATGGAAGGAAGTAGACTCTGAGACATATATTAACATGGTGAAAATGAATCATATTATACTAAATGGTATATAAGGTGTGTCACATATTAATATTTCTTTAGGTGAAACTAAATCTCCCACTGAGCCTCTATTTTTCTAGATTAATAGAAAATCCATCTCAGTCATGACTGGGGCACCATAACCCCTTAAAGTCAGGCAAAGGAAGCTAAGGGTCTTGCACCTCTCTGAACACACCTCTGATCAAACATCAGACACCTCTGATCACTGATTTATAACACCCTTTGGTGACATTTTCATCTGTCCTTGAAGAGAGTGGCACTGTGTTTTCTGTGCTATGCTTGTGCATAGAAATCTTGTTGGAGTCTGGTACCCATGCCCTAGCTTCCAAAGATGTTCCATGCAGCAGTTCCTCTCTGAAGTTTTACAAGCTACTCTTGTCCCTCTACCTTGAATATGAAACATTTTTTTTTTCAAAATGAGAATATATGAAGGGTAATTGTCATCACAAAATTTCTCCATGCTCTTCAACACAATCTCCTTGGAACAAGAAAACATAAAGCTCATGGAAACCTTCCCAAAATGGAGTGATTGGTAGTTAAGGCAAGGAAAAATGAGGGAGGATAAAACAAGAAAAAACTTCAAATTAATATCTCAGTTGATTGTTCTCCTGTAGTTAGAACATGCCACAAAAATACTATAAATTTTGGAGGGCATAACATTAGGAATACACATGGAATCATAGCATCACATATCTATAATTTGATTCTAGTGTGTCTGTGAGTCCTAGGAATCCCATTAGGCAGGGTGAGTATTTGTCCCTGTTTATAAGTCTAGTACATACAGTAGTCTCCTACCAAAAGGAAGAAGTATTTGCATATGCATTCTGGCTAGAGGGCACATTGTGACAGGCCATAAACTTTAATGGAATACATTTTGGATAATTACAAATGGCAATGGCAAGTTAGTGGAGAAATGATTAATAGCTTAGAGGAAACAACAAAAAATAACTTAAAAAACCCGATGGACAAATTGAATTCTGACTATTGGTTAAGCTAATTTTATAGAGTTTGAAATGGTATTTTCCATAACTGCTTTAAGGGAAAAAAAGACATCACATGATAACATTGGGACCAAATTAGGGACTGGTGTCTTGGAGAATAAGAGGTCATACAGGATTTTTATTTTTGTCTGTACTCAGTTTGAATCCTCATTAGATAGTTTGTTATATGCAAGATAAAAAAAAAAAAAAAAAACTATACATTACACTTTTTTTAATGAGTAATTTTGTAACACTGTTTTCATATTGCAAGGTATATAAATAAGCACTAGAAATGAGGTAGAATTGGTAAGGGAGATTGAATAATTAGCAATTTATTTTCTCTAGATCTTCCCCAAATTTCCAAAAAATAAAATTTCAGATTTTAAATAAAAAGTGGGAGGACAATCAGAACAAGTCAGATGACACTGCATTCAGGGGCATAACAAAAACAAAGAAAATAAGCAAAAACACGGACTCAGCTCAATTTAAAAAGGCACAAATAAAATAACTTCTTCATAGGGTGGAAAGCCCACTAGGAATAAAAAGTAACTTTTCCCTTTTTTTTGGCTATATGCCAACGCTATTGTAACAGGAGAGTGTTACAGGGAAGTATAGCATATTATAAATATCTGAGACCCATCCCTTGTCTCACCTTCTAAAGAGGAAGGATAGTTTTCATTTTTTTTTGGCAAAACACTTAGCCTTCACTAACCAGGCTAATGATAGAACAGACCATATGTCAAAATATGAGAAAGAATGATATGAGAAGGGGTGAAAAAAGAGAAATTCTGTGAGTGGAAAATAAAACGAGAAGAAAAAGTCAAATGAGTAAGCAATTGTTTGGAAAAGTGCAATAGTGATGGCAAAGAGATATTTGTAAAGAAAAAGTTAAGGATATTTTTCTTGTTTATTTTTTAGTGGAACATATCCTCAGTCATCTCTGGTAGAAACATACATTAAACTACTATATCACTTGTTAAAGCTTTTAATGTTGAGTTTATGCTTCTTTTAAATGTCAGACAATGATGGAATTGGCCTTAAGATGGCTCCAATAAATTTGAAGTACACATGTGAAATAAACAAAACACATTTTACACATGTGAAATTCACAAAAATCCTGTGAAGCAGATGATGTACAGAGGAGAAAATGGGAATAGAGCCTTGATTAGAAAATGGCAGGTGGGCATGGAGAGGGGCTGAATCATTTCTATGGGATCCAAAGGAATTCTGGTTGCCAGAGCTTGCTCTATCCTGAGTAATCTTAGATTTGGATCCTATGTAGCTATGCTTTCTTTTCCATGGTTCTGGATTCTCGCTCTCCCTGGGTGTCTAAGGCCCAAATGTGTGACTGTTTCACTTTTTCTCATTTTACTATGTGTCCTGTAAATGCACCCAATTTGAAGTTGGTCTCTACCTGGGGAACACCAAAAAGTATTTAATAAAAAAGCATACTTATTTCACTTGATATTGAAGTAGATTTTTGAAATTTTCAATCATTCAAGAATATAGTAATTTAGGAAGTGAATGTGGCTCAAGTGATTGGGCTCCCATCTACCATGTAGGAGGTCCAGGGTTCAATTCCCAGGGCCTCCTGGTGAAAGGTAAACAGGGCCATGCAGCAAGCTGGCCTGCATGGAGTGCTGGCCCATGTAGGAGTGCGGGCCTGCGCAGAGTGCTGGTGCAGCAAGATGATGCAACAAAAAGAGACACAGAAAAGAGACAATAAGAGATGCAGCAGACCAGGGAGCTGAGGTAGCACAAGAGATTAAGCATCTTTCTCCACTCCGGAAGGTCCCAGGATCGGTTCCTGGTGCTGCCTGAAGAGAAGACAAGCAGACACAGAAGAACACACAGAGAGCAGACAGCACGTGCAAAATGTGGTGGTGGGGGGTAGGGGGATGTGGGAGGGAGGAGGAGGTGATAAATAAATAAATAAATATTAAAAAAAAGAATATAGTAATTTATGGAATGTAATGCCAAAATATGTGTATTCTAGTTGCCAGATTGCTCAAGAAATACCATGGAATGGGTTGGGTTAAACAAATGGGGATTTATTTGCTCACAGTTTGAAGCTGTGGAAAAATCCACACCAAGGCATCATCAAGGCAACACTTTTTTCTCAAAGACTGGCAGCTGGCAATCTTTGGTCCTTAGCTGTCACATGGCAAGGTATATGGCAGCCTCTCCTGGCCCCTCTGTTCTCTTCTGGGTTCCAAAAATCTCAGTTTCTTGCTTCCATGGCTTTCATTCCCTCTATCTGAATTTCATTCTGTTTATACCAGACTCTGGTAATAAGATTAAGACCCATACTGATTGGGCTAGGCCATACTTAAGTGAAGTAACCTAAATTAAAGGTCCTACTTGCAATGAGTTCACCACCACAGGAATGTATTATACTTAAGAACAGGTTTTTCCTGGGGGTACAATCAGCTTTAAACTACTACTTCCCACCCTCTGTATCACCAAAATATATGTTCTTTCTACATGCAAAATAAATTAATTGCATTGTAACACCCCAAAAGCCTTAAATCATTTCAGTAAAAATACAAGTAAAAAGTCTTATCAAAAGCTGTTATGGTTGTGGTTTGTCCTGGGGAACAATTCCCCTGTGTCTGTGGACCTATGAAACCTAGGAAGAAAAATGGGCTCATGGGTCGCAAAGAATTACCAAACCATAACAGGCATACTCCATTAGATTCCAAGGTCTGAGAGTCACCCATGGAACAATGTTTTGGCTCCAGGTCTGATGGAGTGGCAGCCACATCTCTTCCAATCACTTGCGCAGTGGCCATACTCTCCCAACACTGGGGTGAAGCCACCATCATCTCCAAGCATTGGTGTGGTGGCCAGACTCTCTGCAGTCCCCAGGGCATGGGCTCCATCCTCTCCAAGCTCTGAGAAGGCAGCACTCTTCCTGAATAATTGGGCAGAAGGCCTACTCACTCCAAACTCTGGGGAAGACTCACCCTCTCCTTTCTTTTGACTTGAGAATATATCATCTTTCCAGACCTCAGGTTCCATGATTCTCCCCTTAAAGTGATTTTTCCTTAAACTGTCCCTTCTCTTTCCTCTTTAGTCCAGGCTGACAGAGGTTCCATTTATACTGATTATGCAAAAAACTTGTTGGTTTTGCATATATTTCATAGGGGTCCAAACTATTAGACAAAAGAACTTTCCACGGATCCTTCCCAGATAACTGAATTTCCAATCCTGACTTCCACAGAAATTGCTGACTGTTTCCATGTTCAGCTAAACCCTCACATGGAGCACTATTCTCTGGGGACTTGCTTCCCAGAAACTCAGAATTTTCCAAGCCATCAATTTCTGGTTTCTCTGTGCCCAAGAGTTCTGTTCTCAGTTTATCCCTTTCCTCTCACATTTTGCTATAAGCTGCAAGGAGAAAGGAGGCTGCATTTTCTACATGTAGCTTGGAAATCTCCTCAGCTAAATATCCAAGTTCATCATTTTCAATTACTCACTTCCATACAAAATCAAAGCTCAATTTTACCAAGTTATCTGCCACTTTAAAACAAGGACTGCCTTTCATCCAGAGTTCCAATAATACATTCATCATTTCCATGTCAGTCCTCATCAGAACTACTGCTTTATCATCCATTTTTCTACAACAGCATCTTCAATGCAATCTCAGCTTTTTCTATCAAACACCTCACAATTCATCCAGCCTCTACCCATTACCCAATTCCAAAGCCATTTCCACATTTATTTTGTATTTGCAATAGCAGCAACCCTTCTCCTGGTACTAAAATCTCTTTTGGTATCATAAACTGCTCCAGTAAATAACATGAAATGGGTTGGTTTAAACAATGGCAATTTATTCATTCACAAATTGAGGCTGGGAAAAAGTCCAAAGGAAGGCTTCATCAAGGTGATGCTTTCTTCCCGAAAACTGTGGTGTTCTGCTGCTGGTAGCCGGCTAGGTTTGGTGTTTAGCTTGTCACATAGCAAGGCACATAACAGCCTCTGCTGGCCTTTCCATTCTCTTTCAGTTTCTGCTGAATTTCAGCTTCTTGGTTCAGGCTTTATTTCTTTTTGTTTGAATTGCACTGTTTAAAAAGAAATCTAGTAATAGGGTTAAGGCCACACCTTAACTGAAGTAACCTTATCAAAAAGTCCTACTTAAAATGTGTTCACATCCCCATAAATGGATTATATTTAAGAATATGTTTTTCTGGGGTACATGCAGCTTCAAACCACCAAATGAAATATTTTCTAAATGTATAGAATGTTTTACAGCTGTTTTCATGAAAATTAATGTTTATTATTGTGGATGCTAATTTTTTTTATGTATACTATGCTTAGAGGTATAATTGCCATGTTTTTATAAGGAAAACATTTGCTAGGTTGTCATGAAATTCTATTTGATCCCTCTAAAAGTTTTTCACATTTGTTAATACTATAAGCAACATAATGGGACAATTTGGGCTTAATTTCAAAGATAGCATAAATTCTGAATGATCAGTTAGAATCTTTTACTTTTTTTTTAACTTGTATAAAAAGATAAGATATTTAAAATTCCTGTGTGATCTGGACTTTAAATTCAGAAAAATCAATTAAAGTAACAGTTTTACTATGAAAGAAGAGAAAGCTAGTATTTAGTTCTTCAATCAGTTAATCTAATTTTCATTTGCAAATAATTGAAATATATTTTAAACATACACAATATCATTGTAACATTTTAGATGTGAGCCTATTTTGATAATCAGCATTTTTAAAAGGTACTAATTTATGAAGGAAAGAAAAATTTAAAAGGCCTAATATTTATATTCAGCTAACAAGCAATGTCTTACTAATAAATGGCTAGTTTTCCTGATTGAGATTAAAATGGACTGATAGTCATTTAAAAGAAAAATTAAAAGTGATGCCAGATGAGACAGTACAGTTCAAAAAAGTACTTTGGAAAACTTAGGGCATACCCATTTCTCTTTGTATACTTATAAATAGACTGTACCTATCTTTTCCTATATCTTAAACCCTTTTATATTTCCCCCACTGAATACATCCACAATTATTTCCCAGCCCTCCAAGTATGATTCCAGAGAAACCTCATTAGAAAGTAAATAAACCTTTATCTACTACCAATATCATCTTACCTAATGGATACGCAAATATTCTTAAAAGACTCTGACTGCTTTAATAACAACCTTTTAGAATCTAAGGCACTTGACCACTATATACCATATATCATTTGGCTAACAAGGATGTTATTCCATATGGCCTCTGCATTTTATCCAAACCAATTCCTTACAATGGAAGGAAGGAGATAAGGAGGAGGGAAGACGAGGACATATAAAAGGGGCAATTGAACAGAAACAGTTGAACTGGCATAACTGTCCAAAAGAGAGATTTTGCTTTTATGTGATTTTCAAATAATTGCAGTGACCTGGGGCAGTGAGGAGGGGTGAAAACACACACACACACACACACACACTGCACCATTGATGAAACAGATATTGACTGAGTGAGTCAGAGATTGAGGAATAAAAGATACGAAAGTCTCATACTTTTAACATAAACAAAGCATCTCTGTGCTGAGAAAAAACAAAATAGACTCTTGGGAGGGTAATAAATGCAGTCTTTTTAATGATAGTTCCCTTACCAGCATACACTAAGCTTTCAATTCTCTTCTTCAATCTCATTCAATGCTACTGACTCAAAAAATTTTGTATGAGGAAAGAAGAATCCTTTTGCATGGAGGTCAAAAGGTGGAAGACAACAAGACAAGGTATATTATTTTCAATAAAGTAATGGGTTTGTGCATTATTAATTAAAATGGAAATTTTCATAATTTTTCTTAGGAGATCTAGTAAGTGAATGTTATTACACACATAACACATGAGGCATAAAGTCAAATTTTTAACTTCTAAAAGATGATGCAAATAAACTAACACAAATCATGGAGTTTTCCCCATTAAATTGTGTGATTTCTTACACGAGGTCTGATAAGAGTATAAATAGGAGCCCACACATTTTAACTAAATTCCCATTTGGTGTCAACATAATATGTTTACATATTCATGAAAATTAATGTTTTATCATCAAGTCTAATATTTTTCAAGTTATGGGTCATTATTAAAGCAAGATAATTTTAGAATTACTTCCTGTAGTTACCAAGATTCCATTTATTTTCGTATAAAATAACTATATTGGAATCTGACACACAGACAAAGCACACTGCAATGCAAAAGAAGGAAACCTATTAAAGAGGAAATAGCTTCAAGAAGTACTAACAGATGCCAAGTGATTACGCATATTGCTCTGTGATATTTAACATATGCTGTCAATTAAAAATTGCTTAAGAAATATTTAACAGGAAAAAGCTATCACACTAGAATTTGTAGAAATAGTTTATGCATATATATGTCTTATTTTACTTTTGCCTAGTTTACTTTAAGTAAAGAAAGTGTTTTTTCACTTAAATTGTACCTTTAATTTTGAAAGATGCATTTTTTTGGATATTTTGTTGTGTACAGGGAGTAAATACGTTTCCATTGTTAACATTTCATTGACAACTGTACATACATTAGCATTGGAGAGCCTCAAGTCGCCATCAGTGCCTATGTGGTAGGACTGAGTGCTGTAGTTTAGCACTAGATTGAAACTAGTCCTGACAACCATATGACTAACATCAGGCCTTGGATAATTTAAAAACGCAGTTCATTGTAAGATCCAGTAGATTTAGCAGTGAACTAACAAATGAAGTGGAGTCAGACAGGCAAACAAACAAATTAATTAGGAGGAAAAATAAAACAGTGACACTCAAAATACACTCAGCTCTTTTGAGGACAAACTGATGGTGCTGCTAAAGTAGAGGGGATATTGATTCAGTACATTGTTGTCCACAGATTGGCTGAGAGGTGAATGGACTGATTCCCTCCCTCATTCATCCATCTAGTCATACTGTAGCTGTATTTGTACAGGGCTCTGTGAACGTACTGGGAAGTAGCCCTGCATTATCTCTGTCAATCAGCAGGGCCATTGATAACACACCTATGCATCTAAGGAGACAAAACTACAGATTTCCCTAGAAAGAACTACAGTCCTTATTAAGCTGCCTAGCTTTCCTAGCTGTTTATAAACAGGAGGTAGTATTGACACTTTACTAAAAAGAAGTCACATAGTGGTATCGATTAGTGTCAGTGTACAGATGTTCAAA
This sequence comes from Tolypeutes matacus, assembly GCA_026826555.1. Classification (NCBI taxonomy): domain Eukaryota; kingdom Metazoa; phylum Chordata; class Mammalia; order Cingulata; family Chlamyphoridae; genus Tolypeutes; species Tolypeutes matacus. Next base: position 38,549,622 of record JAKSZT010054334.1, on the reverse strand, counting down.
ACAAATACAGATCATTGGTGCTCATTCTTGAAATCACTTCCATTTTAGAGTTTTTTGTACTGTAGATCTAAAAGAATTAACAACAACAAAAAAACAAAGAACAGGAAAGAAGGGAGGGAGGGATCATTAGATACTTTAATTTGTCTGGTAGACCAATACACTATTTTGACTTTTTGTTCATTTTTTATACATATTTAAAATACTACTTTTGGCAAACTTGGCTAACACATGTTTCATATTTATTATGAATATTTTCCTCAACAAGTTATAATAATTAATTATGGTTCTGAATTTACAGATAAATTTTTCTTCATCTAATTGCTAAAATTTTAATTATTTTAACAAAGCTTTTCTAATCAGACATGTGCCTGAGCTCCCTCCTAATTGCCTTTATTCTTCATCCTATTTGTGAACAGATATTTTTCAAGGGGTTCATTTAACTATAATCTTTTTTGCAAAGGGGTAAATAGCCATAAGTTCTCTGTAGTATTTCCTTATTTTTAGTCACACAGTTTCTTGTTGAAAGGTGAACAAATTACAGCTTTGGAAAAATAAGAGCCTCTGTTTTTCTTGTGATAGAAATGTACAGGATAAGCTAATAATGGTTTGTTTTACCTTCTTATTCAAACAGCTTATGTTTTAGATGAGATGTAATTCTGTTTTGATCATTTATGTCCATTCATATCCTTAATTTAGTAAACTGCCAAGAAGAAAACTATAATTCTTTAATTATTGTATGCAACTATTGGCCCTCTTCTTTTAGTTTATGCTATAGATGTCTTTATGCTAAATACTCAGCTCAAGTTGCCATAGAGGTAAAGGAATAGTCATCAGATAACAAAAAAGAAGCATCAGTACCTATTTCTCTAGAATTTGATGACTGATCACAATGATCATTTAGAAACTGTGTGTATGTGTGTGATCTGACAGCTACAGAATACTCTTCCAAGTATTTTCCCTACCAGTTTTAGTATGAGCTCAGTTCTGTACCCAAATCTAGCTGCAGAAAATGTTTTCAAAAGCAAAGCTGCTTGAGCAGTGCCTTAAACTGCCATTATTTTAATGAAAAATCTAAATCCTTTTTTTTGCCTGCCAGTCTAGATGTCTAATGGAAAGTAAGAATTTATAGCAGCAGAGAAGTGGCAGAGCAGACAATGACAGATGAGATTGAAATAAATAGATTTCCCATAGAAGATCTGGAGCTGTCAATGCTGTCAGTCTATACTCTCATGATAAGCACACCATTTTAAACCTTTGGCAAGACTTTTTCTAGCCTTCTCCCAATGTTGTTTAATCTCACAGTGCCTTATATATCTCACTCTGGCTGCAACAATGTGCAACAAGTTCAATGGCTGTTTCTACTCTGAAAATATTGGAAATAATGTCCTACCCTTCATGGAAATGCAAGCTATCCTCATCCCAAGGGACCTTACATGAAGACTCCCTCAGGGTTCAATACTTTGCCCCTTTTAGTGTTCACTATAATGTTTAAAATGTAGAAAGAGTTTATACAAAATTATGTCCTTCAGTTTTGCCAGTACATGGATGAATTTTTACATATCATTTTTACTTTAATTCGTCTCATGGCAGTATACTCAATTTTAAGGATACTCTCATTGCAGCTCATTCCTTCCAGTTCTTGAATGCTAAGACTACCCCAGCCTCTTTAGAAGGTATAATCCATGGATTTCACCACCTTTGTGCCATCATTCATCCCTGTAAGATACTGATTTCCCTCCTTCCCCAGCTTAGATTCAATAGATTGTTAGTAAAATCACTCCCTTGGCAATACATTAAATTACCTGCTGCCTTCCCATTGTACTACTATTACACATATTCGAACAAGTAGCTGAATACAGCTAAAGAAACACACACTTTAAATCCATGGCTGCTAATTTGAAGTAGCCTTTCATTCCCCCTGTCAACCTTGCCTTATTTTCATGCTGAATTCCCTCTCCAATTCCTAGGACTTCCCCTTTTTTCTTAAACACCAAGCATCTTTTCTTCCCTCAAGCATTCTAAATTGTTGACTTCTTAATTTACTGGGAAATAGAAACTAGCAGAAGAGAGACATTTCTTTAACTTTTACCACGAAATCTGCAAGATTCCTACATTGGTAGCCACATATCATACTTATACTCCAATTATATGCCTAAACTTTTTAAGCTGTTCCATTCCTTTACTTGTTGGCTCTCGTATCTTCTAGCACACGTTTCTGTAGTTTGCTGCTCTGTGTTCATCAGAGCTTTTCTTTAGTGCATCATATCCTTTGCTTTAAAATATGTTATAATATCTCTCTCAAATAAACAAAACAAAACAAAATGAAAAAAAAAATACAACTCTTTTGACTTCATATTACCCTTTTCTCCTTTCTCTTTTACAGGAAAACATCCAAATGATTTGAGCAGGGTCATGGCTTCCAGTTTTTCTCTTTATTTTCTCTTGGCAAACCACTCTCTTCCCCATCAATTTAGGGCATATTCTTATAAACACCACCAATGACCTTTACATTTTCAAGTCCAATGTTTAATTTTCATTCCTAATTTATTTGATTATGAACAGAATTTGAAAATGTTAATCACTTCATTTTTTGGATAAACAATGTTCACCTGGCTGCTCTACCACAAGTTTCTCTTTTTTCACCTCATACATTCATTGATGAATCTTTCTCACTTGGTTGTATTCTCATCAACTTCTTTCCTCTAAATTGGGGTGCTGCAGGACTCATTTCTTTAACCTTTTTTCTCCTCTATCTACATTCACTCTCTGTGTGATGACTACACAACTTACAACCCTCAAAAGAGTCCCAAACCTCAAGCTTCAAATTTAGACTTGCCATGCCCCGTGAATCACAAACTTAACATATCCAAAATAGAGCTTTTTATCTTCAAGCCCTTTCCCCAAACTAATTATCCAATAGTCTTATGTCTTTTCAAAAGGCATTGATAGTCTATATATTCAGCTACAAAAATCATTCATATTTGTGTAAGTTTTCCCAGAAGCAAACTCAACACTGCTTCGAGTGCAAGAATTTGAGTGAAAGAATTTTATTTGAAAGGTGCAGCAGCAAACACTGGCAAGGGAGTGAGGCAGTAAGACAAGCTTAGGGAAGGCAGCCAATAAAACGTGTTTTCAAGCCAGCTACTTCAATGGGCAGTTGGAGCTTAATCTTTAGGGAAACCTTGGGAAATAGTGTCAAATACATGTCTCAGATTTATCACATGTATGAGGGAAGGAACTCAGAGTATTTGTATATGATGTTCAGTAAGACATTGGGTGAGGGTTGCTCTAAGGGGTTGATAATCCCCCTTTGGAGTAAAACTTCAGGCAAAGATGTATATATAGCATGAGTGAGAAGTCCTGAGGGAGCATAGAAGAGGGAAGATTGAGAAGATATGGCTGGAGTTCCAACAACATCTACCATTCTTCATTCTTCATACTCCTAATATCCCTATTCAATCACTATTACCTTTGAAAAATATCAAGAGTCTGGCCACATTCATTACCTCCACTGCTGAGCCATGCCAAAGCCACCATCATTTATTAGTGGAATCATGGAGTGGTAGTTGTGAAATATCTTCATTGGAATGGGCTCAAGGTTGAATTGGAGGAAAATAAATTCATGGCATATAGTGAAACCACTCTTTCTTTTAGTTTTACAGTGAAAGAAAGCAAAGGATTAGAGTGGTAATTTAAAGTAGAAGAAGGATCAAGGAAGATATATATTTTTAAAGATGAGGGAAATTATCACATGTTGGTATGATGATAGGAATGATCCAATAGAGAGGAAATCTATTGATGCCAAACAAATAGGGAAAATTTTCTGAAACAAAATTCTTGAGTATACCAATAGTGAAGGAGCAACTAGAATACTGATGTTAAATTTGGCCTTTATTAGATGTTTGATATATTAAAACAAAATATCAGAAAAGAAGGCAGAATATATGATTGTAGATGTAAGTAAATGGGTAGTGGTAAGTGTCTGATCCAAGTTCTCCTCAGAAAGCTTCCACTCTTTTCAATGCAGATTAAATGAGGTCATCAGTGTGAACAATGATGGTGGAGGAAGGGTTAGAGGATTGAAGAGAGTGGAGAGAATATTAAAGAATTTTCAAGCAGAGTGGGAAAATGAATGGACTAGAGAAACATCTTATGGATTCCAGGCACATTAAGAATCTACCTGAGGTTTAATAATTATTCTTTGCACAACGGAATGGTTATGTTAAAATATAAGTCACATTATATCACTTCACTTCTCAAAACCCATCACTTTTGGGACAAAAGTAAAGATGTTATCTTTACCTACTGTGTCCTGTATGATGCAGCCTATCTCATCCTCAACCACTCTCCACTGTACTTTATCTGCCTTAGTCACAGTAACCTCTTTTTGATTCCTTGAATATGCCAGGATAGCATCTGTATTAGTCAGCCAAAGGAATGCTGATGCAAAATACCAGCATCAGCATTTGGGTTTTATACAGGGTATTTATACAGGGGAAGAAGCTTACAGTTACCAGGCCATAAAGCATAAGGTACTTCCCTCACCAAAGTCTTTTGCCACGTTTTAGTGCAAGATGGCTGCCTATGTCTCAGGGTTCAGGCTTCCTGGGTTCCTCTCTTCCCGGGGCTCATTTCTCTCCAGGCTCAGCTGCTCTGCTTTCTCCACAAGGCCAGGGGTAGACTATCAGGTGAACAGCTCTGTCTCTCTCCCTGAGGCCAGGTTTAATGGAGACTTCTCTCCTTCTTCACACGTGTGTTTCTCTGTGTGTTTACTTCCTGGGCTCCAGGATAAAAAACTTCAGCTTTCTTCTCTACCGTTTGTTTTCTCTTGGTGGTTGGGGACTCAACGTCTTACTGAAGTGGCCCAATCAATGCCCTAATCATAATTTAATCATGACCAGGTGCAGACCAGTTAACAAACATAATCCAACTTCTCTTTTTGGAATTCATAAGCAATAACAAACTGCCATAGCATACAACTTTTATATGTTGCTTTTTATTCTTCTTCCTAAAAATACTTTATACCTAATAATGGCCTGGCTTGCTCCTTCAATTTCTTCATGGTGACCTACCTTTCTTACCTTATCAGTGAAGCCATCTCAACCTCGAATATGACATAGCCTCCCCTTCATTCTGTATACTTCTTGTCCTTCTTTATTTTTCTGCATAACACATATCAATGGCTGACTTATTTATTGCCTCACTTTCTCCTTTAGACCAAAAGTTTTGTATGAGAAGGTACTATGTTAGGTTGAATTATATACCCTGGTGGTGGGGGGTTGTTTGTCATCTTAACCTCATTTTTAGTGGGTGTGAACCCATTATATATAGCACCTTTTGAAGATGTTATTTTTAGTGGAGGTATAGCCGATTGAATCAGGATGGGTCTTAATCATATTACCTGAAGCTTTATAAGAGAGAAAGCCACCGGGAGGAGCTAGAAGACGGGAGTCAGCTGAAATCCAGAAAAGAAAAGAGAGAACATTTCCATGTGATAGAAAAGCCAGGAACCCCAAAGATTGTCAGCCAGACAGCCAGAAAGTGCCTAACCCAAGAGGAAGCAAGCCTTCTAGCCTCTGAAACCATGAGCCAATAAATTTCTGTTAAGCCAACCCATTGCATAGTATTATTCTTAGCAGCCTGGAAACTAGAACAGGAATTTTCTTAGTTCATTGCCTTATCTTAAGTGCCTAACTCAATGCCTGTTATTCATTTAATATTTGTTGAAATAAATTGAGTCAAAAAAATATACGTAAGTATAGATAACAGAATTCATGTACATGCACTTTAAAAAATTATTTTTGTCTTAAATACCAAAAACCCTTACCAGGAGTTATTAACATGGAAAGATTAGCTATTTAGAAGAGTAAAAACTAGAAAAAGAAGGTGCGTGGATTGAATACTGCTCTTTTTTTTTTCTGATTAAGTTAACAACTGCTGGAAACAAACTGGCAAATATCTTCATCAATTTTACTGAGGTTGATTTTGGACATGATGACAAATTTTGACACTGTCTGTCAGCTTAAGTCTGAATCAGGTGATGTCATGGACTAGGTGGTGCATGGTATGGCATCAAATTTCTTTGTGTTTTTGTAGTTGTGTGGGTGTGTAAGTTTAACACAGCAAGTGTTTCAGTACATCAGATTTTATTATTTATCAAAACTGTTCAGAACTTTTAACAAATTTAAGGTACATTTAAAATTTTATACATTATTTGGATAGTCTTAAATTTTAGGCCAAGTAGGATATATTCCATTTTTAATTTTTAAAAATTAAATATATAAAAAATTAAAGTCAGATGTATAATAAATTCTTATGTATGCATAATTCAGGTTTAACAACTACCAATATTTTTCTAATTTTGTTCCATCTATACTCTTTTCTTTCTCTAATTTTTTTTTTAGATTATTTTAAAGTCATTTAATCTGCATATATTTAATATGTTACTCTAACAATTAAAGGGTTTTTTTTTTGTTTTTTTTTTTTTTTAATATAAGCTTCACACCTCCATACCATGGCTGTATAATAACACTTAATACTTGCCCCTATTCACCTTTCTCTAATTATCTAAAAAAATCTTTCTCTTTACTGTTACTTGGTTCAAATTGGAAAATAATATAAACGAGGTCTTCACATTTCACTTGGTATATCTTGAGTCACTTTTAATAATAATAATAATACTTTATACGCCATGTTTGTGCACAGAGCTAAGAAATACTAATTTGCTTGTATTTAAAGGAAAAAGATTATGAGTTTGTCCAAATGTTTAATCCCTCTTTAAGATTACAGGTTTATACTTAAATGTATTAACATTATATTTGTGTCTATTTTAATTTATACTTTAAACTGTGATTCCTGGAAAAAAAAAATGACATAATTACTTACCAGTCATTGTAAAATACACTTATAATGGTTTAGAAATATTAATGCCAATATTAGTACTAAAATGAATGATTGATGGAAGTTTAAGAGTTCTTTGAGTTTTTAAATTTTTTTAGACTAAATCTCATTAAAGACCTTCAGTCAAACAATTGATTACAAATCAATTGAAAAAGTAATTTTTCTGTGTGGTTAAGCCACAACTTGGAAAATAATTGAGATAATTTGTTTTCCTTTGCTTTCAATTTTTGGGGATTGATTTTTTTCCTTCATGACACAATTGTAGCTTTCAGTAATAGATAACATGTACATAGTACTAAAGTTAAAAAGTACATTGAAGAAATCTCACTTCTTTGCTTACCCCCTCTAATCTACAATCTCCTTCCCCATATCCTATAGTTAACCAAGTTATTTACTGTTGCTTTTCCCCTGCCACTGTTTTTTTCAAAACGTAGAAAGACTGTATGTATATTTCTTTGTAAAATTTACATAGATCCTCATCTTATATATAACTTATATAATGCAATTTAGAAATTACACTTATTATGCTTGGATGTTCAAAACTATAGGAACATTTTGTGTATGTATTTCCCTCCCTATGTTTTTAGGGCAAAATACCTCCCCTAAATATATTCTAGAGATCACACTATATCTACAGATCATTCTCATCCATTTTTTTCAGGTCAAGAGTACACATCACTCTATAGTTTAAAACAAAGTTTATTCAACTAGTTTTATACTGGTAAACATTTTGGTTGTTTTCTGTTTTTTAGGTGTATTAAATAATGCCAAATCAATTAGCTTGTGTGTCAATCATCTTTTATTTTTGTCTGTGTTTATTTAGGGTAGTTTCCTAAGATTAGTATTGTTGACTGAAAGGTTAAATGATAAATAATGCCAAAACCTTCTCTTTTTCGGTTGAGTCCTGTTTAACTCTTAATAGTAGGGTATGATAATGTCTATTACCCATCCACAAAGTCTTACCAAGAGATTTGGTTGTCAAACTTTGTTTTTTATCATTCAGTTGTAAAGAAATTATTTCACAGGCCAATTTTAATTTGCATTTTTATATTTTCTTGGGCATTTCATTTTGTTATCTGGGATTTGTCTGTTCAGGTCTTTTAAAACATTTTTTCTATTGAATTTATCTTTATTTTCTTCACCATTCTTAGGTGATTCGTTATATTATTATATATGGTTTAAAAATTTTGATAATTTGGAAGTTGTTGTGGTTTTTTTTTTTTTTTTCTTAATTTACCTGGAGGTCCCGGGGATCGAACCCAGGTCCCTCCATATGGGAGACGGGCGCCCAACCAGTTGAGCCACATCCGCCTCCCATGGAAGTTGGTTTTGACTTTGCTTTTAGCGTTTTTTCTAATGCAATTTTTCTATAATTAAAATTATTAAACAATTTTTCTAATTACATCTGAGTTTTGAGTCACAGTGTGAAAAATTTTTCCATAGTGTTCAACTATAAATGTATTCAGCCATGTTTTCACCAATATTTATAAGTTTTGTGTTCTATTTGGAATTTCTGTCTTTACATTGTGAAGACAAATTCAATAGTATTATTAAAACATATAAGGATAACCAATTGTCTCAAGACCAGTTATTAAAAATACCATCTTTTCTATACAGATTTAATATTTTGCATTTTTGTATGCTAAATTTAAATATTTCCTCCATATTCTGGAGTTTTTATTTTTCCATTTATCTTTCCATCTTTTCCTGTAATGACACTATACTACTTTGATTATGGAGTTTTATGAAGTATTTTAATAACTAGTAATGCTAGCTGCCCCAATCATCTTCTTACTTTTCAGAGTTATCCTCGGTATTCTTTATTACTTATTTTTCCCAATAGACTTAATAATCAGATTGTCTAGATCCAAGAAAGAAGCATAGAGATATGTTTCTATCATTTTTTACTCTTTTATTTATTTATCTAACTATCTAATCATCCATAGATCTGTCTATCTATCCACCCATCATCATGTAAAGGAAATAGACAATTTATTTTAGCCATTTTTAAATACATTATTATCATTAACTGCCTTTTTGGCATGTAAGGAGACAATTCAGGTTTTTTCTCTTTAGATCTATTTTTTTTTAATGAATTGTTTTAATGGTCTCCATCTATTGAAACTCCCTTGTGTTCCTTAATAAATACCCATAACAGAGTTAGAAAAGCCCTCTAGAATTGTTCTAAACTTGCATTCTCCTTCAAATCTCTTGATTATCTCTCTCAGGAAACTAAATTATTTTGTGTATTTCTTTATCTGTACCAGCAATATGCATATTACTGTAGCTTCATAATAGAAATACTGTGGACACAAAATAGTCACTCATTAAGTTTTTGTTAAACGGATTACTCTTTCAAAATATTAGTTTTCTTTGTTTATTTTTATAAGTGATAAATGACACCTCTTAAGTGTCAGCTAGTTAAAGGGAGTTATCATAGAAAACCCATCTATAAATTAACCATTTAGTTTAAAATAACCCATTTGGTATAAGATAAAACAAACCGTTTAGTTTAAAATAAAGGAAATTAGGCAATATATTTAGTGAAATAATGATTGAATTCAGAGAAACTCTCAGAGGCTTTCTCAACAAACCAATCTCTTCATTCTTTTCTGCCTCCCCCCCACCCCCCCTCTGAAGGTCTTATGTGAAACTTGAAACTGTTTTCTTCCTTGCATATTCTCCATTTATTTCTCTCCTTTATTATCTATTTTTTTCTTTTTTTACAGATATCAAATGATTTTGTACTTGTATAAGAATGAATGCTGAATTTTTATAAAATGTCTTTTCTATATCTGTTCAGAAGCTTATATTCTTTGCTGCTTCACATACATTAATGTTATTTATTTTATTTCAATCTTTTCAATATTAAATATCCCTTAATTTGAGGCTAATGGTCTTCTAGTTGAGGCAAGGGCCCTGGTTATTGTTGAGTTATACTTTCCATATCCCACTGAAGCTGTTAACATTTTATCCAGATTTTAATGTTAATGTAAGTAAACAATGTTAACTTGATCCTTTTTTAACCTCTAATTTCTGTGATGTTCTTATATGTAAAATACTTCTACCATTTACATTTTCAAATGATTTGTTCAGATTGTATTACAAAAAGAATATTTGTTACCAGATAATTTGAAGGAATTCAGCAACAACAAAAACAACAAGCTCTATTTAGGAATTTATAGCAAGAGAGTCCCTTTTCACAATAATTTTCTTTAGGGTTCTCAGGAAAAGAGGACTTAATTGATTATAATACTGTGCATTTGTGATACCAACTCACTCATTCACTCTATCTATCTATCTATCTATCTATCAATCTATCTAGCCATCCAATCACTCTACACACACACACATATATATAATATCTATACACATAAAAATATCTCTGCATTTTAGCAAAATTTCCCACCAGGCTTAGGGATCTGAGAGTAGTTCAGAAAGCCTAAACCATGTTGCAGTTATGCAATTTCATCCCTCTTCATTCTCATCCCTTAGCTCTTTGCAAACCACATTCTATTCGTTTTCAAGATTCATTATTCAGTGGATGTGCCATGCCTGCTGACAAGTTCATGCTCTTTCTTTTACATGTGTCATCACCTGACAAACTCCTGATCGGTCATCAAAAATGAGTTCAAATGTAACCTTCATTGTGAAGCTTCCCCATGTTACATGCAGATATTGTCACTTCTTCCTTTGTCTATGTACTGTTTATATAAATATTATAATTTATCTCTTTATACTTTTACCTATCTTATATAAATGTGAGGTCCTCAAGACTGGGATGATAATAAACTTTTTCTTTATTTTTTTTTATTATAAATGACAACAGAATAAACAAATAATCTATATGATACTTTAGAATGAATATGAAAACTGCACATTAATTTATCTATATATAGCATATTGCTATATCCATGATGCACTTTGTTCTGTCATTCTCTTAATCTTATACTTCTAAAACTTTTATACATATAAGAATTATCAGGAGACCATTTAAAACATGAATACTTTTTGCCTCTAATACAAGAGAGATTCATTTTTCAATTTTAAAAAGAAATGGTAGATTATTGTGATGCAGACAATACACAGCACTTTGAGATGCAACACACAGTCTACACAAAACATTTTAATGTATGCAGAACTCTGCAGAAGCATAAAGTAATATAAGCTATGCATGTTAAACCAAGCTGTGGTCACACCAGTTTAAACCACATTTTAAACAAAGCATTTGTGACAATGCTCTTCCACCGATAGGTGCCACTGCTAATATTTCATTTGTGATACATTCAAATATTTCCTTCTCTTCATATATGACTTCATATTCATGAGAGTAGATAATTAGTCCTATAATTCTGGAAGGAGCAGACATAAATCTTTTCACATTCATGAATAATTTTATGTAGCTCTTTATTTTTCTAATAAGCTTAAAATTCCCTTGTTTCTATTTATATCAGTAAAAGGCTAATGAGCTTTGATACTCTGACACTAAATATGTCAAGATGGTATAACATGGCTAGAGATGATGCCATCTACCTCTGTGAAATATCAAGCTGAATGCCTGCTGCCTATCAATCTATACATTTAAATAGATTTGACAAGCATGCTATTTCAGCCAGAAACAATATAAAATGGGAGAAAAAATACCCATACCAGTATTTAACCATCTGGCTGCTCAGGGTTTCAGTCTGGGGGAAATTGGACTCTTCTTCATAGAATACATTTGTTGTCCAGACTGAAATATCCAAAAGACTCAGAATTATTTTTAAGTTCATTGAGTGAGGCATGGTCCCAAGTTAGAATTTTATATTTAATGGATAAATGATGGTTGTCATTATAGATAAAAAGACACATAAGCGCTAAGAATAGCAAATAAAATGAGTTTAGTGAAGAAAGTGACTGTTTTTTAACATTCAAGATAGAAGGGAATTTTATACGCTGCTGTTATTTGGAGAACTTTGATACCCTTTGCAGTGAGTAGTGCTGAACTTACAAAAAGGCTTCATATGATTTCATGATTTAAAAAAGCATTTATTTAGAAATGTAATTTTTAGAGATTTGGTTCTCATTTTTGATTGGCATTCTTTTCAGTTTTTATTTTAGCACTACTTTTAAAGCTTTTAAAGCTTGTATTATTTTAAAACTGTTTTCAAAACTGATTTCAAAATTAAATTGTTATATTGATATGGAAAATAATAACAAAATCCTTACTTTCACCAAGTTTTTAGTTGATTCTTTAATTCATTTATTCTATAATTGTTTATCATTCCATAGATATTTTTATAACACTCAAAATGTGTGGGAGTTATACATTTGCTCTTTTGTTACTAATATGCCAAATGTAAGGCTAATTTATCCCCATGGGTTTTGCAAAGAATCATAGTTAACTTACTATGTTTTGTGTATTCAGAAAGTTTTGTAAAAAGGAGACTATGTTAACTAACCATTAAATAGCTAAATAATTGGTAAAAGATAGTGAGTCATAACTGTATATCAGGAATCTAATTTAATGAAATATTTGGATATTTTAATTTTGAAATAATTAAGATTTAGTCTACTAATAATTATGTTCTATATATGGTACCCCTTTATAATCATTCAAGAAAATATTTTATTCTTTATGTCTAAAATAATACTGCTTCAAAATTCTCTAATGTTTCCAAGTTTTGCTGCATTAACATTACATTAAAAGTAGTATAATTGTGTTTTAGATGAGTACTGTTGCTATAGTGATAAAGATTTCAGAAATATTTTTTGCTCTTAAGAAGCTTTGACATGCTTAACACATTTTCTTCCATTGCATATTTAGAATTTAAATTAATAGTCTATTTTCTGAGAAAATACCAATACATTTATTCAATTAAGCTTATTCTTCAAGATAGAAATAGATAATACATTTTAACATGTATTGATTTTTCATAGATTTCTTCAGAATATTATTCATAATTTACTTAGTTTAGGTATAAGGTAACATTTTAATACTTTCAGAGAAGGACACAATATTTCATCATCAGGATTTAACTATATTTAAAAGTCCAAATATATATTGTTTTTTAATATCAAACCTCACATTTTTATTTAATAGCCCAAGTACACAAAAATAGGTATAATAAATAAGAAGGATTAAATTATACTTCTGTCTTATTATTATTTACTGTTTGCATTGATTACACAGGGTCGGACATTAAAAGAACTCCCAAGATTCCACAGGAAATGCTCACATAAAACTTTAATAAATGTAAAACAAATAACATGAGAGAAGAAACAAAGTGCAAGCAATTTGAAGAAGTCTGAATACTTCTACAGGTATGTATGTCAGTGTCTTTTCTTGGTTATACTGTATACACTTTCATTTTTAGATTATGAACCCCCAAAATATTTGCAACATGTTTCAGTTTGAGGCAGCTCAGGCATGAGTTTACTGAAGTGTCTTTTGTACCACACTGGTTGTGGACACTGTAACTGGTTGAACAAGGTACAAAAAAAAAAAATCACCTAAACCCCAGGGGAGTTCCATGCTTTAAACAGTGCAATAGACAGCAACTGTTCACACATCTCACCCTTGTCTTGACCAAGGGTAAATCCCAGCCCTCCAAGCATAACCAAATGTAAGCTTAGATCTGTCCTACTTCAACAATAGTAGGACAGATCTAATTCTTACACACTGTTTAAGTTGGGCAAGTCATTTGAGACCTCTGAAGCTCCATGTTCTCATTTTTTTATTTTAATATCTTAATGACAAATGGGTCAAGTAGTCCTATCTACAATTAAGAGAATCAGTTTCTATTAGCACCTAGCAATTTCTGCTTCTGTTTTGTGCCTCTCTCAGCAACCTACACTGACCTTCTCTTTCCTGTTGAATAAAGTCAGAAGTGTTCTTCCTTGTCCTCTAAGTTGAACTCTCTGAAATCTATCTATACAAAGTAAAGTATTAAAAACTTCCCCTAAAAGCAACCATTCCAACTTTATTCCTAACTCTTTTCTTTTGCTGTAGACACAGATTGACTCTCTTCTCCTTTCTGTTTCTATGCCATATACAATTTGGGTCCTTAAAAAGTCTGAATAATTTAGGTGTTTCATAGGTTTTTAAATAATATAAAGTGGAGAATTGGGAAAAAATAAGTTGTTCTCCTTAAAATAATTTGCTTTCCTCTTTTATCTTTTTGAGAGTACATAACAGTTTTTCTTCTACTCTTGCAGGGTTAACAGTCATTACAATATATTTCTCCATAATAAGTAAATATTTCCCCCTAATTGTTCAGATACATATCTCAGATTTCACCTTAGCAATTTCTAACACTTAAGCTTAGGTAAGTATTGACATTTAATTATATTGACAAAAAAGAAAGAAAAATTTATGTAATCAAGAATGTATATTAAATTTAAGTAATTATATTTGGTTGTTGAGTTTATATGATAATCTTCCAAATTTGATTGAAATACTATTAAAAAATGCTAACATGAAAAAATAAAAAGCATATGTTCTTTTTATATTAACTTAGCTTTGACTAATATTCACATAGATTGAACTAACACATTTAGTAAAAACAAATCAATAGTAACATAAAATTGAATACAAATGATTCCAGTATAAAGGTTTTATGTATAAAATACATACAAATGCAATTATAGTCTTTCATCTTACTTTTTCAAACTTTATTTGGATTCAACTGGCTTCCACTTTTGAGTCATATTTCTGTCATTCATAAAATATAATTGGCAACACAATATATATATATACCCAGTCAAAACGTATATATAATTGTGGATAAAAATTAAGACATTTTTCCTGTCAAAACCTCTCTGTGAGTCATGATAGTAATTGCATGGTCTCTTAATAATATCCCTAATGAATATCAAAGACATTAAAGCAGCTAAAATATAAAGAGTTAAAACTTGAAAACTTAATGACTGTAAAATTTTCAAGTATTTCTAATAAAGATGATGATATTCATGGTCAACACTATACAAATAATAATATATATTGGTATGTTAACAATTCAATGATGAAAATTATATTTACTATGACATTATGTGCACAAAAATAAAGTATTTTACTTTAGTTAAACTGATATACACAATGTTTTGAGCCAATAAAGCATGTGAAATGCAGATAGGTAGTGTGCCACCTGAAGGAAAGAAAGTTTTCCAAAGACTCAGAGTTATAATTTTCATTAGTATAATGACTGTATGTGCTTAATAGATGAAAGTGTTTCATTCAAGACACATAGAAAATTAAGAAACAACAAAAGCTAGTCTCATTGAATGTGTAAAAACAATATTGATAGTAATTCCATCATTTGGGTAAAATTATTTTGATTGGGAATTCAAGACATATAATAAAATATCTAGAAGGGGAAAAGCTCAAAAGATTAGTTTAAACTCAAAGCAAATTTGAGCCTTAAGTGATGCTATGTATATAGTGGGACATGCCAGAACTGACAAATGTAACCATTTCACCATTCAAATTCTTCTGAAGTTCAAAGTGACCTAGGAAGCTATGTGTTGAATTTTGTCCCCCACAAAAGGCATGTACAGGTCCCCATGCCTTCACTAGTTGGTGCATACCCATTGTAAATAGGGTCTCTTGAACTACTTCAGTTAAGGTGTGGCCTAGTTGAATCAGGTTTAGCTTTAATCCATATTACTGCAGTCCTCCATAAGCAGAATGCAACTCAGCAGAGAGGGAGAGAGCTATAAGAAGCTAGAAGTCAATGGAACCCAGAGAAGAAAGTAGAATTTTTTGCCATGCTACAGAAAAGCCAAAGGTTAAGGATAGCCAGCTACCAGTCCAGAACTCCACAGTCTTTGGGGAGAAAACACTGCCTTTCTGACTCCTTGATTTTGGTCTTCCCTAACCTCAAAATCATGAGCCAGGAGAGTGGATGTGGCTCAATCAGTTGAGTGCCTGCTTCCCAAATGGGAGGTCCCGGGTTTGGTCTTTGGTGACTCCTAAAAACAAATAAACAACAAGCAGGCAAAAGAAAAAAACCAACTCAGGGGAGCCAATGTTGCTCAGTGTTTGAGCGCAGGCTTCCTGCATACGAGGTCCCAGGCTCATCCTAACCCCAGGGCCATTAAAAAAAAAAAAAAAAAAGCCAGTAAATTCTTGTTTTTAGACCAGCCCATAAACTATATGGTATTTTATTTAGCAGCTTGGAAACTAAAATACTGTGGTAGATTGAATTATGTACTCCAAAAAAACCATGTTCTTAGTCTTAATCCATGTCCTGTGGGTGCGAATAGGAATTTGAAGATACTCTTTTTAATTAAGGAGAGGCCAACTGAATTTAGGGTGAATTTTAATCCATATTACAGGAGGCCTAATAAAGAGAACCCAGAAGTCACAGATACCAGTAGGGAGAGAAGACATCACTATGTGATAGGAGGCAGAGTTGCAAGCCAAGGAACCCAAAGATCGTGGCAAGCCAGCACCAGAACACTACAGATTTTGGGGAGAAAGCATCACCTTGATGACTCCTTGATTTGGGACTTCTAGCCTTCTAAAGCATGAGACAAGAAATTTCTATGGTTAAGCCAACCCATTGTATAATATTTGTCATAACATCTGGCAAACTTAGAGAGCACTTGGTACCAGAATGTGAGGTTGCTGCTATTATAAATACTGAAAACAAATATGGAAATGGCTTTGGAATGGATAATGGGTAGAGCTTGGAAGAATTTTGAATGTTTGGTAGAAAAAGCCTAGTTTTCTTTGAAGAGACAGTCAGTAGAGATTTGACATTAATAATATTTCTTGTGAGGGCTCAGATGTAAGAGCTGTAGAGAAAGTTTCCATCATCCTAGAGTATACATAATTTGTCACAAGCAGAATTTTGGTAGAAATATGGACATTAAAGGCACTTCTGGTGAGACCTTAGAAGGAAATAATTAATGAGTCATTGGAAAATGGAGGTAAGGTGATCCTTGATATAAAGTAGTAGTGAATTTGGCAAAATTTTGTTCTGATGTTAGATGGAAGGCAGAACTTGTAAGTGATGAACTTTAATATTTGGCTGAGGTGATTTCCAGGCTAAGTGTGGAAGGCACAGTCTGATTTCTCCTGGATTCTTATAATAAAATGTGAGAGGAAAGGGATAAACTGAAGACTGAATTTTTAGACCACAAGAAACTAGCAATTTATGATTTGGAAAATTCTCAGCCTACCTAGAGATAATATGCTCTGAGACTAAGGCCAAAAGTAGTTCTATCAGGCCCCTTCCTGAGCTTCTGGCAAGTGTTTTCCCAGAGAATGGGGGTACACCTAAGGGTTTAGCTTAACCACCCTTTGCCAAAGACTAGGCATATGCTTGATGGATCCAGTTAGCCATCTCAGAGGAGGTCAGGATTTAAATTATATTTGTCAAGGAAGGATCTGTGGAAAATCTTTTGTTGGATGGTTTGGTCCCTCTTGAAATACTTGAAAGTGACAGAGAAAGAGACAAAAGGAAGGAAAACTTACTTCAAGGGCAGAACAATGGAAGAAGAGATTTGGGCTAAACAGATCTCCTCTGGCCAAGTGGAAGGGGCCACTGCCCATGACTTTGTGTAGAGTGGACCACTGCCTTGGGCTCAGAGAGTCAAATATTCTTCCCTGATGTTCACCGAGACTGTGGCTGACACCCCAATGCTTTGCTCTGAAAGGGTGAAACCTATACCCCAGTTTTTAGGCAAAGCCTGGTCACTACTCCTGTGCTAGAGGAGGTTGGCCTTTAGGTCTAAGTGTTTTGAAAAGCTCTGCTTCTCATGTAATTGGAAAGGGTGTGGTGGCCACTCTATCAGGGTCAGAGCACAAAACATTGATCCACAGATGACTCACAGATTTTAAAATCAAATGGAGTTTTAAAGATGGCAATGACAAGATGACATTGGTTTAAGTGAGTGTTCACCATCTCTGTCACAAAAGATGGCTGAGTGGGGACAAGATCCTGCCCGAATGAACTATTCTAGGACTCCACAGAGCAGGAGTCTTTGGGCATCAATCTGGAGGGAGATGGGTAGGGAGAAAAACTGCTCAAGATAAAACCATGAGTTTTTAGCCCCATCCCTGGAAATCATGGAAGGCTAAGCCCCACCCTCAGGGCAAAAGGCCAGGTGAGCCCAGATTCCTGCCGGCCACCCAGCAAGAGGGAGCATTCTCCAAGAGTGGAAGGGCTCTGGAAAAGGGTGAAGAGGAGTTTCCTTTCTGTGGGTTTGCTTGCCTGGATTGCCTTTGAGCTTTGGGGAGCATAACAGCCAGCTAAAGTTGTCACCAGGCAAAGGGGAAAGGTGAATCTGCTGAGGAAGCCTGATTTACCTAATTATCCTGAGGTAGAGAAATTTGGGCTGAGAGAAGAGCAGAGTCAGTCAATTGAACAGTTCTATGCTGAAAACTATAAAAATTTCAACTCCCTTAAGGGAGCCAGGCAGTAGGAAATGCTTAATATGTTTCCAAGAGCCTATTTAGGGTCCCCTGGGTGGTAGGGGTGGTCTAGAAGAGGGTAGAGAATCAATTCTGTGAGATGAACTCAGTCACCAGGGTCCCATTTGAATTTCAAAGGGAACTCAACCTGACCAGGAAAGGGGAGGGGGGATTTGTTCACACAGCCTGTTGAATCCTGCTGTCCTAGGAGAGTCAAACCTGCCCGAGGGAAAGTGACTGAATAGCTTTCTGAAGAGCTTACTGACCCAAAAAGAAAGTGTAGTTCAGTGAAGGAGTTTCCACCTTGAATATACGAGTTTCCTAGTTTGATTCCCAATCCAATGGGATTTCAAACATCCAGCTGATACTTTAGGACAGGGAAAACGTAGACATTATTTTTATATTTATACTAGGACCCTTGTTTTTCCTTAAAAAAAAAAAAAAAAGCTTACTTAAAAAAAATTAATTTAGGTTACTTGCTAAAGACTGCTTCAAAACGTGCAGAGAGAAGACTGGAGGGTAATTGACTGATGAACACAGGCAATCTGAGAAATTCCACAAGGGCCTTAGAAGGAACACTGTTCTTCCTTAGTTTTTGTTTGACTGCTTGCTTGTGTGTTTGTTTGCTTTTTTTATTTCTTGTTTTTCTTTCCTCTTTCCTCCCCCACCCCTTATTTCTAATTAGGTGCTGCTAGCTTGTTTCTTCTTTGCTGTGTTTCTTCTTCCTTGATTTCCCATTTTCTGTGTATACTGATTTTGTCTACCAATGCTATCTCTTTTTCTTCCTTCATCTTTCTATCTTCTGCTTTCTGTTGTGGTTCTCACATTCCACCTTTCTTTATTTAGCCCTCAATTTTTCTGGTTTCTATTTCTATCTTGTCTATGCTATTTTCTTTTTTTTTTTAATTAACTTTTTTCTTTTTGTCCTTTCTTTTCTCTTTCTCTCTCTCCTCATCATTCTGGCCTTTTAAATCATTGTATATATTTTTCTCTATTCTGTTTCTCATTTCATTATAGGTACTCCACTTTTTTATTCCCATTACTCTACACTGCTTACATGAGTTAAATACTCATTTTACTAAGTCTTATACAGTCCCTCTTCTAA
Source organism: Tolypeutes matacus (assembly GCA_026826555.1). Lineage (NCBI taxonomy): Eukaryota > Metazoa > Chordata > Mammalia > Cingulata > Chlamyphoridae > Tolypeutes > Tolypeutes matacus. The sequence continues at coordinate 38,530,219 of JAKSZT010054334.1, read as the reverse complement.
CTTTTATTATTATTACTACTATTATCCTTTTTTCTTTTCATACCTCTTCTGCTTTCTCTGGGCCTAATCTTTTTCCTTCAAGGGAACATAGAAAACTGCAAGGAAATAGAACAAGAAAAACAAAGTGTCAAAGAGAAAACTTAACAAACACACAAAACCAGCAGCTAAATTAAACTCTAGAGTAGAGAGAGAAACTAATCAACTGAGTAAACCCATCAAGATAAAAAGATGACCAGAAGGCAACAAAAAATTACAAACTATACTAAGAAACAGGAAGACATGGCTCAGGAAGAGATCAGGAAGAGATGTAGAGCATCGAACAACTAATCAAAGGTGACCAACTTAATGAAGTGAAGGAAAAGATTAAGGATATTAAGAAGACACTGGGAAGACATACTGAAGAAATTGTAAACATACATAAAAAGATAACAGATATGATAGTGATGAATGGCACAATCCAAGAAATCAAAAAAACATTAGAAGCACATAAAAGGACATTTGAACAGGCAGAAGAAAGAATTAGTGATGTGGAATTCAGTGCATCTGAAATCAAACAGATAGTAGAACAGATAGATAAAAAGATAGAAAAAATCCAGCAGGGACTTAGGGAGGTGGATGACACCACAAAATGCACAAACATATGCATTATAGGCATCCAAGAAGGAGAGGAGAAAGGAAAGGGGACAGAAGGAGTGTTGAAGAAAATAATGGCTGAAAACTTACCAACCCTATTGAAGGAGATGGATGTACATGCCCAGGAAGCACAGCGCACCTCAAACAAAGTAAATCCCAAAAGGCCTACTCCAAGACAGATACATGGCAAAATGTCCAATGCTCAAGACAAAGAGAAAATACTGATGGCAGCAAAGGAAAAGAGAACCATAACATACAAGGGAAGCTCAATAAGATTAAGTGCTGATTTCTCACCTGAAACCATGAAAGTAAAAAGGCAGTGGTATGACATAGTCAAAGTGCTAAAAGAAAAAAACTCCCAGTGAAGAATTCTCTATCAAACAAAGCTAGCATTCAAAAATGATGGAGAGTTCAAAATATTCACAGATAAACAGAAATTAAGAGAGTATGCCAACAAGAAATCTGCCCTTCAAGAAATACTAAAGGGAGTTCTGAAAGTTGAAAGGAAAAAAGAGGAGAGAAAGAGTTGGAAGAGAGTGTAAGAATAAGACAAAGAAAGAAATAAAAATAATATATGACATACATAAACCAAAAGAAAATATGGCTGATGTAAGTAATTCATTGAGAATAATAACACTGAATGTTAATGGATTAAACTCACCAATCAAGAGACACAAATTGGTAGAATGGATAAGGAAATATGACCCATCTATATACTGTATACAAGAACCCCACCATAGACTCAGGGATTCAAGTAGGCTGAAAGTGAATGGTTAGAAAACGATTTTACAAGCAAACAATAACCAAAAAAGGGCTGGAGTAGCTATATTAATATTGGAAAAAATAGACTTTAAATGCAAAACTATTTTAAGTGACAAAGATAGACACTATATATTAGTAAAAGGGGTAATCTTTCAAGAAGAAAGAAGAAAGAACAATCATAAACATTTATGCACCTAACCAGGGCACCTCAAAAGGCAAACTCTGGAAAAACTAAGTGGAGAAATAGATGCCCCTACAATTATAGTGGGGGACTTTAATATACCATTCTCACCATTAGACAGAACATGTCAAAAGATAATCAATAAAGAAACAAAGACTCTGAATAATATATTACAGGATCTGGACCTAATAGATATATACAGAACACTACACCCAAATACAGTGAGATATACATTCTTCTTGAGTGCACATGGATCATACTCTATAATAGACCATGTGCTAGGCCACAGAAAAAATCACAATGAATTCAGAAAGATTGAGATTACACAAAGTAATTTCTCTGACCACAATGGAATCAAATTGGAAATCAGTAAGGGCCAGAGAACTAGATTAGGCACAAAGATATGGAAGTTAAACAACACACTCTTAGACAAACAGTGGGTCAAGGAGTAAATCTCAAAAGAAATCAGTAACTACCTTGAAATGAATGAAAATGACAACACAACATGTCAAAACTTATGGGATGCAGCAAAAGCTGTACTGAGAAGGAAATTCATAGCCATAAATGTATATATCAAAAAAGAAGAAAGAGCAAAAACTGAAGACCTAACTGCACACCTGGAGGAATTAGAAAAACAACAAACAAACCCCAAAGGAAGTAGAAAGAAGAAAATAACAAATATTAGAGCAGAACTAAATGAAATAAAAAAAATAAGAAAGCACTAGAAAAAAATAAAAAACAAAACAAAACCAGGTTCTTCGAGAAAACAATAAAATTGACAAACTCTTAGCCAGAATAACAATGAAAAAAAAAAGAAAGCTGATGCAAATACACAAAATAAGAAATGAAGAAGGGATATCATCACTGACCCTACAGAGATAAAGAGTATCATAAGAGGATACTTTGAAAAATTATATGCCAACAAGAATGATAATTTAGAGGAAATGGACAAATTCCTAGAAACTCACTAACAGCCTACATTGATGAAAGAAGAAATTGATGAGCTCAACAGTCTAATTACAAGTAGTAAAGGGATAGACTCAGTGGTCAAAAACCTCCCAACTGAGAAGAGCACAGGACAAGATGGCTGCACATTTGAATTCTACCAAACATTCTGGAAAGAACTAACACCAATCTTGTTTAAGCTATTCCAAAATATAGAAGTAGAAGGAAGATTGCCTAACTCATTCTATGATGCCAACATTACCCTAATACCAAAGCCAAAGATGCCACAAGAAAGGAAAAGTACAGACCAATCTCTCTAATGAATCTAGATGTTAAAATCCGCAACAAAATACTTGTTAACCTCATTCAGCAACATATCAAACAAATTATACACCATGACCAAGTGGGTTTCATCCCTGGTATGAAAAGATAGTTCAAAATAAGAAAATCAATCAATGTAATACACCACATAAACATATTGAAAGAAAAAAATCATATGATCATCTCTATAGAGACAGAAAAAGCATTCGACAAAATACAGCACCCTTTCCTGGTAAAAACACTGCAAAAGATGGGAATAGAAGGAAACTTTCTGAACATGATAAAGGGTATATACGAAAAACCCACAGTTAACATCATCTTCAAATGTGAAATCCTAAAAGCTTTCCCTCTATGATTGGGAACAAAACAAAGATGCCCATGGTCACTGCTCCTATTTAACATTGTCTTAGAAGTACTTCCTTGAGCACTGGGGCAAGAAAAAGATATAAAACACATCCAAATTGGAAAGGAAGAAGTAAAATTTCACTATTTGCAGACGACATGATCCTTCACATAGAAAGCCCTGAGAAATCTACAACAAAGCTTCTAGAACTCATAAATGACTTCAGCAAAGTTGCAGGCTATAAGATCAATGCTCCAAAATCAATAATATTTCTGTACACCAATAGCAAGCAATATGAAGCAATCAAGAAAAAAAACACCATTTTCAATAGGAACTAAAAGAATCAAACACCTAGGATTAAATTTAATTAAAGATGCAAAGGACTTATATACAGAAAACTACACAACACTGTTGAAGGAAATCAAAGAAGACTTAAATAAGTGGAAGAATATTCCCTGTTCATGGATAGGAAGACTAAGCATAATTAACATGTCTATCCTACCATAACTAATTTACAGATTTAATGCAATCCCAATAAAAATCAACACAGTATTTTTTAATGAATTGGAAAAACTAACTACAAAATTTATTTGGAAGGGTAAGGGGCCCCAAATCGCCAAGGACATATTGCAAAAGAAAAATGAAATTTGGTGGTATCACACTACCTGACTTTAAAACATACTACAAAGCTGCAGTGGTCAAACCTGCATGGTATTGGTACAAGTATAGACATACCGAACAATGGAACTGAATTGAGAGTTCTGATATAGATCCTTGTATATACAGTCATCTGATATGGACAAGGTCACCAAGTCCACTCAACTGGGAGAGAATGGCCTCTTCAACAAATGGTGCTTGGAGAACTGGATAGCTATATCCAAAAGAATGAGAGAGGAACACCATCTCACACCTTATACAAAAATCAACTCAGGATGGATTAAAGATCTAAATATAAGAACCAAGACCATAAAAACCTTGGAAGATAATGTAGGGAAACATCTACAGGATCTTGTAATAGGAAATGGTTTCATGAACTTCACACCCAAAGCACAAGCAGCAAAAGAAAGAATAGATAAATGGTATCTCCTCAAAATTAAAAATCTTTTGCACCTCAAAGGATGTTTTCAAGAAAGTAAAAAAGCAGCTTACCCAATGGGAGAAAATATTTGGCAACCATATGTCTGATAGGAGCCTAATATCCTGCATATATAAAGAAATCCTATACCTCAAAAATAAAAAGACAAACAACTCATTTAAAAAATGGGCAAGTGACCTGAAAAGACACTTCTCCAGGGAAGAAATACAAATGGCTAAAAAGCACATGAAAAGATGCGCAAAATCACTAGCAAAATTAAGGAAATGCAAATCAAAACTTCCATGAGATACCATCTTACACCCATTATAATAGTGGCTATTAAAAAAACAGCAGACTGTAAGTGTTTGAGAGGATGTGGAGGAATGGGAACACTCATCCACTGCTGGTGGGAATAAACAATGGTCCAGCCATTGTGGAGGACAGTTTGATGGCTCCTTAAAAAACTAACTATAGAACTTTCATATGATCCAGCAATTCCACTGCTATGTATATACCCAGAAGAATTGAAAGCAAGGACACGAACAGATACATGCACACGAATGTTCATAGCAGCATTATTCACTATTGCCAAAAGTTGGAATCAACCCAGGTGCCCATAAACAGATGAATGGATAAACAAAATGTGGTACAGACATTCAATGGAATATTACTTTGCTGTAAGAAGCAATAAAATGCTAACACACAGGATAACATGGATGAATCTTGAGGACCTTATGTTGAGTGAAGCAAGCCAGGCATTAAAGGGTGAACAGTACATAACCTCACTGATATGAATTAAGAAAATTGAGCAGACTCAGAGAGCTATTGTCTGGAAGATAGGTTTACAAGAGATAGAGATGGAGAAGAAGGTTGCGAGCCAACACCCATATGGACATAACCTATGGTAAGGTGAAAGTGTGTAGTTGCATATTGAAGGGATATGACAGGAGGGTAGTGATATTATTGGCTTGTGTGGTACAGGGTTAACAAGTGGGTAGACTGGGAAGGGTGGGTTGGAATGTCCAGGGTACTGGGGGTGGGTTGGGAGAGGGACCAGGTGAACTCTGGGGATTTGCGGGTATGTGGTTGAAAGTACAAAGTTGGGAATGTTCTTATGGCAATAGGACAATGAAGGGTTACTGGTTTAGGGTATTGGATAGGCTGGCATTCAGGACCTGGAGCAGGCTTCTAGGGCATGTGTGAGTGATCATCCTGTCATAATATGTTAGATCAACAGGTGGAGACCCACATAATGAGTGAGAAGGAGTTGGACTCCCATCCTCGGGAGAACAGATTTCTTCACAGATAGACAGGCGGGTGTCTTTCAAAAATATGGGCAATTCCTAATAGGGGAGGTCAAAACAGTATGTCAAGACCTCAGTCTTGTTGCATGTAACTATGAATCTTGTCATCCAAGGAGTGAAGTCAGGGGGTAGCCATGGGCCCTGAGGGGAGAGGGAGAGAGGAATAGTAGATTGAACAGGGAGTATTTAGTAGGCAGTGAAAGTGTTCTACATGATCTTACAATAATGGACACAGGCCATGGTAAATATCAAAATTTATAAAAGTGTACAGTTTAAAGTGTAAACCATAATGTAAATCATTGACCATATTTATTAGCTATGTTTCACTATTTGTATATCAGTTATAACAAAGGTACCATCCACATATAAAAAGGTATTAATATGGGTGGGGGGGGAGGAAAGGAGGAGGTTGTTGGGTATATGAGAGTCTCCTGTATTATGTGTGTGACTTTACTGTGACCTAAAACTTTTTTGAAAACAAAGTGAAAAAGAGTGAGACACTGGGGAATGAGTGGGGCAAGGTGCCGTAGTACAGACAAGACACTAGATATTGCGGTGATAAAAGGCAAAATGTCAAATATATATATATATGCTTTTAAATATTTTTCATTTTTTTAATATCCCAATCATTTAATTTTATTTTAGTTTTAGTTTTTAAAAAATTTTTATGTTTTTTATCTTTTATACTTGAACTTATCATTATTGTTTCATTTTCCTATTAATTGCATTCAGCTATTGTAATGGCTCTATTTTTAAGAAGCTTCGGATAATAGAAGGGTTACAGCTGGGGTGGAGAATATTGTTGGTGTGGGGTGTAAGTGATGGGGGATGCATGGGAGGAATTTCACCTGAGCATAAATATAAGATATGTAAATATGTTCAAATGTTCACAAGACATTGTCACAGTGGGTAGAGACTCACTTAATAACTGAGAGAAGACTTAATTCCCATCCTGGAGGGCTCTGACACATTCTCTAAGGCAGCAGTAACAGTGCCCCAAGTGCAGGGGCAGTGACTTATGAAAGAGGATAATCCACTGATGAGCCCTTGATATGGACAACTAGGCTTATGAGACTTTGCTTTTGAAATTGAAACTTAGCCTATTGTTATGGAGTGCCTAAGGGTTGCCTGCTGAAAGCCTCCTTGTTGCTCAAATGTGGTCTCTCTCTAAGCCAAACTCAGCATATGAATGCATTATCTTCCCCTCAGCATGGGACATGAATCCTGGGGATGAGCCTCCTTGGCACTAGGTGATTACTACCAAGCGCCAACTTGCAATGCAATTGGAAAATGACCGTGAATAAAAGGGGGGAAAGGTAAGGACAAATGAGTTTGTGTGGCTAAGAGACTTCAAAGTGTGTTGGGAGGTCATCCCAGAAGTAAAGCTTATGCATATCTCAGCAAGATCTCATAGACTTCCAAAATGGATACTACCCCAAATAGTGGGGCTCCTGAGGGTTCTGGAGACACCCATGTTCTATGGCCAGGGCAGATAGCTCCAGAGTTTGGTGCCTTGCCAGTGGGCCCTACTTTGGGGTTTGTGCTCCTGAGAGTGACAGTTGGACTCAGTTATGTCTTCCCTGCACATGGCTTATCTGTCCCTTCTATTTAAATCTATACTTGGTGCTGGAGTCTGTAGGTGTATGTCCAGAGACTCATATACCTGTCCATGTGCCAGCTGGGCCCGGAACCTCGGCAGAGTTGCAACACTTACTCTACAGCACATTGTACTCACCCAGGGCAACTGGCGGGGAGATGATGATGGACAACAGCCATCCCAGGGAACGGAACGAGTCTGCAGCTGCAGACAGGATAGTCTCATCCATCTTTCCCATGGGATATACACCCCCTCTCAATTGGAAGTGGAGTGGTTGTCACAATCCCAGAATCCTCGGGATTAGAGGAAGAGCTATGGACTAGAGTGGACTTACTGGTATCCTACTATAGACATATTGTGATTCTAGCAATGGAAGAAATTACAACACTGTTGTGGAGCCAGTGGCCACTGGAGTTTCTGGGGGGAGAGAAAGGGAAAAACAGTTGTAATACGTGTGCTTTGTCGGGAGTTGGGAATTGTCCTGAGTGACATTGCAACGACAGATATAGGCCATTTTATATCATCACATAACATGCAGAACTGTGTGGGAGAGAGTGCAGTCTACAATGTGAACTATGGTCCATGTTTAATTGCAAAGCCCCAAGATGCATTTATGAATTGCAATGAATGTGCCACACTAATGAATGATGTTCATGTGGGAGAGTGTGGGAGGTATGCGGAACAGGGCATATGGGAATCCCTATATCATTGTGTAACATTTATGTAATCTAAGTATCTTTAAAAAATTAAAAATTAAAATAAATAAATAAATAAACAATTGGTAAACAAATACATGAATTAACGGATTAAAAAAAAAAATCGAATGCAATTTTCCCAACTAGGTTTTGGTTTGCTTGGGACCCATATATCCTGTGATTCTTCAAACATCTTCCTTCTGGAATGAGTTTGTCTATCCTATGCTTGTACTAACATTGTATTTTCAGAGCAGATAACTTGTGTTCTAAATTTCACAGGTCCACAGACAGAAAAAGTTGACTTATGTACCCCAACAAACATTCTTAATCTTAAACTTCAACCCTGTGGGTATGAACCCTTTGTAAATAGGACCTGATTTAAGATATTCATTTTAAATTAAGTTCTGGCCACTTGAATTAGGGTGGGTCTTAATCCATATCACCGAAGGCCTTAAAAGAGAACTCAGAAGTCACAGAACCCAAAAGGAAAAACATGACCATGTGATGGGAGGCAGAGATGTAAGCCAATGATACTCAAATATTGCGGCCACCCAACACAAGAATGCCACAGATTTTGAGAATTAAGCATAACCTTGATGACACCTTGATTTGGGACTTAGAATCTTCCAAATTATAAGCCAATAAATTCCTTTTAAACTAATATATTGAGTGGTATTTTTCATATTAAGACAGAAGCCATCCATTACATAGCCAAAACATTGTAGGACCAAGTACTGGGAACTGGAAAAAAGATTTATGCAAAGTCTATCTAATTAATGTGGACTAGTTCTTAAGATTTAATTCAGACATGAGGCAAGTGAAGAATAAAGAGGAAGATATAATCTCTCTATTATTTTGTTAAAACTGTTTAATCTTCTATTTTGAACATATAAATTTATTATATAAATTCAATTTCTAATTCAATTATTGTAATAAATTTCAATGCTTTTCATGTCTTTTTATTTTTTATTTTTTATTTATTTTTTTTTTTTAAGATTTTATTTATTTATTCACTTATCCCCCCCTTGCTGCTTGTGCTCGCCGGGTCAGCCAACCACGTCGTGCGGGCGGGCCCGCCCCCACCAGGAGGCCCCGGGAACCGAACCCGGGGCCTCCCATATGGTAAACGGGAGCCCTACTGATTGAGCCACAGCCGCTTCCCTCATGTCTTTTTATATGATGCATTGTTGAGAGCACACTGGCTCTTTTACTATTTTTCTGCCCAGAACACTTAAATTGTATCTGATCAAGAGGAAATATCATACAAACCCCAAATAAATACCCAGCACCCTTACAAAATGGCAAATTAATAAGTGAAAAAGGAAGGTTGTGAAATATTTCTAAATTAATAGAAAGTTAAAGACACCTTATGATTAAATTCAACTGGTGTGTCTTGACTGGATCCTAGGCCAAGAAAACAATTTTATTTTTCTCTTCTCATAAATGTACATTTTGGGACAATTGGTAAATATAAATAAAGTCTTTATAATAGAAAATATAATACATTATCAATTTCTTGATCTGGATAATTGTATTCTGGCTAGGTAAAAGAATGTACTTATTTTAGGAAATGCATAGTGGAGTAATTAGGGGTAAAGGCATTTTTAAAAGCAATTGTGGTAAAATTACAGATAGTCCTTACATTGTACTGTACAGAGCAGGAATGTGAAAATGAATGTTCAAGTAGAAACTGAAAAGTGATCTTAATAATCAATGAAATAAATTGTTACCGTTCAATGTCCTTTAAAACTTTTCATCAAATTATAAAAAGCTAACTTTGGTTCAAATGTATTAGGAAATGAAAACTGTTGAAACTAATATTTATTTAGTAAACTATAATTTAAAATATTAAAAACATTGAGAATTAAAGTGGTTTATGTATTTGTAAAATGTTTGTCAAAATCGTTTGAATGTTGCTTGTATTCTTCCTCTCATTTTATGCTTTATGTTATGGGCTGATATATTTTCTATACTTGGCAAATTGACATCCTTCCTTAGTTTGGATCAGCTTCCAATTGTTTGATCCTTTGTTCTTTCAAAGTTGTGAAGTATCTAAGAGATTTCCTTCAACGTGTTCTATATAATGATTTTTGGCAGTGTCATGTCCTCTAGGACATTGTCATTCTTTTGTCTATTATTACACAAACACTTTCCTCAGTTATGTCAATAAGTTCACTTTCACTAAGAAAAGTAGCAGTATCAACATCCTCCCGGTCAATCATTTCTTCTATAACTATATTTGCACTTGGTCTAAATTTCATTTGCAATGTTATAACTTTTTTCCCTCATCACACTTTTATCTTTGTTGGCTGATTCCCTCTTTTGGTTATCATTTTTTGTAAAATGACACAGGATTTTATCACTGGGAGACAAGGAGGCAGCACATCGGCATGCTTCGTTGTCTGCGCATGAACCAAATCATAAATGCGCAGTGACCAAACACCAAAAAAATTTGAAAGTGCCCTAATGATGTAATTGGTAAGAGATCATTATCTAATATCTATTATTACTTAGTGATTTCTGGACTGAAGAACTATCAGTAAAGTTTGTACTTTATGCAATTACTCATAGGTAATAAACTGACTGAAATTTGAACTGTGCTATTGAGGACATTGGTCTTATTTAACTAAGCTCTGGTAACTGAAGCTCTGGTAACAGAATCTTGCAGAGAGAGGACTACCTATACTAAAACCCAAGCATGATTTTAGAACTATTCTCTGAATGCCTGCAACCAGGACCTATTTGTGAGATACCTCCATTGTGTGAATTTTGGCGGAAAATGGGAACCTGTCAAATACTTTAGAAGCTAAATGTGACCTGATAGAAGATACCTCACCTGACTGCTGGCAGCTAAGACATGTACAGTGAACTGAGCTTGGACAAACAGATGCTGTTTAGCAGGATCTGTAACTCAAGGAAATGGCTTAAAGATTCACATCAATTGGAGATTATTTGGGATGGTCATGTTGTTGATGACCAGGAGCAGTGGACAGTATCAGTGAGGTCCATGAGGTGTTTAGAGACAATGTCACTGTTAGCAAGTGCTCAGTGGTGTTGCCCTAAACAGGCCATGGCAGGAGTGGCTGGCTTCTCTACTGTCTCTCTTCCCCAACTTGTGCCCATTTTCTGGGGCCAATTCTTAAGACTTTCTTTTTATTCTGTGAGTACCTTAGAAACTTTCCAATTATATTTTTTTCCTTAATAAATCCAGAATCATTATCAATGACTGCCAGAAAGCTGCATAATAAAGTTCCCCCTGCCTTGGCTTAGCTTGATTTCTCACCTCTGCATTTTTCAACCCAGTAATTTTAAACAATTTGTATATTTGTTGTATTCACATCAATTCCTTTGTGCATGCTGCTCTTTCAATCTAGAATGTTTTAATCTGTTGCTCTCTTTTTTAACTACATTCAACTTTTCATTTAAACATTCAGAGTTTTTCTTTAAAGGAAATCCAAAGTATGACAGCTTTTCTGGAAAGCTGTTTCTGAAGGCCCTAAGCACAATCAGGTTTTCACTTTCAAACTATTTACTTTCAAATTATTCACTTTTAAACTATTTTTGTTCCAGTGTCCCCCTATAAAATGAATCATTGTAAACAAATATTGTCAGTGTTAATATTATAATATTCAAACTGGTAAAGAACACCTGGAAATAGTAAATATTCATTAAATGTTATTTGTTACTATTAATAATATATGTGGCTTTAAAAAACAACATCTCACAACTAAAGAGGTTTTTTGTTCTGTAGAAGCACTTTCCCACACTATCTCAATGTGATATATACCTGAAATCTTAAATATTTTTATATATTTTTCCTAATTATTTTTTATTCCTTTTCTTTCTCATAGCCAGACTCCATAAAAAGACCTTTCAGCAGTATGTACAAAGCCTTCCTGCTTCATAAGATTTCCCCAGAAATATACTATAGATTAATACACTTAAGACAAAAAAACATGGAAAATTCTGGCTCATTAGTATACAGTGGTCCCCAGTGATTTTTATGTTTTAGACTAACTATGAAACTCAGACTTCTACGGGGCGCTCCCCATAAGGTAAAATCTTTATCATAAATTCTAGGATTCTAATGTGGTTGTTGGGAGAGGCTAATGAATAGTGGAAAAACACCTTTGGCAAAATAGTTTAAAATCTTGGAAGATTGAGCCTGGCTTGTGATTTTGCCTGAAGCTAGCTTTGTTGCAATGATACTGTAAATTTACTAGGAAATAGGCTCCTGATTTACCCCTTACTTTGGGAACCATTGGTAACAGTTCAGGTAACCTGCGAATTCTTTCCTAGGGATATTTCTATTATTTTTTCTAAGGTAATGACAGAGAGGTGTAAAGACAAGACTGGAAGCAGAATATCGACTTATATTTTTGTTTCTGATTCTTTTTAATAGACCTCACTTTCAGTGTAGTTTTAGGTTTATAGAAAAAATTTGTCAGAAAGTACAGAGTTCCCATAAACCATTCCCACAGCTACAACCAAAGTTTTGTCTATTATTAACATGTTGAATTGGTTTGATACATTTGTTACAAGTGTACCTTCCAATTTTGATACTATGGAAGTCTATAATCATATGCACTATAAATAAGAGTTAGGAACATAAATTCATAGCACTTTAATATTTTCTTTCAATATGAAACATGAAAAAAGCATATAGTATTTTTAGTAAAAGTCTGATTGCAACAGGTATACATTTTAAAAAGGACTTTCTTTCAATACTTGAATTCTTCATTTTTCCAGATCATAAATTCCACACAAGCTATATGTTATGACAGTGTTAAACAAATGATCATTTTCATGCCAACAGTCTAAAACACAGTAAATTTCAAATGCATTAAAAATCTGTGAAAATGCTTTGTCATATATTCTTAGGTAATATTTAATTATAACACAGTTAAAATTTAAATTAATTGTAAAACTTTGGATAATGCTAAGTTTACTATATAGATATATTGTATAGTATTGATACTATATTTATAGATATGTTGAGGGAAAATTTTAATACTCCAAGTAATGCATTATTTATAATAGTACTAATATGGACTTCTAGATAGCATGGCAGAGTAAGTTGAATTAGAAGAACTAGCCATCTTATTAAATACACTTGAAATATTGGATAATTTTTAACACTATATTTTAAAATAAATATAGATGCAGAATAAATAAACAAGGACACCCCAGCTATCAAAAAAATCATACCAGATAAGCAGAGCAAAAGCTCAGTGACTCACTAAAAATAAGACTAATTGATTGAAGGTTAAATTTTAATTACTATGTGATGCCATTCAGCATTAGACTTCTGTCAATAGGGGAATATAGAACAGAACTTGCCACTGAGCTACTATGTAAGTAGATCTGAAAGTCTCTATCCATCTGTGAAACATATATTACATAATCTTTAACCACCATCGTGGGAAAGCAGTAAAGAACCTCTTCCTTGGCCTGAGGCTGGGGTAGAATCAAAGGACTTTTCACCTTCCAAAATGTAGAGCATTGCAGACCTCACTAAAAACACTCTGCTAGAGAAAGAGTTATTAAACAATTGCCCAAAATGAAAAGTCTAGGACCAGATGGTTTCAGAGGTGAGTTCTACCAAGAATTCAATCAAGATTTAATACCAACCTTACTCAAGCTCTTCCAAAAAATTGAACAAGAAAGAATGCTACCAAATTCATTCTATGAAGCCAATAACACCCCAAAACCAAAGCCAGGTAAAGATTTTATGGATAAAGAAAATTACAGACCCATTTCCCTAATGAATATGGATGCAAAATGCCTCAACAAATTACTTATTGACTCAAACAACACATTAAAAGAACTATTCATCATGATCAAGTGGGTTTTATACCAGGCATGCAAGGTGGTTCAACACAAAAAAGTTAATTAGCATAATATACCATATTAATAAATCAAAGAAGAAAAATCTCATGGTCTTATGGATGGATGTAGAAAAAGCATTTGACAAAATACAGCATCTTTTCTTGTTAAAAATACTAAAAAAGATAGGAATTGAAGGAAATTTTCTCAACATGATAAAGGCCATACAAGAAAATCCCACAGCTATTATTGTACTCAATGGAGAAAGACTGAAAGCTTTCCCGTTGAGATCTGGAACAAGACAAAGATGCCCACTGTCACCACTGTTGTTCAATATGGTGCTAAAACTCAAGCAATCAGGCAAGAAAAGAAATGAAAGGAATCCAAATCAGAAAGAAAAAAGTAAAACTTTTGCTATTTACAGCTAATATGATCCTATACCTAGAAAGTCCTGAAAAAAAGTCCTGAAAAATCTACCACAAAGCTGATAGATCTAAGAAACAATTTCAGTAGACTGTCAGGATACAAGATCAATATGCAAAAATCAGTGGTGTTTCTGTACACTAGTAATATGCAATTTGAGGAGGAAGTCAGGGGAAAAATCCCATTTACAATAGCAAATAAAAGGATCAAATATTTAGAAATAAACTTAACCAAGGATGTAAAGCACTTGTATTTAGAAAACTACAATGCATTGCTAAAAGAAATTTAAAAAAGATCTAAATAATTGGAAAAACATTCCATGCTAATGGATTGGAAGACTAAATATCAATAAGATGTCAATTCTATCCAAACTGATATACAGATTCATTGCAATAACAATTAAAATTCCACCAGCATTTTTTAAACAACTGGAAAACACAATTATCAAACTTATTTGGAAGGGTAAGGAGGCTTGAATAGTGAGGAACATCTTGAAAAGGAAACACAAAGTTGGAAAACTCCCACTTCCGGACTTTAAATGATATTACGTAGCTACAGTGGTAAAAACAGCATGGTACTGACACAAAGATATACATATATACCAATGGAATTGAACTGATGGTTCAGAAACAGACCCTCAATTCTATGATCAAGTGATTTTTGATAACACTGTCAAACCCACCAAACTGGGCCAAAACAGTCTATTCAACAAATGGTGCTAGGGGAACTGGATATCCATATCCAAAAGAAAGAAAGAGGACCCCTATCTCACACTTTATACAAAAACTAACTCAAAATGGATCAAAGATCTAAATATGAAAGCCAGAACCATAAAGCTCCTAGAAGAAAATGTAGGAAAAACTCCAAGACTTGGTGGTAGGTGTTGGGTTCTTAAACCTTACACTGAAAGCATGAGCAATAAAAGAAAGCATGGGTAAATGGAACCTCCTCAAACTTAAATCAGCCTCTGTGGAAGACAGTATCCAGTTCTTCGGGAAGCTAAATATAGAACTTCCATATGATCCAAAAATTCCTCTATTAGGAATATATACAGAAAAATTGAAAACTGTGAAATAAATAAACATTTTCACACCAATGTCAAAAGATTGAACCAACCCATTCCATTAACCAAAGAATGTATAAACAATGTGATATATACATATGATGGAATACTATGATGCTGTAAGAAGAAATGAATGTGGGACACATAATAACAAGGATGAATCTTGAAGACATTATGCTAAATGAAATAAGCCAGTCACAAAAGGACAAATATTACATGGTCTCTCCAATATGAACTAAATGTGAAGAATAAATTCATGGAGTTGAAACCTAGAGTATATTATTAGGAGACAAGAGAAGGACTGTGAAAAAGTACTGATGTTTAATGTACGTAGAAGTTTTAATTAACTCTACTGTAAAGTTGGGGAAAGGATAGAGTTGATGGTAACACATTATAAAGAATAGCAACTGGTTTATAAATGAAAAGGGCAGTCTATGGATGTAAATGTCAATTGAAAGAAAGCTATAGAATAATCTAGGGACTGAATAACCCAGTGAACCCAGAGGTGGATGAGAATTGTGGTTAATAATACAAATCAAGAATATCCTGTGAACTAGAATGGATGTACATCACTATTGCAGGGTGGTGGGAATGTGGAGAAGCATGGGAAAAATACAAATAATGTAAGCTATGGACCCTAATTAACAGCAATACTGTAATATTCTTGCATTATTGCCAATGATATATTGTGTTAATAACAGGGGATATGGAAAAAATATGTCAAATGTGCACTATGGACCATAGTTAGTGGTAATACTCTGATGTTATTATCTCATAATTTATAACAAATGTTCCACTGTGGTATGGTATGTTGGTGAAGGGGTGTTGTATGGGATTCCACATAAATATATGATTATTTTGTAAGTTCACAACTTCTGTAATAAAAATATATTTTAAAAGTTTGTATGCTAGACCCAAAATCTTACTCTATTCTGCAATCCCAATCTAAGAAATTGCCTTAAAATTAGAATAACACAGAATAAACCCTTTTTCCCTAAGTCCCTATATGCATCTTGACAGAACACAGCAAATAAGTCTCCAATAGAAACAACCCAATAGAAATTGATTAAAGAAAAAAATAGTCACAAATTTACTACGGACCAAAAAATAGGAAGATAAAATCAATTGTCATAAAATTTGGATAATTTCATTAGTAAGCACAAGAGAAAATATAAAAATTTGAAATAGATTCTAAAATAATATGTTTAAATTGTAAAAAAGACAAAGAAAATAATAAAAACCAAAGGGAAAATGTATGTCATCATAAGGACACAATAGGCACATTGGAGTTAGAAGAATAATAACCATATGAATGGAAAATTGCCATAGATATGTTGGCCTTTTGACTAAATATACCAAAAGAGAAAATTTGTGTCTTGGAAGATAAGTCAAAGAAAATTACACATATCTAGAAATAAACTTAACTAAAGATGTAAAGGATCTGTACACAGAAAACTACATAACATTGTTAAAGGAAATCAAAGAAGACCAGAATAAATGGAAGAATATTCCATGTTCATGGATTAGAAAACTAAACAGCATTAAGATGTCTGTCCTACACAAATTGATTTATAGATTTAATGCAATCCCAATAAAAATTACAACAGGAATTTTTACTGAACTGCAATATCCAATTATGAAATTTGTTTGGAAAAGCTAGGGGTCCTGAATAGATGAAAACATATTGAAAAAGAAAAATGAAATTGGAGAAAGCATACTACCTGTCTTTAAAGTCTACTACAAAGCTACAATGGTCAAAACTGATGGCACTGGCACAAGGATAGACTTACTGACCAATGGAATCAAATTGAGAGTTCTGATAAAGATCCTTGCATATATGGTCAACTGATATTCAACAAGGCCACCAAGCTCTTTCAACCAGGACAGAATGGCTTCTTCAACAAATGGTGCTTGGAGAACTGGGTATCCATATCCAAAAGGATGAGAGAGGATCACTATCTCATGCATTATACAAAAATTAATTCAAGATTGATCAAAAATCTAAATATAAGTAACTTTTTAAAGTTGAGAGTCATGAGTCATCTGACAGATGGAGTATTGGATCCAAAGAATTAAAATTAATATTAATATTAATGCATAATAATAGATAAGATGTATAAAAGTGAAAATGCAGATCATCCAACCTCCCCCCCAAAATCAAATCTTAAAAGCTGTCAGATAAAACTCACCAGAAACAAAACCGGTTTGTTTATGAAAGACTGACTTATCAGCAGCCATAATTGCATTGTCAAATGGAAAATATCTCACAAGTACTATCATACAACTACCATAACTTAGTGAGGTTAAAGCAATATTTCCAGACGTGCAAATAGAGTTAGCAATGTCACAGATCCATAACAATGGTGAAAATAAGTTATAAAAGTGTTCATATATAAACATTGACTAAAACATATATTAATGATTAATAACTGGGGTTTAAAATAACATCAATAACACGGAATTTGTAGGGGTAGAGTTTGGAGTTAAATGTTTTTAAAGTTTTTACAATTTAAGACTGATGAGGAGGTAAAACATTTATGGTACCCACTAAATATAATGTAAATATCAAAACCATTGTAAGAAAAATAAAAAAGTGGAAAGAACTAAAACCCCAAATATAAAAAAGGCAAGAAGAAGGAAAAAAAAAAAATGAAGCAAAGTATAACACGACAAATAATATAGGCAAAAGTTATAGTTAAGTCAAACTATATCGGTAATCACAAAATAAACATTCTATTTATTACAAGAAAGATTTAGTCTTAATTTCCTATAAAATATGTATTGTAGAATAGGTGTTCTAGTTTGATGTTTTAAGCTTACCTCAATGTTTGAAAGAAGAAAATGTAAGTTAAAGCCAATGGAATAGAGGGCTTTTGAGATAAAGGTTTATTTTGTGAATAGGAATAGAATAGAAGTGGGTTTAAAAGGCTTTGGAAACAAGACTTGTTAAACTTTGGGTCCTTTTTGCCTCCAGGAACTCTATAAATCCCCTTAAAGTGAAAACTAGTGAATTATTTATACATACAACTACATTTATTTAATTATTTTTGAGTGAGTCCTGAGCTTTTGTCAGATACCTGTAATAATTGTGATTAAAAAAAAAAAAGAAAATATACTGTTTTAAAGGCAATATTTGAAAAGTCAAATGTGTAACAGTCAAATATTAAGGACTCCAAATATTCATGTTTAATTTATTTCCCAATTATAATCATTTAGATTGTTTGCAGACCAAACTTTAAACACTGTTGTAGAATCACAGGGGCATATTTTGCTGTCAATTGTTATAATTATTGGGCCAGGAAATTCCTTTACAAGAATTTTACATAAATTCTTATGATATCCAACAAAAATATGAACAGAAAAAATTTCCAGAATAAGAGAATTCCTACTTTGATCTCTGCCCTTCTTCAGCTGCCCGATGACCTATCAATGGAGAATAAAAGAAGGGACATCTATAAGCCAGTCATCTCTGTTTTTTTCTCTGGGAAAAAAGCAAAAACAAAAACCAATCTTTGTTGTTTATTTATCTAGTTAATAAGTCTTTATTGAGACACTTCTAAATATGCCTAGGATAGATAACTAGAGGTAATTAAACAAAATCAGAAAACTCCCCTATATTCACTTAAATATAGTGAGAAAGGCAAAAATTATACACAAGTAAAATTCTTTTAACTGTATGTTTAGATTTTAATATATAGTTATTGCATGCTTAGGATACTATTCCTTGGCTTTTGAGGTTCAAAAGTCTCTGGGTTGATGATTCAATTTTATGGAGATCACTATGCCTCTCTTCACAATTCTGGAAAGTAATTATGCACAAAGTTTGTTTTTATCAGACCAGGATACAGATCTGAATGGGAAGGTTCTTGAAAGAAAGTGGGATAAGGGATTTTCTTTGATTTAGAGAGTAACAATAATAGATGTTACTGACATTTGTTGATCACTTAGCATATGTCAGGCACAGTGCTAAATGCCACACACGTCATGAGAGAGACACAGGTTAATAACTACCAAGTGTCTCATAGAAAGAAAGGGGGCACCTGGGATCTGAACTTTGGAAATTGACTTCAGGGCCTCTGTTCCTCAAATCTCTGCAAGATTGAGGAGCAAATTAACCAGTAAATAAGTGCTGCTTCCCAAACAATAAGTTATTTTTTTTCCTTTTATTTCCTATCTGCATCCTACCAGTGGATAGTTTTGTAAAATTAAAATAAAACTGAAACACCAGAAAAATAAAATAGAGAGAGGCAAAATGAAAGCGAATTTTTTATTTATCACATATACTTTTATTCTCTCAACTCACCATGAGAGTAAATGACACTTTGTGTAAATGGTTCAAATAGCTATAAAACTTAAAAATATCTTCTCAAGGACCTTTAACATTTTTCAAAACAGCATCCATCTGGAGACATAACTTTGAGTTGTTCTTCACTGGATTCATTCCGTAATAATTTACATATTTATATATTTTTTAGTTTTTATTTTCCAGATGGAGATGAGGTGTGAGGTGAGAGCCTAGAAAAATATATGTCGAGTTATAAAAAATATAGGATAAAAAGAAATCTGTATGCAGAAACCTAACTAATTATAAATAGTTAGCATCTTCTGTAATGATTTCTTTTCATCTCAGTTAGTCCTAAATAAAGATAATTTGAAAAAGTCAATCAACACTAAACTAAGAAGAATGAAGGAAAGGTTCTTTTTCTCTCTTTTTCTTGTTTAGCACTGTTTTGCACAAACTACCCAATACATTTACACTTGAAGCAGTATTTCCCTGCTAAAACACCATTTTCAGAATGACAGCATAATTAAATTTTCTCTTTCCCCCTGATTTTCAGGTCAAGTTTTCCTTTCTTCATTCTCCTTTGAGATAGTTCAGTCAGCACTTTTAATATTTACAGAGAAAGCTAAATATAGATGGATAAAAAGGTTAACATAGAAAAGCAAAACATTTAAAAGAAAAATAGATCAGACATTTAAACTCATATCTAAGGAAACTACATAAAACCCTTAGGGTTATATACAAAGAAGGAAAAAAGAACAACTGAGAACTGGATCAATTTATCGCAATATTTTAAACGGCCAAATTGTGTTCCTCTAGGAAGTAATGGTCCTAAATATATTCATAACCTTGATAACCTTTGATCAGGAACAATAAAACAGGATACTACTTGCATATACATGCTTAATTGGAATAAGTGTATTCTCAGGTATATTCTAAGTCAGTTTCTTTTGCTTTATTTTCCTTTTTTGTGTTTTTTTTTTTTTTTTCTTTTAGTTTTTTTTTTATTTCACTATTTTAGGTTTGGGTTATTTTTTGATAGGCAAGATTATTTAAAGCATTTTGAAATTTGCTCATAAGCTTACTGCTAAATAGAATAAAAAATTGAACCCAACTTGTGAAGAAGGATGGGTTGGCAACTTTGAGGCTCTACTTGCTCATCAAAAATGATAAATGTACTTGCATATTTCAGTTTCACACACAAATCATGCAGTATAAGCTTCAAATTCCTATTTTTAATATTCATACTAGAAAAACTTCCATGTTTTTCAGATTATCTGAACAACAGTCCTTTTGCTCTAAAATTTGATCTTAGGCAGTATGCCCATAACCAGTGCACAATCATGGCATATCAGAAATTATTTTTACTCCCTCTGGTAAAATATTATTTAGGGAATTAGTGAAATTCTGTCTTAAAGAATTAACCATTATTCCCATAATTCTGTTTTCTCTTGATTTAAATATTACCTTTCTTAAGAAATGGGTCATTAGCCATCTATTTCCTTCTTTTACAAGAAAAGACACTAATGATTTAGAAGAAGCATTAAAAGTACCTTGTAAATTGAGATTGAATGCTCAGTTGTGAGTAGTCTAAGATATTTCAAATCCAGCTAGTGGTAAACCTTTACTAAGAAACCATTTTATAGTAAATGAGTTTGTTAACTTGGCCTTCCAGTCAGGGCATTGAAAATCTTGACTGCATGCCATTAGTTAGTTTCTCTGGATTTATATATCCTTTCTTAATAATGCTTGAATGGATCTTTTAACGTGCTATTTTAGGACTTTATTGAAAAAGCAAGCAAGCAAGAAAACATACCAACAAATGGATTTGTTGTTAACCAGAATGTTGGAATAAATGATGTTAAATATGATAAATTGTGTATCTAAATAGCAGTAATTAGATATACTAAATAAAATATATATTAAGTTTTCATTTTAAAAAAGTATGCCATTCATGTTAACTTCCAGAATCCATTTTCATGCATACTAGACAATTTTGCTGCAACATTTAAGAAAACACCAAATCTCAGTGGCTTTAAACTATAAGCATTTATTTCTTGAGGTTTATTACATGATGTTGGCTGTGATTCTTATGGTTGACTGGAGACTCCTTGGCTACATTTGATTAGACCAGAATCAGTTCCATATGTCATCTTGTGTTATTATTATAGCAGAAGGCAAAAGCTTAGGGTTGCAGCCAGATAACAGGGAAGAACTGAACCTTATGATAATATTTATTAGAGCTTAGACATGACATTGGCCAAAGCAAATTATGTGACCAAGACCAGTATCAGTGGAGTGGGGAAATATCTTCTTCCTGAGAGGAATGGCAGTGTTAGGGAGGGGACTCATAAATGTGTTACAAATCATCATGCCTACCAATACAAGAAATAGCACAATTCCATAGTCTAAAATAAAACAAGTCTTGTTTGGAGCTAATCCTTGATTTTCCATTATATTATCCATGTTCTCCTACCGGTTATTCTAGCATTCTAGTTTAGATAAAAATGGTTTATTATCTGATTCTATTGTCTACTTTTTATCCAAATAGCAGAATTCTCAGTCTCTTAAAAGTAGTTGTAAGGTTCCTTCAATTGTCTGTATGAAGCCTTTTCTATTCCTGTTCCTAATGTGCACACACACAGGCACAGTTCTGCCATGTAAGCTGGCTTGATCTCTTGAATTTCTTTAAAAATACACTGTAAATGACTTCCTGCATTTGACCCACAGAATGACTTTTCTAATTCTCTGTCTGTGTTCCTATGTGGATATTCTCTGTTCTCTATGAGTTGTATAAAAGACTGACAAAACTTACATAATCTGCCCTTTCTTTCTGTCAGGATGAAAAGTTGTTTCCACTATGAATATGACAAAAAAAAAAGATCGCTCCACTACGCAGGTCTTCTTGACTTTATTATACTACCTGTAGTATAACATCAAATACAAAATTCCTTTGACTGCACTTTAACCATTTAATAACCATCTAGATAGAGCATTGTAGATTCAGAGAGTTAGCTTGTTAATTAAGTGAGAGCCGGAAAGTGTCTCTCAGTGGGCTGACAAAACCATCTCCTGGAGAGCCCATGACATTTGGTAGGATGAATTGTTAAAAGACAGAACATTGTTCAGTCAGTAGGATGGGGACTTAACCTGTTCTAACTTGTACATTAAGGTTAATAGGTCTTCTTTTTATCCCACTAGCTGTCTATCCTAATTTCAAAACACAGGCTGCTGAGTTTCATGTTTTATCTGATATTCAGGGTATGGGCCAATATGTTGGTGTTAAAAGCCATGCGTAGTTCTTATTACTTTTGCCCAATGATTGCTTATAAAATGTTCAGAGAAGCCATACATAAATTACTAGAACATCATAGTCATTGATGTCCTGAAGGAGGACATCAAATTTACCCTGTGTGCATTACAAACACATGTATTACACTTGAATCGGGCAATTGTATCAGGAAAATTTAAACTACTTGAAGCATTTCCATTCCATTCATGTCATGCTTTATGCATGGCCCTTTCTGAATCTTTAGATTATTTGCTTTTCCCAAATTCTTGGGTCTGAATATCTCTCTTTGTAATGTATGATATATAGAGAGTGATATGCCTATATGTATATATATAGCATTATTTGTTTCCATTAAAAGGATGATTTTGTATCATTATCTTAATTGAAAATATGTTGCATACATAATTGCCCATAATTTACAGTTGAAAGAATCTTAGGGTGAAATAATTGTTGAGAGGCAGAAAGTTATGGACTATCAAGGACTGATTGCATTCACTTTAATAAGACAGAAATAGTATCTCTTCTTATATAGCTATATACTTATATGACCCTTGAACATTCTACAAGAACAGTTCTAAGAGCTACTTGGTCATTTGCCAAGTAAGGATTTACTCTTCTTGACAGAATGACTTAGTAAAATATTATTGGAGGAGCATGACATCAATCCAAGGTGTGAGTCTTTCCATTACCATGAGTTAATTAATTTAACTAATTTCTGGAAAGATAGAGAGACAGAGAGCAAAAAGTACTCCATCTCATAATTTTTTTAAAATTATAGTTTCATTGAAGTAAAATTGACACTTGATAAATGCCACATATTTAAACTGTACAATTTGATTCATTTTGACATACATATAGCCTGGCATAACCATCACCACATTCAAGAAAATCAACATAGCCAACACCCCCTAAAAGTTTTCTTGTTTCTCTTTGTAATCTCTCTGTGTCTTCACTCTTCCTGACTTCTGTGCCCTTTCCACAAGCAAACACTGATATACTTTGTGTCATATAGCCTGTAAAAACGCAATGAATGGGATCATCTATTGTCTGGCTTTTTCACTCAGTATAATTATTTAGAGATTCATCCTTGTTGTTGAATATGCCAATCATTTATTCATTTTCACTGAGTAGTAATCCTTTGTATGTTTATAGAAAGTTTGTTTATCTACTTATAACTTTGTTGATAGACATTCTGTTTGATTCCAACTTTTGGCTATTGAACAAAATCTGTTATAAACATTTTTGTACAGGTCTTTGTGTACTTTTTTTTTCATTTCTCTTGGGTAAATACCAAGTATTTTAGTGACAGGATCATAAGTTAAATATATATTTATCTTTTAAAGAAACTGTAAAAATGTTTTCCAAATTATACCGTTTTGCATTTCCAACAGCCTTGTTTGTTCCTATCTTTGCCAAATCTTCGGATAATCAATCTTTTAATTTTATCCATTCTAGAGGGTGTGTAGTGGAATCCCATTGTGATTTATTTTATACTTGTTATACATGTAATGATTCTGGTCATTTTCATATGTTCATTTTTCATCCATATATTTTCTTTGGTGAGCCAGTTGTTTACATATTTTGCCCATACGAAAAAATCAGATTGAGTGTTTTCTTTTGCTTGAATTTTGAGAATGCGTAATGGATGTAAGCCCTTTATTTTGTCTTGCACTGTAGGTTGATTCTTCTTTACCTTAACAATGTCTTTAAAAGAAAAGAGTTCTTAAGTTTTATAAAGTTTAATTTATCCATGTTTTTATGGCATTGTGTATTTAGTGTCATAATTAAGAAATCTTTGTTAAATCTATGGTTACTAAGATTTTCTCTTATGTTTACTTCCAGAAGTTTGATATTTTCAGCTATTATATTTAGGTGTATGACTAATATCAAGTTAATTCATGAATGAGGTGATATGTAAGGGAAAAGATTAATTTTTATTAATTCTTTTTGTCATATGGCTATCCCAGAGTTCTAGTCAGTGAATTGTTTGGACACCATTGCTGAAATCAATTCATCATATATGTGCACCTCTGTATATGGGTATGAATATACTATTATGTTCCACTTACATATTTGTCTATCTTCATGTGGATACCACAATATCAGGATTACTTTAGATTTATTAAAAAATTTTGAAAGCAGTAGTGAAATTCCTCCCAAATTTATTCTTCTTTTTTCAAAGTTGTTTTAGTTTAGATAGGTAATTTACATTTTCATATAAATTCTAGATTTCTAAATATTTCTAAACAAAATTTTAATCAAAGATTATTTTGTTTACAGAAATATATAAATGGAAATTTCTAAACAAATTCTAAACAATTTCCAAAAATATCTGCTGATATTTTGATTAAAATTTTACTGAGTCTAGATATCATTTTCAGTAAAGAGATTTTACAATAGTGAGTCTTCCAATCCATGAGCATAGTATAACTCTTCTTTTTGTAGGTATTCATTAATTTCTCCCATTAATAATTTTGACTTTTCAGATGACAGGTCTTGTACATATACTTTTAATTTTAATCCCTATATATTTTGTAAAATTTAATTAAATTGTAAAGGACATTTTAATATTTAATTTGATTACTGCTGCTAGTATAGAAAAATACAATTAATTTTTGTATTGAACTGATATCCTTCAGCTTTGAAAAATTCATTCAGCAGTTCTATCATCTTTCTTCTATATTCCATACAATTTTATTCACTGATAATTATGACATATACAAATAAAGTTTTACTTTTTCCTTTCCTATCTTATTGCCTTTCTTTTTCTCTCTTTGCCTTATTTCCCAGGCTAGAACCTCCAGTACAATATTGAATAAAAGTTGTGGGAAAGGCAATCCTTGATTTTCTCCTAATCATTGTAGGGAATAATAAAGTGTTTCAATTTTTATTATCATGTTAGCTATAGTTTTGTTTTGTTTTAATTTATTTTTGGTAGGTGATATTTAACAGTTTGAGGAAGGTCTTATCAATTAGCAGTTTGCTGAGAATTTCTATCAAGAATGCTTTTTTCTTTGTAAATGTTTATGTCATCATAGTTTTTCTCTTTTAGTGTACTGCCATGATAAATTGTATGCATTGAATTTAGAATACAATACCAACTCTGCATTTCTGGATTACAAAACCAGGTCATGTTATATTATCCCTTTTTATATATTAGATTTGATATAAAATTGTGCTAACATTTTGGTATCTATATTTATGGAAGGTATTACTCTATATTTGTCTTCTTTCAAGCAACATTTTTCTTCCTTCTAAGAAAATCTGTTTAGATCTTTTATATTTAATTTGATTTTTTATATTCTCTGGTTAATATCTGTTATCTTATATTTGGTTTATTTTCTTCCATCTCTTCCATTTTCTTTTCCATCTTTTTTTGTGTATGAGCCTTTTATGTACCAAGCTGGGGGTACAGCTATGAGCAAGCAGTTCTGACCCTTGCTTTCAAGGAGCTGGAGGGAACAGACAATGGCAGGCATATTGTCTACTATTTTTGGCTCCTTACTATGTACTAGGCCCTATGGCATCTCATTTAGTCCTTCCAACATCATAATGACAGAAGAGCAGCTTTTATCCCATTTATAGGTGATTTTCCATCATTTTTTGGCCTTTTTTGGATTAAGTGTTATGATGCCATTACGTCTTTGCTAGTTTATTCAATAATATTATGTTGGCTTTTCTGGCTTTTTTAATGGGTTTGAGAAATTTAGTTATGATGTGTCTTGAGGTAGTTTTCATTATGCCCCTTTATGTATAGGTTGTTGATGGACATTTGGTTTGTTTCCAACTTTTGGCAATGGTGAAGATGCCACTGTGAACATTGATGTGCATGTATTTGTTCGTGTCCCTGCTTTCAATTCTTCTGGGTATATACCCAGCAGTCGGATTGTTGGATCATATGGCAGTTCTATAGTAAGCTTCCTCAGGAACCACCAAACAGTCCTCCACAATGGCTGCAACATTCTATATTCCCAATAGCAGTGGATAAGTGTTCTCATTCCTCCACATCCTCTCCAACACTGCAATCCTCTATTTCTTTAATAGTCACCAGTGTAATGGGTTTAGGATGATATCTCATTGTAGCTTTGATTTGCATTTCCCTAATAGCTAGTGATGTTGAGCATCTTTTAATGTGATTTTTGCCATTTGTATTTCTTCTTTGAAGAAGTGTCTATTCAAATCACTTGCCCATTTTTTAAATGAGCTGTTTGCCTTTTTATTTTTGAGGTGTAAAATTTCTTTATATATGCTGGATATAAGGCCCCTATCAGATATATGATAACCAAATATTATCTCCCACTG
The DNA here is from genome assembly GCA_026826555.1 of Tolypeutes matacus. Lineage (NCBI taxonomy): Eukaryota > Metazoa > Chordata > Mammalia > Cingulata > Chlamyphoridae > Tolypeutes > Tolypeutes matacus. The sequence continues at coordinate 38,503,175 of JAKSZT010054334.1, read as the reverse complement.
AGTACGCTGCCTTTTCACTTTCTTGACAAACTCCTTTGGAGTGCAAAAGTTTTTGATTTTGAGGAGGTCCCATTTATTTATTTTTTCTTTCATTGCCCTTGCTTTGGGTGTAAAGCTCATGAAACCATTTCCTATTACAAGGTCCTGTAGATGCTTCCCTACATTATCTTCCATGATCTTTATAGTCTTGGCTCTTATATGTAGATCTTTGATCCATCTTGAGTTAATTTTTGTATAAGGTGTGAGATGGTATTCTTTCATTATTTTGGATATGGATATCCAGTTATCCAAGCACCATTTGTTGAAGAGGCCATTCTCTCCTTGTTGAATGGGCTTAGTGGCCTTGTCAAATATCAGTTGACTGTATATGCAAAGATCTCTATTAGAACTCTCAATTTGGTTCCATTGGTCAGTATGTTTATCCTTGTGCCAATACCATGCAGTTTTGACCACTGTAGCTTTGTAGTATGTTTTAAAACCAGGTAGTGTGATTCTTCCAATTTCAGTTTTCTTTTTTGATATGTCTTTGGCCATTCAGGGCCTTTTCCCCTTCTAATTCAGTTAGCTTTTCCAATTCATTAAAAAAAAAAATGTTGTGGTAATTTTCATTGGGATTACATTAAATCTGTAAATTAGTTTGAGTGGGATAGACATCTTAATGATGTTTAGTCTTCCTGTCCATGAACAGTGACTAGTCTTTAATTTATTTAGGTCTTTTCTGACTTCCTTTAACAGTGTTGTGTAGTTCCCTGCATACAAGTCCTTTACATCTTTAGTTAAATTTATTCCTAGGTATTTGATTCTTTCAGTTGCTGTTGTAAATGGGATTTTTTTCTTGATTTTCTCCTCAGATTACTCATTATTGGTGTACAGAAATGTTACTGATTTTTGCACATTGATCTTATAACATGCCACTTCACAGAATTATTTATTAGCTCTAGAAGTTTGTAGATTTCTCAGTGCTTTATGTAAAGGATCATGTCATCTGCAAATAGGGAAATTTTTACTCTGCCTTTCCAATTTGAGTGCATTTTATCTTTTTCTTGCCTAAGTGGTTGAGCAAGTACTTCCAATGCAATGTTAAATAAGAGCATTGAAAATTGTCATCCTTGTCTTGTTCCAGATCTTGGAGGGAAAGCTTTTAGGATTTCACCATTGAATATGATGTTAGCTGTGGGTTTTTCATATATACCCTTTATCATGTTGAGGATGTTTCCTTCTAGTCCTATCTTTTGAAGTGTTTTCATCATGAAAGGATGCTGTATTTTGTCAAATGCATTTTCTGCATCTATAGAGATGATCATGTGATTATTATCTTTTGCTCTGTTTATGGTGAATTATATTGATTGATTTTCTTATGTTGAAACATCCTTTCATAAAAGGGATGAACCCACTTGGTCCTGGTGTATGATTCATTTGATGTGTTGCTGAATATGATTAGTAAGTATTTTGTTGAAGATTTTAGCATCTAAGTTCATTAGAAAGATCAGTCTATAGTTTTCCTTTCTCATGGCATCTTTGTTTAGCTTTGGTATTAGGATGATGTTGGCATCCTAGAATGAGTTAGGCAATGTTACCTACACATCTATTTTTTGGAAGAGTTTCAGCAGGATTGGTGTTAGTTCTTTCCAGAATGTTTGGTAGAATTCACCTGTGAAGCCATCTGGTCCTGGGCTCTTCTTAGTTGGGAGGTTTTTGATGAAAAATTCTGTCTCATTACTTGTGATTGGTCTGTTGAGTTCATCAGTTTCTTCTTTCATCAATATAGGCTGTTTGTGTGTTTCTAGGAATTTGTCCATTTCCTTTAAATTATCTATCTTGTTGCCATACAATTTTTCAAAGTATCCTTCTTGATACTCGTTATTTCTGTGGGGTAAGTGGAGATATCCTCTTCCTCATTTCTTATTTTATGTATTTGCATCATCTCTCTTTATTTCTTTTTTAGTCTACCTAAGGGTTTGTCAATTTTATTAATCTCACAAAACCACCTTTTGATTTTGTTTATGTTTTCTAGTGCTTTCTTATTTTCAATTTCATTTAGCTCTGCTCTAATTTTTGTTATTTCCTTCTTTCTTCTTGCTTAGGAGTTAGTTTGCTGTTCCTTTTTAATTCCTTCAGGTGTGCAGTTAGGTCTTTGATTTTAGCTCTTTCTCCATTTTTACTGTAGGCATTTATGACTATGAATTTCTTTCTTAGCACTGCTTTTGATGCATCCCATCAGTTTTGATAAGTTGTGTTGTCATTTTCATTCATTTTAAGGTAGTTACTGATTTCTTTTGTAATTTCCTCTTTGACCCAATGATTGTCTAAGAGTGTATTGTTTAACTTCCATATCTTTGTGTCTAATCTGGTTCTCTGCCCATTACTGATTTCCAGTTTCATTTCATTGTGGTCAGAGAGATTGTTTTGTATAATTTCCATCTTTCTTAATTTATTGAGAGTGGTTCTGTAGACTTGCATGTGTTCTATCCCAGAAAATGGTCCATGTGTGCTTGAGAAAAATGTGTATCCTTCTGTATTTGGGTGTAATGTTCTGTATATGTATATTAGGTCCAGAACCTCTAATGTATTATTCAAGGTCTCTGTTTCTTTATTGATCTTCCATCGAGATGTTCTGCCTAATGATGATAATGGTGTATTAAAGTCACCCACTATAATTATAGAGGCATCTATTTTTCCACTTAGTTTTTCCAATGTTTGCCTCATGTATTTTTGAGGTACATTTATTAGGTGCATAAATGTTTATGATTGTTCTTTCTTCCTGATAGATTACCCCTTTTATTAATATATATTGTCCTGCTTTATCTCTTACAATAGTTTTGCATTTAAAGGCTATTTTGTCTGATATTAGTATCCCTAATATCCTAGTATCCTGCCCTTTGCTGATTATTGTTTGCATGTAAAATTGTTTTCCAACCATTCACTTTTGGGCTCCTTGTGTCCCTTGGTCTAAAATAAGTTTCTTGTAAACAGCATATTGAAGAGTCATATTTCCTTATCCATTCTGCCAATCTGTGTCCTTTGATTGGGGAGTTTAATCCATTAACATTCAATGCTACCACTGTCAAGGAATTACTTACATTAGCCATATTTTCTTTAGGTTTATGTATGCCATATGTTGTGTTTATTTCTCTTTTTATCTTTTTCGTTATTCTTACATTCTCCTCCAACTCTCTGGGTCCTGTTTTTCCCTTCCAGCCTGCAGAACTCCCTTTAGTGTTTCTTTAAGGGCAGGCTTCTTATTGACAAACTCTCTTAATTTCTGTTTAGCTATTCATATTTTGAACTCTCCCTTATTTTTGAATGTCAGCTTTACTGGATAGAGAATTCTTGTCTGGAAGTTTTTTGTTGTTGTTGTTGTTGTTTTTCCTGTTAGCACCTTAACTATGTCATACCATGGCCTTCTTGCTTCCATGGTTTCAGATGAGAAATCAACACTTAATCTTATCGAGCTTCCCTTATATGTGATGGATCTCTTTTCTCTTGCTGCTTTCAGTATTCTGTTTTTGTCTTGAGCATTCAATAATTTGACAAGTATATGTCTTGATGTAGGTTGTTAGGAGTTTATACTGTTGGGATGCCCTGCACTTCCTGGACATGGGTGTCCATGTCTCTCAATAGAGTTGGGAAATTTTCAGCCATTATTTCCTCCAATACTCCTTCTATCTCCTTTCCCTTCTCTTCTCCTTCTGGGATGTTTGTGTGTTTCATGTTGTCATTTCAATCCCTAATTCCCTGCTGGATTATTTCTATCTTTTTATCTGTCTATTCTACTCTGTCTGATTTTAGCTGTATGGTCTTCCACATCACTGATTCTTTCCTCTGCCTGTTCAAATTTGCTTTTATATGCTTCCAGTGTATTTTTGATTTCTTGCATTGTGTCATGCATCACCAACATAATCATTATATTTTTATGTATGTTTACAATTTATTTACTATTTTCCCCAAATGTCTTCTTAATATCTTTTATCTCTTCATTCACTTCATTAAGTTGATTCATGATATTATTTTGACATCCTTGATTAGTTGTTCTATATTCTGCTTCCCCTCTTGTTTCTTAGTTTGTTCATTGGACTGGACTTTGGCTTCCTGTTTCTTAGTATGGCTTGTAATCTTTTGTTTGTGTCTGGGCATCTGTTCATCTTGATGGGGTTCTTTGGTTGATTAGCTTCTCTTTCTACTTTAGGGTTTTATTTTTGTTGCTTCTTTGTGCATGGTAAGGTTAATTTTTGATATTTGGTTTCTTTTATTCTTTATCCTTGCAGTTTCTGTGTTCCTTTGGAAAACAAATATTAGTACCAGAGAAAAGGAAAGAGATAACAAGAGAAAAAGAATAATATTAATAATACAAAAAAGGTAAAAGAGGAACTATGCAAGAGCTATAAAACTAAGTAATACATGTAAAAAATAATAAAAAATACAAATGAATAAGAATAAAGAGAGATGGAATAGAAAAAATCAATCAAGAAACAAATTAGAAAGGAAAAAAGAATACAATGAATTAAAAGGCCAGACAGATGAGTGGAAAAAAATAAAACAAGAAACAAAATAGAGAGAAAAAATTTCAATGAGTTAAAAGGCCGGACAGATGAGAAGAGAATAGAAGGAAAGAAAAAAAAAGATATAAAAAGACAAAAAAAATGAAGAAATGAAGACCAAACAAGAAATGGTGGAATGGAAAGAAAGCAACAGAAGTCAGAAGACAGAAAAATGAAGGAACTATGAGAAATAGAGTAGGTTGAAAAAATAAGAAAAAGGAAACAAAGAAAGGGAAAACAACAAGCAACAAACAAAACAGCAACAAAGAAGCAACCCAGGAAAAACATCCTTCCCTCTTAGGCCCCTAGAGACCTTCTCTGGCTGCTGGTGTTCATCAATTAATCACCTTAAAGCCTGCCTTCCACAGGTGATGTATGCAGTTTTAGCAAATAAAACAAAGGAAAAAGAAAAAAAAAAATCCAAAAAATTCAAAACAAGACAATTGACAGTCTAGGTGTTCCCTTTTATAAAGTACTACCTGCACGCTTTACCTCTTCCTGGATCCCTTCTCTTAGAAGGTATTGGGACTAGAACCTTTGACCTTCTACATGGAAGGCAGGAATTCCCCCACTGCACTCCAGCAGCTCTATAAGCTAAATAGACTTTTGAAGGCCTATTGGGCTCTTCCTGCCCCTGTTTCCCCTTAAGTGACTTTTAATAGCTATCAGCATCCAGGCTAGTTTGTTGTCTGACTCTGCCCCCTACCTGACCAAGTTCTTCTTTCCCAGAGCACCTGGATGTGACAGACTGCCTCAGCAGATTCCCTCTCCCCTCTCCCTGGGGTCACCTCTGTGCTGGCTGGTATCCTCCCTGAGATTCAAAGGGGGCTCAGGTGTCCAAACCCATGGAAAGGAAACTACTCTCCAACCTTTGCCAGACACTTCTTCTTCCCAGGGTATACTCCCTCCCACTGAGCTGGCTGGTGAAAGCCTAGGAATTTTTGATCATTAGGGAGGTCTGTTGCCAGTCCCTTTATCCTCTTGAATGTGTTTGCTTTAAGCTAACCAATCTTTGACTCCTGCAGGAAATCTATTACCCTTTAAGCTTCACCACCATAAAAGCACAAGTCCACAGGTGCCTCCAGCAGGTTTTCTCCCCACCTGCTGGCTGAGCCATCTCAACCAGCTCAGCTTCCCAATGATACCTCATTGCCTGTCTCTTTGTGACCTGTGAGTAACAAACTTTTCTCATGTATCATGACCACGGTTTCCCACTGTGTAATACCTGACCTGTGCCTAGACCCAAATTTAAAATCCAACTTAACCAATTTGGAGCAGTTTATGCCCCATGTTCTAAACCAAAAGGCACAGACATCTTTTGTTCTGAAATGGTGTGTTCTTTGACAACTTTTTTTCTATGTCCACTGTATTTTGACTTTTATATTTTCTCAATCAATGTAAAATACATATTTACTTCAATAATGTTATCATCTATGATTTCTGCCTTCTGAAATATGCCTTCCACATGATACTTTCTCACCATTATATTTTACCAATAAGTAATATACTTGTTTTTGCTTTGAGATAGAAAACTTATTTTGAAGTTGAAGACTTTTTAAGTAATATAAGGAATTGAGGAATTTCCCAAAAATTTCCTCATCTTCTTGGAAGTTAAGTGTAGCAATATAATTATTTGAATAATGATAGGTAAATAAACTGAGGATATTAGAAAACATTGTACAGATTGCATAGTTTAATTGATACATCTTGTAATTCCTGGGATGTTTATAAGTTTTCCTCATAACACGAGCTAGGAATCATGTCAAAGAAAGACAAGAAAATTGGTTACAGGTAAAACTTTATAAGGTCTCCTTATTCTCAAAGTCTGAAAATATACTACACTTGTTATTAAGTTCTTCACCTTTAAAAAAACTTAATGCAGTTTCAATTGAAGTTCATCTCAAATTTTTTCTTTGTCTTCCGGCTTCTGCTTATAATGATTTTCTCTTCTGTCTTTCTCCAGAGTTTATGCATTAGTTATTCCATATTTCTAGTTTTTGCTTTTAATTTCTGGCCTCTGTGTCAAATTCCTAAGTAACACTGGAACTTCGTGGTCCAACCTATCTTTCTTTACCTGACTGCAGATCCCTGAGCATACCAGGTTTTTACTTTAATTTAGTTTTCTTATGTTTTGCATCATCCTGCACATATATTTCTCTAATTGGACTGTATTACATCTTTTCTTGCCTAATAGCTCTTCTAGCAAAGCTTAATCCAAAAGTTAATTTCCTCCAAATCCCTAATCTAAGTTAATTTTCTCTAGTTCATGCTTTTTTTAAACTTATCCATTCATTAATTCATCTGTTCTGGGCATACTATTTTCCAGTGTGCTGTATCCAACTGTGTTATGTATGTAGATTGCAAAAATTCCTGTTATCCTTAAAAGCCCTAATTTTCTATTTTTGAACTGCCATTCTGTAAGCCACCTTATTGACCTATTTGATGTAATTAAGGGAATACAATAAAAATTCCAATTTTAAGTGCTAGTTTTTCCATTAACATAAACCACATTAGTTACTGTTTAAAGACGTGGCAACATGTAAACCACCATAGAGAAAAGGATCTTTTCTTCTGAATACTGACATATTATATATTGCATAAAACAAGTCCTCAAAAAGCACATACTGAATCTGATATATTTCCTGTGATGTGGGTAAAAGTTGACTTGGAGAATGATATGAATCTTGACCTATTCATAATAAGGAAGGCAGAAACTAGAGAGCCTGCTGCAGATTCTGCAAGAAAGTGAAGTGCAACAAGAAAACAATACCTAGAATGATAGCAAGATGCATGAGGGAGCAGTTCTTATCAGCTCATTCATTGAGCAGAAGCATTTAATGAACAACTGTTTTGACCCAAGGACTGTTCCAGAAGCAGGGAATAAAACCATATGCCAGACAGACCATAGTAATAAACTTTTTAGGTGCAGTACAGATGAGGAAGAGATACAGGAAATGCCAACTGATGGTGTTTGGATTAGATAGGAGGACTACAAACTAGTAACTCAGATAAGTAGATCTGTTTGTTTATTTTATTTTTGTTATTCAATACTTGTAGTTTAAACCTCAGACTACTTAAGAGCAAAATCAATCAGGGGTAATCCACAGGCACTACATACCAGAGGCCTTTAGATGTGTGATAAGAAGTTGTTCCCTTTTCAAGTGAAACAAGATAGAATGGCAACACAAGCTAAGGGGCTCAGCCCTCAAGGATATTTTACTCTGGATAAGCTCTGCCTGCTTTCTTTTGGGTCATTTAGCATATTTTTTCACATTACATTATTTTTCTCTTTTTATATTCTTTTTTAAATCCAACTAAAAGAATATTAGTACAAGGTTGGTGAGGAAATCTCAGGCTCATGGCAGAAGCTAATATTAAAAAGTGGGCCATTTTATCAGAAACAATTTAGAACCAAATTTGCCCTATAGGACCTTCATTCATTAATTCACTCATAAAACAGAGTAAACATCTTTTTCACTCCAGGCTGGTCACTAGGAATAAATAGGTGGGTAGTATATAATCCTGTCCCTCTACAGCATGAAAATCTCAGGAGAGAGACAAATTGCATATGTCTAACAAAAAGATAGCAGCAGAAGTGTATTTTGAACACAAAGTTGTTTTTCTTTTGCTTATTCAGAGGGAAAAGAAAATCTTTCTTAGAAAAAGGTTATATGCTTCCCTTCTTAGAACTGTTTTTTCACATTTTATGGTGTTTCTCAAAGCACAGTTTTTTTGGCGGTTGTGTTGTTTTTTAAATTATTTATTATAGCAAAACTCTTCTGTGACTCTGTGTGTGTGTGGAGAGAGAGAGAGAGACAGAGACAGAGACAGAGACAGAGAGAGTGTACTGTTGGGAATTCTTTCCCTATTTTCCTCTTTCATTTAAAATAATTATGTTATAATATGTTTACCTTTTATTCTTTAACACACATAAAATTAGTATGTTGTGCTTAGGGTTCTAATTTTATTTTACTGTACTGTACTTACAGTGACAGTCAGCAGACAGCACCCTTTTTTAAGAGAGTTCACCCACTCTTCACTGATCTGCAATGCCATCTCTCTATGGATCTATTTCTAGTTCCTTTGCAGTGTTGACCTGTTTTCCAAATTTCCTCCAGTATCATATAACAGTGTATTTTTTCCCTCAGAATTCTCTTTGCCATTCTAGATCATAGTTTCTTGTTTGGATTTTAGAGTTATTTTGTTTATTTATGCACACTCAGAAAAAAAAAAAAAAAAAACTAGTTTGCAATATAACCTGAAATCAATGCCTTTGTAACTTGCTGGTTATCTTATCAGAGTGGAAGCACTTTATCACAAATATGAGTTTTATGAGCTTAGTACAAACATAAATTTGGGGTTAAATACTGACCTGCTAGTCACTAACTCTGTACCCTTTGACCAACCACTAACTTCCTGGAAGATCATTATCTTTATAAACAAAAAGGGCATTATACAGTTACCATAGTGCATAGGAGGAATTTTATACATAATAAGCATTTAATAAATGTGATATTAGTTATTAAAGAAATATTTACTCAATATATTCCATTTTCCAGACACTCTGATAAGTACAAATTTTGGGGGTGGGGGTGGGGGAAGGCAAAGAGTTCAGTTTTTCAAGCCATCATGGAACTTGAAGGAGAGCTTAGTTGAAAAAGTGACATTTTCATAATCATGAATATACATTCAAATTATGAATTGTAATGAAAAATTTGGAGGAAAATAATAAGTAAAAATATATGCTCTAGTAAGAACTACAGTGAAGAAAAGATATTTAACCTGAGACATGGCAGTTGGGTTGAAGTAAACCAAATGCAGAATGTATGTGGGATAGGAGTGTGAGGAAGATGTAGTGCCAGTAAGTACCTTCCAGAAAGAAGAACAGTGCCCCAAATCCTGGAGCCAAGTGAGAACTTGTTATGACTAAAAATATGACAATAAAGGAAGGTTTTTAAAAACATCATTCTTATAATATATTTTAAATTATGTATTTCTCCTTTAAAAGAACAAAAATCAATTAATGAGAATTATCTTTACTTTGAGACTTTTTTAACAATGTATCTTATGTTGCCAATCTTTAATTTATAACTATTTTATGAAATATGCATTACACATTCTCTTTAATTGTAGATCCAAATTTCATATAATAAAGGGAAAAAGACAAGATAATGTTTAACTTCATTATTCTCTCATATTTTAATTTAAAACATAGTGATTAATTTTGCAATTTTTACAGCTAGTCTACATAATTTTAAACCTGGTTTTATCATTTATTAATTTTTTTCTACTCTGGCAAGTTTCTAAACTTTGCAATGCTTAATCAATAGTAATAATAATCACTATGATGCAGCTGCTGGTGGTATAATAATCATAATGATAATAATAATAATGCTTAGTTTATAATATGGTTGGGAAGTTTAGTGAGTTGCTGCATCTAAGTAGTGACTTGCATATAATAAGTACTGCAAATGTTATTATTATTTTCTTGTTTTTGTCACCATTTGTAGTAATAAATTTCCTTGTCTTTTTGAAAATAAGCCATAATATTGATTATCTTGAGACCAATAAATGGGAATACTTAAATCTCTAGAATGTTTGAAGTAGTATGCTTGTAGTAAGTTAATGACATTAATGCCAAAATAGTATCAAGATTGTATTGAAACAATAACAACTTCAATCTCTATAATTATAACCCAAGGTTAATGGAATATTTTTATCACCTATATTTATTCATTCAATTATTTAAAATGTTAAATCTATACGATGTGATTGATTTACCATCAAATAGTTTTAGAATATATAATTAAAGTGAATAAAAAAACAATCAAATGTTTTTCAGAATGATGACAGTTCTCGAGTTAAAAGATCCTTCAGAAACCATTGGGAGGGGGGGAACAGGGCATTGTCATATGAATATAAATGGTAATATACCTGAGGCACAAGACTTAAGTACTTTTTTTCAAGATTCCACAGCTACCAACATGAAAGAGTATGAATTTATGTAGTGGATATAAATCAGTTTTTATTTGGTGATTGATAATCCATTTTCAGGAATTATTCAGGAATAATCAATGATATATTTGATTATAGAAAGCATATTGTATTTAATCCCTAAGTTTTGCAAGTTTGACCTTTATGCAACTTTAATATTCTGGAAATTTATGAAAAGTTCCTAAAGCAGAGTTTCATCTGTTGAATTCACCTAACAGTTTCTTGCTTCTCCCGTGGCTTCTTTTTCTGAGTCCAATTTCCTTTGCTTATAAGGACTTCAGTCATATTGTATTAAGGCCCATCCTTATCTAGATTAGGCAAACCTTACCTAATAATATCTTCAAAAGTCCTGTTTACAAACAGGTCACACCCACAGGACCAGGGGTTGGGTCATGAGTCCTGAACATAACTTTTGTGGTGGACTTGATTCAATCCTCAACAAATACCTTCAAAATAAATATAAAAGTAAACATGAAATTGCTGCTTCTAGTGATAAAAATTGTAAATCTCATAAATTAACACAGAAAGAAAGTCCTTAGATATGCTGAAATACTCAGAGCTTTAAAGCCAATCAGATGATTTGGTGGACTAAAATAAGGCAAGATTGTGTTTTATTTTGAAAAGTACCATAGTAAAGAAATTAGAGTATGTGCCATCTTCAGGAAATAAATTGTAGGTGATTATGTTTAAAAAGTGAAGTAATATATTTAAGTCACCTGGGACTAAGAACCCTGATCTCAAATTTTTCATTTTGGGTAAACTTTCACGTATTTAAAGTGCATGCACAATTCTGGAGTATACTACATAAAACAATAGGAAAGTTCATTTTAACATATCTGACATATTTAAAGGCCATGAAAATTGAAAGAAAACATTAGTATATACTGGAAAAAAGAACAGGATGAAAGAGATGCCAGGACCAAATACATGCTTCTTCATATTTCCATGTGCCTTCTTATAATCAACTAATTGTGAGGATTGGCAGGATATGTAACTGAGTCCTGTAACCTTGGTGACTAAGACAAATGTTTAAAACTGAAATCTGTCATTTTTAAACTATCCTAGCCAGAGCAGATTGGTTGTCTCAATAATTATATTTAATGTATAAAACACAATTGGCCAATCTGTGACCTCTTATTCTAAATCTCTCTGCATCCTCTTGCCCTTATTTTCCTACCCACCTCAGAGAAACAACACATTCCTAATATGGATCTGATTAACTTTGCAAATTCTCCTCATTTCACATTATTTCATAGCTTCTCCTTAACCACACCCCATTGTCCCTGCATCTGACTTTTGAATTAAAAACTTGACTCATTCATGTTGTTGAAGTATTCTATAATTCCCAGCATCTTCAATTATAAAGAAAATCAGGTGCACATTATTCTTTATTGTTATTTGATAACAATTATATCACGTTCATAGAATAGATTTCCTGGAAACACAGCTAGGATAAATAATGTATTATTAGGTGTAGAAATCCGATATCAAAACATATTAATATTTTTCCTCTTTTATCCACACAAGATTCAGTAATTTTTCTTGGTATAAATGTTTCAGGCAATACAAAATTATATAAAATAAACAAAATTGAGTTTACATGGATAACATTGTGAAAATTATTCTGGACTATAAATGCACACTTGTTTTTAATTTTTTCATGCTATTTTATATAAATAAAATGACCTATATCTATACATCCATATCTATCTATCATGTCCTTCAAATTTCTGTTAACACCTAGTCTTAGGGTTATATATATTTCAAAGATACTTTACTTTTTGTCCATGTTGAACTTATTTTATAGTTTGTCAAAGTAATCCTCTAGTATTTCTTTCAGAAGGAAAATGTTTTTTTAATGTACTGTCTGGCATATTGATGAATGCATGCACTTTGTACCCTTACCAGAATGTTAACAGGGATGACTATAGGTTTGTAGATTCAAAATAAATTCCATATTGAACTTTGAAGATATACTCCATTTTATTCAATCATTTAATGTTGCTGATGATAATTGTAAAACTAATGTTATAGTAATTTCTGATCCCAGCCCATTATTTTTTATTTATTTATTTTTTAACCGGGAGGTCCTGGGGATCGAACCCAGGTCCCTCCATATGGGAGACGGACGCCCAACCGTTTGAGCCACATCCATCGCCCCCAGCCCATTATTTTTTGGTAAGCTCTTTTAAAAATATATCTCCCATATTTTCAAAATTCTAAAATATGATTAGGCATAGGTCATTATTTCATTCTTCCTGCTCCAGAGAGTGATAGGCATTTAATTATATAAGAATTTTTGAAAAGCATATTCAATGTTTGTCTCTTTATTTTTTGTTTTATTGTGGTCATATATTTTATTTATTCTTATTTGAAAAAATACATTATTATTTATTATAAGTTTTAAAATTTTGTTTTATATCCATTTTTCCTTTATTACCTATAATTTTTAGTCATTTCTCTAGAGATTATGATATAGATTGTTAACTAATCATGATCTAGCTTAAAATAATATAGCATATCATGTATAATGTAAAAAAAGATATGATTATATACTTCCATTTCTTCCCTCCCAGCCCTTGTGCTGTTGCTGTCAGTTTTAGTTTTGTATATAATAAAAACATTATAACACATTGTTATTGTTTTTAGCAAAGTGAATAATTTAAGATGTTAGGATGCTGAAAAATCAATTTACGAAACTATTTAATATATCCTGGTTTCTTCACTTCTTTCTGTATATTCCAATAGTATCTTTCTCATGCTTTGGAATTATTTAACTTTGTGTGTGTGTGTGTGTGTGAGTGTGTATGTGGTTCTGTGGATTTACACATTCTAGAAGTTCCATATCTTTACCAAAATAAGTGTGGTCACTCCTTTTGGTTTTAACCATTTAAATAGGTGTATAGCAGAATCTTGTAGATTTAAATTGCATTTTTCTAATGACTAATGATACTGAACAACTTTTCACATGTCCATTTGCTTTTCACATATCTACTTGGACAGGTGTCTGGTCAAATACTTTGCTTATTTTTTTAAACAATTAATTAAAATAAATTAAATTAAATTGAAATACCACTCAAACTTGATTACAGATATTTTAAGTACAGAAATTAAAAAAAAAAAAAAAGATTCTTGTTTTTTCAAAAGTGTCTATTTGAGTACCTTTACTTTTATATATTATTTTAGATACTGCTTGTTCATTTCTACAAAATCCTTCTGGGATATTGATTGTATTACATTTAATTTATAATTCAATTTGTGGACAATTGGCAGTGTAACCATACCAAATCTCTCACTCCATGTACATTGTGTATATATCCATTTATTTATGGCTTCTTTGATTTCGTTCATCAGTGTTTTCTAGTCTTCATCACACAGATCTTGTATATACTTTGGTACACTTATGGCTACAAATTATATGTGTTATGGTGCTATTTTAACTATTACATGCTTTTATTTTAATTTCTCATCATTCATTTCTACTATACAGAGTTAAAATTAATTTCTGTATATTGACTCCATATTCTGAGATTTTGCTAAACCTTGTGTTATTCATTGTAATTTTTCATAGATTGTGTAGGATATTTTATATAGACAATCATGTTGGTTTAAATAGATTTCTTTTTCTCACTTTTTAATATGTATACCTTTCATTTCTTTTTGTGTACTTATTGCACTAGCTCACATCTCCAGTACTAAATAGGAATTAGTAGAACAGACATCTTTGAATTTTTCCCAATGTTAGGAAGAATGTAGTAAATCTTTCATCATAAATATGATTTCATCTGTGTCATTATTTTCTTTTAACATGCCATTTATCAGGTTGAAAAAATTCTATTATTTTCACTATGTTGAGAGACTTTTTATAAACAAATGTTTTTTCCACATTAAAGAAGATCATATAGTGTTTCTTGTAAATTATTTTTAATATGGTTAATCACATTGCTTGAATATTGTGTCTTACACTCTTAAATTCCTTGGATATTCACTTTTGGTCATGATAATTTTCTGTCTTTTTATACACTCCTGTACTTGATTTGTGATAATTTATTGAGGCTTTTTTCATCTTTGTTTATGAGGTATAATGATTTTAATTTTCTTTCATCATAATACATTTTTTTCCATATGCTGTCAAGTTAATGCTGGCTTTATAATATGAACAGCAAAGTATCTCTTCCTCTTCCATTTTCTGGAAGATTTTATGTAGAATTTTTTTATATTATTCCTTTCTTATGTTTTCTAGAATTCACCAGTCTAGCCATTTGGGCCTGGGATTTCTTTAATGAATACTTTTTTTTTTTTTTTAAGATTTATTTATTTATTCATTTCTCTCCTCCCCTCCTCGTTTTTTGCGCACGCCGTCTGCTCTCTGCATCCATTTGCTGTGTATTCTTGTTTCTGCTTGTTTTCTCTTTAGGTGGCACAGGGAACTGACCCTGTGACCTTCTGGAGTGGGAGAGAGGATCTCAATCTCTTGTGCCACCTCAGCTCCCTGGTCTGCTGCATCTTTTATTGTCTCTTCTCTGTGTCTCTCTTTGTTGTGTCATCTTGCTGTGGCAGCACTCCTGTGGGGGTCAGCACTCCTGTGCAGGCCAGCTCGCTGCAAGGGCCAGCACTCTGCAAGGGCCAGCTTGCCTCCACCAGAAGACCCCAGGAATCGAACCCTGGACTTCCCATATGGTAGCCAGGAGCCCAGTCGCAATGGGAAGCCCATTTACTTCCCTCTTTAATGAACACTTTTAAACTGCTGATTCAATTACTTTAATTGATACATTAAGTTATCAATTTCTTCTTGAGTGAGTTTTGGTGTTTTGGGTGTTTGAATGAATTTGTATATTTGTCTAAGTTGTGGAACATATAAATATATGGGTTTCCAATAATTGTCCCAACACTGTTTGTTGAAAAAAATATTCTATTTCTCTCAAATTTCCTTTATACATTTATCAAAGTGTAGTTGATTATATTTTGTGTGTCTACTTCTGTGCTGTCTGTTTTATTCCATTTAACCCATGTGTTCATTTTTTCCTCAATACCACACTATCTTGCTGCCTGTAACATTGTAGTAAGTATTGAAGTTGGGTAATATGAGTCCTCAAAATTTATATTTCCTTTTCAGAATTCCGTTCTATTCTAGCATTTGATCTTCTCCATATAAACTTTAGATTTCAGTCAATATCTACAACAAGTTGCTTGGGTTTGATTGAAATATTGATTTTATCTATATAGATATACATCAGATTGGGGAAATTTGGCACCTTAATAATATTGATTTCTGTTCCCTAGATATTGAATATCTTCCTTGTTATGAAATTGCTTTATCTGAAATTAATATATTTGCATTTTTTTTCCTGTTTAGGTTAGCAAGTTAAATATTAGTCCAGGTCAGCACTGTTTTAAAATAAAATATTTTAAACACTTTTCTTTAAAAAAAAAAAAAAAAAGCAATGCAGTAAGTACCATTAAAATATTTGCATAAGTACACACATATTAATACTTCCCTATTCTTTATGGAATGTTGGCTTTTAAATTTTAGGCCCAAATTAACCTAAAAGCAAATAAAGAATATTATAGAGGAACAGATTCTACATAGTTACAATCTTGAAAACAAAAGTAAGATGGATGTGGCTCAGGGGATTGGGGTCCAGTCTACCATATGGGTGGCCTCAAGTTTGATTCCCAGGGCCTCCTGATGAGGGCAAGCCTGCCTGCGCGATGCAGAGAGCTGACTGCCCGAATGGTGCAGAGAGCTGAATGCGGTGAGCTGGCGCAGCAAGATATCCAACAACTCAGAGAGACACACAGCGAATGGACACAGAGAGCACAAGCAGCAAGGGGAAGGATAAATAAATAAAATAAATCTTAAAAAGAAAAAGAAGGAAAATACCAAAGGGGAAAAAAAAATAGTGCAGAGTGTAAAAAAAGTGTTCACTTTAAAAATAAAAAAAAATTGAAACCACCTCCTTAGTCTTATTTCCAGGGCGAAATTGTGATTTTTAAAGAAAATCAAAACAATCTGAATAATTCTTGCTTTTCAGAGTATTATTTCCAAAAATTATACAGGAAAATGTGTCCATATTGAGGTTTATTTACATAATGTCATCATTTTCTCTATCCATTGCCTAGACATATTTACAAACATTGGTTCTGTTACTATATATTTTGTCAGAACATTTGCCAGATGTCTCGGAACAAATAATGTGATTTTTTAAACAAGCAAAACATTAAATGAAATCAATGAATCAGCTAACTCAACTTGGCATCCATTTTGTTAATGACATCAATTACCAGTAACAAGTTCACTAAAAATAAGAAGCACTAGCATTTTCACACAACAAAAATTAATGAAATGATGATTGTGTACTTATGAAGTTTAATTAAGTCTGATGACAGGTGTGCATTAAATTGATTTATAAGATTAAAACAAACTCTAGAATTGTATTCTATATAAAATGCTATGGATATCATACTCATTTCTTCCCTGTGTTTCTTGTTACAAATTAGAAATTCAAAACACTTTTTAATTATATCATTTGAGTTGCTTCAAGCAAAGTGCATATAAAGTAAGAACTTAATATATAGAATTCAGGAATTAACTTTAAAAATTGGGCATGTAATTTAATTGCCTGAGTTTAATTTGCCTGATTGATTCTGATGGAGCAGGTATAATCCTGGCTCAAAAGTGTGCTTCATAAAAAATAAATGGTCACATTTCTGTGGAAAATCATCTTGCCTTATCAATATTCTTATATGAGGCACATCATATTCTACAGTTACAGTCACAATTTCCTAATTAAGGTTTAAAAGTGCTGTTCAGTTTATGTCACCCAAGAATTTTTCTTTTCTTTGAATCCCCAGGTAATGCTTGACAAACAGGTAATCACTTTTAACCTATGTGAGCCTTTATATTCAAATTGGGTTTCTCTCTGACAGCCTATAGTTGTCGTTTTTAAAAAAATCAATCTTACAATCTCTGTTTTTTCGCTGCTTTGTTTAAACCATTTACATTTAAAATAATTACAGATAAAGTTGGATTAAAATCTATCATCTTTGTAACCATTATATATTCATTGCACGTGTTTTCTTCCTTTTTCCCCCAATTTTATAACTTCTCTGGTTTTAACTGAGAATTACATTTGATTCCACTTATCTCCTCCCTTGATATATTGTTCATACTTCATTTTTTTAAACTTTTTTAGTAGTTACCCTAGCATTTACTATAGACATTATTAAGTAATATAAGTACATCTTCAATAACCCTATACTTCAGTTACTTTAGAAGAGATACTTATCTCTGTCTGTTGTGACATTGCTATTATTCATATGTCTCTAAGGTATAAACATCCAATACATTGTTACTATTATTGCACAGAAACAACCAGTTATATTTTAGATCAATTAAGTATAAAAAAGTTAAAATGATTTTTTAACTTTAATTTTTTTTCAGTACTTGTCTTTATGTAGTTCCAAGATTCTATAAATTTTTCTTCCTGAAAAACCTCATTTAACATTTCTTTCCAGGAAAGTCTGCTCTTAGTAATTCCCCCAAGATTTTGTTTATCTAAAATTTACTTTAATTGTTCTTTATATATTTGAAAGATGATTTCACTGGATATAGAATTCTATTTTGACCATTTCTTTATTCTTCTTCAACACATTGAAGATTTCAGTTCATTCTCTTCTTGCTTATATGATTTGTCTACAGAAGTCTACTGTAATTATAATCCTTATTTCTTTGTACACAGGTATTATATTATTTTCCCTCTGGCTTTCTCGAAGATTTTCTCTTTTTTTTTCTGTTGTATGAATCTGATAGGCCTTAGTATGTGTGTATGCATGTGTATGCGTGTGTTATCCATTATGAATTTAACCTTGTATACATCCTGCTGGGTATTCTCTAAGTTTCTTGGATTTGCAGTTTTAGCGCTGTCATTAATTTAGGAAAGTCCTTGTCCATAATTCCTTCTGTCTTGTTTTCTCTGACTTCTCTGTGTGTACTCCAATTACATTGTTATACATCTTGATATTTTACTGGAATTCATGGACAATCTGTTTTTAACTGATTTTCTTTTTTTTTCTTCTTTTTTTGTTTGGGAAGTTCTTATTGACCTATCTTTGTGTTCACTGATTTTTCCATCAGCTATGTAAAGGGTACCAAGAGCCTTGTCTTAGTTTTCCAGGCTGCTATGACAAATACTACATACCAGATGGCTTCATAATAGGGATTTTTTATTTCACAGTGTTGAGGCTAGAAGTCTGAAATCAAGACATTAGAAAAGCCATGCTTTCTCCACAAGGTCTGCAGCATTCTGGTGCTGGCCTGATGCAAACCTGGGGTTCTTTGGTTTGTATCTCTGCCTTCTGTATTATGGCTATACCCATCCTTGTATCTAGTCTTGTGTTTTCTGCTGACTTCTGACTTCTGTCTCTTCTGACTTGCATTGTAATTTCTTCTCTTAATAAGGCCTACAGTCATAAGGATTAATGCCCACCCTCAATCAATCTGAGCACATCTAATTAGGATCTTAGAAGATACTATTTACAAATGAGTCTACTCCTTACCTGACAATACATAATCAAAGAGTTCTATTTACAAATGAGTTCACACCCACAGGAAAGCAGGTTAAGATTAAAAACATGTCTTTTATTGGGGTACATTATTCAATATATCACAAGCCCTTCAGAGGAATTCTTTGTTAATTATTGTGTCTTTTTTTTCTTTTTTAGCATTTCTTTTTTATTTTTTCTCATAATTTCCATCTTTCTTTTGACTTTACACTTACATCTTGCATGTTAATACTTTTACCATCAGAGGCCTTAAGATATAAATCATAATTATTTTACTTTTCTTGTGTGATAATTTCATTATTTTTTTATATCTGATTCTAATACTAATAATTGCTTTTTCTCTTCATATCATTTTTTTTCATGTATTTTAGTATCCCTTATAAGTTTTTTGTTGAAAGTCAGACATATTGTATAGTAGATACAGATATAAATAGGTTTAACATGAGAATTTATTTTACTGTGGCTGGGAGTTGGGCTGTGTTTTATGTTTCTTTTTGCTATAAGCACCAGAAGCTTCAGTTTCAAATTTCTTTGTATGTTTGTTCTTTCCTCCTTGGTCTTAAGATTTCCTTTTCTACTGTTTCACAGAGAATCTGTGTCTTGACATTCTTTCTGCTTTAATTCACTCTTATTATTGCTAGTTTTGTGGTTTATTTTGTTTTGGGAGGTATGTGTGATGGTAGGGCCCAGGGAGGAGGGACATTCACATATTCTTTAATCTTCTAATTAATTCTAACTATTTTAGTGGCTTGAGTCTCTGGATTGTGGCCTTTGGAAGGATTCCCCTCCCTCCCCCCGCCACCACTACCAATTTCTTAGTCCCTTTCCACAACAACCTCCAAAGCATATTTCCTATGGTATGCCACACTTTGGTGAGACAGGAAGATTGCGATGGCTTCCCTTTATAACCAAGCTAGGATAAGGTTTTAGAAGTGCCCTTTGGTGAAGTCTTTCCCCCTCAAAAATAGGCCTTTTCTTGGGAGGTTATCTACAAGGATTTCAAAATGACTAGTCTTCTGTTTTCCTTGCTAGGGCCACTTAGGAACTTTCTCAGATCCTCCCTTTGAAAACGGGGTGTGTATTGAGAAACAACCCTCTCATGCTATTCTGTACTCCACCTGTATTAATTGATCAAAATTATTATTTAAGTATTCTTACAAGTTTACAACATCTGGCTTCTGATCCAGGTAAGCACATATCAGGTAATAGATTTTTCTCGGTGAGCCTGACCAGATTTCAGGGTGATGTTTAGCTCTGTGACCTCATTTGTCTGATGGGTTCTAAAAAGATCATTGATGCTTATTTTATCCAGCTTTTTCTCATTACAAGGATGGAGTAAAACTTCCAAAGCTGAACAAGGAAGTTTATTTTGGCATGATTTTCAGATTTAGATTTTAATTTACTATGTTAAAATATTGTCAACAAAACAATGTTTTCCAAGGGAGGCATAAATTTTTCATCATTAACATTTCTAAGTTCCCTGCATAAATTTCATGGATCAAATAAATAATTATTGTTTTCACAAATTAAGAATAAAGAATATGAAATTGTATTTAAAGGCATAGAATTATAATAACAGAATTCATCTAAAGGATTTATCCTTATTGGATTATCATAATACTACAAATACACGAATTTAATGTGAAAAATTAATGTGTAATTATCCAGATCCTTAGTTAGCTAAAAGCTCTTAATCTAATATTAATGAGTTAACTGATAAATAATTGCGAGTACCCTGACAACATAATTTTAATACACCTATGCTCTAGATTTACATAGTGAAATGTAATCCCTTAATCTGTAAAAAACAAAAAAAGGTTTGTTTGATTTCTTTTTAAATTATAAGGTATTTTATGCTTAGAAAAGTTTCCTTTGTCATCAAAACAGTCTGTTAACCTGGTTTTATGTTAAACTCTTTAAACAAAAGTCTTATTTTATTTTTAAAAAATTAAGTATTTCTACTGGAAATTGTTTTCCTTCTTGATTTTTCCTTTTCATTATTTATGGTCACTATTTATTTCAGGATGGATTGAGGCTTTTCTTTGAGAGATAACTATATTTTACAGGGCCTATTATTAAACGACTGTGTAAAACTTTATATTTTACTCAAAAATATCATCATTCTTTTTATCCCCAGTCTTCTGAAAAAAAAAAGTTAAAGATTAGAAATGGGCTTCGAAACCTAAATTGGTTTGGTCCTACAGACAGCCTAAGAAATGTAATGAGATTTGCTGCATGGTCCAGTCTTAGGTCAATTTTCATAAATCTCAGGGCTCTAGAACTTCCATGGCCAAAATGAAAGCAGTCTTTCCAAAAATAATCATCTAGGATCCCCTCCTTCAAGACTTGAAATGCTGAGATTTATCATTTTGAGATAGACATTAATGAGCATCTGCCCTTGGGCCTTATCAAGTACTGTTTGTCACTAGCACAACCATAAAACTACAAGGTATTGCTCTCCAGATGCAGGTTACCCAATCAAAATGGAAGATCTTATCTCCTGTGAATAATTGGATTCCCAGTTCTTTCAGAAACAGACTATCCCCAGATGTAGACACCTAACACAAGCCTTCCGTTGAAGCAGATGATGGCAGAAGTAGCAAGTTTTCATCACATTATTAGTTTAATAACACTTTTGCCTCTTCCCCATCCCTTTCCTTTTGCTATACTATTAATCTTGACTATTATCTCTCTTTGATCATTTGATAAACATTTAAGAGCTGTTCCTTTCTTTAAACATGCCAAAATGTAGATTTCCTTCCACATGTCTTTATTTCCTAAATTTCCTTCACAATATTAATTTTATTATTCAATCTTGTAACCTTGGGCTTTGATCATATAGTAACAAAATGCTGCTTCTGATATCATTACAGCTCTGTCAACAAAACCCAGCTCATTGTGAGTGTGAAAAACTATGAGTGAATGTGAATGAACTCATAGCACCTCATCATAAGTGTGAACTAATATCTTGCTTCAAGAGTAAGTTTGTTCTTTTCACATAAATGTCAGTCTGCTTTGTAAGAACTGTTTAGACCCAACAGAAAATCTGTCTTACAGACAACCTATGAAATGTAATGATCCAGTTTAAGGTCTATTTTCATAAATCTCCTTGTGCTCTTGAAAAGAATGTATAATTTGCAGGTTGGGATTACAATGACCTGATAGATCAAGGTTGTTAACAGTGCTGTACTAGTTTCATCTGTCTTAAATTATATACCTTAGTGAAATCTTTTAAAAATTCATCACAATCATTGTGGGTGTCTCTATTTTCTTTTTAATTCTAGTAGTTTATATATATCTATAGATGCATTAGAAAGTACATAAAATTTTTGAAGTACTGCTTTATAGGGGCCTTTTATCATTATGAAATATGCCTATTTAAAGTTAAATGACTTGTAAGATCAATGTAATTTATGATCTTATTGCAGCTACATCTGCTTCCTTTTGTATAGTGAACGCATGGTATATTCTCCCCATTTTTTTGCTTTCAACATCTATATATCTTTAAAGTGTAGTCGTTTTTTGTAATAGTGTATAAAATCCATATATTTTTCATCCATTTTAGGTACCATTCCTGTCATATATTTTTATTCTATGCATATTTCAAACTTCCTAAACAGAACTTTTTTGTTCTATAAACACAATGTGCATTTGTTTTCACCCAATTATTTAGTGTTTCTATTGTTCTTCATTCCTTACAACATTCTAGTCTATTAGTCCATTTATACTTTTATAATATGCCTTTTCCTTTTGATACTGTTAAGATTTTTTCTGAACTCATGAGGTCCTGTCTTATTCCTGCTATTACTGCACACTGCAGCAACTCTCCTCCAAATACAACCTGGCTGATATGGCCTCCAGTGGTGAATATATGAAGAATAAGTCAAAATGAACTTTAGCTTTGGCTGAATCCAACATCTCCTTTATGAATGCACATATGTGGATGTTTCTTGGGAGCACAAAAAGTGAAACCTGACTTTGACGTTCTCAGAGAACAATCTAAATACTATAGTGGAGCTCTTCTATATGTGATGATTCCTGACTAAATCCCTGCCTCACCTTCCTAAGCAGGAGAATGTCGTAGCAAGGGATTATTTGTATCTGAACCTCAAAGAGCGTTATCATAAGATTGTAAATAAATTAATGTTATAACCCCATCTAACTTAAATTTTATCATTTGCACTTAAAATTTGTAGGAATAAATCACACTGGTATTTAGGGCTGAAGATGTCTTATTTTCAGATTTGTAGGCTTCACATACCTTTCTCTGGTAGTAGATGCAATTCCTCTTTTTGATCATTTTGTCCAGGTTTCAAAGAGTTCAGTTAATCTCTACTTCTTGTTACTCTATGTATTAGTCTGCCAAAATAGTGCTAATGCAAAATACCAGAAATTTGTTGGCTTTATAAAGGGTATTTATTTGTAGTAGAAGCTTACTACAGGCCATAAAGCATGTTACCTCCCTCACCAAAGTCAATTGCCACATGCTGGAGCAAAATGGGTGCTAATGTCTGTGAGGATTCAGGATTCTTGGGTTCCTGTCTTCCCAGGCTCAGCTCCTGTGGTATCTCCATAACGCCAGTTGTATACTATGAGGCAAACAGGTTATTTCTCTTCACAGGGCCTTTTCTCTTTCCCCATGACCAATTTCCTCTGAGTGCTTACTTCCTGGGGCTCCAGCTGAAAAACTCCAAACTCCCTTCTCTGCGGTGCATATTCTCTGTGAGTCCCCACCCACCAAGGGGGCAAGGATGCCATGTCCTATTGACATGGCCCAATCAAAGCCTTAATCATTATTTAATCAAGTAAAAGTAAAACCTCTGAATCCAATACATTCTAATATGCCCAGAGGAAAAGAAGAGTTTACAAACATAATCCAATATTTCTTTTTGGAATTTATCAATAATAATCAAACTGCTAGGCCATAAAAGTAAAAGATTAAAAATAATATGCATCATATCTTTGAAAACAGTGTTTAATAAAAGCATGGTTTTATATTACTTCATCTACCTTGTTTGAAATAGAGTCTCAAATCTGTGTATGATATTCAATGTAGTAACCTGTAGTAGGTATACAAATAAGATATTTTTCTTTGTAACTATAAACTGCATAGAAGTATTGTTTTATTTTGCTAGGCTACTGAAATGTAATATATGTGATATGGATTGGCTTTTACAACAGGGATTTATTTGTCTTCCAGTTTACACTTCATGAGGCCATGAAAATGTTAAAATCAAGGCATCATCATGCAATGCTTCTCTCTAAAGACCAGCTGCAGGCAATCCTGGACTCCTCTGTCATATGGCAAGGCACATGGCAGCATCTGCTGGTCTCCCCCTTCTCTTCTACGTTTCCTTGCCTCAGCATCTTGCTTCCTCTGGCTTTCTCTCAGCTCCTGTTGCTTTCTCTCCATATTCATCCTATTTATAAAAGACTCCAGTAAGAGGATTAAGAGCCACCCTACGCAATGCCTCAATTTAAATAACTTAATTAAAAGGTCCCATCTGGAACAGGTCGTCACCTACAGAAATCTATTAACTTTAGGAACATAATCTTCTGGCGTACATGCAGCTTCATAAGTGCTAACAACTAAGAAGAAAAAAAAAAAAAAAAAAAAAAACAGGAAGAGTATGACCAAAAGAAAACAAATGCTCTTTTAAAAAATATGCCTTTATACATTTATTTAACAAATATTTGAGTAGCATTAGGCTTGTTGAAATAAACAGACTTTGTCAACAACATAAATGTTAGAAGAATTACAAAGATTTCATGTAGCAAGTTTCAATTTTGCATAAAAAGTCAAATGCAAAAGAGAAGTAAAATTTGAAAAATTAATAGGGATAAAATAATATAAATTTTTAGTCATAAAATATTAAGTATGCATAAAAATAGTGATAATGGAAGCTCTGGAGAGTAAAAATTGAATGGCTTATAATCAATAATCAGGTGTTTAAATGAAATGTTTTTTTCATAATTGATAAACAAATTTGTAAAATTGATGAGGATCATTAATTTTTAATTCACGACAAAATTATCACTGAGACAAATTGTTATTTTTATTCAAAGTATTAGAAAGCATTCTCTAAACTTCTGAGAAATAAATATATATATTCAAAGCAAGTTAAAATCTGTATGGCTTTAGACTTACATACAACAATCAACACTAGAAGTCAGTTAACATGTTATCTAAAAAACAACTTTATGGAAACTGTATGAAACAAAATTGTTTTGTTCAGATAGGTTATCATCCAAATGTGAAGGTCATAAAATAACAAATCAAGTAACATATAATATTTATGTATTCATTCCTAATAGATGTTTGAAGGTAAGGTATGTATCTATGTACCAGTAGGCCATTACTGAGGTGTTCTCAGGAAGACAAAAGGGAGACTGATGAAAGTGCCAAATAAAAGCACAGTGGCAAGGGCCCTAGAATGGGAAACGTTAATGGTGATGAGCTGTTAAACATACTCACAGTGTAATAATCACTTTAAACAAAAAGTGATTAAGTTTTTCCTTTCAATTTTTTTTCAAAATTTGATTATTATGTTAACCATTTGCAATTTTAATCTTAGCATTAAAAATTAAATGAAATAACCACTATCAACATTTTCTAATTAAAATTATCTCACTCTCTTTATGAAAGACTATATCACTTGCATCATTTATTTAATGCATCATTTATATTTAAAGTTTTTGAAACTTTACTTTGCCCTTCATTAAATATTACTTAAAGAGTAAATACAACGGAAAAGCAGTTGTAATACAGCGGCTTTTTCAGGACTTGGGAATTATCCTGAGTGACATTACAACGACAGATATAGGCCATTTTACATAAGCATATAACATGCAAAACTGTGTGGGAGAGAGTGTGGTCTTCAATGTGAACTATGGTCCATGCTTAGTGGCAAAGCCCCAGGGTGTGTGTATATCATTGCAGGTGATGTGCCACACTGATGAAAGATGTTTATGTATATGTTATGGGAGTTGTGGGAGGTGGGGAACATGGGAATCCCTGTAATTTTTGTGTAACATTTATGTAGTATAAGCATCTTTTAAAATATATATAAAAAAAAGAAAAGGTAAATACGCCTTGAAATGTTCAGGAAGTTTGAAATAGCCCTAACAATCAATGTTATATTGCATTAAAATTATGTTAATCTAAGAAATAATTTTTTGTAATAATATGCATTGCACTTGTTCCTAAATGTGTTAACAATATATTGAAAATCCCAATACAACGAACTCAAAAGGAACCAGATTTCCTTTGTTATACTAGAATCTGTTACATCAAAAAACTGTTAAAATTAATGATTCATCTACCTAGAGTTAAAAAATTTCTGAGATACAGAAATTTAACTAGCAAAATAATTTACTCTGATGGTATCTGACATATTTTGTTTGTTCATTTATTTAATTTCATTTAGTTCTTTTCTCATAAAAGTACATAAGATTTTTGTTTGATATGTAAAAATACCTTGTCCAATGATTAGCAGGACATATGTAGTTAGATGCAAGTGATGGAAAAAGAATTATTAAGGGTCATAAATATTTGGAGTTTGAACCAGTTGTTTGCTGTTAACATCCATTAACAGGTAGAAGAGGCAAATTCACACAATTTATCATTATCATTAACAAAGAACATGGTGCTAAGCCCCACCTGTATTCTTTTGACCTTTTAAGTGTTGTAGAGAAGATGATCTGAGGATCCCTTTTGTACTCCTGGGCATATGTCCACTTTATTGTATCATTATTTTGTCTAATTAGTTTTTATATCCCTAAAGTAAGAACATGAAAGGAAATAAACCGTAATTTCCAGAAGATAGGAAAGGACCTACCTTATGCACCCTAGTCCTTCAGAAAGAATTACCTAGTCTCAGGTTTATCTAGAAAAGGATGGATGTAAAGAAAATTTAAAAGGAGATCTTTTGAAACTTGTAGCATCTTTTCTATTATTAATGAACCAATCAATATAAATGAAACCAGAAGATGTTAAAGGATACGATAATCCAGGTAGGTGAAACCTTAAAAGAAATATTAACCCAATTCCATTATTTAACAAATAAGAAAACTGAGATATAAAAGTCAAAGGATTAAGATCTATGAATCCAAAATTTATTGTCTAAAACAGACTTAACCCATTTGGGAGGAAACATGTTAATGTGGCTAAAAACATGTACTATCGATCAAGAATCCAGGGTTTGATGTTTGACTCTGCTACTTCTACTGTGCCAGCTGTGTTGCTGTTCTAGTTATTTAATGTACCTTTGCCTTCAATACCTCCTCTCTAAAACCATCATCTACCTCATTGGGTTGTTGTAAAAGTTAAGTGACTTATTATTTGTCAAGCACTTAGAATAGTGCCTAGATATAGTAAGTGTTATATGAATACTGGCTAAATAAATATATCAATATATGCACATTGATGTATACATTTGTTTAATGGCTGTAGTCTGTCAAATATATTTCTATATTGATCATTTCTCCTTTTGTGTTTGTTGAATTAAACAAAAATAGCTAATTAAATAACTCTATAGTAAACTCTAAAACCTGACTGAAATATTACACTACACTTTGTTATATATTTAGCTTTGTATTTCTGGATAAAACTAGAAAAAGAAAGCATAAAAAATTGTATGTAGTCCTCCCAAGAATAACAAAAATAAACCTGCTTGTAGCAGTTTCCTTGCAGCTTATATTAAAATGATAGATGAGAGATAAGCTAAGGACTGAAGTGTTGGGCACAAAGGAAACAGAAACTGATTCTAGAAATTCTAAGCCTCTGGAAATCAAGCCTCCAGACTATAGTGCCCCATGTGAAGAACTGATTAAACATAGAACTTGTAAATCAGGATTGAAGATATAGCTACCTAGGAAAGACTTGAGGAAATCTTAGTGTCTTATGGCTTAGACCCCTGCTTCTTGCATGCTAAACCAACAACATTTTTAAGAAAGTTGTATGAACAAAACTACTGTGAGTTTGAATTAAAAGGGGCATGTTAGGGAAAGATGGAAGAGGAAACAGTTTTAAGAGGAAAACCATGGAAGCTAGATCTGGAATTAAGACATACCCTTGGACCAAGAGAAGGACCCCACTCATGTGTATGGAGAGAGTAAGTTTGCCTAGGCTTTTGAAGAGGGTGGATATTATAGCCAGATCTTCAGGGAGAGTTTTGCCACCCCAGGGTACAGGGAGGGTGGAGCACATTCCTCAAGTATTAAGGAAAGTAAGGTCAACACCCCATAGGTCTGAGAGGGGTGGGCTTGTTCCCCATGGATTAAAGAAGGCCAGGTCACCAATCATTGCTCTGAAAGGGTTGACCCTGTATGTCAGAGGTTAGGGAAGATGTTATCTTCACCTTACTGTACTAGTTTGATTAAGACTCAACCCCATGGATGGAGTAAAGTGTGGCTATCACCCCAATGCTCTTGGAGAGTGAGGTATGGAGCTCCTTCTTCACCCAGATGCTTGATGAGGGTGGAACCAATGAAATGGCTGTTGGGCAAGCCTGTGGAAAAGGTGGATCCCCATGAGACCTCAGGGAGAAGAAACTATCATCTTAATAATGCCTCTCAGACTTTGAAATCTAATGACGTATGCCCTGCAGGTTTATGGAACTGTAGGGGATCCATGTCTCCTGCTTTCCTCCCAAATTCTCCTTATGTAAATGCAAATTTTTATCCTTTGTCTGTCCATTTGTTTATTGAATCAGATAAATTGTTTTGTAAGTTTCAGAGGTCTACAGCCAGATTGGACTTTGCCCCAAGACAAACTGTATTTCTTTAAATTGATTGTGATATGATTTTGTACTTAGTATTGCTACTGAAATAAGGTTTTTTGAATACTGTAATGTCTTTTTGGAATTCAGAGAGTGTAGTAGTGTAGCAGTTTGATATTAGATTATGTTTGTAAACTGGTCTGCTCCTCTGGACATATTAGAGTGTATTGGATTCAAAGGTTTTACTTTTACTTGATAAAATTATGATTAGGGCTTTGGTTGGGCGACATCAGTAGGACTTTGAGTCACAGAGAAAATGACAAGGCAGCGGAGAGAGTTGGAGTTTTGATGCTGGAGCCCTGGAAAATAAATACATAGGAGAAGAACACACAGAGGAATAGAGATGGTTCCATAGACATGGCAGAGACCCCAGGAAGAGAGAGAGCCTAATAGTCTACAGCTGACCTTGTGGAGCAAACAGAGCAGCTGAACACTGGAAGAAACGAGCCCTGGGAAAGAGATGAGCCTTATACAAGTCTACAGCTGAGACCAGAGCAAGCTAGGACTATGGATCCTGAAGTGGAAGGCTGAACCCTTGCAGGGACTGGCAGCCATCTTGCTCCAACATGTGGCAACAGACTTTGGTGAGGGAAGTAATTTATGCTTTATGGCCTTGCTTCTGTAAGCTTCTACCTCAAATAAATACCCTTTAAAAAAGCCAATAGATTTCTTATATTTTGTATCAGCACCTCTTTGGCTAACTAATACACTGCTTTAACTATTCACTACATTAAATTAATATGCAAAATCAAGCCTAACTCAATAGGTAGTTATTTTAAAACAAACTTTAAAGTACAACAGATATTTATGCAAATATCAAGAAAGAACTAAATGGTAAGCAGTTACAAAAATAATACCATGTGTTAGTTATCCATTAAAATTTACAAATGTATCTGATTCTTACTCAGACTCAATACCTAGAACTATCAATGGTGTGAGTAGAAACATATATCATTTATCATTCCAGTGATTTTTCTTTCTTTTTGAATTTTTAAAAAAATTTCTAGTGATATTTATTAAAAATAAAAATTTCCAAACTAAATTCATATTGCTTGATTCCTCAGTTTAATAACTAAAAAGCAAAGGGACACCTGAAATTTGTGGCAAAAATAAATATGTTTCATGGCTAAAATAAGTCTATCTGTTCAATAAGTATTTGTGTATTCATAGAATGAGTCATGTTATATAAATTAATAAATGCTGTGTACAATCATTTCCTTTATAAATGAACTGCCACTATTAGTTGAAAGGAGATTTGAGTCTATGTATTTTATACTCCTCCAAATTCTCAAAAATGATAAAAATTTTAATCTCAATTCTACAAATCATGGTCAGATTCCATTTAACAAGACAGAAGCTTCAAATAGATTTTGCAATGTATAGGGCAGATAAATCTGGGCTTTTGAAGTGCTGGTGAAGCCAAGATTAGCTATATGTCATTAATATGGCCATGAGTAATTAAATTTAAGGGCACTTAAACCAGAACGCACTAACTTAGGCAGAGATAGAAGATAATACTGGGCTATGGAGAAAAACAATAGTGTAAACAAATGCATCTAAAAAGTTCAAACAATAGAAAAGCCCATATAATTTTTATGTCAACACATAAGATTTACCCCTTTGATTTTAGTGACAGCCTAGTATAACTTGGTTAGATTATAACTTATTTAGCAATTTCCCTATTTAAAAACACTTAATTGCCTTCAATTGATTACATTCGGAGAGAAAATTGAGATTGAGTAAGGACAAAAATTGTCCTACAATTTTTACTCTACAGAAGTAATAAAGTTTTATTTAAGAGAAGGGATTGTAGACCCAACTGTTGGATTTGAAACCTACTTTTGCCACTTAAGTGTTTTGAGTTCCTGGGCAGGCAAATTACCGAAACTCTCTGTGAATCAGACTCCTCATCTATAAAATGAGAATAGTAATATTTAACCACTACAATGTTTATGAGAAAGAAGGAAATAGGGTAATATATATGGCAGGTAAATGTATTTTCTATGATTATTTACTATTACTTTACATTAATATATTTTTTCATTCGTTCAATATAGCCAGAATAATTGTATTCTAAAAGCCAGATATTGTGCTATGTCTGGGGCATAATGAGGTTTGCCTGTTACCTTCCAAAGCTTTTATTTTGTCTTTCCCCACTTTTACCATGCAATTTTGGTGAGATTTTCCTAACCCCACATACAGGGGTGAATGAATGAACCTTGATCAGTTTAAAATCCCTTAATCACATGACCACAACATTTTGTCAGTTTGTACATGGTTCAGTTTATTGAATGAGATGTTATATGTATTTGCTAGTGGCTTTGGAGAATGAATTCAGTTTCTATTATGTTTGATCAGAGATGTCATTCGATATTCAAATCACAAAATCCAGAATATATAACTATTACACACATGAGAAATGGAGATTGGCTTAAAATACAGATTTGTTGTTTTTAGTATTTAAGGGGTAGAGAACTGGGCTGTATCATTTGGATAGGAAGAGTTGGCACAGAGAGAAGAGAAATGAGACAAGGAAGAAAGTGTGGGAAATCAATCATTTCAATGGAGGATGTGGTACTAATAAAAAAGACTGCAAGAAATGGCCAAAAAGTAGGAGGAAAGAGTGTCAAAGAAAGCCATGGAAGAGAGAAATTTGAGATGGGGAAGCAATACTTTAAACAGTGAGAAATACTTCTGAATTATCTTAAGTAGAAAAAGTCCTTATGTGATTGAGTAGACAAAATTTCATTAGTGACCCTGGCAAAGGAAGTTCAATACATTGATAAGATTGAAATGCTTTTTCAATGAGTAAAGAAATGATGGTAAGGGAAGCGGCTGTGGCTCAATCAGTAGGGCTCCCGTTTGCCATGTGGGAGGCCCCGGGTTCGGTTCCCGGGGCCTCCTGGTGAAGGCGGGCCTGCCCACACGGCGTGGTTGGCTGACCTGGTGAGCACGAGCAGCAAGGGGGGATAAATGAATAAAATAAATAAAATCTTTAAAAAAAAGAAAAAAAAAAAAAAAGAAATGATGGTAGTTGAATAAGGAGTGGAAGGCAATATAGATTATGCTCTCTAATTGGGGGCGGATATGGCTCAACTGGTTGGGCGTCCGTCTTCCATATGGAGGGACCTGGGTTCGATCCCCGGGACCTCCCGGTAAAATTAAAAAAAAAATTAAAAAAAAAATAATCTGTGGTATGTTAATATAGAAGAAAAGGAGTGAAACCAATGATTTGAGGGACACACCCGAAGTTAAGAGGTTTTGTTTTGTTTTGCTTTATTTTCCAACACTAAACATACTTGCGTAAATTTATATACAGCGGCTTTAGAGAAAATATGCTTGTATATATTGAAAAGGAGAAGACAATATGAAAGAGAGCAGGAGATTTAGTCTACGTAATAGGTAGATAGATACATTTTAAAAAGAAGGTAGCACCTTTCAGTGGGTACATGAAAATATATAAGTTTTATGATTTGTGAAATCTGTCATTAGATCTTATGACTGAGTAAATGAAATGTTGTATAATATACATTTTATTTAGTCAAATTCTATGCATATGATTAATTTATAATATACTAATAATATCAATTGTATTTATTTTAGTAATTTATAGTAATATGAATCCTATATTTGTGTTATAATTGTTATAAATACACAGTACAGGTTATATAGGAATTCTTTATTTAAAGTTGAATAAACATATATGAATAAACAATGCACTCTATCTCCTGGCATATAACTACATAAGATAGAGTTTGCTTTGCCTGATACAACATAGTTCTCTTTTTTCTTTTCCTCATCATTTTTTTTTTTTTGGTCCCAGCAAAATCAAAGTATTGACCTACAACAGTTGGCTTATAGAAGCTATAGGTCAAAAGAAAGTGGATTGCTCTGGGTTGCTGATGTTTCAAAAGTTTTATTCAGTCTTTGAGAGATAAGGAAATGATCTGAAAATAAAACCTTCACAACCCTATTGTACTTTCTTTATCTTCCAAGTAGAGCCCCTTGTCAGCCTTTGATCCTACTCCACTGAAGTTTCCAGTAATTCAACTCTCCCTGAATGATATGTTCTTCAGCAATTCTGTAATTGCAAACCAGCTGGTAGAACTTCAAGAGACCAACAAAAATAACTTAGAAGCTTATTTTAAAAACTATTACTTGCTAAATTACGCTAGTTTCCCTCACCATTTGCAGCATTTTGCACATAGAGTATGCTTGGGATTGCCAAATTAAAAGAAAAAAGAAAAAAAATGTTTCCTTGCAATTTAGCTTTAAGCAAAACTATATATTTATAATAACCTTGGAGCTGTATTTTTGTCTCTAGTGCCTTTTCCTAAGAAAATGTATGCCATATTCAATAATACTTTCACCTGTAGGTCTATTGGGCACTGCTAATAATAACTAGACTTTTGCTATTTGTAGAGAAAGCAGTTCAGTGAAAATGGAGTAAAAAAAAAAATCTTATTTTCAATGTGTGCACAATTTCCTATAGTAAAGGAAGGAAGGTATGTGAGGATATCTCCCCAGTAAATTGAAACATTTTCCAAGTTCTTTCATTATTTTTGATTATTTTTATAAAAATAAATATATTGCATAATTACATTTAAAAGGACATTATTCAGATGTAAATAGTTTAAAATATAATTGTAACAGTGTCTTTATCAATTTCATGTAAGTGATCTTTTATTTTTTATGTTTTTACTTAGGTCATACTTTTCTTTCTGCATTGGGAGAGAAGCTGAAAGGTTTAACTAGAGATTAATGGCCGTTATTGATATGATATGACTTTGACCTTAGGAACTGTGGGTGATATTTTGATACAATTTGAAATTTGAAGCTCTTGTGAACTGAACATGTACATATATTTTAATGTTTCACAATGCAAATGCACTGAATTGGTATGCATTTCAGGCATGACGGACTTTTAGGTCAGGAGTGGAAAGGACCATCTAATTCAGCCTCCCAGGGAAGGGGGAGCAGAAGCTGCTAGTTGCAGGGACTCAGCAAGCTACTTTAAAAATATGCAAATTTAGGGAAGCGGCTGTGGCTCAATCAGTAGGGCTCCCGTTTACCATATGGGAGGACCCGGGTTCGGTTCCCGGGGCCTCCTGGTGAAGGCAGGCCCACCTGCACGGCGTGGTTGGCTGACCCGGCGAGTACAAGCAGCAAGGGGGGGGAGAAATGAATAAATAAATAAAATCTTTGGGAAAAAAAAATATGCAAATTTTGTTTAAGAACTATGTATGATACCTGATTTTTTTTTCACTTAGTGTATGCTTTTTTTTTTTAATTAGAGAAGTTATAGGTTTACAGAAAAATCATGCAGAAAATACAGAGTTCCCTGATAACCCCCTCCGTTGTTAACATTTTGCGTTAGTGTAGAAGCTGTACTACAAAAAAATCCATAGTTTAAATGTTTGCAAAATTATTACCTAGATTTCTATAGGGCCTGCCTTTTAAAGAAGTCATAAATTCGGATATGCTATGATTTCTTATTTAAAATATTTATTGAATTTAGCACAATCAACTAATTGTTGGATGTACTTAAAAGAAACAAGTTTTCTAAGAGATTTTTTTTTTCATTTTTCTACTATGCCTGGAATGTAATCATGATTGTAGCAAGGTATCATTTCATGAACACCTTAAGATAAAACATATAGACTCAGTGTCTTAACATTTCCGAAAGTATATAATCTTTGGATATGAATGAATTTGGATTTAATTTGTGTCTTCTGTGAGAATATGTAATTGTCCATTTGAACAAAAATTATATAATTATCAAAATAGATGCAGAAAAAAATACTTGATGAAATTCAGCACTTATTCCTGATGAACACCAAGCAAATGACCTTTCAGAAAATTAGGAATAGAAAAGAACTTCCTCATTTGATAAAATATACCTACAAAATACTCCAAAAAAATAAATAAGACATTATCTTTATAACCTTGGTATGGCAGTTGGAAATTATTTTATGAATCTCAAAAAGGGAAAGATTTTGTTTGTGAAATAATCCATTCTTGTGGGTGTGAGACCCTTTCAATTGGACTATGTCAGTGAGGCATGTCTCAGGTTGTATTCACCCTCTTCCTGAGTTTGATAAAATTGGAGACACAGGAAAACAGAGCCACCATATTGGATCCTGCCACGTGACAGAAAGCCCTTCCAGTTATGCCTACACCTGAACTGCAAGGAAAGACCCTGAGAGCCTCAAACAGCTGAGGCCCAGGGAGAAATGATCATATGCCTGATAGCTTACCATTGAACTCTGGAATAAAATGGAGGCCCCGAGACTGAGAGAGGAGGCCCAGTAAGAGACAAGCCTATGCCAGATTTGCCTATACCTGCAGGTATAGAAAGGCAGGGACCTTGGCAGAGATGGGTGACCATCTTGCTTCCCCATGTGGCAGCTAATTTTGGTGAGAAAGCACCTATTATGATGCCTTGAGTTGAACTTTTCATGGCCTTGGAACTGTAAACTTTTACCCCAAATAAATCCCCTTTATAAAAGCCAACCCATTCTGGTAATTTACATCAGCAGCTCTTTGGCAAACTAAAACACCTTGGGTAGGTATATTAGTGAGTGTTGATCTGAGGTAATGTTGCTGCTAGTTACTGGGTAAAATTATTTGAAAAGTTTGAGGAGGTAAGAAGATGAGACAGCCAGTATGAACATCTTTTTCAAAAAATGTGGACACAAATGGAAGGAAGAATGAGTACATTAAGTACAGTAGAATTGATAATAACTTATTTTGATTTGTTTTCTTCTGTTGGAGAGATATGGACATGTTTAATAATATATGGAAAGGATCCAATCAAACAGTTGAATATATAAGAGAGTAAAGAGCTTAATTTATGTTGTATGTGCACATCTGTCCTCAAACTCCTCAACCATTTTAAGCAAGAATTATCAAAATATTTCATCATAGAAAAAATATTGTTTACCATATATCTTCACAATTATAAGCTTTTTGTAAAATCTACAGTTGTTTTATCAATTATTTTAAAATTCTAGACATTTCTAAGATTACTATATGGATTTTACCCTTGGATCAGATAAAATTCAAGAATGTCAATATTTAAAGCATGGGCTTTAGAGTCAGGAGACCTGGATTTGATTCATCATTGTACTTATCAGCTATGTGACCTTGAGGTCTTTGCTTATCTGTGGCTGAAACAAATAAGAATGGACACTTCACCATGGAGGTAATTTACTTTTTGCTAACTCATGTTCTTTGTCCATTTTTATGCATTTTTAAAAAATTTTTATCTTCTTGGTTTTTAACAAAAAGCATTTTATAAAGCAAATCTCTGTCTTATCTTACTAGATAGTATTGCCTTTTTTGGTTTGATAAATAACTTAAAATAGTTTTGTAGATATATCTCTATTTTAGTCATAATTTTCTTGCTGATTTTATGAGTATTGAAATTTCCTCATTCCATTGAATCATTCATATATTCTTGAAATACAACTCTGAAATTTATGCTGGATGGATATCATCATTAACTTTGTCAGATATTGGTGTTTTGAAAACTCAGGTGTTTAGTTAGGTTAGGAAAACATTTTATTATGTCTTGATCCATGCATCTCAGTGCACATTAAAATGCAAAGGATAATTACAAACTGTATGTAAGGAATAAAGAATGAGAATACAGAGAGTACACGGTACTCAAATTTCAGCTTAAGAAAAGGAACATTGTCATCATTTTTTAAATCCCTGTATGCCCTTTTAGATATTATTGCAATCCTTTGTGCGTAAAATTCTCTCACTGCTCTTTATAGTTTTATTACCTGTCTTAGTTTGGTAAAGCAGCCAATGCAAAATTACCAAAAATGGGTTGGCTTTTATAATGAGTAAAAATTTACAGTTCCAAGGCTGTCAAAATGTCAAAAATCAAGACATCATCGTAGATGCTGTTTCACCAAAGGTTGGCTGCTGGCAGATCCTGGAGTCAAGACACGTGGCAAGGTAAAATGGCAGCTCTATGTTTGGGTCTCTGCCTTCTCCTCCAGGTCACTTTCTCCTCAAGGTCAGGTGTGGGTGATCAAGCGCATGGCATGGCTCATCTACTCAGCTTTAAGCTATTCCATGGGCCTAGCCTCTCAGGGGCCACTTTCTTTGTCTGTGTGCTCTGCTGATTACAACTTCTGTCTTCTTCTGTCTCTTCTCTCAGCTATACCTTATCCTGGTGTCCACTTTCACCTGGCATGGTAAAAATTGTAGCTGTCTTTCTCTGTGCTTCTGCTTATAGTTCTTAGTTTATATAAGACCCCAGCAAGAGGGCAGAGAACCCACCTGGGTCATGCCTCACTGACATAGTCCAATCAAAGGCCCTAAAGCGATCTAATCAAATAGTTCGTTTGTTTCTTTTTTCTTTTTTTATTTTTATTTTTATTTTTTTAGACAATTTATTGAAGTATATCATTCATACATGAATGTACATAAACTCTAAGTGTTTAGTAAACATCATGAACTTACAAAACAAAGATACATAACATCACACAGGGCTCCCACACATCACCCCCCCCCCCATCAAACACCCTGCATTGTTGTGAAACATTTGTTAACAAATCATGAAAGAGCATCGTCAAAGTATTACTACTAACTATAGTACCTACCTTCCTCTCCTATACTTTTTTTAAAGGATTTATTTATTTATTTATTTTTATCCATTTTTAACTCCTCGCCCCCCCACCCCCGTTTTTGCTGTTTCTGTGTCCATTCACTGGGCAACTCTCTGTGTCCATTTCCTGACTTCTCTCCTCATCCTTCTCCTCCTGTCTTCATTGGGATTTGATCCTTGGACTCTCCGATGTGGGAGAGAAGCGTCCTACTGCCTGTGCCACCTTAGTTCCTGGTTTTTCACTGTGTCTCGTCTTGGCTCTCCCTTGTGTCACTCTCCTGTTACGTCATCA
The DNA here is from genome assembly GCA_026826555.1 of Tolypeutes matacus. Classification (NCBI taxonomy): domain Eukaryota; kingdom Metazoa; phylum Chordata; class Mammalia; order Cingulata; family Chlamyphoridae; genus Tolypeutes; species Tolypeutes matacus. The sequence continues at coordinate 38,465,384 of JAKSZT010054334.1, read as the reverse complement.
TCTTGCTGCGTGGCTCATGGGGCCTGGAGGCTCTCACGCTCACAGGGCCTGATGGCGCACCCGTGTTCGGGGCCTGGCTATGTCCCTGTACCTTCTATATTGTTCTATTTTTTAAATTTTTACTGGGAGGTCCCAGGGATTGAACCCAAGTCCCTCCATGTGGGAGATGGATGCCCAACCACCTGAGCCACATCTGTCCTCCTACTATATCTCTTAAGATTGACCAGTGATACCCAAAGTTACAATCTTTTCCCAAACAGGATGGTCATATAATAAAGCAGGCTTAGTTTATCACCAGCATTCTGAAAACCACACCTAGGGAGAAAAACTAGGTCTGGGAACATATGCATGGTTTCTAATATAGCGAATGTTTAGCCTACCCTGATTATCACAAAATCAGGTCAGCGAGAATATGTGAATTCAAGTGGTTCTTAACTGAATCTAATGCAATCAAAGGGTCTCACACAAGCATGGATTAGTTTAAGAGCATGATCTTTTCTGGGAGTCACAAAAAAAAAAAATTCGAAAAAATTCAACTGTCACGTAAACTATCTTTGAGTCCCTAAATATGTTTGCATTTGCATGGTTTTGAATTTTATAAATGCAAAACATATGATGTATTTTTCTCTACCTCTTGTTTTTCTTAAAACATATTGCTGAGTTTCAACTATATAATTGCCTGTGGTTATAACCAACTTTAATTCATGTTAAGTACTACACTATGATTATAATATAATTTATTGATCCATTGATTATCAACTAACATTGATAGCAATTTGTGCCATTCCTCTTTTATCCTCTAAAAAATAGGGCCATATTGAAACTTCACATGTTTTTGCATGAACATGTGACAGATGCTCTATTAAAATATGTACCTAGGACTAAATTTCTGGATTAAATCCTTCAACTTTATATATAAAGTCAACTTTTCCCCAGAGTTTTGTCCATTTATATTTGCACGACTAGTACTTGAATAAATAGAGATATAAGACAATTTTTTCAAGGACTATTTCTGCAATACTGAAGTGAAGATTGATGGTAGCAGCTGGTGTGAAAAATGAAGTGAAGGGAAAGATTTTATTTTATTATTTTATTTTATTATTTTTTATTTTATTTTAAATAGTAGGATAAAAGGCCAAGTATATAATCCACTGTGAATAAACTGCTAGAGTTATAAAATTGATGATAAAATAATAATAGATACCATTACTGGATCATTGGCCTTCTATAGGTGAGAGGATTATGGTTTAGTGAATATATGGTGTGTTATTTCTAGATAAGAACATGGAGGATTTACCCAGTGTAATAGGTTGTAAAACAAGAGAGTGTGGATACGAATTCTGGTTAGGTGGGTAAATCATGGAAAGAATTTGCAGAGTTCAGGAAAGCCCTATAACCCCTCCCCATTTAGGCAGTGAACAAGGTCATTGGCTGAAATTTCATGGACCTTTTTCCTTTTAGTCAAAGCACAACAGCTTTATAAATTAACCACCTTAACTTTCACCACATTTAACTTGATCTCCAAATCTTAGCCCCCTTTTCAGCTTTGCAGAGGTAACCACAATTGTGTTTGGTTTCTATTATTTCACCACTAAAGTACATAAATATCTATACTTTTGCAAAAACTCAGGATTATGAGTCTCTATATAAAACACTTTTGTTTTTTTTAAATTATTATTGGCTTTCTGTAAGTAACATTCTGCACCCTAATAATGTTATTCAACTACATGTTTTTTTTGTGAAGAAACACTGAACACTAGTTGAAGGTGGTTATGATCCAGACTGCCTGGGTTTGGATTTCAGCTCCACCTCTTACTATCTACTTAACATTGCACAATATTCTTAAATTTTTCTAATGAAGTTTTCTCATAGTTAAAAATGAGGATAAAAATTGTATCTTTCTCATAAAATTTGTTATCAATATTATAGGTTAATATGTGTAAAGTACTTTGAACAATGCCTACCAAAAATTAACCCTTATTTAAGTCACTGTTAAGTAAGTATTTAAATATATTAGGGCTACCATATGTGGTTCCAACTTATTTCTCTTAATTACTATGTAGTATTCCATCATAGTACACATTTAACCTTTTATATTTTTAATCTTTTTTCAAGTCATTTCCAGTTTATTTTTGCTATAAACAAGACTATATTAAAATTTCTTCTGCTTATTTCTTTGTACACATGTGCTAGTTTTCATTTAAAGTCAATGCAGAAACTTATTCATATATATATTTCCAGTTTTATTACAGATTTGGCCTGAAGAGTAATTACTTTAATTATGCACCCTCTTGCAGTGTGATCTTATTTCCTGACCTATTACCAACCCTCGGTATGGCCAAACAAACTTTTGCCACCTGATGTCAAGTCAAAGAATAAATATATTCTTTTACTATAACAAATTTTCTCCTGATTACTAATAAGATTGAGTATTTATTCTTTTATTGATTTAATAAATATCTGTTGAGCCCATAGCTCATGCCTCACACTGATCATGCAGGAATGGTAATCCTTCCTCTGAATATTTAGTGCTCTCATTTTAACTTAGCCTTCTGAGAAGGGCTTAGAATTGATTTTTTATGAATGGAAGGATAATAATTTTATATATTTATTAACCATCATAATTACATCTTATATGAATTATTTAATCATTTACTTTACAATGTCCTCTATTGTATAGTTTGATTTTCTCTTATTGGGCTATAGGATTTTATTATTATTTTTAAATCTCAGTACTATTGTGCAAATTTTTATTGCACTCATTTTTGAATAAGTTGTTGTGATGATGTTTTAACTCATTTTTCACTTTCATTTTCACTTTGTTTTTGGTGTCTTTTTTAACTTTTTATTTTGAGATAATTGTAGATAAACAGGCAGTTATTAAAAACAATATGGGAGATCCCATATAAACTTCATCCAGTTTCTCTCAACAGTAATATTTTGCGTACATACAGTACAATATCATAACCAGGAAATTTATATTGATGCACTTCAGCAATCTTATTCAGATATCACAAATTTTACATGAACTCAGGTGTTCATATGTGTAAATATTTAGTTCTATGTAATTTTAGCAAATGTGTAGTTTTGTGTGATTTCACCACAGTGAAAATATAGACAGGGCCATCACAATGAGCTCTTATGATACCCTTTTATAAGCATGGTCTCTTTCCTTCCTGACACCATCCCTAATCCCTGGCAACAACTAATTTGTTCTCTATCTCTACAATTTTGTTATTTCTGTAGCCTAATGAGGCTGATGTTTATCAGCTTTCTCTTTTATTTTCTCTATTGTTTTTCACTTTTCAATTTCATTGATTTCTGATCTTACTTTTATTTCCTCCAATCTGTCCACTTTGGTTTATTTTGCTCTTTTATTGTTTGTTGAAGAAAGCTTATTGATATGAGACACTTCATCTTTTCTAATGTAAATATAATGCTTTGAATTTTCCTCTCAGCACTGTTACTGTTGCATCACGTATATGTTGGTACATTTTTTTCACTTTCAGTCAGCTCTAGGAACACTTTATTTCCTTTGAAACTTCACTTTTGATCCATGGGTTATTTAGAAATGTATTGTTTAATTGTCAAACGTTTTTAGAGATTTTTCTGATTTCCTTCTCTTTATAAATTTCTATTTTATTTCCATTAGGGCTAGAAAAAATAGTCTGTATGACCCTAATTCTTTTAAATCTGTTTAGGTTTATATAATTGTCTAGGAGATGGACTACCATGTTCAATGTTCTAATTTTTTTTTAAATGTATATTCTGCTATTGTTGGTGGTAGTATTCTATATGTGGCAATTAGATCCTGTTGGTTGGTTGTATTGTCCAGATCTTCTATATCCTTGCTGATTTTCTGTCTAGCAGTCCTTTCATTTGCAGAGATGCTCTAAAGTATTAGAGTTAATGAGTAACTACTGTGTACCTGGCATTGTGATTACTGCTATACATGCATTTTTATTTAATAAAACATAATGGGGGGGTCAGATGTGGCTCAAAAGGTTGGGCATCTGTATCCCATATGGAGGGACCTGGGTTTGATCCCCAGGACCTCTCAGTAAAATTAAAATTAAAATATATATATATATATAAAAAACCATGATGGAATAATCTTTATTGAATACCTAATCTTTAACTATTGAATACATTTAAATGATGGTTGTATTGATCAATTAAACAGCAATATCTATTGCTATACTGCATCAATTTGCTGTTTTTTATTATTAAGTCTTCTTCAAGGGAAAAATAGAAGAAAAATGTCATTTATATGCATATTTTAGTTTCAGATAATCTATTAATGGTGAACACTAAAATAATTTCAAATATAAACGTATATTCTTTACAAAGAAATTGATAATGAAGATTTTCTTCTGATATGTGATTATTAAATAGTAACTTGATCTTGTATTTTGTAATGGATGATGGTAAGTAAAAAATTGCTGCAATATGTGTTTTCATTAGATACACTTAAAATATTGATAGAAGAGTTTTATTAAAATTACCAATTTCTTATTTTATTTGACAAATAAGCTTGCAACTATTCAACTCCTTAAGCCACCCACCCCTGCTCCTTTGTTTTTGTTCATTGTTTGCTTGTTGTTTGCTCATTGTCTTGCTTATTGTCTACTCATTATTTTTGCTTGTTGTCTGCTCAATGTTTTTTGTTTTCTTGTTTTACTGCTTATTGTTTTGCTCAATGTCTGCTCATTGCTTGTTGTTTATCTTCTTTGGGAGGCACCAGAAAATGAACCCAGAACCTCCCATGTGGGGGCAGGTGCTCAACTGCTTGAGCCACATCCACTCCCTCTGAATATTTTATAATTTATCAAGAGGGACAAAATGACATGCTGAAAATTTTTCTTTAAAAGTATTAATGTGAGGGGGATGGATGTGGCTCAAATGGTTGGTGGTCCATCTCCCATATGGAGGGACCTGGGTTCGATCCCTGGAACCTCGTGGTGAAAAAAAAAAATTAATGTGAAATATAATAGTAGATAGGTTGAAGAAGGGAGGAAGAATGCTTAGTAGGCCATTTCAGAAATTTTAAAAGATATGAAGAAGACTTGATGTGGGATAGTAATATAATAATTTTTTGTTCAGTGTATCTTTCTTAGCCCATAAAGATAGTAGAATTTCAGCTCTATCTTAGATACACGACAAACAGAAATAACAGAAAGATTGAGAGAGGAGGAATTTCCTTGTTTGTGTGTTTGTCTGTTTTTTGTTTACTATTTTTATTGATATAAAGAAAATGCTTTAAAAGTGATTTATGTGATGAATGCACACCTATGTGATTACACCAAATACCATTGATTGTATACTTTGGATAAATTATATGCTTTATTAATATGCATCAATATAAAATTGATTTGTTTAAAAAGCTAGGGTCAAGGGTTGGGGAGAAAATACACCAAACGTAAGATTTGGACTATAGTTAGTAGTAATATTTTGACAATGCTCTTGCACAGTTTGTAACAAAGGTACAAAAATGCAAGTTGTTGGTGGTGGAGTGATATATGGGACCCCTGTATGATGTTATACATGTTTATTTTGTAAGTTCACAACTTGTACTATACACATATTGTTTATGTATGTTCATGTATGAATGATATACTTCAATAAAATTTAAAAGCAAATTGAATAAAAGGAACAAAATATTGAGAACAGAGAATGTTTACAGTTAAAAAGAGAAATTGGACAAATGTAGAAATATGAGAGAAAACTGCAGAATTTTAAAGCCAGTCCATGTAGGAAGATGGCGTTAGTGTAGGAGGGCGCACACTGCAAGCTCCCAGAGCAAGGCGGATTGGGGACGGGGTCCTGCCCGGGGGTCTGTGCTGTGCACGCGTGGAGTGAGAGGCTTGGGATATCTATCTGCGCGGATCAGCGACGTGGACAGAACGGTGGAGATTCGTGAGTTTTGAGGCTGCCGGTGGAGGTTGGCACAGGCTGCTGAGACCCGCGGTTACGGAAAAAAATAATAAAACGGCCATTTGGAGCCGCGGGTGGGGCGAAAAAAGTTTTATTTTCTGGGGAGCTGGCTGCCTGGCCCCCCTTGGACCTTGTGTGAACAGAGCAAACGAGCTAGTCAGCACCAGGGGAACCGGAGGGGGGATTTTGGTCGGGGAACGCAGCTAATTTTCCTAGCCACCCAGGGATAAGACCCGGGCCGCTGCGGAGCCAGGAGGAAGGGACACTTCCCAAAGAAGGGAGGGTTCGGTTGGAAGACGGGGAAGGGTATTTTATATTTTTAGACATCGATCTGGCTGCCTGCACCGCCCCATAGCTTTGGGGAGCAGATAAGCCGACCTGAAGTAGCATTAGGCTGAGAGCAGACGCGAATCTGCACTCAAACTGATTTACTGAGCAGCCCGGTGATGCTGGAGCTCGGCGCCAGAAGGGGCGGAATCCGCCGTCTTTAGCACTCCTCACTGACAAACATCAGAGTTTCAGCTAACCTGGGGAGTCCGGAAAATGGGACGTGCTTGGTTAATTTCCACGGGCCCAGCTAGGGTCCCTTCCGTAAGGGGGTTGGTCTAGAAGAGGAATTATTTTGGGTACTGCATTTGGCTTAAAAAAAAAAAAAAAAGTGAGGTCACCTCAACAAATGAAAAATAAATTCTTTTTAATTTAGTTTAGTAGCTAAAAGCTGCTTCAGGACCTGCATATAGAAACCTGTGGGGAAATTCATTGATAAACACAAGTAGGCAGGAAGGATCCACGTGGACCCTAGGGGAATCATTGACCCCCCTTAGCTCTGTTTGACTGCTTGCCTGGGTGGATCTTTGGTTTCTCTCTGTTACTTTCTGGTCTATTGCTATTATTCCCATTTTCCTCCCCCCTTCCTTTTTCCTTTTATTTATTTATTTTTTTAAATAGGTGCTGCCAGCTGGTAGCTTATTTGCTGGGCTTCTTATTCAGTAATTTCCCACTCGCTGTATATATTGATTCTGTATTACAAACTAT
>JAKSZT010054334.1:38322666-38443415 GCA_026826555.1 Tolypeutes matacus | reverse complement strand
TATACCTTTTTTTAAAATTAATTTTTTTTTTATGTTTGAAGAACCTTTAGATTACATAAATGTTACATAAAAAATATAGAGAATTCTCATATGCCCCACTCCCTCCTCTTCCCACACTTTCCCACATTAACAATCTACTTCATTAGTGTGGTGTATTTGTTATAATTGATGAACACATATTGAAGCATTGCCACTAACAGTGGATTATAGTTTACATTATAGTTTTTCCAAACAATTTTGTAGGTCATAACAAAATATATAATGCCCTATATCCATCATTGCAACGCCATACAGGACAATGCCAATGTCCCGAAAATGCCCCCGCATTACACCTATTTTTTGCTCTCCTTCCACTCAGAGCCTCTGGTGATGAGTACATCTTTTGAGATATAATTCTGAAGAAATGCCACCATAGAATATAAGGGTATTTTAGAGATATTCACTCATGTGTGGTATTAAGACACACCAATATCTAAAAATACAATATAAGATTCATCCTTTTGTTCTAGCTTTGCTCTTTTAGCCCTCTTTTCCCTAAAATATACATAAATACAGGTATACATAATTTTGACAAATGTACCATAGTGATATAAGATATTAATAGCAGAGGAAACTGGGTGAAAGATATATGGGATCACTTTGCACTATCCTTGCAACTTTCCTGTACATCCAAAATTATTCTAAAATAATCTAAAATAAAATGTTTATTTGTATAATTAAGAAAACACATTTTCTAAGGCTTTCAGAAATTGAAAGATTATTCACTCAGCAGTACACTAATTAAGACAGAGAAATAGTATTTAAAAACAAAATTTGCTGAGAAATATGCTTTTCAAAAAATTTTCCATACCCTCCAGTGGAAATCTGAAGTTTGGTTGTAAGTCATGGTACCTTAATTGATTGAACCCACTGCAAAATTTTTAATCACAATGCAATTCTTAGTGAAAAACTGTTATTCCTTTTTCACAAAGAATATCATTCATTTATTCATTCATTCATTCATCCAAGTATTTAATATATTCCTATATTTTAAGAAATCTGATATATGGGGAACAAGAATGAGCAAAGTAAAGCATAGTAAAGTAATATTTTGGATGGTTTGCCTTCTGTTTTCTTAATTAATGTTCACAGAATTACATCTATTTTATTATTCTATTTTAAGTTCCAAATTTTTGTCTTTGTTTATCTTATTTAGATGCTTTTTTATATCATTGATTTCTGCCCATATCCTTATTATTGATGTTCTTCCATTTTTTTTGGATTACACTTTTTTGGTCATTTTCTATCTTAAGCTGGTGCTTAGCTTATAAGTTTTCAACTTCTTTTGAATGTAAGTATTTATGCCTCTGAATTACTCTATCTTTACAAAATAATTCAGTATTTTAATTATTATTTTGCTCTTATTTGTTTTTATTACAGTAGTTTACAAAGGACCTGATATAAAGATAGCAAATTTTGCTCTTACAATATTCTATTGTTATTGCTGGTTTTTGGCCTTTTACATGTACAAAGATATGTAAAATGGCTGATTTGTTAACATCTCTTTGTAGTTCTCTAAAATTTTGCTTTATTTTTTTGAAGCTGTGTAATCATATGGATATAAGTTTAGAGTTTTGGTACTTCAAAGTAAATTGAAATGTTGTCATTTTATCATATCCTCTTTTATTCCTAATAGTTTTTCTTCCCCCATAGTCTTTTTAATGTGTGCTAACAAAACTGTATCAACTTTCTTTGCTTTAGTAATTCCCTGATTTCTTTTTTTTTTTTTTTTTTTTTTTTTTACCGGGTCTGTCAAATGTACACTTATAAACAGCATGTAGGTAGATTTTTTTCTTTATGTAGTCTACCACTGCCCACTTTATTCCAAATGTCTGCTTTACCATTTATTTTTTATTTTATTTTATTTTATTTTTTAATTTTTTAATTTATTTTTATTGTGGGTAAAAATCAAAATTCTCACAATACATACAAACATTTGCAAAATGATATATAAATATACATGCACCGTTGTGGCAACGGATGTAGGCCATTTTAAATCAGCACACACCACTCAGAACTGAGTGCGAGAGAGTGTGGTCTACGGTGTGAACTGTGGTCTATGGTTGGTGGCAAGGCTCCAGGATGTGTAAGTTCATTGAGGGTGGTGGGCCACACTTGTGGGAGATGTTTACCATTTATTTTTAAACGTCACATATAGCCTAACTTTGAGATATAAATGCTCTGGAAGACCAATTTTTGATTATAACTTCTAGGGGAAATATTTTCCCTTTACCCACTTCTAATTGACTTTCTCAGCTTTCTAAACTGCCCATTCTCAGCTTCCTAAAGTCGTCTCCAATTAACACTCCCCTTGGTTGTGCTCCTGTTTTTCTGTGACCTGGGTAGTTGCCAAAATAGAATTTCAAGTCTCCAGATTTTGACAAAATCTTTACCATAAAACTGGCTTGACTGTTGCTTACCTACCAGGGTATCTGAATTTATCTTTTTTTGAATGTCTAGTTTCTTTCCTTTCATACAAGTTCAGTGATGATTTTTAAAACGTATCTTCATTGATTTTTAATCCACTGTTATAGCCACCTGCTCCATTGAGTAGATCACTCCAAACAAATCTCTAACATGCCCATAAAATGAGAGTGCTAGTTTATTTCTTTTAATTTTTTAATAACTTATTTTCTTCATTTCTCTCTTCTGGACATATCGTATAGAATGTTGGTCTTCTTCAGTGCTATCTCCACATCTTATAATATTAACTTCGATTTTTCATCTTTTATTCCTTTTTCATTATTTGATTGCATAGCTTGGAATTTATCTTTCAGATCCCATATATTATTCAGCCCTGCCTTTGATGTTGTTTTAATGATTACCATTATATTTTAAATAAATAAAATGCCTTTTAACTAGTTGATTATTTTACTATATACATATTATGAATAACATATCTTAATTATATCTTTAAAAAATTAGTTAAATTATTTTAACAATCTCTTGTATTTTTTCTTGAAATAACACCACTGTTTCTTTAGAAGTACTGTGGCAGTTTGATATTATTTATGAGTTCCGAAAAAGATATTGATAATGTTTGTAAACTGATCTGTTCCTCTGGGCATGACACCCCTTTAGTTGTATTAAATTCAAAGGTTTCATTTTTACTTTATTAAATCAAGATTAGGGCTTTCATTCAACCACGTCATTGGGCATGCAGGGTTGAGTCCCTGCCCCCTTAGTGGGCTATATAATTGATGCTCAATCAAGAACACAGAAATAGTTACAAAGAGAAGAATAGCACAGAGGAAGAGCGACAGCTCCGTAGACATGGCAGAGGCCCCAGGAAGAGAGATGAGCGTGATAGTTTGCAGTTGAAGAGAAGAGAGACACTGAGAAGCCCTGAGAGTTGAGCCTTGTGCCCACTTACAGCTGAGATCAGAAGAAGCTGGGACCAAGGAGCCTTAAGAAGAGGAAGGCTGAACCTTCACAGACCTCGCCTACCATCTTGCTGCAACACATGACAAATGACTTTGGGTGAGAAAGTACCTCTTATGGTACCTTGAGTTGTACTCTAAGGGCCTTGTAATGTCAGTTTCTACCCCAAATAAATACCCTCTATAAAAGCTAACAGATTTTGGTACTTTCCATCAGCAACCCTTTTGGCTGCCTAATACAGGTACCTATGTCTAATTCACCACTTTTTCTGTTTTTTATGCTGTTGTTTTTCCTACAATTTATTGATCCTTGATTACCCATTCATAGTGACAAATGAAAGAACATATTGGTTAATAGAGGTGATTTTGTGTGCTTTGCAGTTATGTTTTTTAGTTTCCCCAATAGGCCTCTCCTATAAATGGGCACATTGATGGCAGGCTTTATATAAGGTGGCAGATACCTCTTTGGGATGCTTGAGTAAAGAAGGCCATAAATGCCTGTTTTAGGATCTTAATTCAAGCTTTTCTTTGCTTCTATTTCAGTTTGCACAATTCTCTTTCTTTCAGTAGCCCTTCTCAGGTAGAGTGACATCTTTGTTCAGAGAACAGTTGCTTTTATATGGAAGAAATATGTGATTACTTTCAGGAGACTTTCTCAGTTTTCTGATTTTAGGTAGTGTTCCTTGAAAATGACTATGGAACAGAAATTTGCATGCATTTGGTTTAATAGGGAGTGCTCTCAGGAAAATCTATAAGGGAGTGAGAGAAGCAATATAGAGCTGAGGGAGAAATTGAACTGGAATATGATAGTAATTAGGTCTCAACTTATTCCAAAGGGTGCTCTGAAGCTGGGATGTTGTTTCAGAGATGTCCTGAAACAAGAAAAGGGAACCTGGCCTTTAAACCACAGCATAAATAAGTCATTGAATGTGGGGTGGCCCTGGGTATTGGTTATAGCCTTAGTCGAGGCAGCTCTTCCTGAGAGACACTAATGCCCAGAGAGAGGCACACAGCTGCAAGCCATCAGCAGCCAACATTCCTAAAAGTTGGGGAAATGAATTCCTTGCTTGTGAAGTAGGGGATCCATCTTGGAAACATAATACAGAATACATTAAAGCTTTTTTCCACCTACAGCTAGAATCTCTTCCTTGAATTACAATTCTAGATGGATTTTTGCCAGAAATTTTGTGAAATTTATACAAATATTGTATGTATTACACAATATATCATAAATTCCTAATAAAATGATATTATTTTATTATAGTTTTATTTTGTTGGATTGTGGTTTCTAGTTCATAATTTAAAGATCAGTTAACTGAATTTTAGTCACTTGCAAGGAAGTTCACTGATTTTAGAACAATTTATTTCCAAATTTCTACCCATGGGTACAGGCTGGTGAATTTCTTAAATGTCTTTCTGGGTTTTAAATTTGCGCTTTGCAAATTCCCAGTCTTGCTTATCTCACCTTCTTGTTGCCTGTATCTGTTTTAAGTCAGATGTTGAGTTATCTGTGCCAAAGGGGGAGGGGGCATAAAATTGTTGAGAAATCATTGCACGGCCAAAAAAACAAATTCTTTGTTGTGGCAAATATTTTTCCATTGTTTGTCATAATACCTAAGTTTTGTGTCCCTCTTATATTCTCTCCCAAAGAGAAAACATTGTGGACAGTATCTGGTGCTGGTGGCCAATACCCATGCCCTTTAAAAATTTCTGTTTCCCTGGACATCAAATGTGTACATGGCTCATTTCAGGAAAGCAGGGACCTTGCTCTTAAGCTGAGTTCTCATATTCCTGCTTTCAACTATGGATTGTTCTATGGAAATCATCTCTTTCAAATATTTGATAGATTTGTCCCCATGTTTATATACCTTAAGCTATTTCATTGGGATTTTAGGTAAAAAGCTAAAATGTATCTGCTGAAATCAATAATCTTGAGATGAAACAATTATTAGACTTTTAAATGCATGATATGTCACAAACAGGCATGTTTTAAAATTATATTTTATAAGATGTATACTAAAATGTGGGTTTTTCAGTTTCAAAATAACAGGCATGTATGATATGCTAAATATATCTTAAAACAATTTTCTTTTTTTAAAGATATGCATATACTGAGTATTCACATGGCATATATCTTATAACAGTAAATTTAATTTAATTCAATACCATTATCAAGATTACAGCTATTTTAAGGGTTATTTTTTTGGGGGGTGGGAATAGAGTGGGGTTGGTTTACAGTTTGTGGAATAAGCATGGTTCAATTTACAGTGTGCTATCAAGGTTATAAAAAACTCAAATAAATATAGTGAGGAACCTCAGGGATTTACTACTTGAAAGACAAAAAAATAAATTATAAAATGCTCATCTTTTGACTTAAAAAAAGGAAAAGGAAATAATTCTACATAATTATCTAATGGATTAAAAGGATTTTTAAATGATTGCAGAATAATCTTGTAAGATTCAATCACATAAAACTTTGTCCTTTAGGATTTGAAACACTCTAAATATTATTTTGTAGGATTTGTAAAAGCTTTGCATTTAAAACTTTCAGTTTATATTCTCTGACCCAACAGCAATTTATGTCTCCTTTTAGCATTTATTTAAATGCATAGAGTCAAAATGGTGTATACTATCTGAGTTTTATTCTAGAACATAAAAACATTTAAAAAATACTCTTTTTTATTTAAAGGAGGATTCATATATTAAAATAAGAAAATCATAGTGCTTGCATAAGTACATATAAATCCATTTATCACTGTAAACATATAATATATAAAGTATGCACAGGTTCATTTGTATTAATAATCTATTTCTTAAGTAAAGGTACAGAATCCAAGTATAGAAAAATGTGCCTAACTTTTAATCCCAACATCTATGATTTAAACACTCTAATTTATTTGTGATATATATATTTTTAATTCTTTCTTTTTTGTTGTTGTTATGTGATATATTTTATGCTATTAAATATATTTAAAATAATAAAAACAAGTCAACAATGCAGGAAAGCAGAATTGCAGAAGTCTCTTTCACTCCCCATTTATTGTTAGGGATATGACATTCACCCAATGGCATTGCACTTAGAATAAAATTTACCCTCCTGAGAGTGGCATACAAGTACTCCATATCCTTAAGTTTGCATGTAGATTTTATTTGTATATCTTGACTTTATTTAATTGTTTAAGGAAATCTTTGTTTTTCACTTTTTTCTTCCTGTTCTCCTTTATATCAAACGGGGGCTTAACTTCTTGCCATGTGAAAATTAGTCCACTTAGATTATTTAAAAGTAAAGTCTTAGTCTTGTATCGCAGAAGTATTACTATTATGGTTTGTTCATCTTATACATATAGACATTCAAAAAATAAGTAACAAAGTCCCAACCTCCGATTTTGCTCCTTGAGTTCTATTCAGGAGATGAGTTGACAATGCAAATAAGTCTACATTATAATATACATGTTTAATTGAACTTGAGATGTCAAAATAGATATCTCTTTTGTTTTGGCTCTTTTCTTCTAGTAACTGCTAGCAAACTAGCCTTACTTGGGATACACAGAAGATCTTGATTTCTGGGTAGAAGTGAATAATTGCAGTAAACATAATATAGTATAATAACATACTATTATATTATGTAAAATTATATATATGAAATATATACTACCAAATTACATATTAAATGTGTCTCATACAATCTCAAATCAATTTTTCATTACTTTTGCTTTTAGAGACCAATTATCTAATTTTCTATTTGAGATATGAAACTTTCATAGCTTTATTTACACATTAAATTTAATTTTTAAATAGCAGAATGCCTTCTGAAAAATCAGGTTAATCACTTCCATTTTTCGAATAACATATTCTAGGAAAATAACATGATATACCATATATCAAATATTATAGATGTTGGTTTTAAAATGATATGTTTAAAGGAAATTAAGGGATAAATGACAGGACTGAAGGTGAGAAACAGAAATGAAAAAATGAAGCAGTTGTTATAGATCCTTTGAAAATCTCTATACATTTTCTAGGTCATCCTATTCCAATGATTTTGGGAACTGTTAAATTCCTTATAAGCAAAAAAATATAAATATAAAAATATTATCAATAATGGGGCCCATATTATAAGAAATTGTTGTGCAACAGGTGGTGTGATTTGGTAATACTATAAGCAGATAGATGATGGTTAATTTAGGTGTTATGAAATTTCCAGAGTCTTCAAAATGCTCACAGAAGTGAACAACTTGTCTCTGACCTTCTTCACTCATGCAGCACAATTAATTCTAGAGGTCATTCCTTTTTGATAGACTGTTGCATTCTCTTTATTTATCCAAATGAGAATTTGCCTTATAGTTCATTTGACTTAGAAAATGTTTCTGGCATATGAGTACTGAAAATTTAGTATCATACAGGAAGTTTATCATCAGTCTCCAGGACATAATTAGGATCACAATAGAAAAGTTTAAAGTTTGCAGGGACTAGTGGGTAGATGATTTGCATTAACCATTAACATATTAAAGAAACTTTTCCAGCTTTTTGCATTTTACATTATTATGCATTTTGTGATGTGTGTGTATGAGTGTGCATGTGTTTGTATGAGAGAGAGAAAGAGACTTACTTTATAGGAAAGCCCCAGTATATGTAAGTGTGTGAGAAAGAGACAGAGTTATTTTGTGGGAAAATGACAGAAAGAAAAAAATTGAATTTCAAATTAAATTGATTTTGTATTAAATGCATGCCTGAAACACATCATAATATTTAACATTTTCCCAGTTTTCCTACTCTATTTCAATAGATATGATATTGAGGCAGGTTAGCCAAGCCACAACATGGCCGACAGACAAAATGGTCAACAGACAAAATGGTCGTGAGACCCTGCTGAAACCTTGACTTTAAACTTGAGGTCCCAGTTTCTCTTTCCAAGACCTTCCCTTGGCCCCAGATATTCCAAACAGCCCTCACCATTGGCCCCCACCATTAGTGGGGCCAATAACAGCTGGGCCCCTCCCCTTAGCATAAACAAGTGGGAGAAACAATTAATAGTTTAAAAGGTAACCACACAAAACAGCACACTCTATCTGCCTAGAGGGGCCTGCATTAAATCTTGGTGCTTATTTCCATCCTTCTCTCCCATTTCTCAGCAAGCTATGTTTTTTTCCATTTCCCAAAAAATTCTTTTTACTGGCCTAACTAAACTGTCATGTTCTTAAATTCGTTTATGCAAAATAGCCAAGAACCTGAAGGAATCCAAGACTTTGCCCTCTTCATTTGGTGAGCCATTGCCAGGAGACAGAAAGGAGAGTGGTGGTCCCCGACCCCCACCAGAGACTTGTCTGTGCCCTCTTTTGGATCTGCTACTTTAAAGGGGGTTCCTGGATAGGCTCCCACAGGACATAAATTCAGTCGGCCCAGACTTCTGGCTCCCTATTTGGAGGTGGTAGGGTGAGCCCCCATGCCCGGTAGATCCAAGAAAGTTCTGGGTGGTGGGTGAAACCGCCCTTGTGATTTGACTGGGCAAGTGGCCTGAGTCAAGCAGGACTCTGCCAGGGATTTACCAGGCCCTCTCTGTGAATTCAGAATGGCTGTCACCTGTTGTATCATTTCCTTAGACCACTAGTTAACTCCTTTTAATTAAAAGTGCCTTTGAACTAGAATAAAACAAATAAAATAACAAAAAAAAAGAAAAAGTGCCTTTGAATTCCTAACTACTGCTGTCCTCATTTTGGGTCTGTGAGATGCTTTAGAATACCTTAGAAACTGAAAATGCATTTGTTAGTGAGGCATGAGCCCCACCCTCAGTAATGCCCTGAGGCTTTGCTCCTTTTAAGACCTGGGGAGGCCCTGAGAGGGTCCCGGGGGTATCCCTGAGGGTGTTTGCCTGCAAGTCACAAGACAATTAGTCTCTAGTTTTTTAATGGGCTTTTTTATTTTTTAAGAATTTATTTAGTTATTTATGTTTGTATGTATCCCCTCCACCCCCCTTGTCTGCTCTCTGTGTCCATTCTTTTGTTCTTCTGTGACTGCTTGTCTTCTCTTTAGGTGGCACTGGGAACTGATCCTGGGGCCTTCAGGAGTTCAAGAGAGATGCTTGATCTCTTGCGCCTCCTTAGCTCCCTGGTCTGCTGCATCTCTTATTGTCTCTTCTCTGTGTCTCTTTGTTGCATCATCTTGCTGCACCAGCTCTCTGCATGGGCCAGCACTCCTTGCAAGCTAGCACTCCTACGCGGGCCAGCACTCCTGCACAGGCCAGCACTCCATACGGGCCAGCTCACCATGCAGGCCAGCTTGCCACAGGGGCCAGCTTGCCTTCACCACGAGGCTCTGGGAATCAAACCCTGGACATCCCATATGGTAGATGGGAGCCCAATCACTTGAGTCATATCCACTTCCCTTAATGGGCTTTTAATGCCGGGTTTAACTGATGACCTCAGCCCCTGGGATCCGCTATGAGGTGAGCTTACTCATAGCCAGCTCCTAAGACTGCTGCAAAGTAGGCAAAAGAAAGGTCCCTAGCCAGCCCCTTTCCTGGGGTCAGCCTGGCTTGGGTGTTCAGTCTGAGAACCGGACCCAGATGCCCCAAGACCTCTAAGTCTCTAGGGATGCCCAGAGACAAAGCTCCCTATTCCCAGAACGTGGGAAAGGGAGCAGGACTCTCTGATTTCCAGGATGGTGGCTCAGCAAGCAATCTGTTCAGTCAGATCTAGCAGTAGGACGCCCCCAGACAGATGAATGCATTTTATCCTCCCCTAGGATAATGGGCAGCTCTTAAATTGGCACAACCTGCCTACTGATAAAGAGGCTAATCATTTCCTGCCACACTGTATGTCTGCAGTATGGCTGAGAGTGGGTTCTGCATGGGACCTGAATTCCAGTTGAATCTGTGTGGGAGGGAAGGAGAGGACAGATGGATCTGCAGGCCAGAAACCATATGGTCATGTCTCCTAAAAGCAGGGGTTCTTAACAAGGGCCTGTGAAACAAAATAGGTTAATAACCTGTCTTAAAAAGATGAGGATATGTACTCTATGTACTAAACCTTTCCCTTGTAGAATAAGGAGTCTCCTCATGTACCATCAGTTAAGATTAAAAGGCTCCTGGCTTTCCTAGCTCCCTGCGTATTTCCTTGTAACACTCCAATCCTTCCAGTGAAACTTCCCTTATGGGAAGTAACTAAGGGGATGCAGCCCAATTCATGTCTTTTCAGGGGCAGGGCTTCTCTGGACCCCTTAGCTCCATACTTAGCAGCTGCAGAGGGATTATCCTGGAGGCCTAAGCTGGAGGGTCCTGCACGAGGTTTCTGCCATGGACAGACACTGGGAACATTTGTGTCTAGGTGATTCTAAAGTCAGGTTTTTCCCAAGCTGAAATAAGTGTGTAAAATTCTCTCTTCTTTTCTAATCTATGCTTTCTTTAACTTTCTTAGTCTGCTCATGTATAGGAACTCGCCAATCAGATTTGGGGTTCATATGTTACAAATTGGATATCAGTGAAAGGTAACCTAAAAATGAGTCTTTAAATGTCAATCTTGCAATTGAATTTGATGTATAATTCACAAGCAGAATTAGTTCAACTGTAGGAAAAGCATAAAAACTTAGCAAAGTTGTTTGTAATAAAATTGTTCTAGTTGCTTAGTTAATAAACAGAAGTGCCCAAATTGTTTTTAAGTGGAAACTTGCTAGAAACTAAGGGTTAAGATCATTATACAGATACCTTTATATTGTAAAACAGCAGAAGGATAATAACTGAAATTATTATGGGTAGATTTAGCCTAGACTTTAGGTATTGTGATGGTAGTTATAAACTGAGTTAGCCTTTGTTTATGGTTACTTCAGGTCTAGCCTCACCCCTTGCCTTTGCTATGGTTATTTCATGACCACTTCTGCCACCTACTGCTCAGGGGAAAGCAAACCTGAGACACCCCTGTCTCCTGTCCTTCCCCTGGTGCCAGTAACCCTGCTTTATCTCATTGCTGCAAGTGTGGCCTAAAATGCTGCATGGTGGAATTCTCAACCCTCGGGGTTGAATGTCCACACTTCCAGTCCAGCAGCCACCTGAGTCCTGTTATCTCTGAGGACTGGGGGTGGGGGTCTCCTACCTAGAGTGCTGATGTTCCTAAAAGCAGCAATTCATGAGAGAAACCAGTTTCCCTGAGGCTTCTTTGACCTCAGTGAGTATATGCTGGAATTAGAGTTTCTCATTCAAGGTCTATCAGAGTCAAAATGGGAAATAAGCAAAGTTCTGAAGTAAAGGAAAATTGTATTTTAAAGCGTTGTGGACAATTTGGTTATAAGCCAATAATTAAAAGGAATGAAATTCTTGTGCAAAACTGCATGGACACAGTGCAAATTAGAGTAATTGGAAATAGACCTCAAAGAAATTTTTTAAATGTTATTTTACAGCTAAACTTATTTTGTAAAAGTATGAAAGCTTTCAGTAGTGAGTTGTGTTTTTTTGTCTAACTTTCTATTTATGTCTGTCTATTTGCTCAGTGTATATCGTCATACATCGGAATGGTAATAGCAAATTTAACAAATGAAAATTCTTAAAAGAGTTCTATTCAAATTGTTAAAATTAAATATGCGGTTATATATGTGAATGAATAGTCCTGGAGCCCAAATTAGGATAAGCAGGATGGAAAGGTCGTATAGAAATCTGAATACAGAAATTATTGGAAAACAGAAAAAAAGATTTTCCTGAGCTTTTTGACCCACACAGCCACGAGGGCCTTCTCTTTGCAAGAGCTCTGAGGGAGGGATGAAGTATGGCAGATTAAAACTATCCCTAGGCTGGGGAATTAAGAATCAGTTTGCCCTGTAATTCCCCAATTTAAACCTTTTAACAGCCTTAAAATAAGGGTGGTTAATAATCCAATTGTCAAATTTCAGTAATGAAAGGAAAGTTATTAAAAGCTATGGAAAGATCTTTTCTAAACTATGATTAAAACAAATTAAACAATTGTAATATATTCTGGAACCTAGCAGTTAGTATGCTTTTCAGATTATTCAAAGTTTTAGAATTTTATTAAAGAAAAGATGTTTTCAGCCTCCTTTTGTAAAAGAAAGAAAAGAACAGTCATGGCATAAAACATAATGGTTTCAATTTTATTTAGCTTGTGTGTAATCTCTCTAGGTTTATAGAATACCAATTAAATAAATTAACATTACATGTATTAAATCTTTAAGATGCTGAAAGTTGTAAGTTCATATCTAATGAAATTAATTTAAAGGAAGAAATGTAGATCTGCTCTCTCTTAAGTGGATAAAGTCAATTTCATTAGTTGCTAATTGTAATCTAATAAGCTTATTTAAAGATAAAGTAACTAGTCTGTGTGGTTATGGCTAATTATAAAAAGTTTGTAAAAGTATCTTCTAAACTGAAGCATTTAAATGGCTAATTCCAGGAAGCCATTATTAATTAGAAACCTAAATTGACATTAATAGCAAAAGTAACTTCATAACAGGAGAACCTGTCAGGGGCCACCTCAATCTGCATATTCAAGTGGTGTTAAAGTAAGGAAAGATAATTTTGATTCCATTGGGAATCTTCAGTTTTCATAAAATAATTGAGAAAGTAGTTTTTCCTGTTTTGCTAAAGTAAAATACCTATTAATTAACATCATCATGGTAAAGGTGTAGAAGTAAAAAAGCAAGGTACTAAAAAATGAAGTTCATTTGATATATTATACATTGCTTTGTAAGTGCCTAGAAAATGTTTAAAGATAAAGAGATAGACTTCAGTATTGTCAGTCTCTCTTATGCATTCAAGCTGGGCCCAAATATCCTGCATCATGTCTCTTCATTTGAGTTATTAACTAGGTTGGTCACTGACCTCTAAAACAATAAAAGTATCTACTACATCTCTGAACATGCTCCTGAAGTGGATGGAGAATACATTGCAGTTTCAGACTCTTGCAGCAGCCTGCGATGGCTCAATGTGGCTACATGTACAATGGACATTGCCTCTAGAATGGCTCTGTTTCATAGTGCCAGACATAGTGCCTAGTCTTTCTCTAGGATCAGCTGTGCTGCAGCATGCTGGTTGTGTGAAGGGCAGACCAAGTGGAGAAATGATTACCAAAGCAATGTAAGTAGAGCTTAAACACAATTGGCATTATTGCCTGCTCCATGAAGAGATTACATGTATGGTATTACAAACCTGGTGCTTAGATTTATTAATTGCATCTCAGAAAAGTACTTGTGCATTGATTAGTATTAAGTACTATACCTATATGCCTGTTGAATCTGATATCCTTTTCTATTGTAGACCATATGCAGAGAGATATTGAACATGTTAAAAGTCCTGGTAAACTTAATTCACTTTCTAAGTAGTTAATGAACATGCCTGTAAGAGAATGGAATGGATCTCTTAAGTACTGTCTTTATTTTGTTTGCCATGTTTGTCTTGTTGCCTATATTCTCCTTGTGAGTTTATGACTAGGGCAGTGCTTCTCTTCATACCTATTCCAGCTATACTAAGCATAACCACTGCTGTGGGAACTGGAGTTGGCAATTTATACCCAAACCCAGCAGGTCTACCACAATCTCTCCCTAGAGTTAACCAACATCATAAAAGAACTCAAAGTAGAATGCTGTTTCCCATCAACTTTAGGAGGATGCAGCCTCTGAAGGCACCTGGCCTTTCTCACTTTTTTAGTCCAGTATGTCATAGCTGGCCCCCTTTTTGGGCCCACTTACCACCACCCTCTATATCCTTTTAGAGGGACCCAGTATCTTCAAAATTCTAACTAAGTTTCTTTCTTACAGAATCAATGCCTTATTAGTCATGCAGGTATTTCATCCAGTTCCAAGCACAGTGTAGGACTCATCTTCCCTCAACTTCAATAGGCTAACCACAGATGTTTATGCCTGTCAAGCAGGAACTACTTCCTAACCAGCAAGAAGTAACTACAGATGTCCATTGCTCCTCAGCACCCCATTAAGAATAAGGGCGTGAACTCTCTGAGGGGATAGTTGAAGTAGGTTAACCAGGGAAACAAGAAGATGAGCCACAACATGACCAAGAGACAACATGGCCGACAGACAATATGGTTGTGAGATCCTACTGAAAACTTAAGCTTAACTTTGTGGTCCCAGTTTCTCTTTCCGGGTCCTCCCTTTGGCCCTGGATATTCCAAACTGTCCTCACCATTGGCCCCCACCATTGGTGGGGTACCAATAACAGCTGGGGCCCCTCCCATTAGCATTAGCAAGGGGGAGGAATAATTAATAGTTTAAAAGGTGACCACACAAGGCAGAGCTCTCTCTCTGCCTAGAGGAGCCCGCACCAAATCTTGTTGCCTATTTCCATCCTTCTCTCATTTCTTAGCAAGCTCTGTTCTTTTCCCCCATTTCCTGATAAATTTGCTTTACTGGCCTAACTAAACTGGTGTGTTCTTAAATTCTTTTATGCAACATAGCCAAGAACCTACAGGAATCCAAGATTTCCCCGGCTTCAACATCTTAAAGAATTAGAGTCTGTGTAATATTCAAAATCAAAATTAAATATACTGAGATCAATAAAAAATAAAGAATGGCTCGTTTTCAAATCATAGGAGAGAAAAATTGTTACTATTAATGAAAGGAATGTCAGCCAAATTGGTCAAAAAAAATTCCCAATAATTCTGTGAGGGAGCTGACTAATAAAAATTCCCAATAATTCTGTGAGGGAGCTGACTAATAAAGTGCTGAAATAAACTTCTTAGCTCTAGGAAATATTCTAAAGCAAAATACAATTGATAGGGAAAGCTTTTAAAGGGTTTATATTGGAGTAGGGATTGCAGGCTTTCATACCTTCAACATTCTCTGGATTTAATTTTCTCCAAATGCTAGAAATCCAGTATTCAAAATATTCATAAATTTTTGAGAGAGAAAAAGTGCCATCACAAAATTTAAAGAATATATGGTATCTCCACCTATATCCTCCAAAGTTTGTGTTTGTTTTGTTTGGCCTTAGAATCATTTCAAAATTACTTGGTAGAGGGAGGAAATGCAAAGTTATTTTCTTATAGCGAATGAGATTTCACATCAAATTTCAACAACACAAAATAAAGTTTCAGGCTTTATATATCGAGAAAATATGACTCAAATTGGTTCTGAAATTCAGTTCCCTTAAAATGCTTGGGAATTAATTGTCTAAGAACTCTTTGCTGCTTTTGCTAAAAAGTAAAGTGCATTGTAGCTTTCTCTACACCATATGTGTCTTCAGTTTATATTTAAAACAGTAATAATGCGCCTTCAAATATTGTTGTACACATATATCTTGCTTTGCAAACTAAGTACTTTATATGTCTTATGTCACTTAATCCTCTCAACCATCATGTGAAAAGGCAAAAGTGTTGAACAGTGAAGTAATTTAATGTAGGTCATGTAGTTAGCAAATGGTTTATTTGAAACCTGAAACAGATTTCTCTGAACTCATGCTCATGCTCTTAGCCATTCTGTTACTTAACAATTACTGAATTCTAAATACCTCTGAACACAGCTAGTATAAAACATTTATTTGGGAAGTTCAAATAAAGAAAAAAGCAGGTGCAATTCTGGACGTTACATAAATGCAATTGTTGTGAAAGGCATAATTTTAACTACTCTTCAAAATCTGGCAGTAATCCTTTTCTCCTATAAATTTGAAAATTATATGCATTTTATTTTAACTTTTTTTCTGATAACTTTCTTTAAAAGCCAGATAAAAAGCCAGGCCTCCCAAATGCCAGTTAAGTGGTCATCCCAATGAGCTGTGGCTCTTTACAGTCCCCAACCCATATCCAGCCATCTTCCCATGTTCCGCAAAGAACCTTCATTCCTCTACCTGTGGGTGAGTTAGAGCTGCATTGGTTGTCAAGAATGAAAACACTGGACTTGGAAAAGTATTATAAGGCTCTCATGGGATCCCCCAGAGCAGGAATATAGCTAGGCCAAAGGAATAACCAGGAATCATGGACTCATATGGGGACAGGGCACTGCATTTGATATCTCTGTGTATCTCTTACTGCAGTGCAGCTTCTTCACCAATTGGCCACGTGGTGGAAATCCACGCACCAACATCTCCAGGGTTTAATGGGTCTTAATTCACAATTTTTGAGGCAGTCACTGATTGAGCCATCTTGGGCAAAGAAGGTATCCAATAAAAGGTGCCCAAAGTGGGGAGGGCATATAATAATTTATGAATATTGATACCTACCACTATAACCCTGGAAGTTCCCAGAATCTGGAGAGCATTCCCAGGCAGCTGATAATCAAAAGGTGTTCACTATATTCCCCATTATTGTGTCTGCCTCAGGTCAGGTTCAAAGCCTGACTTGTCTCTTTCCCCTACATCAATTCTGTCAAGGCTGGAGCTACTGGACATACCATCAGAGAAAGTAGGAGTGTCAGGTACTGTGCAAGGAATCTGTCTTAGGCTGGCTATGTCCCCCACTCCCCACCAGATTTAGACCTTGAGGCAAAATTTTGATTTTTACAGTTTTTTTTGGGGGGGAAGAGATCCCAGGAAGCACCGGTTGGTCAGTAGGGAAGGAAAACAAAAAAAGGGAAGGAAGCCAAGGTATGTTAATTAGTGGGTTGCAACAGTGGGCAACTGGGAATCAATTCCATTGGGAAACACTGGGAGATAGTATGGAACATGCTCAGAGCTCTCCCACTGGAAAGGCAAGGAAGCTGGATATTTATCCTCCAAGTCATTGGCTGAAGACTGTTCCAGGGCATCTGGCAAGTCAGGGAATGGACAATGGTGAGGGCATTTGGGCAAGGCACAGACAGCATCTGATATGAGGCTCACATCATCTCATTTAATCCTCACAACAGCCTCAAAAGGCAAATATTACTTCCCCTGTTTATAGATGTAGAGCCTGTGTCACTGAACAGGAGACAAGCTGTTCATGTACACATGATTCCAAAGCGGGTTCTTTTTCCATTGCACCAGGCTGCCTCCCAGAGCATCTTCCTCAAAGGGAGCTCTGGACCATCTGGAGAAAAGCCCCTGCAGTCCTGGGACAGGCTTACTGCTGCTAGGTTCAGACCTAATCCTGGCCGGCAGCACTCCTCAATGAGACAGACTGCACAGAGGGGGTTGCATGGCCACCAGCCATTCTGTAAGCAAGATCACTACTGCATTCGAAGCCAAGTGTATGCAGGTGGAAGTGCAGATCAGGATCGGAGTAGGGAAGTATCTGTTTTGACTGAAGACCATTTGCTTTTTGTCTATGTCCTCTTCTGTGCACTTCCCCCAATCTATATGAAGTGATTTTTACAATGCATTATAAAATTCAGCATTTCCTGGCAAAATAACATGTAATTCAGGTTTTCAGAAAGGCGATGTCTTTGATATAACTATTCAATTTAGCAGATACTGTGTATCAGCCTGGTCCAACACCCGCCCATCTCAGCCATCCATACTCCTGATCAGGGCCTGGTACCTTTCTCGAGACACACCCTCCCCCTTTCCCTGGCTTCTGGCTAGGACCAGGGCTCCTCCATCCCTCAACAGGAGGACAGCAAGAACCCTGGGCTTCTCCTTACAGACTGGTCTCTCCAAGTCACTGAGGAGTTTGTCTCCAGGCCAGAATCCTAAATGTGGTCTTTCAGGCCTCATCAAAGGCAGTTAAAAGGCTTTGAAGGGTAGGCATCATGGGGGGAAGCCCACACCAGACTTGGTGCACAGTCAGTGCATTACAGTCTTCTGGAGAGAGTTGCAGTCAAGGACACAGCACCCCACACTCCCAACGGAAGCCAGTCACATTCCTAGGTCTAGCTGCATTCCTAGCCCAGGGGCCACCATTCAGAGGCCTCCTTATCAGGGGCCTCAGCTGAGGCCCTTTTCTTGCCTCTGACTCAATAAACACTTTTCCACTTGTAGCCCCTCCCTTCCTCTACTTTCCCCTGTCCATACTCCCCAGGTCCTTAAAAGGGCAAGTGACAATTCCCCTCCCCCTCTGCTGCCTGTCATCTGACCCCTCTCTGGTGCTGTTCCATGGGGAAAAAATAGAACACCGCAGAAGCCAGCACCGTTTTCTTTTGCTTTTCCTGCATTGTCACAGGAAGTGAATCAAGACTTGATTTTTACTTGCAGTTTGCACCATTTTCCTGATTAACCTCCTCAAATCTGGGGGCTCAGCAATCTTCAGAGGGCTCCCAGCACAGAACAAATAAGATACTACCTGCTTAACCTTCCTATGTGCTCAAGTGGCTTCGTGATCCTTACCTGCTTTTTTTGAAAAAAATTTATTCTAGTAGCATATATACAACCCGAAATTTCCCATTTTAACCACATTCAAATATATAATTACATTACATTATTGGTCATCCGGAATCAGATGCATATTTTTGTGGCTTTTTGCTTGGCCTCAGTATGGAATTAAACTTTTAGTTGCATATGGTGTAAAAGTGAATCTGTCCATTGTTTTTCATTATTCATCTCATGTTTAATAATTCAGAAGTCCAGAGGGATCTCATACTTTTGGAGAAAGATCATCAGCCTGCAGATTGCCATAAACAATAGTCTAGAATCCCCTGTGCTCAGAATAAGAGCGGACTTCTGCTGCCTTAGAGACACCTTCCAGAAGAAAGTCCCATTGCTCTGTGTTCTTCTGGTGAGACACCCCACTGTTCCCTCTCTACAACATTAGATTCCTTTACACTAATATCTGCTGTGACTTACAAAGTACTAATATAATCACATCCTTTATCATGGCTCATGACAATTAATTATACACTTTACCAGAAAACTTACCAGTTATTTGTCTTTGACTGAGTTAGATCACCTCTGTTTCCACACCTTCATTTTAAAATATATCCAATGTGGTATTAGTGGAAATATTTAAAAAATTCAATGCAAATAGTCTATTTCCATGTTTTTATAGTAGAATGTTTTTATGTAGTTCTATATCCTTGTCATGATCAGCATTTTATACAGTTGTGTAAGTGTGTTTTTGTCTATGTGGTTAGTATATTTGCCGATTAATTCATTCATATTTCAACTCCACCACATGCCAGCTGTGTGATGTAAACCCTCTTTGCCTTAGTTCCTTAATCTGCAAAATGGGGATAAAAATTATGCATACCCCAAATGATTGTTGGGAGAAATTAAGGTGTTAATTTATATAAAGCTGTATCAATTGAGTTCTCAGGATTAAAATAAAAACAAAACCTCAGCGTAGAATTATATGAAGTTTTAATGTAGAAGGATGATTCTGGGAACTCACAAGGGATATTTCAATGCTACAAGACTAGTAATAGTAGTCCTTCAAATGTAAAAGGACTAGGGGAGCTGTGACTTAGAGGACCCACCCAGAAGCAAGCTGCAACAAAGCCCATAGTCTAAGAAGCTCAGTTTCCCAAAGGAGAAAATAAATTGAAGAATGAATCTGAAGGGGTTACAAAATATCTGGCATAAAAACACTGAGAATTATGTCTAGTATACAGTAAGCAAAGTATTAAATATTGTTTGAAACTACCTGCACAAAAATTATAGACTTCTAACTGCTCTGTCGTTCTTCACTCCACATCACTCTATTTACGTGTATGGAAACATTCAGGTTATACCTGATTAACTGTGTTATAGCTTTTCATAACTAGCTTTGATAATAGTATGTATTCCAAGTGAAATAATTTTCCTCTAGATGTTACTAATTTAAAAATAATTAGCAATAAAAATGATGTAAGGTTTCTTTTGTGAGAAAGTTTAAACATTTCCATTTTAAAGAAAATTAGAATTTATTGAATTTTCACTTTTCCCTTCAGATTTTATTAATTAAAATAGTTAGTGCTATTACATGAATAGAGAAATAACAAAACAAAATCAAACTGTCTATCCATTTAATATTTTCTGAACTATTATATATGACAGCATTTTTAGCTTAGGGATATTGGTTAGCTCTGATTCCAATTATTTCAGATAATAGAAATGGAAGAGATATTCAGTGCTAAAAGTGCATACATTTCTAGGAATTGTTCAAAATAATCAGTGTATGTATATTGTTTTATTCAGAATCTGACATAATCTATACTTTTTGCAACTGGTTAAGATTATAATTTGGATTCTAAATGACATTTTTAATATGGAGATTAGTAATTTAATATAATTAGTTTTAAATTACTTCTCTCATTTCCAAAATTGATGTATTTAAAATATAATACCACAGGCATTTTTAGTAGGTTCTCAAGCCAAATGCCAAGCATTAACAGCCATTGCATTTCAGGAGAAACTTTTAGATTATAACTTTCTGAGGGAAGGTCAAACTGTTTCTTTTTCTTTTATTCAGGTACATATAAATGCATTCTCTAAAACTGTATGTGCATGTACTATGATTCCCTTGTAAATATTTGAGAAACATCAGTACATAGGTGACATTTACACGTGGAAAATGTAGAGAAAAAAGATAGGAACTCGTGTAACTGAGTCTTGAGAAATCGCGATACTTGTAGATTAGGTGATAAAGGAGGAACAAGCCAAATATGCTGAGATGGTTGGACTATTTATATAAGGAAAACAAAATACCAAAACTCACATGAGAGAGTGTTATCAGGGATGGCAAGAAATGAGGGTGGTTCATAAAGGATGGTGTGATAAGCCATATTAAAAACACTGACAGTATGCGTTAGAGATGATGGAGGGTCCACTAGATTTTAAAACATGGATATTGTTATTGATATTGATGAAAGCAGTTTTAGGGAAATGGATGTGGCTCAAGTGATTGCGCTCCTGTCTACCATATGGGAAATCCCAGGTTCATTTCCCAGGGCCTCCTGGTGAAAGCAAGCTGGCCCTTTCAAGCACTAGAGAGCTAGTGCAACAAAAAGAGACAGAGAGGAGAGATAATGAGAGACACAACAAACTAGGGAGCTGAGGTGGTTCAAGCAATTGAGTGCCTCTCTCCCACAATATAGGTCCCAGAATTGGTTCCCAGTGCCTCCTGAAGAGAAGATAAGCAGACACAGCTAGCACACAGCGAATGGACATAGAGAGCAAGACAGCGAGCGAAAAATCAATAAGGGGGGTGGGCGGAGAATAAATAAATAAAATAAATCTTTTTTTAAAAAAGTAGTTTTAGTGGATTAGTGGGTGTAAAGTCAGACTATATTGGTTTGTAAAATAATTTGGAGATGGAGAAAAAACATTCTACCCAGAAAATTGTTTTAATGACATAGGAAGAAATAAGATTACAGGGATGCAGGGATATGGGGCTACAGTTTAAGAGAGTTTTGTTTTTGCTTTTTTTTTTTTTTTAATGAATTAGAGATAGCACATATATCATTATTCTGTTGGGAATGAAACAATAGGAAAGGAAAAACATGATATAGAGCATAGAAAAACTGACAGAGCAAAGTCCTTCAAAAGGTAGGAGGTAGGAAAGGATAAGTTCATAAGCACAATTGTAGGTATTAACCTTTATTAGGAAGAAAAACACTTTCTCCCTTGTAATAGGGAAGAAAAATATAGAAGGGAGAAAAAAAGATGAAAAATAGAAAATGAGGATGTCTTGATGATTCTTTGTTGTTTATTGAATTGTTAAAAGTGAAAAAGCACCACTTTAGTAAAATTTTAGAGGGTTAAGGAAAATGGAGATGTATAAAGTTGTCTTGCTCAGATGTGAAAGAGAACAACTGAGTGGCAATTTGAGTTTCAAGATCATGAATTTATAGCAAACTGGTCTGCTTAATTTGTGGATTTTTCCAACAGTAAAAAACAATTCCTTGGGTAAAAGACCTGAGATGATGGAGGAAGGGAAAATTTAATACTAAGATTTCCAGGTAAAATTACAAAGAAAAAAGAGGCATAACTGGATGGTATTTCCAAGGCAATGATTATAATTATGGTGTCCTATAGGTTCTAGACTGGATTAAGAATAAATCCAGTGCTTACAAATAAAAAGAGTTATAGTGGAACAATAGAGAGATTGATATGTTTGAAAAAGTACATTTGTGTGGTTATTTGTATATGTAAAGTAGAATACCATTTGTAGGTTGTCAAAAATAGAATATTTTAAAGTTAATATTTTAGAGCTGTTTCAGGCATTAGTAAAGATAAAGGTTGTGCTCAAGAGAGATGTGGCTTATGCCTGCCCTATGCAATGTGATCTGGCAGTGAGTAGAATTAGGCTTTACTTTGGACTTGGCCATCTGGCTTGCTTTGGCCATGAAATATTAAAGGATGTAAATCAAGGAGAAGCTTTAAATGTTCATGCATGTTTTGGTTAGCCCTCTTTTTTACTCCTGTGGTTTATCATGAAAAGAATATACCTATTAGTCCAAAGAGAGTAAGGAAAGACCTGGAAGAGACTTGAGCCCAGTGACAGTTTAGAGGCAAGTACAACCGATTAAGCCCAGCAGAGCTAGAGCCTATTTACAGTCTCTCTAGTGAGAAAATCAAAGACAGTTTTTGTAATTTAGTGAGATATAGAGGCTTTCTTTTCCGTAGCAAAAACCAGCAGACTGGAGCAGGTATAGCTCAGTGGTTCAGCACCTGCCTGGCATGTATGAGGTCACGGGTGCAATCCCCAGTACATCCAAAAAATATATATACAAAAACAATACATCTTCAATCATGATAGGATGAAGGTAGCCTATAAAATCAGTAGTGTAATGTGTTGCTTAGAAAATAAGTCTTTACTCGAATAATTTCTGTCACAATTGGTTACACATCACTGCAATTTCATCTTTTTTATTTTAATGAGGAAGAATGAATTCTAGAATCATTAGTCCAAAATTTTATAGCTGAAAAGACTTTAGAAATTGTCAAAGCTCTAATAATCTATGATTCTAATAAGGTTAATTGAGTTGCCTAAAGTCACACAGCCATTTAGGGCACTTGTCCTAGAACTCAAGAAAATAAATGGAATTTATTTTTTTCTTCATTGCCAATTTTCATTTTTCTTCTTTCAAAATCTCAGTTGGTTTGAGAGATCAAAATTTAAACTATTTCTTTCAGTATATGCAATTATAGGAAGAAAAGTTATAATTCATGCTACCTTTGTCAAATCATTTATATCTCAAATAAAGAATTTCCATGAAATATTTCAAAGGAAAGGATTTCCTTGGTGTAGTTCAAAAGTCAGGTGGGAATAGTTATCCCTCCAACAAAAGATGTGAATTGAATTGGACAAGCCACCGTTTAATTAAGTGCATATCAAGTACAGAAGACCTTTTTGTGGATTTAAAGCAAGTTAATTACAACAGAATGCCACAGCTGGGAGTATGAGGATTTTGAATTCGGTCAGACATTGATTTGAATGATGGTTCTACCATGTGAATCTGAACCAGTATGTTTAATCTCTCTATGCCTCAGTGACTCAACTATAAAAGAGAACATTAGCATCAACAACAAAGTTTCTTGTGAATCTTTAAAAACGTAATTTTATAGCAGTGTCTGAAAGAAAATAAGCAATGAATAAAATAATAGTCATCATCCTTAGTTCTAGCAATTAAATAGTAGAGTCAACCAATCAGAGGAGCCCATTCCCCATCATTTATTGAGGTAGTTCCTATAGGTGTAACTGCAACTTCCAATTAAAGCGATGTTTTGCTTTTCTGCTGATTGGCTTAATGGAAGAATCTGTGTAAACTTAGGATATGTATATCTAATTAACTATTGAGCATTTGAATCTATCCTAAAATTGTATTAAGCTATGTCAAAAATAAAAGTAATAATTTTTACTTCCAATTCATGCTTTGGCATTAGGTATCTCAGTGATTAGCACTAATGCCTAAATGATGGCCAATGCCAGAAATCTAGTAAGTAGCCTTCACTTTCCCTGTCCTACATGAATTGCCAATTAATTACTAAGCCTGACATAGTTATAATTTTTAAAACGTTATAACATCCGAATTCTCTCCTGTCCTTTCCATTCTTCTTTTTTCTAATCAGGATTTTTAGCAATAACCTCCTTTTAGTTCTATATGCTTCACTTTCCTCCTATCCCAATTTATTCTTTAATTTTAGCTAGTATCTGTTTGTTTTGGTAGCCCAATCCTATGTATGTACCTGACATACAGTAAATGTTCAGGTAATAAATAATTGATTAATTATTTGATGAACACTAACTACAAAATAATTTTCCTAAACAAATTAGGTCAATTCACTTTTTA
Source organism: Tolypeutes matacus (assembly GCA_026826555.1). Classification (NCBI taxonomy): domain Eukaryota; kingdom Metazoa; phylum Chordata; class Mammalia; order Cingulata; family Chlamyphoridae; genus Tolypeutes; species Tolypeutes matacus. The sequence continues at coordinate 38,418,930 of JAKSZT010054334.1, read as the reverse complement.
CATATTTCATATTTAAATTGGAACTTCCTGGCATTACAAAAATACCTATTATGATTAAATCCAATGTTTAGCTTCATCTTTCAATCCTATCCTTCATGCCCTCTGCAGCTATTATCACAATATGTCACTTGCTATTCATTGAACATGCATCTCTAATGCCTCTATATTCCCATTTTCTCTATATATAAAGATATTATCCTTTTTTCTTGACTTCCAGAATTTAAATACCTTTCCTACACTAAAAATAAGAAATTATTTTGAAAACAAAATTGAACATGACTCCTTTGCTCAAAGTAATTTAAAGATTTTTTATTATACTTAGAATATAGAACAAAATTTTTCATATGGCTTACCAATTCAGGTATAATATGGCTTCTGAAAATTTCCCCAGCCCAAATCCCTTTTTTTCAGATTTGTATATTTCTGGCACTATAATATCATTTAAATTTCTCAAAACTGCCATGCTTGAAGAATCTAAGTCTCTTCTTTATCTTCTTGAAGCTAACAGGTCATCCCAATCTCAGTTCAGATGTCACATTGTAAGAAAAATCTTTCCTGAAGATTTTATCTATTTCAGGTCCTTACGTAATAATAATAATAATAATAATAATAATAATAATAATAAATAACATTTATATAGCAAGAACTATGTGCCTAGATCTGCTACAAGTGTTTTCCATATGTGTTAGGATTCTCCAGAGAAACAGAACCAACAGAATATATATGAAAATATTAAGAGATTTATAATAGGAATTGGCTCACACAATCTTGGTAATTGGCAAGTCTGAATTCTGTAGGGTAAAATTCAAGTTGGAAAGTCAACAATGGTGATGTTGAGTTCCCCAAGAGAAGAAGGATTGCTGAGTAGAGATAGATATTCTTCTGACTGCTGAAATCCTTTCTCGATTGTACATGATTTTAGTCATAGATGCAATCAACTGACTAATGAGTGAAATCATTTATGAAATATACTCATGTAAAAATCAGGTTAGTGCTTGCTTAACCAAACAACTGGACACCATTAACCATACCGAAATATTGACTCAATTTATCCTCACAATATCCCTATGAAGTATGAGAAAATTGAGATACAAATGAAAAACCAAGATACCAATTGATGCAGTAATTTGCTCCATATAGTTGAGTGGTGAAACCCAGACTGAAACCAGGAAAATTAGTTTCAGAGATGTGTTCATATGTGCTTATTTGTTAAAGGACTTTTTCTCAATTCATATGAAAAATTTTTATAGACTCTAACGTTTGTAAAGTGATGTATCAAATCAGACTCTCAGTCTCATAAAATTTCTTCTTGGTAATGTCATCCCTATGCCTTCTTCTCAAAACAGAGGTAATGTGATCCCTTACCTCAGCTAGGACAAGCATAATTTCTTACTTTTCTGACTTCACTATTAAAATAAGCCATACGTCAGACTTCCAGGAAGATGGCAGACTAGTAAGACACGGGAATGTCTTCTCCAGAAAAAAAGCTAGAAGACAAGCTGAAACAGCCCCGAAATAGATCTTCTAGGGTTTAGGACAGCAGGTGAAGGCTGCACACCACCCAGAGGAGAGAGGGACAGAAGAGGGAAATCACGACAACGGAACCCTGAGTTGGAAAGTAGCAGCTTCTGCTGCTGCAGGCACCCTCCCCAACACTCTTCAGAATTCTCGGGCCTCTGGGACTGTGACCACAGACAAAGGGGACTCCAGGGATCTACCACTCCCAGAAAGGGGAGAGAGAGGGACACAGCCTTAGACTGATTCAGGTTCTGACCTGTAAATTTGGGCAGTGGAGCCCCACGGACCCTTCCACACTGCAGTTTCCCCTGGGAGCCTAGGAAGGACTGGAGAAATCTGACCCTTGCAACCTCCCTCTCTTTTAGCCTGGACTAATTGTTGAGGACTCCACAGGAGAGGGGAGAGAGAGCCTGGGGCTGATCCTGCTTTTGACTCCCAGGTTTGGTCTGCCCTGTTCCCTGAGCCCTTCCAGGCCAGGTGTGGCTGCATCATTGTTTGCCTTGGAGCCTGCAAGGGGCTAAAGATATACAAACCTCCCAATCTCCTCCTCTACTAACAGGGACTGATTGTTGAGGATTCAGAAGGGAGTGGAAATATTTCCTAGCTAGGAAAAGGGGGGCGCTACAAGAGAAGTCTGGAGAACTGTTTCAGAAAGTTTGAATCACAGGGCACTTAGCCCCCAGACAGGAAGCTCTATCACATTGATCTGGTCTGTGTCACAACAAATACGCTCCGACCAGGCATTGAATTGAGAACTGCCAACAAGCGCCATATCCTGGCAGACCAAGGAAGTGCACATAAGAAAAATAAGTAAGAGAGTCTTTTCCTGGCCTCTATAGCCTCCCTGCCCAAGGTCCTAGGAAATGACTGTACAACCAATTACTGGGTCCAGTACCCAATTTTGAGCAACTAGCAAAACAATCCTAACAATCAAGGTTGAGCCAAAAATCAAAGAGCTGTGGTAACTCACAGCCTTCTGCCACAAAAACCCATAAAACAAAAAGAGCATCTAAGTAAAATACAAACTAACCAGATGCCTAAGCACCAGCAAAAAATTATGAGCCATACTAAGAAAATAGAAGACATGGCCAAAGAAAAGAAATACAGCAAAGTCCCAAAAGAGATGCAGAATTTGAGAGAACTAATCAGTGAGATGAGCACAAATTTCCAAAATCAAATTAATGAGATGAAAGCAAAATAGTTAAAGATATACATGACATCAAGAAGTCACTGAGTGAATGCAAAGAAGAATTTGAAATCCTTAACAGAAATGTAACAGAGTTCATGGGAATGAAAGACACAATAGGTGAAGTCAAAAAATACATTTGAGGCATACAACAGCAGACGCAAAATGATAGAAGAAAGAATAAGTGATACTGAAGACAGAGCAGCTAAAATTGAAGAGAGAAAAGAACAGAGAGAGAAAAGAATGGAAAAATTGAGCAGGGGCTCAGAGAGTTGAATGACAACAAAAACGCAAGAACATACGTATCATAGGAGTTCCGGAAGGCGAAGAGAAAGGAAAAGGGGCAGAAAGAGTATTTAAGGAAATAATAGCTGAAAATTTCCCAACTCTCACGAAAGAAATGAACTTTCATGTCCAAGAAGCACACCGTACCCAATGAGAATAAATCCAAAGAGACCTATGAAAGGACAAATACTGTATGAATGTGTTACTATGAACCAAATATATTGTGTAATATATAGTTTGATTAAAAAAAAAATTATATGTATCCATTATATTTAATTGAGAAATGTATATATTTATTCATCTGTGTTTACTTTTTAGTTTTTAATTGTTTATATTTTCAATTATTAAATGTACAAAATATAGTTTAAAAATGTTAAAAAAAAATTAAAATAAGCCATGTGTAAGTGACCCAAGCTTGAATAATCTAAAAATTTTGTGGGGATATTCTGAATGTAAATGGAATTTAAACATATTTTCCTTTTTTCCTCAAAGCAGGTATGCTGCAAATTTGAATATGCTAACAGATATTGGCATTTCCAAGTTTCCACCTTGTTTAAGAAATTGAATCTGGCAGGCAGATAGAAGCAGAAAGGAAAAAGTATAAAGATGGTACTTGAGATTTTTATTCAAATCATTCAGAAGCCAGTGGCATCGAGCCTTGCTACAAGTGTGCAGAATAGGCTCACTATATGTGCAATAAATCACCCCAAACTCTGTTTTTGTTTGGTTTGATTACATTGTATTTCCAATGCTTATAAAGAGTCATAGTACAAAAGCTTGTGTCTGGAGTAAAATGTTGTGAAAAATGGAACTAAGAAGTTATATTGGATGACTCAAGGCTAGATAGAGATCAGCAAGGATCTCCATATTCCAGGCCTCCTCCAAGTGAGCATTTCCTATTATGTCAGAGTAAGGCACATTTTGAGTTGTTATGCATTATCTTAAGACTTAGACCATGTACACAGTATAGCAAAAGTTATATACACAGAAGGATGTGGATGACTTCTTACAGCTGTTAATATGCAATGCTAAATTAAAAAGGATGACTATGTAACTTTGTTAGGAGAGAATTTTTTAAATGTAGCCTGTGATTCAAGGCCAATTAGATTCAAGAAATCATGTGCCCTTTCAAATTGCAAAAGCAAATTTCTATTCTGTGCTAAAGTTTTTGTTCTAACTAATAATGAGGTAGTCTAGAACAGCTAGGGAAATGGAGCCCTTTAAGGCCCCACCAGAGTACATCTTGTGCCTTAGGGTTTGTACCCTGTTCTTGATGTCATCCATCATATAGCAAAATCAACTAGGACAGAATCTGAGGTCAAAAAGCAGATTTGTAGAAAGGGGTAAGGGAGGAAGGTCTAAACTGTGGCCTCACAGCACTGGTAAAGCACACTGTAAAAAATCTACAAGGACCAATTATGTTCAGATTCAAAGAAAAATAAATTCTACTAAATAAAATTCTGAATTTGATAATAGTTAATAAAGTCCCCAAAACAGAGGTGAAAGAGAAGCTAAATTTTTAAAGATAGAAATATTCCGAAAGGCTGGTGATTTTTATACTGCAAGTAATTCTTGAGACATCATAAAGCTGATGGGCTGTAAATGCACTATTAAGAATTAACTTCCATCTACTAAGTTCTCCCAATGACCCTCGCCTCAGGTATGCCATGGAAATCAATGGACAAGGGATATTTCCTCTCTCAAGCATATTTAGCATCAGTCAAATTGACTGTCCAAAATTCTACTCCACTGCCAATGAAGCATCTATGGTCTTGTCACATATAAATTATATAAACTGGCTTGGTGCCTCCTGTTTGATGCTTATCAATTTTTTTCTTATTTTTAAGTATGATGCTTTTTACTATTATTTAATTACCCTTCACCATCATATGCTTGGGTTGTTTAGCCTCCTCTGTAAAAACCATGAGAAAGGTCCTCAGAGTTTGAATGACAAAATATAATTAGTAGATCTGGGGAATTTTGTAATAATGGTTCCTGACATTGCTTTGGATTACTCAGTGAGTGTGAATTTAGCTTTATTCTATGGGGAAATCAGTTAGTAAATTTTTATTTGTATATCTGATTAATTTATGATATTAAGAGAGTGAAAGTTTGGAGTTGCAGACATGGAAAAAAACTTGTGTGAATGCATGTGCTTGTGCCTATATATGGCAATCAAAGTAAGTGTGAAAATCTGTGGGGGCTGATGATCAACTTGCATTCATGGACTTGTTTACAATAATTTTCCCCAGGGACGATATCTGTGCAATTCTTCACCCCATTCCCATATTACTATCTACATTCCCTCCTTTGGTAATATTTTTCCAGATGTTCAATGCTTACTTACTAGTGACTGAATGAATCCTATTTCCTCTACCCACTATTCCTTTGCAACTCTGCTTTCTCATTTGCAGAGGTTTCAAAACGACCTTTCTGACTTTACAATTTACACGTATTTGCTAGATTCCCTTATCATTCTCTGCATATACGTATCAAAGAAAATGACTGATTTATGATTAAACTACTATTTGTAATCTGCATTTTGCTTAGCATCGTCTTCTTGGAGATATGAGCTATAAGTTCTCATCTTGTATTTCTGGTCAACATGAGGTCTGGTAGTAAGGAGTCAATAAAAACATATCATTGAATTAATGTCTACAGTAACAAAAGTTAAAGTTTCTGTGTCCTCCTAAGATTCTTACAGGTATAAAAATAAATCTATCAAGATTAATTTAATCACATATATTAACAGAAATCACATATACACAATAATATTAGTGCTAGTCTAAGAAATGAAATTACTTCTTCTATAGATAAATGTGTGTTTTAGTCTGCTACGCTGCCGAAAGGAATATACCAGAAATGGGTTGACTTTTAAAATGGAGATTTATTATTTTATAAGCTTACAGTTTCAAGGCTGAGAAAAACCTCCAAATCAAGGCATCATCAGGTGATGCTTTTTCCCTAAAGACTGGGTGCCAGAGATACTAAACTCCTCTGTAACATGACAAGGTTCATGGCAGTTCTACTGGTCTCTCACTTGTCTTCAGGGATTTGTTGCTTCTGCTACTTACTTCCCTATCTTTCTCTCTTTCTGTCTCTGTCCTTATTCATCCCATTTATAAAGAACTCCAGTTAGGGGATTAAGATCCAACCTGAGCCACACATTAAACTAAAGTAACTTAATCAAAAGATCCTACTTACAATAGGTTTACACCCACAGGAATGGATTAGCTTTAAGAACAAGATTTTCTGCTTCAAATCATCACAATGTGATATGTAATTTAAGAAAAAGAAACATACAAAAATACTTAAATATATAGCTGTTAATACACAGTGTACTAACTAGTTTCAAAACATCTTGTCACATAAATTTACTTATGTGTAAGACTTATTTCAAGAATGTAAACATCTGGGGAAAATGTAAATTATAGGTGCATTTTACTAAAATAACTACCTCTGCTCTATACAAATGTAAGGAAGGTAAAAAAATAGAAGTATAGAATTCCAAGAAAGATGAAATGATTAGGGCAAAATATCACTCTAGTACCTTTATCATTTTAATAGAACTCCAGATTATAGATTTGGAAAAAATTCTTTATTGATTTTGAAATCTATTTGCAAAAAAATCATTTCCTTTAGCATTAATGTTGTCTAATTATTGTGACATGCATCATCAACTTCAGTGCTTTTATTAATCATTCTTCACATAAATTCAGACTGTTTATTCTTTGTAGTGAAAAGATAGTATCTATAAAATATCATAATGAGTTTGATGAATATTTGTTGGAAACAACATATCAATCTTAACTACATCCAGGAGAGGTATATTGCAATACCTGATGCTACATCGTTTATAAGCATTTTTAACATGAAAGGCTTGTATCATGATATGACAATTGATGTGCTTTAAATATGATATAAATGCTGATAAAGTAGAGAAACAAGTGTTCTGATTTATTTATGGAACAAGTCAGGGTACTCATTGCATTTTAAAGCACTTCTTATAAATTAATTCTATGCTCTGCTAAACCTGACAAACATCAAGATATACCAGTTATATCACCACACCAACCATCTAAATAAATAAAATAATCCACTGAGTTTAAGACCAATTTTTAAAATATGTTCCTTAAAATTTCAAACCCATAAAATTCTAGTATTATACAATCACTGTGTAGAAATACAACTTCAAATGTTTCTTACCAAGATTTGATTATTCTTCTAAATAGTATTTTTTTATGACAATTGGGATGGACTATAGCTTAATGCCATAATTACATCAAGAAATATTTGTTGAACTACTATTATGTGAAATGTACGGTCCTAAAGTTTATATTTATATAATATTCCTCATGTTTTCATGTTAATAGATGGCCTATTATTATTCACTCACTGCTCAGCATGCTCAAATCAGAATGTTTACATGAATATTCATAAACAATGTTTAATGAGGATCTTTAAATGCACATGAGTCATAGTGAATAACTTACACGTAAAGTTATTGCCACTCAGTGTACCGACTCATTTCAAGAATATGTTTCAGTCTACTCAAGTTATTGATATACCTAAAAATGTAAAAGTGAAGGTACTAATATGAATATTGTGGAAATGAGTAACTGAGTAGTTTGACCTTTTAATTCATTGCATACATTTATATTTGAATTTCATGACCTTCAGAGACAGTGATCTGAATCACTCTGCTGTAGACAAATATTTATGGCATGATTTAAATGATTAAGTACTCATTTTTTTTCACATTATTTACAAGGCAGTTATTACTTTAAAGTGTTATTTGTTTGATATTGATAAGATACGAACAGAAAACATGTAGAAAAGGACAAATACTGTATGATTGCATTACTATGAACCAAATATATTGTGTAACATATTGTTTGATACAAAAAAAAATTATGTGTATCCAGTACATTTGAGAAATGTATGTATTTATTCATCTGTTTACTTCTTAGTTTTTAATTGTTTATATTTTCAATTATTAAATGTACAAAATAAAGTTATAAAAAAAGAAAACATTGTGGAGATAAGTAATTATAAAATCACCATCACCATCACCATCATCATCATCACTTATTGTTCAGCAATGGGTATTCTTTTATTTTAAACTATAGGTAAAGGGGCATTATTTATGAGTCTAGCTCAGTATGAGATGTCATATTTGCATGCTGGAAAAGGGTCAATTTTTTTTTAAAGCAATAATTGGCTTTCCAGCACATTCTAAAGGGTTTTAAGATAATCACTTTGTATTATGCAGTTTAGTAACAAGCCATAGTTTCAGTAATTGTAGTAACAGATAAGTATTAGAAATGTATGAGAATGAGGAATTTTTGAAATTTGCTAAACATTATTACTTCTTCCCTTTTGAAATTCTAATTTTGAAATAATTTTCAGCTGAGTATTAAGATTTTATGGGAATTATATTTCTATAATGTAGTACATGAATTACAATTGAACAATATCAGCAATTAATTAAGTAAAATTGAATTAATTTATTTCATTATACTAGTTATTTAATATAGGCATGTTAATTTTAAAATGTTGCTTTACATTACTGGAATTTGAATTTCATTCTTCATTTCCTTTATAATCAAATTTCTATCCTAATGGGAGTCATTTTTCAGTAGCAGTTAGAATAAAGTCTGGAGGGCCTGTTTCACTAAATACTTATTCATAGTCATGAATAATTAAAATTGCTCACTTTATTATGGTTTTATGGTGAGCAAGAACATTAAATTACTGATTCATTGTACTTAAAATTCTCATTTGCTTTTGACAATATCAGAATTGTTATCAATATGAAATATATTTTAGATAGTAGCATAGATATGTGTTTCCCCAAATCTGACATTATTTTGTAAACAAATATGAACATCTGAGATTATTAGACCAAATTAGAAGTCAATTTTAGACTTTTAAAGATAGAGATGTAATTGATATAACCTCTTTGGTATCTTTTATTGGGGATTATTTTAAAATAATTAATAAAAATTTTTAAAATTACTCTATAAATAATAAATTATCCATCAATTTATATAACATTGATGGATATATATATATATGAACAATTAATGCAGCTTTATAAAATAGTTTACAATAATTCCTCAGGTGTCATAAAGACTAAACATATACATTTAAATTTTAGTTATTACTTTTTGAATATTTAATACTCATATATGGAACCAAATTTAAAACTTAAAAATATTATCCAGCAATTTAATATAATCAGAGAACAAAGACCAGGTGTTGAGTTATCACGGAAGGTGTGGGGTAGAAATTACCAAACTGTGTTTATAATTTAAGTAATGGTAGCTAACTTTTTTCTGTTTATTTTGTTCTATGGACCATTCACCATATTACTTTAGGAATCTATTATCTTATTCAATCTTCATAAACAACTCTGTGTGGTCAATACAATCATTAATTTTAATCCAGAGCTGAGGAAATTCAGGCACATGAGTGTCTGGTTAAATTGCTGGAGGTCATGTAACCTACAAATGAGAGTTAGTGTCTGTACTGAGTTGGACCCATGCCAGAGGCCATGTACTTAACCATTGTGACTTAACCTGCTACAGAATGTAGTGGTTAACAAAAAAGACCTCTGCATATAAGACATATTAAAGAATTACTCTTTACAAACTGACTTGTTTTATGTAAATGCATTTACATGTATAAGACAAAATAGTCCATGGAAGTGATCAGGCATAGAAAGCTGACCAATACTTAACAGGAAACTAGAAACTAGTATCAAAAACTAAAGAAGAGTCCAGGACTATTCATAAACCCTGGTAATAATAATTGCCATTTGGAAATTTATCCATATAAATAAAGTTTGTGCAAAAGAGAGTTTTAAAAAGATGGTCTCTCCTAACCACAAATACAGCAAAATGTTCAAGAATTGTCAAAAGGGCCTACCATAAAGTTCAGATCCACAATTACTTGGGTGGTTTTGTAAAAACAAAAATACAAAGAACATAATGATGAGTAGAACCAGAATTTTAGTATTGCATGAATATAATAATATGAAAACTATAAAGTAAATTATAGTACTTTCACTGTTTAAAACAGAAAGATGTCATTAAATTCTCAACATTACTTAATTCAACATGATTGTAATACAATTTTAAGTAAATACCTCATTTGGTATTGATAGAGTAAGTGAAACTGGACTTTTACTCCCATTATAAACAGCCAGAAAACTGAACACAATATATGAGACAGCTATTTTCAGACATTGGCTGATGGGCACTAGTGGTTTCTTATCACTACAGAAAGGGAAATGAATGAAGTGAGCTCTGTAATGACCCTGACTTTTTTTGCCTGGAACCTCTTTCAAGGACATGTGAGGAACCCAAGCTTGGTGGTGAGCTCAAGCAGAGTTCAATGTATATCTGAATTGAAATACATGAGTTTGGAGAAGTGGAAGTGCCTGGAATTTTGGGACAGAGTATGAGTGAGAAGAGACCTATGTAAGAAAGATCCCAAGAAAGCTGCATAAATGCCCTTATAAGTCTTTGGACCAATACAAAGCCATAATTACATAATACGAAAATCCATGAAACTGGGTATTTGTAAGCCAACCAAATTCCAGACATCACACAAGACCAGAAAACATTTGAATTTTGACCAACCAGAGGGAAGATTCTAATTGCACAGGGGATTTTCAGGAGACACTTCAGAGGGAGTAAGCCTTACTAAGAGGTCTAAATTATCCTTTGAATAAGGGCTACTCTAAATTCACCTAAATAAAATTTGAAAACAACTGTTGAAAGATTTAAACTGATTTCTAAATAAATTAACAATCAGTAAGGACAATATCCAGTACTCCTTAAATGAAAGTAACAAAACCTAGTCTCAACAACATAAAATTCACAAAATGGAGCATCCAGTCAAAATTATTATATATTCAAAAACACAGGAATATAAAACTCAAAAGTAGAGGAAAAATCAGTCAATAGAAACAGACTGATTAATGAAAGATATGATGGAATTAGTAGATAAGGACAATAAAACAGATATTCTAACTGCTCAATTATTTCATGAAAGAAAAGATAATGAGGAAAAACTAAAAGACTTACAAAAGAACTGAATGTAACTTTATGAGATGAAAAATGTAATCTCCTAAATGAAAAAACTCATTGAATAGAATTAATAGCAGACACTGAAGAAGGAAACGGTAAACTTGGATACAAAAGAATAAAATGATAGATGGAGCATGGACAGAAATTAAGGGGAAAAAAATGAACAGAACACCTTTAACTCATGGGAGAAGATCCAGTATTTTGATATTCTTGTAATGAGCATCCCCAATAAGGATGATAGTGCTGGGGAAGTCACAGGAACACTCAGGACCCATCTTCCTCACCTACCCTCCTCCTTTTCTTTATGTACAGATATTTCAATATATTTCCGTTTTACATCCTGGGAGAGAAAATAGATTTAGTGGAACCAGCTGCCTGTACCTTGAACCCAAAATCAGGAACAAGCAGCTCCAGTGCTTATCAGAACAGGAACTCTCCACTAATGTTCCTTGATGTCCCCTGCCCCTAGGATATAAATACCCACCCTTGTGAAGTGGGGCATGCAGATCTGCCATCGACAGACCATGACCCTAGCAGTTGAGCTCCCCAGGGAACGAACCACGACAGAATCCTTCCCCTGCTCCTTTGAACCCTGTGTATTGTTCACCAAAGCAGTCATTTGGTGAAAGTTTCTATTGTGCCTGAGATATGTGTTCCTATGTGCATGAGACATGTGTTCCCATGGCATACCATATAGCAACTTGCTCCACAGATAGAAGGGGAAATAAATAAATAATATTTGAAGAAATAATGACCCCCAAATTTCAAAGTTGGCAACTCTAAAACCACATATCCAAAAACATGAACAACCCCACTCAGGATAAACACAAAGACTATTACACACAGGCACATCATAATCAGCAGCAAAGAAAAAAAGCAGCAAAGAAAAGCAGCAAAGAAAAAAAAAAAGTCTTTAAACCTACCAGGTACTATGAAAGCCAAAAGACAAAGGAACAATATAATTAAAGCTCTGAAAGAAAACAAACAAATGAATAGAACAATAACTATCCATTTAGATAATTTATCTAGAAGAAATATTTTTCAAATATGTAGGCAAAATATAGTTTATTTAGGGGGGGGGAAAGGCTGAGAGATATCATTGCCAAGAACCATGCAAGGAAGTCCTAACAGAAGTTTTTCACTTTGAAAGAAAATAATATCAGTTTTAAATGTGGATCTATGTAAGGCATGAATAGTGCCAAAAAATACCTAATATGTAGGTAAATATAAAATAGTAGCATTTTCTTAGTATCAGTTATATTATTTAGTTTCTCCAATGTGTATTTTAATTCAACAACCAAATTTGGCATTTTTGAAAATAATTTCTTATATTTCGATAATTATTTTGATATTGTAATCCTGAAATTTCAGCACATCTTTTTGCCTTCCCATATTACTTTTTTTCCCCTTTATAGTGTTCTTATTCTTTTTGTGCAAATTACAATGTCACTTATTTCCACAGAGCTGACCTTCTATACCTAGCTCAGAGAAACTAGGTGGTTCTCTGATTCCATTGACAAGGCATTGTGAGCTGAGCTCAGTGGGTGTCTGATCTTCCATTTCCCACTGAATGGAAGCAGGCACTTCTCCAATTCTCCCACCAGAGTGGTGTCCAAAAGCCAGTTGCATTCCACTCCAACTGGGCATGAGCGGGGCATCAGGCAGCAGTCCAACACAGTGCTAGTCATGACTAGGTTTCACCTCCTTCTTACTCATCTCCATCCCTTCAATCAGTGGTACATAGTATTGAACTGAACATCATGTCCACCTGGCAGTGATGAAATTAAACAAAGTGGTGCAAAGCTGAGAGGAGAAATAGATAAATTTACTATATAATTGCGTGCTTCAAAAACCCCTGACAGCAAATGACAAAACTATGAGACAATCAGCAAAAATATACAATGCTATACAATACAATTAACCATCAAGTTCTAATTGATATATACAGACCACTCAACCCAACAAGAACAAAATACGTATTTTTAGCACTCATGGAACATTCAACAAGATAAATTAGATTGTTGGTAAGAATTCAAGCCTCAACAAATTTAAAAGAATTGGAATTATACAGTATATATTCTCTGCCCATAATGGAATCACACTAGAAATCAATAACTGAAAGACAACAGCAAAATCTCCAAATACTTGCCAATTAAGTAACACACTTGTAAATAATCAGTGGGTCAATGATGAAGTCTCCAAGAAATAAAAACAATCATGGAGCTGAATGAAAATGAAAATACAGCATTTGAACATATGTGGAATACAGCTAAAGTAGTGCTGAGGGAAATTTATAGCAATTAGTTCTTATGGTATAAAAGAGCAAAAGTCTCAAATAAAAACTCTAAGGTACCATCTCAAGAAACTAGAAAAAGTAACCCCAGCCATATGCACAAAACAATTGTCTCACTAAATTAAGCTAGAAAAAAATAAACTAAAAAAAAAAAGAAGAGCAAACAACCCAAAGCAAGTAGGAGGAAGGAAATAATAAATTTGGGAGTACAAATTAATTAAATTGCAGAGGAAACAATAGAGAAAATCAATGAAACAAAAAAGAAGTTCATTAGAAAATCAATAACATTGTTCAAATACTAGCATGACTGAAAAAGGAAAAAAGAGAGAAGACAATCTAAAATACCAGGAATAAAACCGTGGATATCACTTAAGTTCCTGTAAACACTAAAAAGATAGTAAGGCAATACTATGTCAACTTTACACTCATAAATCTGATGACTTAGAAGAAATTGCCCAAATCCTCATCAACAACAAAATACCAAAACTCATAACTCTGATGATTGAATGCTTTCCCTCTAAGATTAGAAATAAGATTAGAAAGGCAAGTATGTCTCCTTTCACCACTCTTACCCAACATTGCATTGGGAGTTCTAGCTATTGCGATTAATCAAGAAAAAGAAATAAATAGCATATATACTATAATTAAGAAATAAAACTTTCCCTGTTTGTATATGATATGACTAGAATATCTTAAGTAATCTATAAAAGAAACTGAGTTAAGCAACATTGCAGGATACATGATCAGTGCACAAAATGCAATAAATGAACACACTGAAATAAAAATTAAAAATTCAATACCATCTGCAATCACTCCAAAGAAATTGAATACTTAATTATAAGTTTAACACAATATGTTCAAGGGCTATGTGCTGAAATTTATATCATGTTAATGAAAGAAATCAAATAAGAACTAAATAAATGGAGAGACATATTGTATTCATGATTTTGAAGACTCAATATAGTAAATATATCATCTCCAAATTGATTGGTACACTTAACACAATTGCTATCAAATTCCCAATAAAGTTCTGTAGACAATTTTGAAAAAAAAATAAAGCAGGATCTATCAGTCCACCGAGCAAGTCCTCTTAAATAGCTAAAGTAATCAAAGTATTAGTAGAGAGATAGATGCATAGATTGATGGAACAGGTTAGAGAACCCAGAGTTAGACCCATATAAAATGCTCAGCTTATTTTTTTTCATTAAAAAATTTATAGAAATATATCCTTCATATATGAACAAACATAAACAAAATGTATATGGTAAAAGTTGTGAACTTACAAAACAAACATGCATAACATTATACAGGGCTCCCATACATCACCCCACCACTAATAACTTGCATTGTTGTGAAACATTTGTAACAGATGATGAAAGTGCACCATCAAAGTATTACTACTAACTATAGTCCATAGTTTACGTTTGGTATATTTTTCCCCCAACCCACCCTATTATTATTATTTTGTTCATAAGCCATACCATTTATCTAAAATGTACAATCAATGGCATAATCACTGAGTTGTGCATTCATCACTTCAATCATTACTAGAACATTTTCATTACTCCAAAAAAAGAAAACAATCCCACTATCATACTGACATATTAGTGTTACTAATTACAAATCCTATGATGTGCTTTCACCATTTCTACACATTTCCAAACTTTTACAAACAACTTTTTTTTTTTAATACCATTTCTGCACAGATTAAACCTCAGCTTTCCATTTTCTAACCACATTCTATTCTCTGGGGACTTATATTCTATATTATATTTATGTTTTATTTAACTCTGATTTTGCTCATTATATTTACTTCATAATAGGAAAATCATAAAATATTTGCCCTTTTGTGCCTGGCTTGCTTCGCTCCAATAATGTCCTCCAGCTTAATTTTGACAAAGGTACAAAAGAAATTAAATGTTGAAAGACTAGCTTTCTCGAAAAATGGTGCTGGAACAATCAGATACCTAAAGGAAAAAAATGAGCATCAGCATAAATTTTACACTTTACAAAAATTAAATCAAAGTTGATCAAAGACTTAAGTGTGAAGTGAAAAACCATAAAACTCAGGAAAAAAAAAAAAAACAGGAGAAAATCTTCTTCCCCTAGGACTAGATATAGAGTTCTTAGATTTTATACCAATAGCACACTCTATAAAAGGAAAAAATGAATAAATTCAACTTCATCAAAATTTAAATAAAAATTTGCTCTGCGTAAGATCCTGTTAAGACATTGAAAAAACAAATTACAAAACATTTGCAAACCAAATATCTGACAAAGCAATAGAATATATGCAAACTTTCAAAAATCAACAGTAAAAACCATACAATTATAAAATGGGCAAAAATCATGAATAAAGATTTCACTTAACTGAATATACAGATAGCAAATAAGAAGCATATAAATAAGCATCCAACCTTTTTAGACATTAGGGAAATGGAAATAAAAAGCACATTTGGATATCAAAATGGCTAAAAATAAAAATTAGTGAAAATGTGAAATGCTGGTGAGGATGTACAGAAATTGTACCACTCATTCATTGCTGGTAGAAAAGCAATGAATAATTTTCCATCCTGGAAGACAGTTTTGCAGTTTCTTAAAAATTAACCATGCTATTACCATAGAAACCAGGAATTTCACTCTTTTGCATTTATGTTAGAAAAATTAATATTTAGGTTTACACGAAAACCTGCACATGGTTGTTTTATTCATATGCCAAAACTAGAAAAAACCCTGATGCCTTAAGTGAGGTAAATGCATAACAAACCGAAATATATATATACCATAGAATACTATTGAGTAATAGAAAGGAACAGATTCTTGGCACACAACAACTTGGGTAAGTCTTTAAGGGAATTACACTGAGTGAAAAAGACAATCCCAAAAATTATATACTGATGGGGTCTAATTATATAGCATTCTTGATATAATAAAATTCTGGAAATGGAAAAATATCAAATAGTGGTTGCCAAGGGTTGGGGAAATGACGTGGGGAAAGGAGATGGGGAAGAATATAAAAGTGCCACAGATGGGATCCCTGTGGTGATGGAAGTGTTCTGTCCTCTGACTGCATCAATGCCAATATCCTGGATGTGATACTGTGGCTACCACTGGGATAAACTGGGTAAAGGGTATATATATATTCTTTCTATGTTATTCCCTATAATTAAATATTAATCTATAATTATCTCAAAATTTAAAAAGTTAAATTTATAACCAGCTGTTAATATGAGTGACATGGAAGAGCAGAATGATCTCCATTAAAATATCTATTAGGATTAATATCAATACAATTGGTGTTTCATTTTTTCTCAATCTACAAATTAAAGAAAACCTCTTAATCAGGTATCTCTGTCAGCCCTGCCAAGAAGGGAATTATTCTATACCACAAACACATTCATATAAAATAGGCAAATTCTAAAGATATGAATCCCTTATTCATAAATATCATTTATCAAAGCTTAGAATTATCTGATATAGTTTCAAAAATAGAACACTTGCATAGTATAAAGATTCTCATTCAATTATATATCCTGCCCACATTCACCTTTTGTCATGGGACTGGTATTTTCCACAACTAAAGATGTGAAAATTCCTTTATGTCAGCCAGATTTAGGGGTTTTAGAAAACACAGTTTTTTATAATTCTGCATGATAGGCAATATCTGGAAACAGTTTCTAAGTATCCAAGCCTGCCATCTACCTAGAAATTAGCAGTATTACCATGAGATAGAAAGTAAATGCAGGGTGCTAAATTTAACTAATGAATGATACATTCTGCAAAACTATGTGGAAAGAATAGGGTTCTATTGAAACAATGAGGAAGAAATATATATATATTATTTATATCAATATATTAATATATTATATATAATATATATATATTTCAAGTCCAGATGAAGAATTAATAAGCCCACTTAACCATAGTACCAATGCCATGTTTTCCAGTTTGTTTTTTTTAATAATACAAATATAAGAATGTTCTTTTAGGGTCTATAACAAAGATATGTCACATGTACAGAGTGTTGATAGGAGGGTGATATATGGGGGAAAATATGGACTATAGTTAACAGTAATAGTTTAACATCCTTGTGTCAATTGTAACATAGTTACCATACAAATGTTAAAATGTCAAAAATTGTGTTGAGGGGTATGAGAACATTGTGTATTTATTCTTAGAATAAATAAATTTCCTTGTCTGTTATACTTTTGTACTCTGAGGTTTTCTGAAGGTACATGTGAAGAAGTTTTCACAAGAACAATGGCAAGTATATAATTTATGTTTTACCTGTCAATTAACATAACCCTGATAAAGATTGGATATGGTCAGGTGTCCAGACAGACAGGGTCTTTTGAACATCTTGAAAGTTATATAACTAGATACTTCTATGGGATATAAAGGTATCCTTGTTGACATAGGTATGTTTTCTGTATAGATAGAGGCCAACACAGTTGCTAACAATATATTAACATTCCTCCTGAGGAAGTTCTGCTACTTTCTCAAATATGATGGAAAAAAAGCTCTAGATTATATAAGCCTTGCCTAATAAAAGAAAACAGGCCAATAAGCCAAGCCCTCAATCATAAGGCTTACATTGACGAAACTCATTCCTGTAAGAAGGATATTAAGCCTAAGCACAATTAATACCTATGAGTTTCCTCCTGAAAACCTCTTTGTAATTCAAATGTGGCCTTTCTCTAAGCCAAACCCTGCAAATAAAACTACTTTCCCACCCCCACCCCCCAATAGGCCAACGTGGGACATGACTCCCAGGGATGAGCCTTCCAGGCACCAAGTGATTATTAACATACATTAATCAGGGATGCATTTGGAGAAAGAACTTGGTCAAAAGGCAAGAATACTAAATAAAACAGAGTTTTTCTGGCTAAAAGATTTCAAAGTAAGTCAGGAAGCCATTTATGCAGATATCAACCAGATTTCACAAACTGTCAGTAAACAAAACTTCAAACAAAAGTGCTCTTGAGAGCCCTAGTGATGTCTGGGCAACACAGGCAAGCCATAAGTCCTCATGAAATTAACAGCCCCTCATTGGGCCTTATCTGGGAATATGTGTAAGACTATTTCCCCAATAGGTATATCCATTTATAAAATCCCTAATCATGATTCTTCTACTTATTTAGTCTGAATGTATAATTTTCAATTTATCTATTAAGTATAGTTCTCAGAGAATAAAAGGCTCCAGATTGTTCACATGCCAGTTGAGCCCTAAAACCCAGCAGAAACTTCTATGCTCCAGTTATTTGTGTCTGTCCTGGACAACCAACTAAATGATGAGGATGGAACAGTCCCACCCCAAAAGCAAGGAGTATCTTCAACTGCAAGCAAAACAGTTCCATTCCCTCCCCATAATAGCTATGTGCTTTCTCAGCCTGAGCAGTCAGAGGAGTCTTTGTTCCAGATCCCTCAAGATTAAGGAATGAACAGAAATGTGTTTGTGGGGGAGAAGTGTAACCACCTACCAGAGCAGATTTATTGTTATTGTAGCTATTAATTGAGTAACTTGTAACATTGATATAAATAATAAGTATTTAAAATTTAAAAGTATGGTGAGCTAAATATAAAAAACTTAAATTCATTACTGACCTCAATGATATAAATAAATCACAACAGCTATTTAAAAAATTCTTATTAAGTTGTGAATTTTCCCTTGAACTTAGCTTAATAGATACATCTTTCTTATAAATCATATACTTGTTGCTTTAAATGTTTAAAACATAAAGTAAATGTTGCCTTTATATCTACATTTATTTTGGTAAGAATATTGCACTCATACTTTCTTTTTCTTTATTTTATGCATATTACTTATTTTGATCCCACATAAATATAGAAAAATTTGCTTTAATTTCAATATTTTATAGTTGAAGTACAATGGTTAGGTAAATAGTTTAATGGTCAAATATAGCCAAGACAATCTTGAAGAATAAAAAAAATAAAAAAACTGAAGACACAGTATCAGTTCTTAAAATTCATAATAAAGGTTCATTAGTTAAAACAATGTGGAGTTGGCACAATGATAGAATACAATAGATGGTCATGGAAAGATCCCAAATACTCTCTTTTTTTTTCTTTCTATTTATTTATTTATTTATTTATTTATTTATTTTTTAAAGATACTTAGATTAAATAAATGTTACAGATAATGTATAGGGGATTCCCATATGCCCTGCTCCCCACAACTCCTACATTTTCCCAGATTAGCAACACCTTTCATTAGTGTGATATATTCATTGCAATTGATAAATACATTTTGGAGCATTGCCATTAAGCTTGGATTATAGTTTACATTGTAGTTTACACTCTCTCCCACGCACTTATGTAGGTTACGGCAAGACATATAATGGCCTGTATCTATCATTTTAATGTCATTCAGGATGATTCCCAAGTCCCAAAAATGCTCCCATATTACACCTGTTTTCCCCCCCCTCTACCCTCAGAACCTCCATTTGCCACTGCCTCCACAGCAATGATCTTTCTTCCATTGCTAGAATCACAATAAATCTATAGTAGAATACTAGTAAGTTTACTTTAGTCCATAGTTCATTACCCAATCTTGAGGATTCTGGGATGGTGATGCCCACTCCACCTTTAGTTGAGGGCTGTCTTCGATCTCATATGGCCAATGGATGAGACTCTCTTGCTTGCAGTTGTAGACACTCTTGGTTCCTTGGTATGTTGGTTAGCCATCATCTCCTCCTTGTTAGTTGTCCTGGTTGAGTCCAATGAACTGGAGAATAGAAGTTGCAACTGCTTTGAGATTCAGAGCCCAGCTGGCACATAGACAGCCCAAAGATTTAAGTCCCTTTGACGTACACTTACCACCTTTAGTACTAATTATAAGTTCAAATAGGACAGAAGAGCCATGTGTAAGGAAACCACAACTGAGTCCAACTCTGTCACACTGGGGAGCATAAATTCCAAAGTAGGGCCCACTGGCAAGGGACCAAACTTGTTTGCCCTGCCCATAGTATCTGAATGTTTCCAGAGCCCTCAGCATCCTGCTATTTTGGGTAGTATCTACTTTGGCTGTCAATGAGATCTTGCTAAGACATGCATAACTGTTACCTCTGGAATGACCTCCTGACTCACTTTGAAGTCTTTTAGCCATGTAAACTAATTAGTCTTTATCTTTTCCCCCTTTTGGTGGAGGTCTTTTTTTTTTTTTTTTTCTTTCCCATTTGCATTACTTGTTGGTACTTGGTAGCAATCCCTCAGTGCCAGGGAGGATCATCCCTGGGAGTCATGTCCCATGCTGAGGGGAAGTTATTGAATTTATATGATGAGTTTAGCTTAGAGAGAGGCCACATTTGAGCAAAAAGGAGGATCCCACTTGGTAACTCTTAGGCACCCTACAACACTAGGCTAAGTTTCAATTTCAAGACCAAAGGTTCATAAGCAGTCATCAATATCAAGGGCTTATCAATGGACCATCCTCCTTTACTAATCATCGCCCTTGTACTTGGGGGATTGTTGCTGTTCCATTAGAGAAAGTGGCAGATCTCCCCAGGATGGGAATTTGATATTCTTTAGGTTATTGTGTGTATCTCCACCCACTGTGGCAATACTCCATGAACATTTGAACACATTTATATGCTTATATGTATGCCCAGGTGAGCTCCTCCCATGTATCCCCCATCACTGACATCCCACACCAATGGTTCTCCGCTGCCACAGTTGTAAACCTTCTGTGATCCAAAACTTCTTTAAAAATGAAGCCAATATAATAACCAAATACAATTAATAAGAAAATGAAATAATAATGATAGTTTTAAACATAGGAAATAAAATACACAAAAAAAATTTTAAAAACTAAAACTAAAATTAAAAATTGGGATATTAAAAAATAATGAGAAATATTTTTTAAAAATGCTCTCTAGAATTATGACAAAGTTGGCACTTCCATACAATAGGAATACAAAGGTCTTTCTAAGTAGATAGTATCAGGTGTCCAAATATAACATGAATCACTTATTTCACTATATTAAATCCTAACCAAAGATTGTAGGTTTTTGGCTTTAAATATATAAGCACAAAAATAAAAGCTTCTAGAAAATAATATATAGAATATAGGCATCATTTTGGAGGTAGGCAAAGATTTTTTAAAGGGATCACAATTACTAAACATTGATGAAAATATGTAAAACTTAGATTTTATAATGTGGCTTTCAAAACATTTTTATTAATGCCCAAGTGTATAATATACAGAAATGTACTCCTAAGTTCACCCAAATACATGGATAAGAATTTACCTTACAATTTTCTTATCATTAGTCTGAAACTGGGAACAACATAGACTGGGAATGACATCAATCAATTGTTAACTAAATTGTAGAACATCCATGCAGTGGCATACTACATATACATATATACATATATATATACATATACATATACATATATATATATATATATATGAAAAGAATAAATGACTGCTGTATGCAACAACATAGAAAATATCACAAATATAATATTGAGCAAAAGAAAGCAGACAGGAGAGAATTTTTATAATTCTATCTACATTATGTCCAAAAATAGACAACATACTATATGTTAATAGATGTCAGAATAATGGTTAAATTTGGGGAAGAGATATGTTAGCTGAGAGAGAGAGCTAAGAGGGAAGATTTCTAGAATGTTCATAATGTTCTATTTCCTCATGAGAGTGGTGCTTACAAATATGTGTTAATATTGTAACAATTCCTTGAGCTGTATGCATATGATCTGTGCACTATTTCTTAGATATATTGTGATTTAATAGCAAGGTTTATAAAATCTCCTGGACCATAAGGAAAGTTAAACTAAATTGAATATAAAGATATACATGTTAAAGAGGTTTTTAAAGTATATCTGTAAGATGAAAAATAAATGACCACATATTTTACATTAAGACTACATTCAAAATAAGAGCAGATATTTATTACTTAGAAAATATTAAATCATTGGTATAAATATCGATATGCAATTTCAGGAGCTGATATTTTTAAATGGAATAACTATACCAAAGATAAAAGTAAAGCACAAGGACACGGAATAAAGAATTATAAAGGGGGAGGATGGAGATCTGAGCACAAAATTTTAAAAAAATTATAGTATTACATCATGAACATTAATTAATATATAAAGTATTAACTATGGACAATTTTATGTTATCAAAACTTGACCCAAGAAAAGATGGACAACCTAAACAAAAAAAAATAACTAAAAGGAAACCTTAAGGGACAAAGGGTAAAAATATTAGAATTAGCCCCTTATACCTGGTACGGGTGCCAGAAAGTATTATTAATGCATAATTGATTCAACATATCTGCAGAAATTAGCACAATTTTTAGAGTTAGTTCCACCTGTGGAATTCCTACATACATGCACAAATACATTTTCTTTTTGATTAAACAAGTTGGAGGTTTTCTATCAAAAATCTTGACTAATATAAATATGGATATTGACAGTAATTGTTTTCATGTGGATTAGCCAAGATTCTCTAGGGAAACAGAAATGACAAGATATATATAATGCAAATACTATGATATTTATTACAGGAAATGGCTCACAGGACTGTGGGGATGAGTGAGTCCAAATTCCGTAGGGCAGGCTGCAACTGGAAACTCTGATGAAGTTTTGCGATGAATTCCGGAAGAGAAGATGGCTCACTTAAGTAGAAAGGGAAATTCCTCCTTCTAAGCCCTCACCAGAAAGAGCTTTAGCATCCATGTTACTAGTAACAATCTCTTCAAAGTAATCTAAGCTTTTTCTATCAAGTACCTCACCATTCTTCCAGCTTTCACCTGAAGAGATTAACACTGATGTCCCTGATAAACCTGTAATCCCCACCCTTTAAGAAATTGCCCTCACTCCTCTGTCTGAAGAGATGAATCCTCTTTCACCAAATGAAACCTCAATGGAATGCCCTGAGGTGGGTGGTTTGCAACACACTGCCAATTCCTCTCATTACCCACCCCAACCACCCTTTTTTTTTTCTAGACATATAAATAAACAGGTCCCAAAAGTGAGGTATAAAGTGTGACCCAGAGGACTTTTGTGTCAATTCAAAAGAACTGCATGCTTTTTAAAATTTATATAGACAGAAGTCAGCGGAATGTGTGTGGGAATGGATATTAAGCGAGTGGGGTAGTGAAGGAAGGAATATAAAGTTGAATCAAGCTAAACTGGGCCCACTAAACCAAGATTCTGGAATCAATGTTGCAGCTCAAGGGGTTAGAAAGGGTCCTAAGAGTTTGGACTGAAGCATGGACTGAAAGGTAACCTATATTGCCTGAGGTTGAAAAGCCAGCACTGCCTTGGTATAATATAGATGAGAGGATCAAAGGCTTAGAGAGTTTGGAATGTTACAGAGGATTTCTCTTGTAAAATCTGTTTACCACCGCAGGAATGTCCAGAGGGCACAACTTTTACCAGAAGAATAAATTTGGGAGTCTAAACCCCATTGTCCCTGTAGAGCGCTGTGGTTGTTCTTCTTTGTAGGTCATATATTTGTGTGGGAACTGCTGTCACTGAACTTAGATCCTTAAACACAATGGGGATGATTGGACCCTGGGTAGGCAGAAGCCAAGTAACAGCATTTAATTGCCAAAGACAAAGAGAGCGTGGCAACCATAATGAACAGCAGAGTCAAGGCAGTAATCAGAGTAGATACCCATGTGATTGGCTAGTACATCATGGAGTACTTTAAAGTAAAATCAATGGGAAGTCTACTAAATTCCTACTTGATATGTATAAGCAGAAAAGTTCTAGGTCAAGTGAGCAAAATTCTAAACCGAATTACGAAAACAGAGATTCATGGCCCTTCAATCAATCCTTAGACTTGAGACAGTTTACAGACCCAGAGTTCCTTTGAATGAAGGGAAGGCTGGGTCCCCTTGGGGAAAGACCTTGCTACACTGCCAAAAATTTAAACCATTAATCTTCCTCCCAGCCTTCCTCAAAGGGAGCTATGGCCTTTTACCAGGGTGACTGTTCACGGGGGGAAAGAAAATGCTGAAAGTGATATTGGAAACTAGAGGAAAGGCAATTCTTATGTTAAAGTGGCAAAGAACTTGACAAAACTGAGTTCTGAAATTGGATGGACAGCAGAACTTGAAAGTGATTAACTTGATTATTTAACTGAGGAGATTTACAAGCTAAGTGTGGAAGATGCAGGATGGTTTCCCTTTGTAGCTTATAGTGAAATGTGATACATAAAGGGATAAACTGATAAATGAACAAAGAAACTAGAAATCGGTTGTTTGGAAAACTCTGAGTCTCTCCAGATAGTGTGTTCTGAGACTGAGGCAAGATATGGCTCTCTCAGGAATCTCCTGAGATTCCTGAGAATCTGGAGAATACGGCTCCATGTGAGTGTTTAATTGAACATGGATCCGGTCAGCCATTTCACTGGAGGTCAGTTTGGGAAATTCAGTTATGTAGCAAAGATATGTGGAAAGTTATATTATCTGATGGTTTGGACCCATGTGAACTACATACAAAGCTGATAAGTTTTGTATGAAATCTGTATGAGCAGAATCATTGCCAGCTTGGATTTATAGGGACAGAGAAGAAATGAATAGAAGAAATAACGACTTCAACGGCATAACCATGGAAGACAAGGTTTGAACAGCAGTGATCTCCTCGGACCATGGGATCAGGCTCACCCAGGTGTGTGGAAAGGGTGGGACCACCCCTGTGCCTGCAGGGCCTAGGATATCTGTGTGGCACTGGGACTGGGCAGGTTTCATGCTCTTTTGTTCAGAGAGAGTACTGTTATCCTAATGCTGAGAGATGGTGGGGCCTGTGTTCCAACATACATGGAGATCCTGGCTGGCACCCCTGTGCTTGGAGAAGGTGGGGTCTATACCCCAGTCTTGTCTGAAGGAGCATCACTTTGATTTCACGTTGATATGGACTTCTAGCCTCAAAACTGTGAGTCAAGAAAATCCCATTTGTTAAGCCAACCATTGCATGGTATTTGCTTTAGCAAACTAAAATAACATGTGACTCTCTAAAGTGCGGTTTTCACTAAGTTGAGATTTTGTGCATCGAATTTTGCTATTCTTTAAACCATGTGATGGAGATGGTTAAATGCCAATGCTAAATTCTTAAAATTCAGACAATGTTTCCAATCAATACCCCAAGCTTGAATTTTAAGTAGATCTGAAAGTGAAATATCACAGTGTTGGAATAGGAATATGTTTGCTATATCCTATAACTTTCAGAAAGGTAATGCAGAATGGGTCAAGCAGATAATGTTTAGTCCTGCTGGCATTACAGAAAACAAAAATGCAGCAGAAAATAATTTTGCTAATGATGCTTTTCTGCTTGAACCAAGAAATCCATCTTGTTCAAGGGTCTAAAAAACATATGCTCTGTAGAATTGCAAAAGCCAAATTTTCCCACCCAAGCCTATACTAGGAGTAATAGTAAATAAATATTTTTTGAAAGGCTTAGTGTAATCCTTCTATGTGCAGAGCAGGAACAATTTATTTGGAGGAAAAATCTAAACTGTTAAAATAATATGTATTAATCAGAAGGGAAATCTATTTTATTGCAGAAGGGAAAATATGTAAATGTTAGATAATAGAAAGGAAACTACTTTAGTAAACTCAGAAGAAACAATGTAGATCTTAAAGTAATGAGAAAGAAAAGAAAACACTTGGAGACACAGAAAGGCAAATTAAGAAAACAGAAAATTCAAGGAGACTGTAGAAACACAACCAGAAATTAACCAAGTACTCTTATACACCTGAAAACTTCACTCCTTATAACAGTGTCAATTAGATGCTTAACTTCTGATATGATATTATGAAAAGGAAACCAGCAATTACAGTAAATAGTAATTGGAGTAAATGTACAGACATGTACATTTCTTAGCTTCACCTAAGGAGGTCAAGAAGCTCTTGCTTCTGACTTTCATCATGGTCTAAGCCATGTACTTGCATATTCACAGTGCCTCACCTAATCTATGTCCTCACCAATACATAGAAAGTGAAACAAAGAAATCAGGAATTCTAGTCTCAGAAAAACTGGGTCATAAGCCTAATAATACTCTGTGTAGAACTTCAGAAATTTCCTGACAGTCTGATGATTCTTTTTCTCCCATCCTTTTCTTCTCACAGGAAGTTTTGGTTAGCCAAAGTAGGAGGAGTAAAAATTGGAATTTAAATGATCCTCATTTAAAAAGTACTAATCAAAATATTAATTAGCGAAATTTTGTACACAAATATTAAATCAAATACTTTGGAAGATAAATATAATTGAAGGGTGTGTTAGATTGAATTATATACCCCAATTATGACATGTTCTTAAACTTAATCTGCATTCACGTGGGTAATACACCCATTGTCTATAGGATCGCTTGAAGATGCCATTTTAAGTAAAAGTGTGACCTAGCTGAATGAGGTTGGGTCTTAATCCGAATTACTGGAAGGTTATAAAGATAAAGAAACTGGAAGCCAAAGTAAGAGAAAAACACAGGGAGGAGTCAGAAACCAAAAATTACCAGAACTGGAAGAAAAAGGAGAGGATATTACCATGTGACATGAGTCAGGAATACAAGCCAGGAACACAAAGGATCACCAGTAGCCAGCACCAGAAAATTACAGACTTTGGGGGAGAACGCACTGCCTCACTGATGCCTCAGTTTTTGACTCTTCCTGTTCTTAAAACTGTGAGCGGATAAATTCCCATAGTTAATCCAACCCATTGTGTGAAATTTGTCATAGCAACCTTACATACCAAGACAAAGATATAATAGTAAATGCTTATCAGGAGTACTAATTGTGACTCTAGTGAACAGTATGAGTTTTCACTTTTTCAAATTACATTTTCAAATTCAAAAATATAAGAAATCTCAAATTAGCCTCTAATGATTAGCTAGTTTGTTCTCATAATTAAAGCAAAATTTACTATTATAATAAGCTAAGGTTTAATGAGTATTTATATGTTCAAGCCTATGGCAAATATATATGTATATACCTATATACACGTAAACACAAATGTATATATACCTATGTATGTGTATAAACTTTTGCATATTTTAAAGATTAGGAACATGATATGCCAATAGGATAAATAATTTGATCTCAGAGCCACTAAGTGACAAAGGCATATTGTCTCTGACTCCTGACCCTTTCTGATGTATAAATGTCTGTCAATTTTTGTGTGTATAAGCAAATAAAATTGAAAGAAGGGAATAATAGTAAACATTGAATGTCAAGCCAAATGTACTTGTATAAAAGAAAAAGGAAGAAAAAGAGTGGATATCATTTTCTTATATATAAATGAGAAATTTTCTCAAAATTTGTAAATACCTCCAAAATAATCCTTCTCTTTGCAGAATCAAAATTAATGAATAAAAAAATTAAACAGACATTTAAAATGTATTACTGCTATGTGTGTAGTAAGGAGAATTCATTTAGATCAGATCTTAAAAGAAATTTGGAATGTAGAGAAATATGCAATTGTTGAACATGCCATCTAACCCTCCAAATACTTATTGATTCATGATTTATATACTTTAATTGTGTGTCTAAAGACAAAATCTTTTCCTCAAGAAAATATATTAATAAAAAATCCCATATAAATCTGGGGGAAAACCACTTCACAGATGAATGATTATGAGGATATATGCTTTTCTTGGTCCAGTAGGAAAAAAAAAATATTACACCTGATATAAGTGTCAACAACCACTTGGGACGAGAATTCTCATGATATGTGTACTTGTACAACTTTTAATTAAAAAGGAAAATTTGATTAAAATATGCCTTAGATGTTTGTGCTTTCATGTACTAAACAGAAAATAAAATGCTCTTTTGAGAAATGCAGATTTAATTGAGACCTCAAAGAAATACAATAGATAAATCTCAAAAACATAAACTCAAACGTGAAAAAAGTCACAAAAATACAAAGAAGAATTCTACCATGAGTTTGAATTTATAAAATCAACATATTGTAGATGCCATCTGGCAAAACTGCATACACTTCTATTATCACATAATGCATCATACTTCTGAGCCTCTTTTAAAAAGTATCATTAGTTTTTATAGATTACTTAGTGTAAAATACAGTGCTTATATCATTTGTGAAAAAAGAATGTGTTTCTTTTTCTTCCAATCTACAGCCATTTTATTGCTTTTTCTTGACTAACTGCATTGTGTAGGACCTCTAGTACAACCTTGAATAGAATTAGTTGGAATGAATATCTTGGACCAATGTCAACTTAGTGGAAAAATGTTCAGTCTTTCACCACTGAATTTAATATTACCGTGTGTGATTTCTTTTTCTATAAATATTCTATATTAAGTTGAGAAATTTCCTTAGTCCTAGTTTGCTAAGAGATTTTCAGGAATAGGTATTAAATTTTGTCAGATACATTTTAATTTTGTATCCATTGTAATGGTGATATAATTTTCATCCTTTTTATATTTTCCTATTGTGAGTCACATTGATCAATTTTTAAAATTTATACCAACAGAGCGTTACTGGTATAATTCTCACTTGTTCATGATCTATTATTGTCTTTATATATTGCCATAATATATTTGATAATATTTTAAAGATTTTTTGTCTAGTCTATGAGAAATATTGATTTTTCTTATGTTTGTATATGTTATCAAGGAAATATTGATTTCAAAGTATGTGAAAGTAGGGGGAAAAGACTGTGTAGTATTGGTACAATTTTTCCTTC
This sequence comes from Tolypeutes matacus, assembly GCA_026826555.1. Classification (NCBI taxonomy): domain Eukaryota; kingdom Metazoa; phylum Chordata; class Mammalia; order Cingulata; family Chlamyphoridae; genus Tolypeutes; species Tolypeutes matacus. The sequence continues at coordinate 38,389,858 of JAKSZT010054334.1, read as the reverse complement.
AATATTTGATAATATTCACAAGTGAAACCATTTGTGCTTGGAGATCCTGAGTACCTGTGTGTGTATGTATTTGTGTGTGTATTTGTGTGAAGGTATTGGACTTAATTTGACTTATTGAATATTTGCTATTCTATATCACTTTTGGCTATTTGTGCCTTTGAGAGTATTTGTCTATTTCATTTTCATGTTCTAACTTGTTGACATAATGCTATTCATCATAGTCCCTTATTTTGCTGTGCATTTTTTCATTCCTGATATTGCTAAAATCTGTCTTCTTTCTTTTATTTTAATCAGTCTGAGTTTTTAAAAAATCTTAATTATATTTATATTTTTAAAGACTATCTTGAGGTTAATTGGATTTTATTGTTTTTCCATTTCCATTTCATTGACTGCTCTTTTATTCATCTAATATATGCTTAGTTTGCTCTCTTTTTTAGCTTCTTAAAATGGTAGCTTAATTCATTTAGTTTTATCATTTTCTTCATTTCTGATATAAGCAATACATGCTACAAAATTTTCTCTAAGCACTTCTTAACTGCATTCCACAAATTAATATCCATTGCTTCTATTACCACTCAATATAAGATGTTTTCTAACTTTCTTTTTAAGTTTTTGACCCATAGCCTATTTAGAATATTAAACCACAAAAAATAATTTAAAATCTATTATTCATTATATGTATATAGATTGTATGCTGAAATGCAAATATTTTGGTGATAGTGAGATAAATGAAATATATTTTTAAAATGAATTTCCCCTCTTTTATTACTTTTAAAATTTGGCACTAGAAAATTTATATATTTGGCTCACAGTTTATTTCTGTTGTACAGTGCTGTCCAAGGGATTTTAGCATGCATCCTTGATTTACTTCTTCCCACCTAACACAAAGCTATTAGAAGGCTTAAACTCCATTGACCATAGCCATCTCTATTGTGAAAGGCCAAATTATGACTCCCCAAAGATTTTTCCACTCTAATCTCTGGAAAATGCCAACATGTTATTATGTGGCAAAAAGGAGGTTGCAGATTTAACTAAGTTTACAGACCTTAAGATAGAAAAATAATTCTGGATTATCAAGATGGGCCTAATTTAATCAAATGAGACAAAAGTAGGTGACTTTCTCCAACTGGAGACAGAAAAGATATTCAGTAAGAGAAGTCTCAGGCATTAGAAGGATTCCCTAGAACCTTGCTCTCAGAATTAGGGGCCCATATTTAGCGGCTGAAGAGAGGCCCTAAGCAGCTAAGTGCAGCCTCCAGTTGACAGTCAGCAAATAAACAGGACCTCACTCCCACAACCACAAGTAAATGGAGTCTGCCAACAACCTGAATGAAGCAGGTTCTTCTCAGAGCCTCTTGGTAAAATTCTATTTGGCTGATATCTTAATTTTGGCATGATGAATCCCAGAGCGGAGAAACAAGAAAGCCAACCAGAACTTCTGATTTGTAGAACTGTGAGATAATCAATTTGTGTTGCCTTAAGTTGCTAACTTTGAGGTAATTTGCTACAGCAAAAACAGAAAACTGATGTAACTATTTTATATGCTATGGCCAAGGTTGTACATATTTTCATGATATGTATGACCTCATTATTATTATTGAGTTCAAGTATCTTATTTGTGAATAGAAATCAATTATGAAATCATTAGTTGTAATGTTAAAATTCATATAATTTTTGGTTTTATGATATACTCACTTCCTCTGCAAACAATTTACATAGTTTCTTAACTCTCAAATCTTTCTTCCTATGCACTCTACTCTCCTGCTTCTAAAAAATAAACTCTGTTATCTATATTTACTGTACTACTGTTATCACTGGAATTATTTTAGATGTTCTTCAAGACTTCTTATACCATTTTCCTTTACTCAAGTTTGGCAGGCAATGTTCATTGCCTATCTGAAACTCATCTATCTTTCCTTTACTACTAAATGAAACTTGATTTTCTAAGGGTATAAATATAAATATAGGTAGCGCTTGACCTCACTCTTTCTATCATCCCAGGAAATGAGTTATGATTAGTATAAAAAAGCCTTGGTAATTCTGTTTACTCTTTCTGAAAATGATCTCTGCGAGAATATAGAACTAGCTTTCTAATAAAATGGGTAATTTTCAATTCTTGATGCAAAGGCAGAACTTATTTAGAAGAGATTTGTCTCTTTCTTTCCCTTCATATTCAGTTTGGTGGTGCTAAACTGGCAGAGAAGAAGCATAAAATATCTTTTTAACTTCCTGACACTACCTGGACCCAAATCAACATTGAGTCCCACCTAAATAACAAATTTGCACTAAACAATCACTGTTTTTACAGTTATTGGCATTTTTAGTTGTGTTTCCAGTTACTTGCATCTTAAAGCATTCTTAAATAGCATAACTTCTTTTTCTTCCTTGATAAGTTTACTATTTTTGCAAGAGCCTTTGTTTTTCAACTTCTTTCATGTATATGGTGTATATGATACAGCACATTTTAAAGTAGACATCTGGTATTTTGTTATAAAAATTTTATATATTTTAAACAAAAGGAATTTCTGACATATTTTCACTATTGAATTTTAAAATACATTGTTTGTTACATCAGATCTTAAAATAGATCCAATTGTATCTAAATCCATTAATGATTTCATATTGATCATTCTGTATTTACAAATTCAAGAGCAAGCTCTGTAAAACTTGGAAGTTTTAAATATTTTTTCTCAGTGGATTTTTATTTCCATCCTAAAACTACCACAGAATTGTGTCTATTGTAATATATATTTATGCTTGAGTGTCTGTAATTGATCACCATATCAATATGCAATAAAAATAAGTACCTCAATGATAATTTTATAATTTATCTAATTTTTATAACCATAAGACTCAAATATTAAATGTTATTCTGTGATAAATAATTTTTATAAGCACATATAATTATATAATTAAACAAAATATATTTAACATTTTGGCAACTAATTAAACATGAATCTTAATACTTTTTTGAAACTGTCTCTTATATAAATGGTTATATATGTTTGTTAGTTAAAATAGTTAAAATATCCATAAATAATATTGAATTAGTGCTAGAATGAGACAATTTTCATTATAAATTATGTTGTCCTTTTCCTTTATATAGGTATAAAAGTCGTGGAAACTTTCCCATGTAAAAGATTAAATAGATAGATAGATAAATCAAATAAATTGAACACATAGATAATTCCAAATGAGCAAAGCAATTTCATAGAATTCTTTGTAATACAACTGAGTTGCATTCCATAAATTACAAAATGTTCTAACAGCTATCTCTCTATATATTATCTGAAGAAAATTCAATCCATTCCTTCTTCAAGTTGGAGAAATCTGAGGAGAGATGAAAACCATCTTGACTGCAAAATGATTTACAACCTAGTCATTACAGCCATTTGCTTTATTTCTAGAAAATGTATTAGAAATGCTTTTTAAAGACTTAACAAATGATGACTAATTATAACTGTTTCTATTTCACTTGAAGGCAGCTATTTAAACTGATTTATTCATAGGTTGGGGAAAAAAAAACATTTTATACATTATCACTCTTTTGTCAAAGTAATATTTTAAAAAATATTTTATCTTACCATATGATTTAAAAATATTTTTCTCAAAATTTTGATAGGGCAGATATTTAAGGAAAACATAAACTACTGAGAAATAAAAGAATGTTTAATTTTATAAGATAGATTAATCAGACAACTAAATTCAAGATTAAATTAACATAGATCTAAATAATAAATTTATCAATTCATATAATAATTTATGAAAACAAGATAATAAATATTTCTTTCTCATTTTTAATTTGTAAAAATACAATGTTATATATAACTAAATTATAAAGTTATTCATGAAGCAGGGAGTATGTTCAACAGCTTTCAAATACTTGGTGTATGTTTGTGTGTGTTCATTCATGTGGATACTGAACTATAAAACATAGATTTTGGGAAATAAATATGAATCAAGTATAATTATAAGAATAAACCCCATACATTTGTGTATAGACACATAAAATACCAAGCATGCATAGATGTATGTGTGTGTGTGTCCATTGGTTCAAACTATCAGAGAAAAAGTTTTGAAGTAAATGGAAGGTATATTTTGAGAATATGTGAAGATCTGAAAATATATTTGTTTTGATACTTCACTTGATTGTGGGTGTTGAATTATAGTTTGACCATACCTTTTCTTTGAATATTAAAGGTATTTCTCTATCAAATTCTAGCTTTGAAAAAATATTTTGGGGACTCTCCTGCTCCCTGCTAATCACACACAAGTAAATATTTAAAATTACCTAGTCATTTATGTTTTTCTTCATTCATTACTACAGATAAATGTACTTAAATGATTTTTCAGATATTTTTTTCACTTTGGATTATCTATTTCTACAAACTTTTTACTTTGTTAAGCCATATTTATGTATGTTAGTGCCAAAAATAGTTCTGAGTGATTAAAAGTCTATCATTTCATAATTACAATTCTTTGTACTTGCCAGCTGGTCTCTTCTCCTTTTCACTTCAGATAAACATGGCATGATTTTAGTGATCATTCAATTGAAGCATGTACAAAATGAGCTGCTGTCAACAGTATCAAAAGATATTACTCTTTACATATTTCAACATATTCACAAAGCCACAATCACTTGATAAATGGGATTTGTCACTATAAATTCTTCTAATAAATTATACAGGTGTTCAATCTTAATGAGAGTGATAGTTTTACAATAACAGAGAATGAGGAAATACAGGGTATTTATAGGTAGAGAAATCATTATCTACAGTAAATTTATAATTTGTTATTGTAAATAACATCATCTGTGCTGTGATTTAGAGGTAAGAACCAAACTGGGTTCCCCACTCTGTAGCTTTCAGAGAGTCGGGACTGGAAAAGTCTGTATTTTGTCCTTCACACCCACTACGGTTTGCCAGGACTGACCCTCACCTCTCCAGGATATGTGGAGGTAGTAATGTTGAGAATGAGACCATTACTTAATATCTCAAATCAAAGCTGAATTAATTTTCTCACTTTTATAAAAGAGGTCTATTATGGCCAGGTATAGTTAGTTACTTTAAGCAAAGCAAACTCCTTATCATCTATAGGGGTTTTAGAAAGCATTTCTTTTGTGGTGCTGATGGTTACAGAAACAGGAATGAGTTGATGGCAGGCTTAGTAAATTGTTCCTTACATGCTTCTGCATCAACCAGCTGATTTTCAGAAAGGAGAGCTTTCAGCTCTGTGTTTACTAAAGTCAATTGTCATTGCTCCTGCAGACAGGCTTTAAAGCAGTCTGATATTAACTTGATACCATGATAATAATATGGTCTTTCCTTTCTTAGGGGTGGTGTACATTTTTTTTTAACTTTATTTTGTACATTTAATAATTGAAAACATAAGCAATAAAAAACTAAAAAGTAAACACAGATGAATAAATATATATATTTCTCAATTAAATGTAATGGATACATGTAAAATTTTGTTGTTTTGTTTTTTGTTTGTTTTTTTTTGTGTGTGTGTGTGTGAACCAAACAATATATTACACGATATATTTGGTTCATAGTAATGCATTCATACAGTATTTGTCCTTTTGTGTCTGGCTTGCTTCACTCAACATAATGTCCTCCAGATTCATCCATGTTGCCATATGCTTTATGACTTCATTTCTTCTTACAGCTGCATAATATTCCATCGTGTGAATAGAACACAGTTTGTTTATCCATTCATCTGTTGATGGACACCTGGGTTGTTTCCAAATTTTGGCAATGATGAATTATGTGACTATAAACATTGGTGTGCAGATGTCTGTTCGTATCACTGCTCTCAGTTCTTCTGGGTATATACCCAGTAGTGGTATTGCAGGGTCACACGGCAAGTCTATATTCAACTTCTTTAGGAACTGCCAAACAGTCCTCCATAGTGGTTGTACCATCCTGCATTTCCACCAACAGTGAAGAAGTGTTCCTATCTCTCCACATCCTCTCTAACACTTGTAGTTCTCTGTCTTTTTAATAGTGGCCATTCTGATAGGTGTGAAATGATATCTCATTGTAGTTTTGATTTGTATTTCCCTAATCATGAGTGATGTTGAGCATTTCTTCATGTGTTTTTTTGCCATTTGTATTTCTTCTTCAGAGAAATGTCTATTCAATTCTTTGGCCCATTTTTTAATTGGGTCATTTGTCTTTTTATTGTTGAGCTGTAACATCTCTTTATATATCCTGGATATTAAACTCTTATCAGATATGTGATTTCCAAATATTTTTTCCCATTGAGTCAGCTGCTTTTTCACCCTTCTGACAAAGTCCTGTGAGGTACAAATGTGTTTAATTTTGAGGAGGTCCCATTTATCTACTTTTTCTTTTGTTGCACGTGCTTTGGGTGTGAAGTCCAAGAAATCACCACCTGCTACAAGGTCTTGAAGATGTTTCCCTACATTTTCTTCTAGTAGTTTTATGGTCCAGGCTTTTATATTTAGATCTTTGATCCATTTTGAGTTGATTCTTGTATAGGGGGTGAGATAGGGTTCCTCTTTCATTCTTCTGGTTATAGATATCCAGTTCTCCCAACACCATTTGTTGAAGAGACTGTTTTTTCCCATCAGCGTGGGCTTGGTAGGTTTGTCAAAAACCAGTTGACTGTTTAGGTGAGGGTTTATTTCTGGATTCTCAATTCTATTCCACTGATCGATATGTCTATCTTTATGCCAGTACCATGCTGTTTTGACCGCTGTAGCTTTGTAATATGTTTCAAGGTCAGGCAGTGAAATTCCTCCCACATTGCTCTTCTTTTTTAGAATACTTTTGGCTATTCAGGTGCACTTACCCTTCCAGATGAATTTGGTAATTGCCTTCTCTAATTCTGTAAAGTAAGCTTTTGGGATTTTGATTGGTATTGCATTGAATCTATAAATCAGTTTGGGCAAGATTGACATCTTTACAATAGTTATTCTTCCAATCCATGAACACGGAATGTCTTTCCATTTGTTTAGGTCTTTTTAAATTTCTTTTAGCATTGTTTTGTAGTTTTCTGCATGTAGGTCCTGTACTTCCTTGGTTAAATTAACTCCTAGGTATTTGAGTCTTTTTGTTGCTATTGAAAATGGAATTTTCTTCCCGATTTCCTCCTCAGATTGTTCAGTACTAGTGTACAAAAAATTACTGATTTTTGCGTGTTGATCTTATATCCTGCCACTTTGCTGAACTCATTTATTAGTTCAAGTAGCTTTTTGTGGATACTTCAGGATTTTCTAAATACAGGATCATGTCATCCACAAACAGTGAGAGTTTTACTTCCTCTTTTCCTATTTAGATGCCTTTAATTTTTTTGTCTTTTCTAATTGCCCTAGCTAGAACTTCTAGTACAATGTTGAATAACAATGGTGACAGTGGGCATCCTTGTGTTATTCCTGATCTTAGGGGGAAAGCTATCAACCTTTCCACATTGAGTATGAGGTTGGCTGTGGGTTTTTCATATATGCCTTTTATCATATTGAGTAATTTCCCTTTTATTCCTATCTTTTGAAGTATTTTTATCAGAAAAGGATGTTGGATCTTGTCGAATGCCTTTTCTGCATCTATTGAGATGATCATGTGGTTTTTTTCCTTCAACTTGTTAATGTGGTGTATTACATTGATTGATTTTCTTATGTTGAACCAGCCTTGCATACCAGGAATAAATCCCACTTGGTCGTGATGTATAAGTCTTTTGATATGCTGTTGGATTCAATTTGCAAGTATTTTGTTGAGAATTTTTGCATCTATGTTCATGAGAGAGATTTTTCTGTAATTTTCTTTTCTTGTGGAATCTTTATCTAGCTTTGGTATTAGGGTGATGTTGGCTTCATAAAATGTGTTGAGTAATTTTCCCTCCTCTTCAATTTTTTGGAAGAGTTTAAACAGGATTGGTGTCAATTCTTTTAGAAATGCTTGGTAGAACTCACCTGTGAAGCCATCAGGTCCTGGACTTTTCTTTGCTGGGAGATTTTTGATGATGGATTCTATCTCCTTAATTTTGATTGGTTTGTTAAGTTCTTGTATTTTTTGTTGTGTCTGTGTAGTTTGGTTATGAGTTTCTAGAAATTTGTCCATTTCATCCAGGTTGTCTAGTTTGTTGGCATAGAGTTTCTCATAATATCCTCTTATGATTCTTTTTATTTCTGTGAGGTCATTTGTAATTTCCCCCCTTTCATTTCTGATTGTATTTATTTGCATCTTCTCTCTTTTTTTCTCTGTTAGTCTAGCAAGGGGTTTGTCAATTTTATTGATCTTCTCAAAGAACCAGCTTTTGGTTTTGTTGATTTTCTCTATTGTTTTTCTGTTCTCATTTTAATTTATTTCCGCTCTAATCTTTATTATTTCTTCCCTTCTTTTTGCTTTGGGATTGGTTTGCTGTTCTTTCTCTAGTTTCTCAAGTAGTTCAGTTAAATCTTTGAGTTTAGCACTTTCTTGTTTCTTAATATAGGCATTAAGGGCTATAAATTTCCCTCTCAAAACTGCCTTTGCTGTATCCCGTAAGTTTTGATATGTTGTGTTTTCATTTTCATTTGTCTCAATATATTTACTGATTTCACTTGCAATTTCTTCCTTGACCCACTGAATATTTAGGAGTGTGTTGTTCAGTCTCCACACATTTGCAAATTTCCTTTTTTCCTGTCTGTTATTGATTTCTAGTTTCATTCCATTATGATCTGAGAAGGTGCTTTGTATAATTTCAATCTTTTTATATTTATTGAGAGCTGTATTGTGACCTAACATGTGGTCTATCCTGGAGAAAGACCCATGGGCACTTGAGAAGAATGTATAATCCGCTGAGTTTGGATGCAGTGTTCTGTATATGTCTGTTAGGTCTAACTTGTTTATCATATTGTTCAAGTTCTCTGTTTCCTTGTTGATCTTCTGTCTAGTTGTTCTATCTAATGATGTGAGAGGGGTGTTGAATTCCCCGATGATTATTGTAGAAATGTCTATTTCTCCCTTCAGTTTTGCCAAAGTTTGTCTCATATATTTTGGGGCACCCTGGTTAGGTGCATAGATATTTATGACTGTTATATCTTCCTATAGGATCGTCCCTTTTATTAATATATAATGGCCTTCCACATCTCTTATCACTTTTTGCATTTTAAGTCTGTTTTGTCTGATATTAGTATAGCTACCCCTGCTCTTTTCTGTTTACTATTCGTATGGAGTATCTTTTTCCAACCTTTTACTTTCAGCCATCTTGTATCCTTGTGTCTGATATGAGTTTCTTGTAAGCAGCATATGGATGGCTCATGTTTTTTTATCCATTCTGTCAGCCTGTATCTTTTGATTGGGGAATTTAATCCATTCACATTCAGTGATATTACTGAAAATGCACTCTTTATTTCCTCCATTTTATTGTTTAGTTTTCATATGTCATCTTATTTTTGTCTTTCTTTTTACTCTTTTGGTTATCCTTTCTGCTTTTCTTTCTTCTGTACTCTCCTCCAAGCCTCTCTCTCCTGTCTTTTTCTTTCAGGTTCTAAGGCTTCCTTTAATATTTCCTGCAAAGTTGTATTCTTTTTTGCAAACTCTCTTAGTTTCTGTTTGTTTGTGAATACTTTATATTCACCTTCATATTTGAAGGACAGTTTTGCTGGGTAAAGAATTCTCGGCTGGCAGTTTTTCTCTTTCAGTTTCCTAATTGTATCATACCACTGTTTTCTCGCCTCCATGGTTTCTGAAGAGAAATCTGCACAAAGTCTTACTGGACGTCCTTTGTATGTGATCGTTTGCTTCTCTCTTGCTGCTCTGAACATTTTCTCTTTATCTTTTACATTTGACATTCTGAATAATATGTGTCTTGGCGTAGGTGTATTTGGATTTATTCTTATTGGAGTACGGTGTGCTTTTTGGTCATGAAAGTTCATTTCTTTCGTGAGAGTTGGGAAATTTTCAGCTATTATTTCCTCAAATACTCTTTCTGCCCCTTTTCCTCTCTCTTCTCCTTCTGGAACTCCAATGACATGTATGTTCTTGCATTTTGTGTTGTCATTCAACTCTCTGAGCCCCTGCTCAATTTTTTCGATTCTTTTCTCTCTCTGTTCTTTTCTCTCTTCAATTTTAGCTGCTCTGTCTTCAATAACACTTATTCTTTCTTCTATCATTTTGAGTCTGCTGCTGTATGCTTCAAATATATTTTTTACTTCTCCTATTGTGTCTTTCATTCCCATGAACTCCGTTACTTTTCTGTTCATGATTTCAAATTCTTCTTTACGTTCGCGCAATGTCTTCTTGATGTCATTGATCTCTTTAACTATATTCTCTTTCATCTCATTAATTTGATTTTGGAAATGTGTGCTCATCTCAATGATTAGTTCTCTCAAATTCTGCATCTCTTCTGGGACTTTGCTGTATTCCTTTTCTTGGGCCATGTCTTCTATTTTCTTAGTATGGCCCGTAATTTTTTGTTGGTGCTTAGGCACCTGGTTAGTTTGTATTTTACTTAGATGCTCTGTCTCTTTCTCTTTTATGGGGTTTTAGTGGCAGGAGGCTGTGAGTTACCACTGCTCTTTGGTTTTTGGCTCAACCTTGATTGTTAGCATTGTTCTGCTGGTTGCTCGTAACTGGGCACTGGACCCAGTAATTGGTTGTAGAGTCGTTTCCTAGGGCCTTGGGCAGGGAGGCTATAGAGGCCAGGAAAAGACTCTCTTACTTATTAACTTTCTTATGTGTACTTCCCTGGTCTGCCAGGAGATGGCGCTTGTTGGCTGCTCTCAATTCAATGCCTGGTCGGAGTGTATTTGTTGTGACACAGACCAGATCAATGTGATAGAGCTTCCTGTCTAGGGGCTAGGAGCCCTGTGATTCAAACTTTCTGAGACAGTTCTCCAGACTTCTCTCATAGCACCCCCATTTCCCAGCTAGGAAATATTTCCACTCCCTTCTCAACAATCTGTCCCTGTTAGTAGAGGATGGGATTGGGAGGTTTGTATATCTTTAGCCCCTTGCAGGCTCCAAGGCAAACAATGATGCAGCCCCCCCAGCCTGGAAGGGCTCTCGGGACAGGGCAGACCAAACCTGGGAGTCCAAAGCAGGGTCAGCCCCAGGATATCTCCCCCCTCTCCCGTGGTGTCCTCAACAATTAGTCCAGACTAGAATAGAGGGAGGTTGCGAGGATTGGATTTCTCCAGTCCTTTCCGGGCTCCCAGGGTAAACCGCCTTGTGGAAGGGTCCGTGGGGCTCTGCAGCCCAATTTCAGGTCCGAACCTGAGTCAGCCTAAGGCTGTGTCCCTCTCTCTCCCCTTTCCGGGAGTGGCAGATCCCTGAAGCCCCCTTTGTCTGTGGTCGCAGGCCCAGGTGCCCGAGAATTCTGACGAGTGTGGGGGAGGGTGCCGGCAGCAGCAGAAGCTGCTACTTGCAACTCACAGTTCTGTAGTCGCGATTTCCCTCTTCTGTCCTTCTCTCCTCTGGGTGGTGTGCAGCCTTCACATGCTGACCTAAACCCTAGAAGATCTTTTTTGGGGCTGTTTCAGCTTGTCCTCTATCTATTTTTCTGGAGAAGAGATTCCCGTGTCTTACTTGTCTGCCATCTTCCTGGAAGTCTGGTGTACATTTTTAATCTCAGTGAAATCCACCTAGGATATCTTCAAGTGACTTGTAAAGGGATGTAATAATTTGCTAGAGAGGGAGTCATCAATTAATTCACATCTATATCATATTTGTGGAAATTACTCTTTTTTTAAAGTAGATGAGGCTATTGTCTAGCTTTGTAGATTTCTCAATTAACTTATAAACATTTAGTAATCTATCAGGAGCCTAACTTTGAAGTCAGATACTTTCAAACAGATGATAGCTCTACCACTTACCAGACAGGAACCATTTGGGAAATTCTTTAATCTTTGAATAGAGATGTTATTATATAATGATAATAATAATGCCATCCTCATAACCTGTTGTGAGCATTAAATCAAATGAGATAAAATGGGTAAAATAACTAAAACTAAATTGCAAGATTAACTATTTTCTGTTAATATTGCATTTTTTGTAATATTGTATTCTAATTATAGTTCCAAGCACATCTTAAAGTCAGCAACAATTTCAAATTTACTTTATATTTATAAATTACATAGATCATATAGATAACTAGTAATTTTTTTACTAAGTAGTCATCATGGCTATAGTTATTTAAAAATAACCAGAATTCTATGCTTAAACATTATAGTAAGAGGAATATCTAAGTTACATTGCATTGATGAAAGTCAGTGAAATGACCTTTAATAGGATAGAGACAACATTTTAAATGTTTTTCATTTGTACATTTCTGAATATGTTTTAAAAGTATTTTTACATGGCTTTAATCTAAAAATTTAAAAATATGTTTATTTATTACTTTGATGAGCATTGGAGTAGTTTTTATTATCTAGACAGCCAATACTATGGTAAGCATAGTCTCAGTTTTTATACTTTCAATATGGGTTTACCATTAATTTTCCTATCACTTTTGATTTTTAATATATTTTATCTCTTTTCAAGTGATGGTAAATTGAAATCTTTGTAAAGAATTGGTAAAAAGTTAGGCTTGTGTGCTATGTTTTTTTTTTATAATGAGGAAACAAAATGGATAAATGTTTAAAAACTGGAACACTATTAATGATGTTGTGCTTGAAATATTTAGATTTTGCACGGTTCTGCTTTTCACAGTTCATGAGTCAATATTATATGACTATTTACTTATTTTACCAACAAGGGACTTGCTCATTTTAAAATTTGGTTATTATTATTTTTTAGTGGTGATATTGTGAAATCATGCATAAACACATTTAAGGCATTTTAGGTAATTTATATCTTTTATAATACAGGTTGATTTTTTGAACTATAAAACCCAAATAATTTTGGATCATGAGACTAATTTTTTCATTAAATTGAGGAGGTTAACTCCCATTTTAAAAGGCCATATTATTTCCAAAATATCAGTGAAAACAAAATTGGATATTGAGAGGAATTTTAAAATTCTAAGTTGATAAAGAACGGCAGAGGATAGAGATTTCTCTATAAGGAAGTAAAGACAATAACATATGTATAGAGCTGGTGATCAGTGGATATGTGTTATTTTGAATTTCTATATTCTTTTATCCTTTTACTCATTCAAAAGTATTTATTTGTTAAATACAGAGTGATCTATTAATGCTTCTACATAGAGGATCTGACCTAATCTGCAGAATTAGGGAAAGTTTATCTGAATAGTATTTAAACTGATATGTGAGTAACAAATATTTAGATTTGTGAAGAGTAAAGAAGAGCAGTCTAAGAATACCTAACTCGATACAAATAATATTCTTCCAATTGGACTTGTATCTCAATTCTTCTTTGACTTCCTAGGACATTGCTTTTGCCATTCCTTCTTTTCCACTTCAACATTTCTTCCCTCTCTCCCTAATGTAATCATGCTTGTTAAGTGTTCTCTGCCTTTAAAAAAATTAAAGTCTTTCCATCTCTCTTGACAAGACAAACTCTTAGTCTTATTTCTTTGGTACTCTTGACAAAACAACAACATTGGTCAATCTGTCCATCCTTATGTCAGTACCATGCTGTTTTTACCACTGAAGCTAGGTAATATGAGAGTCCTCTGCCTTCATTTTTCTTTTTCTTCTTTTTTTGAGCCAGGCTATTAAAATGTGACACCTCTCATCCCAACATGCAAGCACCTGTCTCCTCACCTAACCCACCCCACATCATCCAGAACCCTTGGTCCAAGGAAAGTGTTTTGATTTCAATGAGCATAATTGTGACAAGATGATTCTTTAAGTCAGTGATTCTCAACCTTGATTGCACAGTGAACACTGGGGATTTAACAAATCCTCTGTCAAGGCCTCAAACTAGGAACGAAACATTCCCGGGGCCAGTTCCTGAACACTGGTAGTTAAATAAATAGAACAATCTGAACCATAGGCAACCCACCTCTTTTAGCATCTTTTAGCAAGATTCATCAAGTTGGTCTGAAAACAGAAAGACCAAATAATACCTAAAAGGCCTTTAGAGAGCAAGAAATGTGGAGAAAGGCAAAAAGTACACAAGAAACATCCTTACTGGTCATTTTTCAAACATTTCAATCTTTCCCTAAGGCTCTCTTATACATTAAAATCATACTTGTGGCAAAGATTACTATCAAACCCCACTCATTGGGTCAGAGACCCTCGTGATATTAGCAAAAACCTTCCCCATTATGTAGCACACAACCTATACTTGAGAGCTCACCGGTCAGCCAGTGGCCTCAGTTCCAAGCTCTAACAATGTGCATGTCGTTCTTTTTTAAGACATTTTTTACTCTTAGGGGTCTCTTAATCTTTCCAGATAAATTTGCTTATTGGTTTTTCTATTTCTGCAAAAAAGGCTGTTTGGATTTTTATTGGGATTATGTTGAATCTGTACATCAGTTTTGGTAGAATTGACATTTTAACAATAATTAGTATTCAAATCCATGAACACGGAATGTCCTTCCATTAATTTAAGTCTTCAGTTTCTTTTATCAATGTTTTGTAGTTTTATGAATACAGGTCCTTTATGTTTTTGGTTAAGTCTATTTCTAAATATTTGATTGATTTGTCACTATTATAAATGAAATTTCTTTCTGATTTCCTCTTCAGATTGCATCAGCAGTATATAGAAAGCTATTGATTTTTGCGTGTTAACCTTGTATCTTACCACTTTGCTGAACTCGCTTATTAATTCTAGTAGCTTTTTTGTGGATTTTTCAGGATTTTCTAGATATAAGATCATGTCATCAGTGAATAGTGAAAGTTTTACTTCTTCCCTTCCTATTTGGGTGCTTTTTATTTCTTTGTCTATCCTAGTTGCTCTAGCTAGAACTTAACTAGCACAATATTGAATAATAATGGTGACAGTGGGCATCCCTGTCTTGTTCCTAATCTCAGCCCGAAAGCTTTCAGTCTTTCACCATTGAATACAATGCTAGCTGTAGGTTTTTCATATATGCACTTTACCATTCTGAGAACGCTTCCTTCTATTCCTATCTTTTGGAGTGCTTTTAATCAAGAAAGGGTGCTGCATTTTGTCAAATGCTTTTCTGCATAAATCTAGAAGCTTATGTGATTTTTCTTCTTCAATATATCAATGTGGTTTATTATTCTAATTGATTTTCTTGTGTTGAGCCACCCTTGCATACCTGGAATAAAACCCACTTGATCATAAATTACCCAAAAGAACTGAAGCAGTGACATGAATACATATCTGCACACTGATGTTCACAGCAGCATTATTCACCATAGCCAAATTTAGAAACAATCCAAGTGTCCATCAACTGATGAATGGATAAACATATTGTGGAATATACACACGATGGAATATTATAAAGCAGAAAGAAGAAATGAAGTTGTGAAACATTTGAAAACGTGGATGAACCTGGAGGACATGATGTTGAGTGAAGCAAGCCAGACACAGAAGGAAAAATACTGTATGATTGCCCTATTATGAACTAAATATACTATGTGAAATATAAATATATTATGTCAAATATGAATATGAGTAGAATTGTATATATAAGACCATTTTTCCTTGAAGCTGAATAAATGTAAGTTAATATTACATAATGTTAATATCAGACCACAAAAAATTATACTAAATGAAGGTCACCAGATACAGAGTGCTACATATTGTAGGATTCCATTTATATAAAGTTTAAATATAAATCAATTTTATAAAGAGGAAAAATCAGTTGTTATGCAGGTCTGAGGAAGGAATTCTAAGGGGTTTGGAGTTTTTCTTTTTGGAGTAATGAAATTCTTCTAGAATTTTTATGATGATGAATGTACAGCATTGTAATTATACTAAAAGCCATTTTTTATATACTTTGGATAGAATAGCCAGAAATGCAGCTATGTACAGTAGGGGAAGCAAAGAGAGATTGAGAAGTGAGGAATTTCCTTGTTTGTTTTTTTGTGGGGTTTTTTTGTTTATTATTACTGATATTGAAATAATGAAAATACTCTAATAATGATTGAAGTGATGAATGCACAACTATGTGATTATCTGTGATTATAACAAATATCACTGATTGCACACCTTGGAGGAATTTTATGCTTTATTAATATGTATCAATAAAATTGATTATAAAACAAAACAACAACAACAAGGACAAATAAAGCCTCTCGAAATTTTCTACAATTTAGCCTTCACTTTCTGACCTCAAATTCTCATCCTAAATTATTCAAGTCCCATATGCTACTAAAACTGTTCTTAACAGTCTCACAAATACTCTCCATGTTGTCAAATTTTACTTAAACACTAAGAAACAGTTGACAATTTTACTATTCCTTTGATTTTTCTGAAACTATAATCTTATTTTGTTCCTTCATCTTTCTTTGGATTTATCTCAGACTCATTTACTGAACACTCATTATTTGCTTGATCCTCTAATTATTGGTGTTCCCCAATGGTGTATTTCTTGATACAATTTCTCTGTCAGTATAATTCCTTTTCTTTGGTGACCTCATCCAATCAAATGGCATTAAATAGCATCTATATCTTATTGTCCTCACCCTCTTTCTAGAATCTTATAATCACCTACTCAACCTTGAACTTAAAAACTCCATTTAGCATATAGAAAGGCAGTTCAAAATTAATGTGGCTAAAGCTAAAGTTTTGATCTCCAAATTCTCCTAACCTGTAAACACGTATATGCTACTCAAAGGGCATGATAATCTGCCAAAATTCTCAAGACAAATTTTTTATAACATCATTGTCTATATCAGCATGTCCTATTGATTCTACTGTTACAATCTAATCCGAAATCTTTCCCTTTCTCTCCACTATTACCACGCTAAGAAAAGCTATCCCAATCTTTTCTTTGAGCTACCTCTGTAATCTGCCAACTGGCCATCTTGCTTTCCATCTTTCTTTAATTTATCTAAACTGATATGTTCTCAACCTTCATCTTTTTCATGTCTGTTTCCTTGCTGACTTTGACATATGAATCTAAATATCTTCTGACTTAAGTCTTTCATGCATACATAATCTTCTTACCCTATTTTCATTCCCAGGAGAGTGTGAGTGTTTCAAATAGTATGTTTTTTTTTTTTTAATCCTCTTAGATGTATGTTTCATGACAGTAGGGACATTCTCTCTTACTTTATCTCTGTGTCTCTCTGTTAAAATATATTTACTTTTTGTTCTAAAGCAGACACTATGTAAGAGTTTGTGTATCAAAAGAATCAGAGGAAATAAAGCTTGTGAAAATTACAAGCTGAAGAAGCATAGTTACCTGGCAAGGCAAAAAGTCGTCGTACTTTTTGGTGGTATTGGTCTTGGAAGGGAAGGGAAACAGAAGGGAAGTGTGAAACAATGTGTATTACTGTTAGTAGATTTGGGAGTTTTGTTGTGAGAGGTTGACATCTTTTATTTTCTCAGAATTTATAAGAGGTAGGGACATTTCCTGTGGGTAGGATATTGGTTATACACCACAAAAATGATGCAAAAATTATCACATTGAATAATTATTACATGAACAATAAACCAAACAATCTCAAAGATGTCTCATAGTGATCAACTCTAAACGAGCCACTAGCATTTTTTTCTTAAGGAAATATTTTCCCCAACATGCTGTTTTATTTTTTTTCTTCAAGCCAAGTGCTTCCACTTCATCTCATTGAAGAATTTTTTTCCTATATCCACTCCCATGTTTCATTTATTTCACATTTATACATTTATAGCTCCTGTAGACCACAGCTGGTGTACATAAGAAACATTTTGAAATGCGCAGATACTTTCTTCCAGATATTTTGGAATCTTGCTAATGTGCTTGTGGGAGGTGAGGGTGTACATTAATTATTTCAAGCCATTTTATTATTTGAGAAATATTTAGTTTAGTGTTACAGTGTTCCAAGCACTGAATTAAATGATGGACACCCAAAGATGAATAAAGCATGATCCTTTGTTCTCAAAGAAGGTAAATTATCTAGTGGGAGAGATACACATTATGCTAACATAGTAACATAGGGAACATGCTGGAGAAGATAAAAGCATCATAGCAAATGTGAATGACAAGTTTAATTCTGATTGATAAGTAGGATTTCCCTAGTAGAAATACTTAGAAGGGCTATCTAATGTTGGATAGCAGCACTTGGAGAAGCATGAGCCATGAAGCATAATGTCATGTTATGAAAGCAATTGAAAATTATCTGAGTTGAAGATTCATTGAATATAGAGAATAAGTAATAGTAACAGTAACAAAAATAAGTCATAGTCAAGGTGATTAAGCAAACAGAAATGGCAGAAAAAGACTTTGTACAAAACATGCTGATCTTGACATACTTCAGAGGATGAGTTGATTTCTTATCCAACATCAACCAAAAAAACACCAAATTGGGATTCTGGAGTTGATGCTATCTAAGAGAAACAATGGCCTCACTGAGGTCCAATACATTTAATTATTTAATTATTCTCTTGTAGAACACAAACTATTTTATCTTGTCTTAACTGGAAATTATTGAGTAAAGCTGTGAACAATGTATAAGTTTTCTTAAATATCTGTGAGTTTTTTCAATCCTTCCCAATCTTTCAGAGGTCTTTAATATATTATTAATATTTAGCTTAATTCAACTTGAGTGGAAATTCAGGACAAACCCAAAATAAATCTTGGGAATCAGAATGTTATTGCAATTCTTAAAATCCAGTATCCTGCCTTCTTGTCAATAACAAGAAGACAGAGGAATACATTGAAGGGTGGGTACAAGTGTACAATCTAGTTAATTACAGGCCTGTGAAAAGTGGTTTCAAAAAATGCCTGTGAATAAAAATCAAACATGGAGATTATTTGTTTTTTTGTTGGTTGGTTGGTTGGTTGGTTACAAAGGGTACAAGTACAGAGAAACACTGGCTTGGATGCAGGCATGTATGTTTGTAAATAATTCTGTGTTGTTCTGAAAGGTAATTAGGTCTGAGAAGCAGTGATCTATAACTAACTCTATCTATATCATCTTTATCTTTATTTCCTGCCCTCCAGTGATAGAATTCAAGCAACTAGAATGGGGCTATGTTTTAGATTTGTTTGGTATGACATCCAGAAAAGGGCTATGCATTAATGATTACTCAGTCATTATTGATGGTATTGATTAAAACTAAAATGGATTATGTTAACTTGAGAAAAAACTTTTATATACATATTCCAAATATCTTCCTCTAAAAACATGTATAACATCAGACAAATAATATTATATATTTGTCTCAATTTTTATATGCAAATAACTAATGGTAAAGATTAAAAATTTACTTGGAATGTCTCACACAGTTCCAAAAGTCTAAAGCATCAATCAAGAAAATTCTCTCAATTATCAAATGTATACAAGAGTAATGTGATATTTTAGGTAATAGTCAAATATTTTCAGTGAATATTAAACAATTATTGAAGAAATCAGATGTGTCTAAACCATTCATTTGTTCAATATCTGTTAAAAATTAAAATGAATAATTATATACAAAGTGAAACACAAACAACTGTAAAAATGAACACTATATTCAATCCAGTATGATATATATTTAAATCACAAATTGGATACAATTGAAACACAACATCAAAGTAAAACTAAAACATGAATTAAATGCACGTTAGGGAAAAAGGAAATCAAAGCAAAAGGTGTAATCATTCACTAATAGGAATTCCAGACAAGCATTTTAAGACCTTAAAGAATGCTTAGATTTCCAGTAGCTATTTGCTTCACCTTCACATAAGAAGAAAGAAAAAATCTAAATCTGAGATTTTAAGTTCTAAAAAGTGATGTCACATGATTGAGATTCTAAGTATTTAAAAATCCTCTTCAGCTTAAATTTTGAGATATTACTGCTACATTTCTAAGTTTAGTTTAGTAATAATATATGGTTGGGGGAAAAACAGTGAGCAGAACAATAGCTAAGCTATTAGATTCAGAAGGCTGTATAAAAAGGTTGCAATGTACAGGATGTTCTAAAGATCAAGATATAAATCTGCTTTCAGGAAAATTCTAGATAAAATCCAGACAGAGAAGCAAGTCCTGTGGCAATGGTCGAGAATCAGAAGTCTCATTGCCCATGTGAGACAAAATTCCCCAAGCAAACATGGAGTTTACTATGGGTCTAGGTTGGTGGGTCAGACACAAAGCCTAACTACCCAGATTCCTCTTCAAGGAAAAGCCTGCCCAGCTACAGGTAGTGGGTCAGCACACGGCTAACAGGTCTCACTCCTTCTGCAGGGTCTGCCTTGGTTGAGGCTCTGTCAGACCTACATCGCAGTTCATCTTCCTCTGCTCAATGCTACTGCTCCTCTTCTCTCTTCACGGGTGTTCATTCAGCCTGATATACGTGTTGAACCTCAAACTCCCTTTCAGCTTCTGCTTCCAGGGAACATAACAGGCAGCAGCTGTGGTAATATTCCCCAGGTGCATGACAGAGTCTCACACTGGACTTGGATGCTGTAGCCTCAAGGCCTTGGCACTTGCTCTAAGGACACTTTCCCTCCTCACTTTACCTAAGTTGCACTGCCTTGAGTACTCTCCGTCCATCCTTCTTGCTCTATTTTACCCTAACATGTATTTCCATCTTATCTGCTACACTTTTTGTAATTTATCCTTTAAAACATTTCTGTTTCCTCAGTAAAATGCAAGCCTCATGAGAATATGGAATTTTGTTCATTTTATGCATGAATATAGCTCAATATCATGAACAGGGTCTAGCATATGATGGGTGTTTATTAAGTATGAGTTGTATGAGTAAATATTAGTTAAACCTGGAAATAACCCAAATGGCTGTGGACAGAAAAATGTAATCAGTAAAATTCCATTATAAATGAAAAGCAAATACATAAACAGGAAAAACTGGAGAAGCAAACATTTTAGGCTTACTTTAATATGTGCAAACACTGTAAAGAATAAGATAATTTTTAAAGTGCAGTACTGGAAAGTGTTTTAGTTGATATGAGAGGGGCAACTCTTTATAAGAGGAACATGGGGGCATCAGTTGTTCTAGTAACAAAACTGTTCTATTTCAAAATCCTATTTATGAGAAATGATTGTTTTTATCACATTAAAGTAATACCATAGAGTTACACAAGTACTGGAAGATACTGGATTAATCTGGTTCAATTCTGTTCAAGTATAGTGGATAGTCATGTATAATTATGTCATTATTGGTTGATAATTATTAACATACCCTATAAATGAGATTATATCAGATGACATATAAATCTCTATTCTATAAATATAAAACTTGTAAATTTGTAGTATAATTTTGTTAAATTTTTGTGGTGCTCCTTTATTTTAACAGGCTAAATATTTTGAAAACCAATGGAGCAAAAAACAATTCAATCTTAAAATTTGGAATCTGAATAAATCTAGTAAGGACAATTGAGTTCCTCTGTCTAAATATGATGAGATCGTGATTTACCAAGTTGAAATCATAATTCACATTCAAATGCATTGAGTTACAAGAATCATTCTTTTTTTAAAATATAATTTTGTCCAAGAATAATTTCTAGCACTTTCACTATTAATTAAATATATTGAATTAAATATATTGTAATACTTATTTATATGTGTGGAACTACTGTATAATCATGGGCAAGAATTTCGATAAAGAGCTTCTAGGATAAATGATTCTATCTGTGGATTTACAGGACAAGTATGCTTTGAGCAATGCTATCTTTGCACTGCAGACACTAGCTAGTTCAATCTCAGTGGCGAAGTGTGTGAGAGGACAGACTGGATAAAAAGGTAATATCCTTCCCAACTTAATCAGTCTTCCATGGTGAGCAGCTAAGCTTGTAACTGCTATTCAGAAAGATGTTCATTAAGGTTTCAGAAGCGTCCTTCACCTTGTAGGAGACAGGCCAGTTTATCGGATTGCTTAAATTAACAGGCAGGATGTTCTCTGCAATACCTTCTAACTGAAGTTCAGTATCCTTACTCTCTGTCAGCCAGAAGCTGTATTCTGATAGTGAAATATATTTTTTATAACTGAAACCCAGGGTTACTTTTATGTTTTAGTTTGTAAATCTACCTTGGAAATATTATGGGATGCCCAAGTTTCTTTATTTCCTTCATTTTTCTTTCTTCTTTTTTTTTTTTTTTTTTTGGTGCCATTTTTAAAACGTGGCTCTGGGCTTTTAAACAAGAGAAAGGTATGGAAGAATTAGAATATGTGTTTAAGTTTGTTTTTTTTTTAAAGGAAATGTCAGGAAGGACAATATAAACCATCTTTACCCTGGAATCCATAGGACGGCACTTTAGGAAATGAAATTTCACTCAAGTTAAATGAAAGTCATGAGCATATATCAAAATGTAGAGGAGTGTGTACAAAAGAAGTATACATGGTGGAATAACTCAAGAACTAACTTCTTAAATACAATACTATACAGCTTTTCATTAATTTATATGAAATAAGATATAGTTTCATAGTTGACCACTTAGCGAACAAAGTCAAGATTCTGCCTTGAGCTCTTCTCTGATGACCATTCTAGTAGTATTGTGTTCTTTCATCTTCCCTTCCACTCACTTAACATTTTTTTTCCTGAGCACTCTTTGTCCTGGACACTGGACAGTGTGGGGAAATAAAAAGAAGATTGAGGCATGCATCTTAGTGAGTCTAAGATAGGAATTCAGAAAATTACCTCTATCCATTTTCCTAGAATATTAAAATTCTCAACTTAGGGCCTTGATCATTGGACTGGTCCCCACAGAAATCCACTTTACTGTAAGAAGTGGAAAACTGTCATATTAACATGGTCACTGAAGTCTTTGAGTCGGGGTTTGAAGAGCCAGGGTATCCTGGCTCTTCAAATTCCTGCATGTGTAACCCTGGGCAATTTATTTAGGCTCCATGTGGCCCAAGGTCCTCATGGGTATAAAAGAGTTACAGAAGAGTAAAAAGCACCAGATAATAAACTAGTCAGTAAATATAGGCTCTAGTTTTTTCTTAAGTTCTTTAAATGACAACTGACTATTTCATGCAAAATAATTTCAGAGTTTATTATAAAGGTTGGAGTTTGCATATACAATTAAACACTTGCAAGATTCTTATATTTCACTTGAAGTGTTAAAATAGAAATTTTAGGTAGATTTTGATAAGTGTATAGTAAGTCCCTAGTGGAAACAAAATCAATAAAAATAGACAAAACAAAAAACATGATGGAGTTAACAAAAGTTATAATGTGAAAAAACTATTTTGATCAAGCAAAAACAGTGCATAGTGGAAGAATATAATTTAGGTTAACTGCTTGATAATAACAAAGATAAATGACAAAATATTCACCATTTCATGTATATTAAAACTAAGTAAAATAATTTTAAATTTTCTTAACCAAAATCATTCAATATCAGATATTCAAAATATTTAGGTATACATTTGTTTCAGTTCTACATAACTCTTTTAATACCCAGGCAGAATTTTAGTATATTTTTGTCTTTATTTTTTTATAAACTTGTCACCAAATATTAAAAAATATGTTTTGTATCTTGCTAAGCAGTGTTTTTGTCCTTTGTATATCCTCGCCAGTTTCAAAGGTTATCTAGAGCAGACATAGTAGAAAGTTTCTAATGATAGAAATAATAATTTTTTCAGTAGTCTGGAATTTGTTGTTAATTGTCACTATTTATGAATGAAGTAGGATGATGAAAAGTAATTGCAAGTTTGCTCTTTTTGAGCTGAGCTAGACTTATTTTCTGGTTTTACTTATATTGTGAAAATGATTTCACCGAAATTATACTACAACTACTAAAACATTATAGGGAAAGATATTTCTAATGGAACTATTTGTGGTAAATACTTTAAACTGCTCTACTATACTAAATATTGGATTCAAGCAAAAGACAGACCAATTTGTTCTTAAATGAAACAAGTGTGATTTTATTTTCAAGTTAAAAGATACGTATTTTATCAATGCCATAGACATGTGTAATATTATTAAATAAAAGAAAAAACCATTACAATAGATAATGCATTATAATTCCTTCTACTAAACTGATAGATATTAAACTCACTTATAGCCAGTAGTCACAAAAATCAAGAAATTGCACCAAGTTGTGTTTAGAGGAGATCAGGACAAGAGAACCAAGGGGGAAATAAAAATAATGCATTTAATGTAGAATATTGTTTTCTTCCAATTAAGAATCTCACTCACTCCGTGATGCATTTGTTCATGTCCTGACAATCTATTAGTACTCGGGCATTTTTAGAAGAAGCAGATGATCCTTTTCCTCCTGTGACTTCTTTTGGTCAACATTCTTTTCTCCTTATAAACTCTGACCCCTGCTGGCCAAATCCATATTCTATTTAAGACTTCTGTCTTTGCCTTTGATCAGACACAGTTCTTCTTGCTTTCTTTTCCTCCATCACAATTTACCTCCTTCTCAATGTTTTTGTGCAGCCTAGTTTGTTAAAAAAAAAGTGGAATTTTTCAACTGAAATAATTAAGTGCAAAGATGACATACACAGAACAACAATAAAACATGTTTGTTTGTTTTTTAATAGTAATTAGACTAAGAATAACTTCTCAGAAACAGCTTTAAACATATATTAATTACACTGAATACCACAGAAGTAAAGTGGGAAAAAATTTGGAAGAATACTAGTAAAGGATTATTTCTGGGCAAAAGGAGTGGATCCCTGACCTATCACATTACTTCTATCAATTATGTCAAAGACAGAAGATATTCTCTTGTTTGTACACCAAATAGAATGTTTATTATTTGATTTTGAGAAACTTCTTCCATAGACTATATTTGTCAGTGTCATTACTATAATCACATTAGCCATATTATCATCATTCTAGGCAAACTCTGAATGATGATCATCCTGTTGCCTGCCCAGCTTCCACTGTTTAGGATTGTAATTGATCCTGGCAGCAGAGCTGGAGGACTAGCATGCCTTTCCAGTCCCTCTGACATCCGAATTCCCTCTCCGAAAGATACAAAGTGGGTACCAGGAGGGAAGGCGAACAAATAGAAAAATATATATATTTGTAATTACAGCTCCAACTTTGGAAAAGAGAAAAAAAGTCATGCTCTAAAATTCCTTAACAAGATCAGTTAAAATACCAGACCGATGCTGACAAGATGCTTACACTACGTTCTCAAGACAGAACCTTTTTAATGGTATTTTCAGCATAAGTATTGAAATCAATCATTACTAGGAATTACAGCTTTTCAAATTTGCTTTTGTGTGTCTATTTACAACAGAAAGAATCAGAAGCAACTCACTCCATTTTTGACAAGATCAGTTTAATCCCCAGATATTTTTTAAGGGCTTGATAATATTTAACATAATAAATTATACAATACAAAATAATTCTGCAGTATTAATTTGAAGAGAATAATTTGTCCCCAATCTTCCCAATCTTCTCTTAAAGCAAAAGAAATTTCAGAAATTATGTTACAAAATATATTTTAAGACTTAGTCCCATATTTATTAGTGATGAATTCATTTATTCCAGCATTTTAGGGCAATTACTAAGCATGAATATTAAAACCCTTACAGGATTTAAAAATTATTAGCTATATAAAATGCTGGAGGAAGAGGGGCATAGAGAAGATAGACAAAAATCAGTATTCAGGATAATAAATGGAGAACAAATACAAAGGATATACATTACATCTGTCTATAAGAAAAGAAAGATCATGCATTCCTGGAAGAAGGAATAGCATATTCATTTGTTGATCCGATTTTTCTTAATTTATTCTTTAATTTTCCTCAGCTCTTAAAACAAAAATTCCCAGCTTTAAACATTGTTCCCATTAAATGCTGTTTTCCTAGCACTGCTTTATCTTCATCATAATGTACTACCTTCATATGCTGCACCAGCATACTACCAGATACACAGAATTTTAATATAGTGTAGAAAGATTAATACTGCATTTTATCTGACACTTTTTATTGCAGTTGAGATATTTTGGATATTCCCAAACTTATTTATTTTATGATACAGAAGGTTAGGAGAAAAAGTTTTGTCATAAATATTCAGATATTTTGCTTATTATTTTGCTCAGTAAAAACTACAATTAATCTCTCCCCCCAATTGATTGCAGCTGATCCTATTTTTACAGGGACTTCAGAAGAATTTATGTAAGCTTTGAAGATTATAGGTGTTATTTAGTGAACGTTATTTATAGTTTTGTGTTAGTCATTTGCACATGCACTTTATGTATTTAATATTACTGAAATCAAAACTACATAAACATGAGTTATCTTTTTAAAATGTTCTATGTGCTGATTCCTTATGGCAACTTAATGCAGTGATGCTTTATAACACACCAAGCAGCAAATGTTTGTTAACTCCCAATTATTTTATTGAAGTAAGCAGATTTCTGACAACCATCTGTTTAGAGTGTACTTATTTCTGTTAATAAATCCATTTGAAAGTGAAATAGTCATTAAAGCAAGGAAGTAAGCACAGCATCTCTGCAAAGTTGGAGCTATATATATTCTGTGAGACATCCTGTGCAATGTTAGTTACAGAGGCATAAAATGAGTGTAAAATATCTGCTAAAGCAAAAAAGGTGTTTTGCTTTTAGAAATATCATATTTAAAGAAAAGCAATTACTAATATATTTTTAATTCTTAAAAATTTACATAATTTGCATTAATATCTGAAAAGGACAATGAAACATTAGTGACTTTCTGGTATTTTACTTACTATAGCTATTTCTTATTTGCACTATTTTGTCCTTTTTAAAATAATATCTTTGTGCTTTCTTTCTCTATTTTCTCCAATATAGGTATTTAGGTGACTATTTCAACATGGCTAACTGATTTTTTTTTGAAATAATATATACTATCTTTTGTACCCTGCCTTGCTCAGGTCAACCATGAATGTTGTGAATTAAGTAAATGCCTGATTATATTCTCTCTTGAACAGGTGACAAAGTTTTCTGTGGGTATCACTGATAACAAATCAATGCCTACAATTCTGTCAGCCTATTCAATTCATTTAATACTTAAAAATGATTGGTTTTCCCCCATGATATCATTGTGTAACTTGTGGCTTTCCTGGTTTGCATTTAAACATATCTCATTGTACTTGGATTTCATTCTCTCTGGTGCTGTTTGAGTTTATGACGTAATACATTCTGAGCTTCCCAAAGTGAATTTTTCATTTCTTCTATAATCTATATTTAAAATTTTATCATTCCAAATGTACTCTCCAAGTACAGTGAAAAATCTAACAAGGAATTTTCATGTCATATGTTACAAATGACATGTTTTTTAATAGGCTTCTTTTCATAAATAATGTAGGAAATCTAGGAGTATGTGAGAAAGTTTTGTTCTGGAAAACATGTACCCAAGGAATCAAAATAGCTTTTCTATAGAAAGTTGAAAGCGATAGTCATGTATTCTAACTGGAATATGTGCCCAAATCTCCTGAACTAGATATTTTCTTACTGTAATCAAGCTCTTACTAGAACCAGATCAGGAGATTAGATGACCCACCTCTTGGTTTCTTTAATGTGAAGGCAAGTCTCAAGAGGGAAGTAGAAGAGACATAAGCAGAACTCAACTAACACCCTGGTCATTAAAAAATAAGTAATTATGGTGAGAAAGTGTTATGAGAATGCCAAGAATATCTTGTTCTTCTAGCATCTTCAAGAAAGACAGAGGTGAAGGGTACCAACCAAGGAAGGAGATCATAACAATATATTCTCTGCTTTCACTTGAGGTGAGCAATGTGTTGAACAAGAAGCCATCTCAGCAGTAGAGTTCGATGGTAATTCAATGATATAGCAAATTAATATTACCCCTAACACAAACATATATAATTTGTTTTGGAAAGATGACTAAAGGGAAGATTATAAAAAGTTTGGAATATCTTTGTTTTTTCAGTGTAACTTCACCCACCTTTTACAACATAGGGACCAATACGGAGGACTCAGATGCTCATTTGTGTGTAGAATAGCTCTGTTCACTTGCTGCATTTTACCAA
Source organism: Tolypeutes matacus (assembly GCA_026826555.1). Taxonomy (NCBI): domain Eukaryota; kingdom Metazoa; phylum Chordata; class Mammalia; order Cingulata; family Chlamyphoridae; genus Tolypeutes; species Tolypeutes matacus. Next base: position 38,361,952 of record JAKSZT010054334.1, on the reverse strand, counting down.
ATATTAGAGTCTCTAAATTACCAAAATTTTATGTAACTGGGAAAATCTATATTTATCATTTTTGACCATTTACACTCTGATTTTTAAAGAACTATAACTAACTTTACATCCCGGAAGAACCATGAGTAACCAGATTGTTTTTTCATTATATCAAAGTAAAAGGAAAGAAGTCTGGTAATTCAAAGATATTCCACTTCAAGGAATCTGAACTGAGACAATAGAAAGGGTAGTTGGAGAAGAGGTTCAGCATAAATAATTTAAACTCATATAATTAAGACCAGTCTTAGCTCTAAGATACATAAATGAGTCAATCTGAAAATAGAAATGCTCAGAATAGAGTAATAGCAATGAAAATAAATTGGTACATATACGTATATGAGAGACAATCTTTAATCACCAAAAGACAAAAAAAATACACAAGAATGTTTCAAACATCCCTTCAGCACAAAATAGCAGAATGAATAGAGGTATTTAGGTAGAAAATATTGGTTTGGTTGCCTGTAAGTCCTTCCTATAGTGAAAGAAATTCTCCTCCAAAGTATTTACTGGTGAAGCTATTAGTTACAGGATACAATGCCACAGCAATGGATACATGACTGGTTGAGTCATGGAACCCAATGAAACTGGAAGCAGTGAGTGGTCAGATGGGTCAGTAAATGCCCCAAGTAAATTTTCAAGGACACTGGAATAAAAAAACTCATTCATTTCGATTGCCTATGTTAGATATAGCCATGAATAAATTAAAAAGTCCTTTTTCTTAAATTTATAGTTGAAATTGGAGTGGTTCAAGTCACATGTATAATGACGTAGTACAAGTTGCTTAAATTTTGTTGGGAGTAATGCTGATCCCTTAATACCTGACTGGGATATGGCCAATCATTTTTAAACCACAGTGAAAAAGGCAAATTTTCATATGGGGGTATATTGGGCTTCAGATTATTTTTTAATTGATGCTGAAGCTTATGTAATTGATATAAATATTGCAAGGAATTTGGAATATGCTGAAGATCACTTATGTTTGCAAGGACTAAGCATATTTAGGTACACACTAGTGTGTGTAAAAGCCAGAAAGGATGAACATGGAATTTATTGCCTGCTTTAGTCAACAGTAATCCAAGATGAATAAAAGCTAGTTGATTCCATGCTAACATGTACAATCTAAAGATTCTACCCCAGGGTACAGTCAGCTTGACCAATGGCTATGGATAAAACTAAGGAAGATAATTTTGGGATCTGGAAGAAACCAGAGACTCCTTTAAGCCCTTCAGAAAGACATAGTGATTTTCATTACTTGCCTCAAAGATGGAAAAAAAATTTTCTTCCTATTAAATCTGAGATTCAATGTAATTATAGGGTCAAGGGTGGTGTGGCAATTTGAGATTGTTTTTGTGAATCCGAAAAAAAAGAAATATTATGTTTGTAAACATGTCTATTCTTCTGGGGGTGATGCCTTTTGATTGTATTAAATTAAAAAGTTTTAACTTTACTTAATAAAATCAATTTAGGGCTTTGATTTGACCACATCAGTAGATCATAATTCTGATTGAGTCCCCAGCCCTTTGGTGGGCTGATATAAACAGACACTCTCAGAAAAAGACACGGGAAGAGAGGGAGTTCTGCCATGTTTGATCCTGGGGTGCTGGAGAGAGCTGATAGTTTACAGCTGACCTTGTGAAGACACAAGGGCAGATGAGCAGCTGAGAAAGCCAGAAAGAAACAAGCCCTATGCCAGCTTGTAGCTGAGAGAGAGGAAGGCTGAACCATTGCAGAGATTGGCAACCATCTTGCTTCAACACATAGTAACTTACTTTGGCGAGAAAGCAGCCTTAAGTTGGACTCTTTAGGGCCTTATAACTGTAAGATTTCACCCCAAATAAATACTCTTTATAAAAGCTAACAGATTTCTGGTACTTTGCATCAGTTCCCTTTTGGCAGACTAATACAAGAGGGGATATGCGAAAGTTACCCTTACTCATACTATTTCTGTTATATTGATTCAAGACACAATAAAAAATGAGAACTAAGACTTATAACTTTTGGAAAGGTTCAAGCATATTGCCAAATGAAATGTGAACCTAAAAGGCAGAGATTAGATTCGTGCACTGTGTTTTGAAAAGTGTTCATGTCTCTGTAGGATTCAAAAGCATTGACACATCTGAAGATTTTAAGGGAAGTGCATTGCAGATGACACCCCTGCTTGATAGACAGTAGCCTAGAATTCTGTGTCTGAACAATAAGGAATTAGCACACTTCAACTATTTCTCTCATTTAATGCAATATTATAAACTGGAGGGAATGCATGAATCAATATTTGAGAGCTCTAAAAACTAAATAGCAGCAGGCAATCAGTGATGAGCAACGGGATTCCAAGTACCACCAAATTGGCAATGAGTTCACTGGTTTGTTTCCCTGCAATATCCTCTAGCCTGAATAAAATATAGTCAGAAATCTAGAAATGAGCACAGTGGCACAAGAAAATGTCTAGAAGTCCTCTAGTTCTGGCTTAAGGTTAGATAAAGGGAAATCATAGTGTTTGTAGAGAGGGCAGAAACAATTTTTTTTCTTTCCCTCTTTTTCCACTATTCTCATGCTCCAGCTCCCCAGCATACCCATAGTGGTTGTGGCAGCTGCTGGCCAATGGGGACAAGAGGAGCCAAAACTTTAAGAAAAAGGAATCTTTCTCTCAAAGCTCTGATCACTAGACAGTGGGGCCAAACCCTGTTCATTTGTATCTGTTTCTCTTACTCCTGCTGCTTGGGCATGAATGTGCTCCCAGATATGAATGTCTGTGGAAAAGTGAATTAACTGTAATCTCAAGGTTCTGATAACACAAAGGTGCTTCAGAAAACAGGAAAGTATAGAGAGATAGCAGACATGGAGTGTGGTGGTTTGAAGTTGTATGTGCCCCAGAAAACCATGTTCTTAAACTTAATCCATTTCTGTGGGTGGGCCCATTGTAAGTACGATATTTTGATGAGGTTACTTCGGTTAAGGTGTGTTCCACCTCAATCAGGATGGGTCTTAATCCTATACTGGAATCATTTATACGAGAATGAAATTCAGACAGAGAGAAAGAAAGACACAAGAAGCAAGAGGGTGAACATCAATGGAACCACGATATGCCTTGCCATGTGACAGAGACAAGGAAACATCACGATGCCTTGATGTGACAGAGGAAACGAGGATAACTGGCAGCTAGCCCCAGAATGTCACAGTCTTCAGGGAGAAAACATTGCCTTTATGATGCTTTGATTTGGACATTTTCTGGGTCTCAAAACCATGAGTGAATAAATTCCCATTGTTTAAGCCAAACAATTTCATGGTATTTACTTAAGCAGCCTAGGAAACTAAAACATGGAGGAACTCATGAAAGCAACTACATAAATTTATTAAGAACTCCAAAGCTTACCTCAGCTGCGTGATGTAAAACTGATCTAAATAAGCATACCAAAGATTTTGAGAACTGTGGCAATAGATAAACAACTGACAAGTTCACAAATAGAACACTGAGTGACACAAAAATGGGGCAGACAGTAAACGCACTACAATCTTTGAAAAATGAACAGACATCAGACCTGTACTTCATAGAAGTCAGGGTGTGAACTTGCAAACCAGTATGAATAGCAATAACAACATTTTCTATAAAGTTTAATCCCAGAGTCTCATAACATAATATTCAAAATGTACAGAAGGAAATTGAAATTTACTTGTTATATGAAGAACTAGGAAAATTTCAATTCACATGGGGAGAAACAATCAACAGACAATAGCACAGAGGTGACACAAATGTTGAAAATATTTAGCAAAGATTTTTAAAGCATTTATTTTTTAAATACTCAAACAATAACAATTCTTGAATCAAATGTTAAAATAAAATATATAAAGAAGAGCTGAATGGAAATTTTAAAGTTGACAACTATGATAATTGAAATAAAATTCTCATTGGATTGATTCAATAGTAGAATGAGTATGTCAAAGGAAAGAGTAGAGTGAATGAACATGAATATAGATCAATAGAAATTTATCAAAGTGCCTAATATAGAGAAAAAAAGAAAGAAAAACCTGAAAAGACCCTTAGGAACCTGTGGGACAGTAACAAAAGATATGCTGCCCATACCATGGGACACTCAGCAGGAAATAAGAAAGAATAAGGTGCTGAAAAAAAAATTGAAGTAGTAATGTGTGAAATTTCTCAAGCTCAGCAATAGACATCAAAAAGTCAGAGAATTCCAATAAGGTATACTCAAAGAAATCCATGTCCAGACAAGTCATAATTAAACTATGAAAACTAAGACAAAGAAAAATCTTGAAATCATTAAGGGCATGACTGGCCAGGGATCCTGAGTCGTTGACTGCAATCCCCTTCAGAGTCTGCAATGCACTGGTTGTGTACCAAATCTGGCATTGGGACGACAGCTTCCCACGGTGAAGTCTGAAGGGTAAAGCCTTTGTAATTTCCTGTGTTTCAGCCTGAAACATCACAAATGGGATTTTGGCCAAAGTCTGGATTCCTCAGTATGTAGGTATATAAGTTGACTATAGCATAAAGGGGTAAAGAAACCTAAATGATAGTAAGTATTCTCAACTCTAATTGAACTGAAAATAATGATTCTTAGTAGATGATGAAGACTTAAGTATATGTTTGCAAACAATAACACTAGAAATAGGTAAGCCCAAAATTGTAATAATTAAATGTAAAATTTTAAAATAGAGTCAAATAACACAAAAGGAGACAGGAGAGAGAAAAAAAGAATGGGAAAAATGGACAGAAAATCAGAAAACAAATAATAAAAAAAAGATAGTGCAAAACTCAAACATATCAATAATCACTTTAAATATAAATGGTCAAATGAACCAATTAAAAGACAGATTGTCATAATGGATAAAAAACTTGGCCAACTGTATATTGGTTATGGGAAACTCGCTTTAATTTAATGACATAGGTAGGTCAAAGGTAAAGTATGGGTTTGCTATATTTACTTCAGACAAAGTAGACACCTGATAAAAGAAAATAATTTCACATAATTTAAGATATCAAAGCTTTATTGAGGAATTCATGAATCCAGCAGCATCCCATTTAAAGTAGAAGGAAAACCCACTGAGGGAGTACAAAGAAAAGCTCATACAGGGTGAATGCAGAAACAAATGAGGAAATATTATGGTCGGCTGACATTAAGTTTCTATTTTACATAAGACAGGAGCAGAAATACATTAATTAATATGGTATGCTTGTCCATTCTGATAAATGATCTCTAATGGACCAAAATGAGTTTTATCACCAGGTGTTGAATATCAGCAACACTGTAGCATTCGTTCCATTTATTCAGAAAACCCGTGTAGGTCAATTGTTTCTGTCTTCTGAAAAACCTCTTTGCAGAAAGAAATTTTCTCCCCACAATGCCCAATGCAGGCAGCATTTTATTTTACTGAATATTACCAAAGCTAAAGAGGGATGCAAAATATTGACAAAATAGTCAAATAACAAGAATATGAAACAATCCAAAACAACAGAACTTACAGACAGATGAAGCAAAATTAACAGAACTAAAAGAAAACATACAAAAACTCACAACTATAGTTCGAGATGTCAACACTCCTGTCTTAGTAATAAACGGTACTAGTAGGCAAAAAAAATCAGCAAAGGCATGGAAGACATGGTCAACACTACCAATCAATTGTTTATAATTGATATTTACAGAACAGTCCATGAAACAGTAATATATATATAGTATAAGATATAGAATAAATATAACATTCAAAACACAAGAACAATTCTAGGGAAGCGGCTGTGACTCAATCAGTAGGGCTCCCGTTTACCATATGGGAGGCCCTGGGTTCGGTTCCCGGGGCCTCCTGGTGAAGGCAAGCCCGCCCGCACGGCGTGGTTAGCTGACCCAGCGAGCACAAGCAGCAAGGGGGGGGATAAATGAATAAATAAATAAAAAATCTTTAAAAAAAAAAAAAAAAAAAAGAACAATTCTAATAGCCAATAAGTAGGTTTATCAATGTTCTAAGATACAAAATCAACCATCAATTCATTTCTATAAACAAAGAGCACAAAATTGGAAACAAAAATTTTAATAATGCCTCTTAAAAAAGCTCCAAAATATGATATTGAGATATAAATCTATAAAGATATGCATTGGATCCATATGCTAAAAATTATAAAACACTGAAAAAGATTTATTTTAAAAAGTGCATTTGGAAAGGCAAAGGTACAAGCCAAAATAAATTTAAAATGTAAGAATATATTTGGAGGAATCACACTCCCTGAATTTCTCCCTGAATTTAAGATTTATTACAAAGCTTCAAAAATCAATGTACTATGATATTGATGAAAAGAAAGAAACATAGATCAATGGAAAGTCCAAAAACATACTTGCAAAAATATGATTAATTATTGATAAAGGTGTTATTCAATGGAGAAAGGACAGTTTTTTCTACAAATGTTTTTGTAAATTTGGACCTTCATATATCAAAGCGAAATAAAACAAAACAAAAACAAAATATTTTCTTGAATTTCACTCCTTTTACAAAAACTAACACAATATGTATCATATATTTATTTGTAAAATGAAGAATTTCTAAAAGAAAATATAGCAGAGAATCTATAATATGGTTTAGGTGAAGGGTTCTTTGATATAACACCAAAAGTATGATCCCTCAAAGAAAAAAATGAAAAGTCATGCTTTCTTAAAGCTTTAGTATTATTATTAAGAGAATGAATGGTCAAACTACAGACTGAGGGAAAATATTTAAAAACCACAGGACTATTGATTACTAAAATGGCTATTTGAAATATATAATGTGATTAGCACCCCTACTTCCCACTATGAATTTAGGCACCAATTGCCCAAATCTGCACATTTGAATATTATATAGCTCACCTTATATGATTGGTCCCTTTTGAATATCATTCATGTTTCATCTTAGTTTCCCTCCACCTTAAATATTGAATCTCAGCTACTCTCCAAGGAACTGTGATTCTCGGTAGAGAATAATTTTATTAGAAATCAAAATATGTGTGGTAGTGTTAAAATGCATGTCACTCAGGGTAGAAAAAAGGACTCCTGAGAAGTGGTTTATTTTAATCACTGTACTGACAGGGTAAGAAATTTTGATAATTTGATTTAAAAAAATAAAAAAGAATGCATTCTGAGTTTACAGTATAATTGAGTTTATTTTTACCTTGCCTTAAAAAAGAGAATCTATTAATCTTTTCCCCATTACCTTTGATGTGGAAGGCTATATATTGTCATAAAATATAAAGTTAAAATATAGAAGGGCAAAAAAAGAAAATCATCATGTTGCTGGTGGTTCTAAAAAATTGAAGTCAATCTTTCCCTTTTTTCTTTCCAATTTTAGATTTAAATTGTCTAGAACTGGTTCACCAGTGGGTGTTGCTCCTTATCTTTCTCATTACTATGCATAAGAACTGAGAATTCCCATTACTTTTACCAAGGCAGAGCTGGTAGGTGACTTTTGCAAGAAAGGTTTCAGTGTATTGTTGCAAGTGGAAGCCAAATTACAATAGTTTGAAGAGTTGATTATCAAGAGATCGTGGTTTTAGATAATTCTTTGTGGAAGCTGTGAAGGCAAGAAATCTAATTGGGATAATCTAGTAGAAAGTTTGGAGGTTAAAACATAAAGATTATGGATAAAAATAGACATTTGTACATTGAAGGGCCTAATGTAATAGAATCTTGGATATTTCAACTATTAAGCTTAGAAATGAGCCTAGTCAGCTATTCAATTGTAATAGGAAGGAAGTCTGAAACTGTAGGTGCTTATATAGATAAGTTATTGTTTCGGCAATAAGAAGTCGAACGAATTCCTATCTGATTGCTTCTATTTGGTGTGTGAAGTAAAAGATAAGTCAACTGAGAAGTTTTAGGACTGCAAAGAGGATTTAAATAGCTGCTAAGAAGAATGAAAGTGAGACTTCAGAAAATGGTTAACACTAGTGAACTTGGTTTTCAAAGACCCAAATTATTTTCCCCACCAAGTAAGCAGCCTTTTTAAGTAAAGTGAAGAAAATACGTCTTAAGGAAATATTTAGAGATACAAACAAGGTTTTATTTGATGGAATTGCCAATTACAGCTTTATTTATAATAATATCAAATGCTAGCTTATTTATAGGAAAATTTTAGGATAATAGTTTTATATAAAACCAATGTAATATTTCAGCATGTAATCACATTTCAAGATATTTGATGTCATACTACAATATTAAGAGAAAAATAAGATCCATTGCTCTCCATAAAGTAAGATTCTATTTAAAAATAAAAATATAAATTAAAGAAAAACTGTAAGAATTTATATAAAGTATTTTGCAACATTCTTCACCATTAGGATGTAAATTCCATGAGTGCAGAGATTATCAACGCAGTACAGAACTAGGATTATGATATAAATGCATATCAGCTTGATGATATAAATTCATTCTAAATGAGTGAAGGTACTTTTGTTTAAGGAGATTGTGTATGACTTTAAATTATTCTTATACATTGTATTTATTTTTTTTAAGGTACCAGGACTTAATTGAAACTGGGACCTTGTATGTGAGAGGCTGGTGTGCAAACCACTGAGCCACATCAGCTCCCCTGAATTTTTTTTAAATACTTAAAAAAAGTTTTTAAAGATACTTAGATTACATAAGTGTTACATAAAAAATGTAGGGGATTCCCAATACACCATTCCCTACCCCTCCCACACTTTACCACATTAACAACAGCCTTGATTAGTGTGATACATTTGTTACAATTGATGAACACATATTGGAGCATTGCCACTAAGTGTGGATTATAGTTTACATTGTAGTTTACACTCTCTCCTGCACAGTTTTGTAATTTATGACAAGATATATAATGGCCTGTATCTGTCATTGCAACATCATTCAGGACAACTCCAATTTCCCCAAAATGCTCCCATATTACATATATTTTTTGCTCTCCCTCCCCTCAGAACCTCTAGTGGCAACTGCTTCCACATCAATGATAAAAGTCCATCCATGGCTAGAATAACAATAAGTCTACACTAGAATAACAGCAAGTCTCCTCTAGTCCATTGTTCATTCCTCAATCCTGAGGATTATGGGATGGGGATGCACATTCTGGCTCTAATTGGGAGGGGTCTTAGATTCCGTGGGGCAAATGGATGAGACTATCTTGCTTGCAGAAGAAGACTCTCTCTGTTCCTTGGGCTGGTCATTGTCAATCATCATTTCCTTGTTAGTTGTTCTGGATGAGTCCAGTGAACTGGAACATAGGTTTTGCAACTCTGTTAAGATTTGGGGCCTTACTGGCACACGGAAACCCCAAAGATTTAAGTCTTTTGGACATAAACCTAATGTATTACCTTCCCTTGATGTGGGAATTAAAAAAAAAAATAATGTTCAGTAAGCTTCTTTCTACTATCTTAATTAAAAAAATGCTGGTAAACAGAATAAAGTTTAATGTTTGAGACTCACATTTCTTGATTGTTAAGATTAATGGCAGGGTTCCCCATATATATATATATAAGATGATAGGTTTTGATGGAGGAAAAATAAACTTTTGATACATTATATTAGAGGTACATGACATTAGGAAGAAGTATACACTACAAATGAACATAAGGATTGGAGTGACCTACACACACGAATACTAGCTATGACTATACTTAATATATTAGCAAAGCAAAACCCATATGCAGCTATTGTACTTTTTGACATGATTAGAAAATACCTGAGACTAGGAAAGACAATAAATAAATAATTTAAAACCCTGCCTCTTTTAATGATGTTTACACTAGGGAACTGTGTGTCTCTTGACAAGCTATTTAAATTTATAAAATGTAAGAAGGTCTTGAATAATTTCTAAAATTTACTTCTATTTTTTATGTACTAAGTAAGACTGAATTTTAAGAATGTAGTGCTTTCACAATTTAAAATCAAGATTTCCCATTGAAAATATGCTTGAGTGATTTCTGACAATGTATTTTATTAATTTTTAATCCTTATGAGATCAGAATCTATTTCTTTTTAAAAAAATTATTATGAACTTTATTTTTAGAGAAGATTTCGTTTACAGAAAAGTTACATCAAAAGTATAGGGGAGGGGAGAAAATGTGGCTCAAGCAGTTGAATGACCATCTCCCACATGGGAGGTCCTGGGTTGGGTTCCCCCAGTGCCTCCTAAAGAAGACAAACAAACAACAAGCAGACAATGAGTGGACATAAAGCAAAAGCAATGAGCAAGATAAGAAGCAGACAATGAGGAAAAAAAAAAAAAAACCTGAGCAGGGAGCATATGTGTCTCAAGCAGTTGAGTGCTCTCATTCCATATGGGAGGTCCCAGGTTGAGTTCCTGGTGCCTCCTAAAGAAAACAAAACAAACAGACAAGGAGTAGATAATAAGCAAAAACAACAAGCAGACAACGAGAGTACAAACAACTAGCAAAAATAATGAACAAAGAGATGAGGGAGCTATCTCAAGATGGAAAATTTTTTTTTAAAGAATATAGGTGATTCCTATATTACCCCCCATCCACCCACATACACATTTCCCCCTATTATTCACATCTTAAATTAATGAGGTACATTTGTTACACTTGAAGAACCAAATTGAAACATTGCTACTAATCAATATCTATAGTTTACAGTTTACACTTGGCACTGTACAGTTTTATAGGCTTTGACAAATATATAATATCATGTATCTGTCATTGCAGAATCATACAGAACAATTTCAATGCACTAAAATTGTCCTGTGTTTCACCTATACATCCCTCCCCTTCCCCTCTGAACTTCTGGTAGTTACCATCTTTATATCAATGTTATAAGTTCTTCACTTACCACATGATAATAATTACAATAACAATAAAATTACATTGGTCCATGGTTACCCTACCCCCCCACACCCCCTTGCTTGTTCATTACTTAATCTGGAGGAATTTTGGATGATGTCTTCACTGACTGCTTCAGATTGAAAGGAGCTTAGATATTATGGGGCAGATGGAAAGAACTGTTTTGCTTGCAGTTGTACATTCTCCCTGCTTTTGGGAAAAGGGCTTGCCCATCATCATCATTTTCTTAGTTGTCCTTGAGAAATCTAAAGAACTGGAGAATAGGTTTTGGTCACAACTCTGCTGGGATTGAAGGTTCAACTGGAATATGAACAATCAAAAGATTTAAATCTCTGAGACATATATTTAATGGGCATAGTCATAATCATAGGTTCAGGTAAAAGGGGTAGAAGAATCACAAGTTCTGACTAATGGTAGGTTTTTAAATATGTTTAATAATAAATGGAAAAATTAAATTAAAATTAATTTCCTGTTCATACTCTTTCTATGCATATGTTTCTATTCTTCCAGGTGTTTTATAATTTTAAATTAGTTTACTCCTTAATAGTCATTTTCTTTTAACACCTGGTTTGAAAGTGTGTATTAAGCTTCAAATATTTTACTAAAGCAACTATGACATCATTCTGAAGGTTCTTAAAAACAATATTACACATATTACATTGCTATATTCTACTGAATATTTACTACTTAGCCTATCAAATTATGTTTTAACCTGTTTGTCTAAAATATCAGTAGAATTTCAAAATGCTGTAAAAATTTTCCTTCATCATAGACAAATAAAGGGTTTTCAAAAGTCAACCATGATCTGATTCCTCTAATACATAACTTACTTGGTAAATTTAAGTCAGACTTCTAAAAACTATATTAATTTTTCTTTTGGGTGAAATAATTTAATGTATGGTATCCAAGTCCATTAAAAGGCTTGTAAAAATTCTCTTCAATGTGTCTTTTCTCATTCATTTTCTCTAACAGGCTTTATTAAAATGGTTACTTAGTTAAACAATACCAGGGCTGTTAAATAAGTCAATGTGTTTAATTATTAAACAGATATTTATTGAGCACTATTATGTATCAGAAATGTGAGAGGCATTAGGAAAAGGTGAAAAAAAAAAGCCATGCTCTTTGCCTTAACATGCTCTTGCTCAGTCTCTCAGGTAAGAAAGCACATGGTGAAGAAAAACAACCCATGGCAGTGTACATAAAGACAGACCAAGGAAAAATAGTTTTAATGTCAAGGGCAGCATCTCCATATGAAAAGGGATAAAAGCTTACAAAGTAATATGTATGCTCATCCATGATCAGTGTATCAATGAGAGAGAAAAGAGAAAGACAGTAGAGTAGTCCCATAAGGGCAGGAAGAGCAGGCTTCAGGACAGCCTCACAATGGATGTGGGGTGAGGCAGAGGAAGGGGAGGAGAACCAAGTCAAGGACGAACATCAATGGTCTTGTCAGCCAGATGTCAGTGATCAACTTTATTATCCAAACGAGTGAGGGTAAGAGATAGTGTTATTAATAATTATGTTGGGGGCAGCAACATAAACTAAGGCTGTCTCAGGAAGACTGGTTCTTGTGGTCACCCTGGTCATGTGTTACAAAAGGGAATGTTGTAATTTTATAGACAATACATGGCCAGCATATTTATACCCAGAAGAATCATATGGCAAGATAATTTTTTCAATATTTGGGCAACATTTATGAAAGGAGGAGCCTTGACCATTTGAATTATTTAGACCTCATATACATTGTTTACACACACATGCACACACACACAAACCACACTTCTGTGTAAATTCTTTAAGTTGGTATAAATAGCTCATATATATAAATGTAAGAATATGTGTATGTATTTATATATATATAAACACACATATATGTGTGTACTATTTCTATTTCCATCTATTGTCTCTAAATGTAATCTTGTGTTTTACTGATCCATTGAAAAACCAGGCAACTGAATTGAGAAAAATTTAAATGATATAAAATATAATGATAAATTCAGTTCACTGTGGAAAAGGAATAAGTGACAGAAAAAAAAGCAAAGAACGACTTGTTACAGACTCTTTCTGAGTGCATGGAGACAGAGTTACCTAAAAAAAAAAAATTAGATCAATAAAGCTTAAGAAATTGGGAATTGAAATTCTATATAGACATCAAGAGAGTATTTTGAAATACAGATATATAGAGTTTTAGAAAGATTCAGAGAGGTTTGAATTGGAGATTTAATTTTGGACATCATCAGTGCATACATTTAAGAAAAAGACACTGGGCAAATGGCAAACTTTTATACAACTAATTAACAAGGAGTCAATTTTGGATTTGATTGAAAAAACAAATTTTACATGATTTTCCTGCTAAACTTTTCAATTCAGCATTTTTCATACAGACTCAAGGAATTTATTTTCTGCAAGTGTGTAGGTAGTATTAGTTTACTAAACATAGTAAATGCTTAATAAATGTACTAGCTTTACATGAACTTTGCTTACCAGTCAATGTGTATTTTGTGGCCAAACCAATATGTATGAAAACGCCAATGATCATATAGTTTCATTTGATATTAAAAATTCAAATATAGTATGTCCAGCCAAAATATATCTGCCATTTTTATTGGATTCTATTTTCATGCCAACTGAAAAACATAGCTCTTTATAATTTTCTACAAGTTGGTATGGTTCTTTTTTTATGTCTGAATTTCTTTAATGAGATTTTCACTTGATTGGTTAATGTGTGTTACTTCTTTATTTGAATGTAATGTTGGTAATAATGGAAAGATAATAATCCAAAAGAGAGACCATGATTGCATACATACTTATATGTAAAATACAAGAAAATAAATTAGTTTGGCTATATTTTAATATTTTAATTTTAGTATTTAATAAAGACTTATTTGATCCACTGTTTATTGAAAATTATTCTGTAAAAATTGCTCCCTTCCATTCTTGTTCTTTGTGTAATTAATTTGATATTTTATATTGTATCTCTCTATATATATTAAATATGTATAAATATATATATGTGTGTGTATCTTGATGCATATGTATTTTAAAAAATTCTATAATGAAAGCTTTATATCCCAACATATATCCTAAATTATTTGATAACTATGCATGAAGCAAATTATTTGTAAATATTATGAATTATATTTGAATATATTTGAAATGTAATGTGACAATACTCAATATTCTTGAATTTATAATCTGTGTTGTGCTATTAGTTTAATATGCAATAAAAGAGTATAGCATAATGGTTAAGAATTACAACTCTAGAATCAGAAACATCAAATGTAATTCCCAGCTCTTTCACCTGCTGTGTGAATTAGGCAAATTATGTAACTTCTAAATTGTAGTTCCCTCAAGAATAAAATATTAATAAAATACAGTCTACTTCATAGGATAGAATTTCATGAGATAATTACTGTAAGTGCTTGTTGCAATTTCTAGAATATACTATATGCATAATAAACAAATTAATTTTAACTGCATAACCACCTCACCATCATCACCATCATAATTAGAAAATTTTAGTATGCTTTTTTTTTTTAACGTGATTGATCAAAATGACTCTATGTGTGTGGGGAGTGGGGTGAATAAACGTATTTCCATTATGTTAGTGGTGGAATTGTTACACTTCAGGGTTATCTGTTTCTAGCTTGTGTATTTCTCTGCCCACAGCCTATTCACATCAACCAGCAGTAATCATCTGAGACACTGCATATTCATCATATCCAGCCATTTCAGGTCTCACAGTATTACCCAAGATTCCTTTCAAATGCTTGCTGCATTTTTCCTTTCTCACATATCTATTTCCAAGCATTATAAGAGTAAGGCGTAAACTACTACCTGCCTAATCACAAGGTAACAGATGATTTTGCTGTTGTTTTCATTTTTTCTTTAATTGCTTCTATTCCATGGATCTACTTTAAAATTCACCAGGTAAACTTTTGAAAATATAGAATATTAAGTGATAATGTAATTCATACCCTTTTATATGACAGTCATCACATAAAATCAAACAGAAATATAAAAAAAGAATTGTAATCTTTTTATATCATTCATTAATTTCAGCACTTTCCCTCCCAGTGAGAGGCAACCACTATCCTAACTTTGGTGGTTGACATAAATGTACTATTAAAACACAGGGTATTGTCTTTAAAGTTGGAATATTTATATATATGGTGTTATAATGTGTGCCTTATTTTGCGGCTTATGTTTTATTAACATTTTGAGATCTCTCTGATTAAGCTTATTTTCACTTGCTAATATACATTCAATTTAATAAAATTAGCACAGATTATTTCTCATTCTCTTTTTGATGCTGCCACAAACACTTTTTCATATATCCCTTTGTATACATGTGCAAGAAAATCCTTAATTTTTATATTCATGAAAGGGATCCATTATGCACACACTGATAGTCACTGTTTTTCAAAGTTGCTTTACCATTTTGCATTCCAATCACCAGTGTACTCAAGATACAGTTCTTCCACCTTGTTGTCCACACTGGGTATTATGAGTCATTTTGCTCTTAGCCAGTAAAGTCGGTGTGCACTGATAACTCATTGTGACTTTCATTTGTGTTGCCTTTACTAATTATGTGGAAATTTTTTTCACATGTCTATATACCTTTCATGTATATATATATTTGAAAATGTTTATTTCAATATTATTTTTTATTATTGATTTATAAATGTTTATTGTATATTCTAAATATTAGAACATAATTCTAGGAAATAGTATATAATTTAGAAATATTTCTCCCAATCTGTGGCTTGTCCTTTCATTTCCTTAAAAGTATCTTTTGAAGAACAATGTTTTAATTATTAATCAACTATAATTTGTCTTTTTTAAAAAAATATATGGTTTATATTTTTTTCCTCTCTGATCTTTGCCTAATGTAATATCACAAAATTTTCTTCTATGATTATTTTTTGAACAGTTCATGGCACTAGCTTTTCCATTTAGGTACAAGATCCATGTTGAATTAAATTTTGTGTATAATGTGAATTAAGGTTTGAAGTACTTTTTAAAAAATATCAATATCCAATATTCAGCACCTTTTGTTAAAAATACTGTCATTCTCATTATTCATTTTTCTCAGTACTTTCATCAAGATGTAATTGATCATAAAAGTATGGGTATATTTCTGGTTTGTCTATTCTCATTAATTGATGCATATGTATGCTGTGATTTATTATATGTTATTAAATTCATATTCTCTTAATTACTAAAGCATTTTATTATGCATTGAAAGACAGTGCAGAAACTTAGAATACTGCTGCTTTGAAATAATATTTGTCTCCTCTTCATACTAGCCTTAGTTCAATCTTCTATGATATAAATTGAACATATTTGGCCCTAATGCCTGCAAATCAAATTATTCTGAATGGCCAAAAATTTCTCATGGGGAAATTTAACAGAGCAAAGTTAACAGAAATGAGGGGTGAATTCTGTTGGGAGAAAACTTTCCATGTGTCTCTACTCTTTCTGTGTATCATGTATGCAGAGGCCCTGACAATGTTTTGTTCTGGATTATCTTTTCATGTATGTTGGAACTGCAAACTTGGGTGTGGGCAGTAGTGTCTCTCCATGTAGGAAGCAGGTTTGTTTGCTGTCCAATATAATAGTCATCATGTCTCTTCTGGGGAAAAATGTGGACACAGTTGTTAGCAGCTCATTACAAAAGATTGGAAAATCTTAAACTTGAGCTTCCTCAGCTCTGACATAAACCCCTCTGTATTAATCAGCCAAAGAGGTGCTGATACAAAATACCAGGAATCTGTTGGCTTTTATAAAGAGTATTTATTCGGTAGTAGAAGCCTACAGTTACCAGGCCATAAAGCATAAGTTACTTCCCTCACCAAAGTCTATTGCCTCGTGTTGGGACAAGATGGCTGCCAAAGTCTGCCAGAGTTCAGGCTTCTTGGGCTCCTCTCTTCCCAGGGCTCCTGCTGTGCTCTCTCCACAAGGCTAGCTGTAGACTATTGGGCAAACAGCTCTGTCTCTCTCCTTGGGGCTTCTGCTATGTCTAAGGAGCCATCTCTATTCCTCTGTGTTCTTCTCCCTTGTGTTCACTTCCCAGGCTCCAGCTCAAAAACTCCCAGCTCTGTCCTTTGCCATGTCTTTTCTCTATGCATATCCGCCCACCAAGGAGTGAGGACTCAACACTCTACTGACGTGGCCCAAAGTCCTAATCATAATTTAATCAATTAAAAGTGATACCTCTGACAGACCAGTTTACAAACATAATCCAATAACTATTTCTGGAATTCATAAACAATGCCAAACTGCTATACCCACTGTCTGTGCAACCTTCACCTATTCTCACTTGTGCAGGGCCTGCTACAGAGTTCGCAGGACCAAATACAAAATGAAAATGTGGGGCCATGTCTGCGTTAAGCAGGAAAAAGAGTGCAGTTATAAAACTTGTTCTTTAAAAATATTTTATTAGTTTTAATATGTAATAAGTCTAGTACTGATACCGATTAACAATATAACAATAGAATTTATAAATTGCAAAATAACAATATGACTTACAAATTGCAAAAGAAAATTAAATGTTTGGATGCCACAATCTTAAATGACATAATAAACAATCATACTTTATTAATACTTATCTTGATTGATTATAATATTTTTCTGGATCTATTTTCTGCAAATTCATTTATGAAGTTATCAACATGTGTGCTTTTAGAAATTTCATTTTCATTGGGTATGGTTAAAACAAAGGGTTGCCCTTGGCAAATGCAAGAACGAAAATCATTTTTGATAATTTTAAAATTTTAACAATAACTCTTTGCTCATCCAGCTGTTACTGGAACTGTTGGGAGTATTTTATAGGTTGTGAAATTGAGAATTATTTTCACAAATTATTTTGAAATACAAATTTTAGTACATCTTGAAATGCTGATCCTTGCAGCACACTTTTTCTAAAAATATTTATCTCTTCATACAAATCAATTTCATGTAAGTCTGAATTTAGTTTTAAAAGTATATTTATACAATTGCATTTAAATATTTGTTCTGACATATCAGGAACTTGAGGAAGTCATACTCAAAACCTAAAGAGGCTTCTATGTTTGCACATAATTCAAATGTCTATTTAAGCATTCTTTTACTGTATAGGATATAATAAAGGTTAATATTATAATTATATTATTAATAATTGGTTCATTTGACTCTTTCTATGAAATAGTGATGTTTTATGACTATTAAATTCAACATCTATTTCTAAGTCTGTGGATATTTGCTTTGGCATGTTGCAAGTTTTCAAAACCAGAGATTCTAAACTCTTTGAAGAATTCTAACAACTCCCTGACATGCTTTAGTGCAATGTCCATGTGTAGGCTTTGTGTTATAATAATTTACTGGCAACACTTAACTAAACTCCAGCAGTTCATGTCTCCATTTAGGCAGAAGGTAATATTTGTGCAGGTGCCACACGGGTGGACTTTAAGGAAGGGCAGAAAAACTAGTCTCCCATCACAGCTAATCGAGCTGCCACCTTAAAGAACCCCTCCTTTTCCTAGGACCAAGGTCGGCGAGGCCACCACTGCTGCTTCTGTTTCTGCTGCTGCTGTAATCTCTGCCAATCTCTGTCCAGACTTCTCCCTGCTGCCCCCTAGGGGCCGCGTAGTGCAACAGACTGCCGTAGTATGCTTGTGCAAGTGGGGGAGCATCACTAACTGCTCAGTGTGCACAATGCCTAGCCTGCTCGCTGTCTGCCATGCCCACAGGCTTGAATTTGTGCATGCACATTGCCTAGCATATCTCCTTTGCTCATTTGCATGCTCTTTTGTTCCATGAAATTTCACTTGTAAAACAAGTGTAACTGAGGATTAAGAATTAACAATTAATTATGATTACTGAATCATTATGTAGATACCTTTTTACTTTCTAATATATTGTCAAAGTAAATATCTGAAACTTGCTGAACTAATATCAGATGACTTATCTCTGATAATGATTGTAAAACTATATAACCTTTATCTTATGATTGTAAGAACTTTGTGACTGACCCATTTTATACCTACCCCTATCCTTTATAACAACTTTAAAAGTTTGGATCACTAGATAGCCCCTTAATGTTTATTAATGAACAAATCTGAGCCAGCCCCACCCCACTTACTCATTAGCATAAACCTACTAAACCTGGATATTACAAAACTATCAGAATTACTGCAGTTCTGGGAGACATTTTTAGGCTGCTAGGCCATCTGAGCTCCTAGCTATGCATTACCAATTAAAACTCTTTATCTCTCTGAAACCATCCTGTTTCAGGAATTGGTCTTTGGAATGCATTGTGCAGAGAACCCTGATTTTGCTCAGTTTTACAAGTTCAAGGATAAAATTATTAAGAATTTCAAGAAATTATTAGTTTTTATATACTACTGAAGTTAAGTTAGGATCAAAGCAAATGAGATTGTTATAGATTTAGGATGTTAAATAGAATCCCCATGGAACTATAAAGAAAATGTTGAAGAGTATGCAAGCTCATAGAGACCAAAATTAGAGTTCAGGTTGCCAGGGTCTGGGGAGGCAGGCGGAATGGGAAGTTAATGCATAATGGGTTTAGGGTTTCTGTTTGAGGAGACAGGAAAATTTTAGTAATGAAAAGTGGTGAAGACACTGCAATATTGTGAATATGATTAGCCCCATGTAATTGTATACATAGAAGTAGTTGAGAGGGAAAAGTTCATATTGTATGTTCCCATAAGAAGAAGAAAGAGAGAAAGGAAAGAAAGAAAGAAAGAGAGAGAGAGAGAGAGAGAGAGAGAGAGAGAGAGAGAGAGAAGAAGAAGAAGAAGAAGAAGAAGAAGAAGAAGAAGAAGAAGAAGAAGAAGAAGAAGAAGAAGAAGAAGAAAAAGAAGAGGAAGGAAGGAAGGAAGGAAGGAAGGAAGGAAGGAAGGAAGGAAGGAAGGAAGGAAGGAAGGAAGGAGGAAGGAAGGAAGAGAGAGAGAGAAAGAGAGAGAGAGAGAAGGAAGAAGGAAAGAAAGAAGGAAAGAAAGAAAGAAAGAGAAAGAAAGGCAGAGAAAATACATACATATATACACATATATTCTGCAATTTTGTCACAGAGAGGGCCTAGCAGCAGTAACATTCCAGTGTCAGCAAAAATCAAATCTAATACTAAGATCTTGATTTCTGAATACCAACTTCAATGAAACGACCTGGGTTCCTTGGGAAAATTGCTGAATCTAGGGCTGGGCCAGAAAAAATTACAAAAGGAGCCTGTAGAGTCATTTAATACCAGAGATTAAGGAAGTACTGAAAAAAAGGAGATCATCATACCAAAATACACAAGAGCCAAACAGAAAGAGCCCACA
Source organism: Tolypeutes matacus (assembly GCA_026826555.1). Taxonomy (NCBI): domain Eukaryota; kingdom Metazoa; phylum Chordata; class Mammalia; order Cingulata; family Chlamyphoridae; genus Tolypeutes; species Tolypeutes matacus. The sequence goes on along the minus strand of JAKSZT010054334.1, from coordinate 38,341,786 downwards.
ACAGCCAGGGCTAGAAGAATTTGACATCAGAATGAAAATGATAATATTGTATTATAACTGCAAGGATATAATGAATATCATTATATTTAAATGATAGAATAAATAAACTAATGGGGGAGAAACATTGAAGTTTCCTTAGAGAAGACTTGCAAGTAATAATTATAGAAGGAATGAGAGAAATACAAAATCACAATTAGAACACCACAGTAATAATTTCTATAGACAAGATCATTCATGAATGCTGAAATTAGTGGGCAGAACTTTAAGGAGAAACAGGATATGTACATAGCTTCAAGCACCACCCCCAAAGCGTTTACTTTCCTTGGTGGTTTTTAACATGTGACCACAAATTAAATTCTTTGTGAAGCTTAATTCCCCTCTCCTTAAGTGTGGACAGACTTAGACTTTCAAGTTTAATGACTATAGTATGGAAAGCGTACAAGAGTAGCTTTTCAGTGGAGAAACCTAGCAGAAAACACATTAGGAAAGTACTTTTCTAGTGAGAGTAAAAGGAAACATTTGCCTCTGAATCTTCTGGTGCTGAAATGGAAATGGTTAACGTCTGAAAACTAACTTTCCTCAGAAGATATTTTTTCCGTTTTTAAAAATGGGGACAATGTCTTCATTATTTTTCCCTTGTTACTTACATGTGAGATTTTCTATAGTCCAGCTATTTATTGGTGTGGGGAAATGGTCAGTGGGCTCTGATTTTCAATTATTTTTTTCCTTTCCACTTTTCTCTCTCTTGCTGACCACACCAGTGAATGTAATGTTACCTGTGACATTGACAGGGAAACATGTCTTTCTTATATCTTCTGTGGCTTCCTCTTCTGTTTTTGTTTTTATTAAATGTATTTTATTTTATTCAAAGGTATATGCTATTCATCATCAGAGTTAAATTTAGAATGTTTTCATAACTTCCCAAAAAAACAATGTACCCTTTAGTTTATCACCCTACTATCCTTCCATCTTCACTAGGACCTAAGCAACCAACAATCTACTTTCCCTGTTCTGGAAGTTAATATTAAATAAAAAGTTAAGTACTTGGTAACTTGCGACTGATTCCTTAATCTTAATATACTGTTTCCTAGGTTCATCCTTGCTACAGCAAGAATCAATACTCTATTCCTTTTTTTTTTTTTTAACATATTATAATGTTATATACAACACAGATTTCCCAGTTTCAACACTTTCATTTACACAATTGAGTGATATTAAATACATTTGAAATTTTATTACTATCTCACCAAACATTTCTAAGAAGTTTTCCTTATGTCAAAGAGAAACTCTGTGTCCTTTAAGAACTAACTCCTTATCCCCTGCCCTAAGACCTCTAATCTGCTTCCTCTCTCTATGAATTTATTTATTATAGACATTTCATATAAGTGAAATCATGCAATATTTACCTTCTGTATGTGTTCTATTTAAATCAACATCTATTTCAAGGTTCAGCTATGTCACAGAATGCATCTGAACTGCATCTGTTCTTACAACTGAAAATGTTCCATTACGTGTATATATACCACATATTTTTTATCCCTTAGACTGTTTGCAAACATTGGATTGCTCCCACATTTCAGCTATTGTGAAAAACACTGATACACAAATATAGGTTTGAATCCCTGTTTTCAAATTTTTTTTTTTTTTTTTTTTTTTAGTATACACCCAGAGGTGAAATTTCAGGATACACATTTTTTTTTCTTATTCTAGTTCACTCTTTTTTTTTTCAGTTTCATTGATACATGTTAATAAAGCATCAATCCATCCAAAGTGTAAAATCAATGGTATTTGGTATAATCACATGTTTGCGCATTCATCACTCTAATCACTCCCAGAACACTTTCATTATTCCAGTAATAATAATAATAAACAAAAAACAAACAAAACTCATCACCTCTCAATCTTTCTATGCCTCACCTGGAGTATATAGCTGCCTTTCTTTTTCCTTCTCTCTAGTATATTTATATTTAAATTTTGTAACAACAGTCTTATATATGCAATATTACCATATTTGTGTTTTACACGAGGTTTTACTATTTTATACAGTCTCATGTCACAGTTTTAAGCTTTCCTTCTGGTAATATATTTGATCTTAGACTTTCCTTTTCAACCACTGTCATACTCATACAATAGTTACAAACACCATGATATGCTTTAACCCTTTTGATTCATTTCCAATGATTTACAAACAACCTTTTTAACAATTCTGCACAGATTAATTGTGCAGAAGCTTTCCATCCTCTGCTCTCTTTCTATTTCCTGGTGACCTATATTCTAATTACTAACTCCATGAGTTTACACCATATATTTAGTTCATAATAGTGCAATCATACAGTATTTGTCCTTTTGTGTCTGGCTGGTTTCACTCAATATAATGTCTTATGCTTCATGGCTTCATTTCTTCTTACTACTGCATAATATTCCGTTGTTTGTATATACCACAATCTGTTTATCCATTCATCAGTTGATGGACATCTGTATTGTTTCCAACTTTTGGCAATTGTGAATAATGCCACTATAAACATCAGTGTGCAGATATCTGTTCATGTCTCTGCTCTCAGTTTTTCTGAGAATACACCTTGAAATGGTATTGCTGGGTCACATGACAAGTCTATATTCAACTTCCTTAGGAACTGCCAAACAGTCCTCCCCAGTGCTTGTACCATTTTACATTCCTACTACAGTGAGTAAGCGTACCTATCTCTCCACATCCTCTTCAACATTTAGTTTTCTGACTTTTTAATAGCAGCCAGTCTAATAGTTGTGAAATGTTATCTCATTGTAGTTATTTATTTATTTATTTATTTTTATTTTCAAAGAGGTTTTAGATTACATAAATGTTATATAAAAAATGTAAGGGATTCCCATATGCCCTCCTCTCTCCCCATCCCACACTTTCCCACATTAACAACATCCATCGTTAAATGGTACATTTGTTAGAATTGATGAACCAATACTGACGCATAGCTACTAGCCATGGACTACCATTTACATTATACTTTACACTTTGTCCTGCACAATTCTTTAAGTTATGACAAAATATAGAATGGTCTATATCCATCCCTGCAATGTCATGCAGGACAAATCCAATGTCCCCAAAATGACCCCATATTATACCTATTCTTCCCTCTTCCATCCCTCAGCACCTCTGGTGGCCACTGCCTTTACATCAATGATAAGAGTTCTTCTAGTCTATAGTAAAATTATAATAAGTTTACTTTTGCCCATTGTTCATTCCCCAATCTTGAGGATTTGGGGATGGTAAGCCCACTCTGCTTCTAATTGAGAGGGAGCTTAGATCCCATGGGGCAGATGGATGGAAACATCTCGTTTGTAGTTGCAAATACTCTCTGTTCCTTGAAATGGGTACTGTCCATCATCATCTCCTTGTTATTTGTCCTGGGTGAGTCCAATGAACTGGAGAATAAGTGTTGCAACTCTGCTGAAATTCAGGGCTTAACTGGCACATGGGAAGACCAAAGATTCAAGTCTCTGGGACATATATTTATCAAGTATAGTGCTAATTATGGGTTCAAATAAAAAGCGTAGAAGATCCGTGAGTAGAGAGTCTATAAATGAGACTAACTCTGTTACACTGGGGAGCATAAATTTCAAAGTAAGGCCCACTGACAGGGTGCCGAATTCCTGAGCTGTCTGCCTTGGTTATAGTTTCTGGATATCTCTAGTGCCCCCAGAAGCCCTGCTATTTGAGGCACTGTTTACTGTGGTAGACAATGAGATCCTGCCAAGATTTGTGTAAGAATAACCTCTGGAATTACTTCCCAATTTACTTTGAAATCTCTTAGTCATAAAAACTCATTTGTATTTACCATTTTCTCCCTTTGGTCAAGGTCTTTTTTCAGATGCATTGCTAGTTGGTCCTTGGTAATAATGTCTTGGTGTCAGGGAGACTCATCTCGGTAGTATGTCCCATGTGAAGGGGAAGGTAGTGTTTTTATATTCTGAGTTTGGCTTAGAGAGAGGCTACATTTGAGCAACAAGAGGTAACTCTTCAGCAGTATTTAATACTAAGCTAAGTTTCAATTTCACAAGAAAAGGTTCATAAGTACAATTATGTCAAGGGCCAGGCATAATGATTTGTATTCCTTCCCCAGACATTGCCTTTGCACTTAGGGGATTCTTGCTCTCCTATTAGAGAAGGTAGCAGAACCCACCAGGATGGGGATTCAATATTCTTTCAGTTATTATATTGTGTTCAATGTCCCATGAACACTTGAACGTATTCATATGTCTTAGAGGCATGCCCCAGATGGACCTTTTCTCATGTGTCTCCACAACACTGACATTCCACACCAGTGATCCTTCCCCACAACTGCTGTGACCCTTCTGTAATCCAAAACTGGATTACAAAAATGAAGGCAAAAAGTAACCTAATAATATTAATAAGAAAATGAAATAATAATTTAAAAAATAACCAATAAAATACAAAAAATTTACAGCAATTTGAAATTTAAAAAATTTTAGACATTGTGTCTTTCGGCCCTGTAATATCTGTTGTCTTGTACGTACAGTGACATTTTTTTCCATATATATCCCTAGTGTCCTTTTTTTTTTTTTTTTCATTTTATCTTCAAAGAAGCTTTAGGATACAGGAAAGTCACATAGAGAATATAGGTGATTTGCCTATACCCTACACCTTCCCCTTTTTCCTCTCTCCCTTATTAATAACATTTTATATTCAGATGGTACATTTGTTACAATTCATGAACATATTGATGCATTGCTACTAACCATGGTCAATGGTTTACATTATGGTTTACATTTTATATTGTATACTTTTATAGGTTTTGACAAAATTTGAAGTGGCCTGATTCTGTTATTGCAAGATCATGCTGAACAATTCTAATGCCCTAAAAATGCCCTATGTTCCTTCTATTCTATTCTTCCCTCCCTTCCCCTCAGAACCTATGGTAATCACTCAGTTTCAATTTTTGAAGAATAAGATCCATAGTTAATTGCAATAATATTGAGGGCTTGACATATTAATCTGTTTTCTTTTATTAGGCACTGCCTATGTTCTTGAGGGATTCTTGTCCCTCTAATTAAGAACATAGCAGGACTCCCCAAGAATGAGAGTTTAATATTCTTCTTTATTGTGTAGGTCTCCACCCAATGATATACACACTATGACATGATGTCATTTAAATATTCCATAGATGCCTGCCCCAGGCTTCACCCCCGACAACCTATACCAGTAAACCCTTCCCTGCCCTATTTGCCAAAAGAACATTTCCAACATTATAGGTTTAACCACAGACCTGAAAATCTCCAGAATTCATCTGCTCCTTCCACTGACCTTTCCCCCAGGCCTACTCCCCCTCACAGACCAGCACTGCCAAACCCAATCGTGTCACTGCACCACTGTCATGTCCATCCACTGCCTAATCACACCCTTTAACCTTATCATAGATTTTGCCCTTATGGGCATCAGCTCTACTCTCTTTTTTGTCTCCTCTAAACCTATTTTCCAGACTTTAGCTTTGTGAGTCTGCTCAGTTTGCTTAATTCGTATCAGTGAGATCATGTAATATTTGCCCTTCAGTGCCTGGCTTGCTTCACTCAACATAAGGTCTTCAAGATTCATCCAGGTATCCTGTGTGTTAATACTGCATTCCTTCTTACAGCTGAGTAATAGTCCATTGTACGTATATACTACAGTTTGCTTATCCATTCCTCTATTGATGGACATTTGGGTTGATTCCAACTTTGAGCAATAGTGAATAATGCTGCTTTGAACATTGGTGTGCATATATCTGTTCATGTACTTGCTTTCAATTCTTCTGGGTGTATACCCAACAGTGGGATTGCTGGATCATAGGGCAGTTCTATAGTTAGCTCTCTGAAGAACTGCCACACTGTCCTCCACAATGGCTGCACCATTCTACATTCCCACCAGCAGTGAATAAGTGCTCCTTTTCCTCCACATCCTCTCCAACACTTTTAGGCATCTGTTTTTTTATAGCTGCCAGTCTAATGGTTGTAAGATGATATCTCATTGTAGCTTTGATTTGCATTTCCCTAATAACTACTGATGTTGAACATCTTTTCATGTGCTTTTTAGCCATTTGTATTTCTTTTATGAAGAAGTGTCTATTCAAACCTCGTGTCCATTTTTTCAATGGATTTTTTGTCTTTTTATTTTTAAGATGTAAGATTTCTTTATATATGCTTTATATTTGGTCCCTATCAAATAGTTGATTACCAAAAAATATATTCTCCCATTGAGCAGGCTGCCAGTTCACTCTCTTGACAAACTCTTTTGAAATGCAAAAGTTTTTAATTTTGAGGAAGTCCCATTTATCTATTTTTTTTTTCTTTTGTTGTTTGTGATTTGGGTGTAAGGTTTAAGAAACTACCACCTATTATAAGATCTTGAAAATGTTTTCCTATATTTTCTTCTAGGAGTTTTATGGTTGTCACCTTTATATTTAGGTCTTTGATCAATTTTGAGTTAATTTTTGTATACGGTGTGAGATAAGAGTCTTCTTTCTTTCTTTTGGATATGGATATCCTGTTCTCCCAGCACCATTTGTTGAATAGACACTTCTGGCTCAGCTGAGAGGTCTTGACTGCCTTGTCAAAAATCACTTAGCTTTAGATGTGTGGGTCTATTTCTGAGTTCGTGGTTTGGCTGTATTGGTCAATGTGTCTGTCTTTATGCCAATGCCATACTGCTTTACCACTGTAGCTAGGTAAAAAGTTTTAAAGTCCAGAAGCAAGAGTCCTCCAAGTTTGTTCTTCCATTTATTATGTTTTTGGCTATTTGGGAACCATTACCCTTCCAAATAAATTCAATAATTGGTATTTCCACTTCTGCAAAAAAGGCTATTGGGATTTTTATTGGGATTGCTTTGAATCTGTAAATAAATTTGGGTAGAATTGACATCTTAATGCTATTTAGTCTTCCAATCCATGAACACGGAATGCCCTTCCATTTATTCAAGTCTTCTTCAGTTTTTTTTAGCAATATTTTGTAGTTTTCTTAATATAGGTCCTTTATGCCTTTGATTAAGTTTATTCATAAATATTTGATTGTTTTAGTTGCTATCATAAATGGAATTTTTTTTCTGATTTCCTCCTCAGATTGCACATCAGTAGTGTATAGAAACACTATTGATTTTTGTGATTAATCTTATACCCTGCCACTTTGCTGAACTCATCAATCAGTTCTAGAAGCTTTGTTGTAGATTTTTCAGTAGATTCTAGATATAGGATCATATCATCAGTGAATAGTGGAAGTTTTACTTCTTTCTTTCCTATTTGGGTATCTTTTATTTATTTATCTAGTCTAATTTCTCTAGCTAGAACATCTAGCACAAAATTGAATACAGTGGTGAGAGTGGGAATCCTTGGCTTGTTCCTGATCTCAGCAGAAATGCTTACAGTCATTACCACTGAGTAAAATGCCTGCTGTAGGCTTTTTATATATGCACTTTACCATGCTGAGAAACCTTCCTTCTATTCCTACTTTTGGAGGGCTTTTTTTTTTTTTTTTAATCAAGAAAGGGTGCTGTATTTTGTAAAATGCCTTTTCTGCAACAATTGAAAGGAACTTGTGAATTTTCTTCTTCAATATATCAATGGGGTTTATTATACTAATTGATTTTCTTGTGTTGAACCACACTTGCATACCTGGAATAAATCCCACTTGATTGTGGTGTATAATTCTTTTAAGGTGCTTGCAAGTATTTTGTTGAGGGTTTTGGATCTATATTCATTAGAGATATAGGTCTGTAATTTTATTTTATTTTTTGTAGTATCTTTATCTGGCTTTGGTATTAGGGTGATGTTGGCTTCATAAATGAGTCAGGGATTGTTCTCTCCTATTCAATATTTTGGAAGACCTTAGCAAGATTAGTATTAGATTGTCTTTGAATGATTGGTAGAATTTACCTGTGGAGTCTTCTGGTCCTGGGCTTTTCATCTTTGGGAGGTTTTTGATGATTGTTTCAGTCCCTCACTTGTGATTGGTTTGTAGAGATCTTCTTTTTCTTATATGGTCAGTGTAGGTGGTTTGCGTGTTTCTAAGAATTTGTCCATCTCCTCTACATTGTCTTGTTTTTTTTGGCATACAGTTGTTCATAGTGCCCTCTTATGATCTCTCTTATTTCTGCGGGGTGAGTGGTAATGCACCCCCTCTCGTTCTGATTTTATTCATTTGAGTCTTTTATCTTTTTTCCTTTGTCATTTTACCTAAGGTTTTGTCCACTTTGTTGATCTTCTCAAAGAACCAAATTTTGGTTTTGTCAATTCTCTCTATTGTTATTTTGTTCTTGATTTCATTTATTTCTTCTCTGATCTTTACTATTTCTTTCCTTTGGCTTGGCTTGGGATTAGTTTGCTGTTCTTTTTCTAGTTCTTCCAGGTGTGCAGTTAGATCTACAATTTTAGCTCCTTCTTCATTTCAAGGTAAGAATAGAGGGCTATAAATTTCCCTCTCAGCACTGCCTTTGCAGTGTCCCATAGGTTGTGATGTGTTATGTTCTCAATTTCATTTATCTCAAGATATTTGCTGAATTCTCTTGCAATTTCTTCTTTGACCCATGATTATTTAAGAGTGTGTTGTTTAATCTCCATATATTTATGAATTTTCCCTTTCCCATGTATTATTGATTTCCAGCTTAATTTCATTATGATCAGAGAAAGTGATTTGTATAAATTCCATCTTTTTAAATTTATTGAGACTTGTCTTGTGACTTGTGATAGACATAAGGTCTATCCTGGAGGAGGATCCATGGACACTTGAAAAGATAGTGCACCCTGCTGTTTTTGGTTGTGATGCTCTGTAGATGTCTGTTAGGTCTAGTTCATTTACCATATATTCAAGCTCTCTGTTTCTTTAATTATCTTCTGTCCTGATGTTCTATACAATATTGAGAGTTGTGTATTGACATTTCCAACTATTATTGTAGAGACATCTATTTCTTCCTTCAGTTTTACCAGTGTGTGCCTCATGTATCACAGGGCATTCAGGTTAGGTACATACATATTTAGTATAGTCATTACTTCTTCACAAATTGTCTCTTTTATTAATGTATAATGACCTTCTTCATCCCTTATAACAGCTTTGTAGTTGAAAATTTTTTTTTCTAATATTAGTATTACTACTCCAGCTCTTTTTTGATGTCTATTTGCATGGAATACCTTTTTTCATCTTTTCACTTTTATCCTGGTTGTGTCCTTATGTCTGAGATGGGTCTCTTGTAGTCCACATATAGATGACTCATATTTTTTTATCCATTCTATCAGTATATGTCTTTTTGGGGAGTTCAATCCATTAACGTTCAGTGTTATTACTGTAAAGGCATTATTTACTTCATCCATTTTGTCCTTTGGCTCTGTTCTCATATCGTTCTATTGTCTGTCTTCTTATCCTTTAGTTTACCCATCCTAGTAATCTTCATTTCTAAACTCTTCTCCAAATCTCTTACCCTTGTTTTTCCCTTTCAAATTGCAGCATACCATTCAGTATCTCTTGTAAATCTATTCTATTGCTAAAATATTCTATCAGTTTTTATTTGTCTGTGAAGAATTTGACCTCGCCCTCATTTCTGATGGACAGCTTTGCCAGATACAGAATTCTTGGCTAAAACTTTTTCTCTTTAAATGCCTTAAATACATCATACCACTGTCTTCTCACCTCCATGGTTTCTGACAAGAGGTGATTATATAATCTTATTGAGTTTCCCTTGAATGTGATGCTTTGCTTTTCTCTTGCTGCTTTCAGAATCCTCTCTTTATCTATGATATTTTTTATTCTGAATAGTAGGTGCCTTGAGGTAAGTCTATTCAGATTTTTTCTGTTTGGTGTGATTGTCCTTGGATATTGATATTTATGTCCTTCATAAGGGTTAGGAAGTTTTCAGTCATTATTTCCACAAATATTCTTTTTATCCCTTTTCCATTCTCTTTTCCTTCTGGGACACCAATAATATAAATGTTTGTGCATTTCACATGGTCATTCAATTCCCTGAGACTATATTCCATTTTTTCTGCTCTTTTCTCTTTCTGTTCTCTTGTCTTTTCGAGTTCAGATATTCTGTCTTCCAAACCACTGATTCTGTCTTCAAGCAAATCAAATCTGCTCTTATGTGCATCTAATATATTTTTAATCTCATGTATCATGTCTTTCTTCCTTTATTTTTTTTTCCTTTGAAGGTTTTTAAATTGTTCTTTATGCTCTCCCATTGTCTTCTTAATATCCTTATTTCTTTAGTCTTATTTTCTTTAAATTCTTGGAAGTGATTTAGGAGAGTTGTGTGATTCTCACTGATTAATTGTCTTAAATCCTGTATCTGCTCAGGATATTTGGTTTGCTCTTTTGACTGGGCCATCTCTTCCTATTTCCTAGTATGACTTGCAATTTTTTAGTGATGTCTAGGCATCAGAATGTGTTGGTGAATTTACTTTGATGGCTAATTTCTCTCTGTCTATTGTTTTTTTTCTTACAGCTCTTCTTTGATATTTGTTTTCACTTATTCTAAGTCTTTAAAATTGCTCAGCTTAACTTTTCAAAATCAGGCCAAGGACTCATATTGAGGGGCAGATTTTCTCCCAGGGGTTGGATACAAAGAGTTTGGAGAATGGTTTTGGTCCATCCAATTTCCAGACCAGCCAGCAGATGGTGCTCATCAGTGCATCTTTCCACAGAGGTGTTTCCTGTGTTCTTGTGTTGAATCTCCAGATTGGAGATTCAAAGTGGACTCTGCTGGCTGAATTTACTGAAGAAATCACCAGAACTCCCCTCCCTTTTCCCTTGAAACAGCTGACAGGGAGGAAGATGGTTGTTGTCCTCTCAGTCAGGTGCAGTGAGCCAGGAGTTCTACCCAGCTTAATATTTTAGGTTTAAGGGAACGGAGCCCTTCCTGGCCACCACACGGGCTTGGTAACTCATGTTTGTCATTTCAGCTTCTTTGTCTTTCTGTCCCTCACCTTTCTGGGAGTTGTTTAGTACTGTCCTGGTCTTCTGACCCTGAAAGCCAGTCCCTCGGACAACTTTTGGTTCTTTCTCCATTGTTTTTGTGAGAGCATTCAGCTCTTCCTATTAACCCATTGCCATCTTGCCAAAATCCTCTCTCTCTCTAGGTTGTTTTTAAATGTGCTTCCTTTACTTAAATGTCTTTCTTTTCTCCAATAAGTAGAGCTACAATTCCTTACATTTTTGAAAAATACAATTCCTTGAGCCAAATATACTCATTTAGGGCCCACAACAAATCTGGAGAGCAGACATCATTCTTAACTTATGTATTAGAAAACTAAAATTGGAATTGCTTAGTTTGGCTATGATTTTTCAAATAGAAAGTAGCTTGTTTATTCTAACTTCCAGGTTATTCTGCACCCAAATATGTATGTATAACTCTATAATTTTACTTCCTACATGAAATTATTTTTTGGTAATATTCAGCAAAATGAAAAATTCAAAGTGATTAGACTTTCTTAATTAGCACCCCATTTATTGTCTTTCTTAATTAACACACCATTTATTGTCTATCAATACTGCATTCATTTTACTATCTCATTTAATATAATTTATTAATTAGGTGGTTACTAACTGTTTATAAAAAATAAAAAAAGAAAAATAATTAAATAAAGACATAGAAAGTTAAATAATACACCATTACTACTATTTTAGTTTCCTTGTCTACGTAAAGAATATACCATTAAATGGGTTGGCTTTAAACAACAGCAATGTATTAGCTTACAGTTTGAGGCTGTGAGAACATCCAAATCAAGGCATTATCAAGGCAATATTTTCTTCCCAAAGACCACCTGCCCATAATCCTTAGCTCTTCTGCCACATGGCAAGGTATATGGTGGCATCTGCTTGTCTCTCCCTTCCCTTCCAGGTTTTGTTGCTTTATGCTTTTTGCCTTCATGACTTTCTCTTTCTTTCTCTGCATTCATACAATTTATAATCAACCTCAGTAAGAGGATTAAGACCCATCCTTAATGAGGTGGATCACATTTTAACTGAAGTAGCTTCAACAAAAATCCTACTTACAATGGCATTCCCTCCCACAGGAACAGATTAGCTTTAAACACATGATATTCTGGGGCACATACAGTTCCAAACCACCACACCTATCTTCTAAGGTTGTTCGCCATTCAATTACCCTTGAAAGGGTAGTTTGTATCAAAGGGCAGCCAGTGCTCATGTAGAGAAATACAAAAGACTACTAGAGATTTTTCTCCCAACAGATGTATAATGTTAAGGTGCTTACAAATCCTGGCAGCACCCACATTGAGTGAAACTGCTCTGGTTGCTGGGATGATGTTATCTATAAATTTGGCAAATATTTTGAGTATGATGAACTGTACAACAGATAGGACAATTGAGCTGGTTTCTTTCATGATTTGGTCAGGGTCTGGTGGAGATCCCTCTCTAATATGGTTTCACTGTGGCCTCTACATGCAGTGCTTGCTAGCTCTTCTTCCATCTAACCAGTTTTGTGATGTCACATTGCCCCTTACTATAGTAAACCACACAGAACACCAGGTGGCACTCAGTTCATCACACACAGTACTTGGAAACTGACTAAGGTGTGGGTTTAGTATTGCCCTTAGTACCAGGTAAGGAAAACACCTTTCTTGGGCCTCATGTTGCCTCTGGTTCCCAGGTTGGTGGACCTTCCTCAAGTTTCTTATGTGCCTCTTCAGTACGAGGTATCTGTTGAGGTTGGCAGTGTTTCTTGAACATGACACCCCAAGACCAGACCTGATGCTTCATGGGTCCCAGTCCCTAGATGTATTTACTTCAAATTTTCCAAGTCCTATATTGGTGGCTGAGATCAGTCATGGCCAACAGTTCTATCTGTATGTGGAGTGCCCTAAACCTAGATTTTAACTTGTGCAAGCCCTGTCCTCATTTATGCCCATTAGCATATCCTTTGACCCTCGATGCTGAATGTGTAATCAATGAGGGATTCTAAGAAGCTCCAGCAATTCACCTTTGGTGTTGTTGTGGGGCTTGTAGCCATGACTGGTTCTGGGCAGATGGTTTGGTGTGCAGATTGCTTCTTCTCATTGGTGTGGTATGTTCTCAAATAATCAAATGATTGGGCTGATAGAATGGTGTTCAAACTGATATTTGGAGGATTAAGATAATTTAATTAGTCAGAAGCCTGTGACATACAGTTTCTCAGGGTTCCACACACCATAGGAATGGCCCAGCAAAATTTTCTGTCTCTTTCATTACTTCTATACTCCCTTAAGTGAGTTAAGTTACCTATGATTTTTGAGTAGCCAGGAATTTTTATAAGGGCATTTGAGTAACACATTTTCATATCTGGCACAGTCTACTCATTGTGTTGATTGGATCATGGATCTCAATCACCACATACTTTAGAGAAGCATTCTATGGACCCTGGTGAGACTCTTTTCCTGAAAGGAAACTTGAAAGTGGGAGATTAATAGGATATACTATAGCCCGATCACTGCAATGATCTTAGCGCCACAGCAGCTACTCATTGTCTTCCTAATGCACTATCAAAATACCCATCACTGTTAATATCTAAATATTAATCCTGTTAGTTTGTTTATTGATATAACTCAAACTCTCTTTACTAAGGTTTCTAGCTCCTGATAATCATTGCCTTCTCTGACAGGCTTGCTATATGTGTCCATTCACAGTCAGTCATAGGTAGGCAATATAGAGAGAGCCCAAGTGGATCATGTTGGTTCCACACACATTTCTCCCTGACTCCCATGTATATGTAACAACAGCTCCAATTTCTACTTATCAGAACCATTTTTGCCTGCCAAGATAGTCCTTTTTTTGTCTTCGTACATGGGGACAAACTGAGACTTCCTGCCAACAACCGGCTCCAACTTCCCAGCCATGTGAGTGAACAATTTTGCAGACAGTTTTTCCACTCCAGCCAAGCCTTGAGATAACTTTGGCCCCAGTGGACATCTTTACTTACACCTCAAAAGAGACTCTGAGTCAGAAATGTTGAGATAAGATATTACAAATTTCCTGAAAGACAGAAAATGTGAGGATCATAAATGTTTATTGTTATTTTATTCCATTAAGTTTTAGGGTAATTTATTACATAGGAAGAGATAACTAAAACATCAAGCCCATGTACATGAGTCACTATACACTACATTACAGGGAACTACCCAGACATTTGGAAGACTGTTAAATACCAGCTATGATATAATGTTGATAAGTAAAGACATAAATTTATATCATATCCTACTCTGTTAGAATGTGGCATTGAGAATCATGGTAATAAATGTATTCCTGACCAGTGTCTGGCTTAGATAGGGGTCATTTCCCTTCACTCCAAATATATAAATGGGGTTGACATGCTTGTTTGTTGATGCAACCCTAAATTGGGTCCCATGTCTGTAAGAATTATCATAGCAGGAGAGGACAAGTAAAAACTCCTGAAACTGCTCTTTTCAACCGGTCAATATAATAAGTTAAAAAAATGCATTTCAGAGGAATGGTGGATGTTACTGTCACTCTTAAGGATCTGAAAATTGCAGAAGTGCATTTCTGATATCTTCATTCAATTTACCAGTTTGACCCTGTAGAATCTGAATGGATCTTAGTAGGTGATTGTAGACTGCCATCACTCAACCAAGTAGTGACAGTGATTTCAGCTGCCATGCATGATGTGAAAACTTTGTTAGATCTTGTTACTATAGTTTTAGGTGGATGGTGTGTGGCTATCAATTTTGGGATTTTTTTTTCTTCCCAGTCACAGTTCACATTTATATGAAATAGACAACAGTATACATGTAATGTTTTTCCCTAGGATTATGCCATCTTTCCCAAACATTGTCATAATATAGTATGAGAGGATTTGGATTTTATGGACATTTTTCTGCTTGTGATATATATCTAATACCTTGATATTATGCCAACATAATCAGATGAACAAGTCTTGGCCAGATTGATAGATATCTAAAATGTGAAAGATAAATAATTTGAAGTTTCAAGATACATACCACATTAGTAAAGTTATAAGGGGTCCAGTGTCCAATTACATATAGAGATTTCCTCCAAAGCTAAAGACAACTATTACTTCTTGCATCCCATACGATGCAGAAGGAAACATGATACCTGGTGGGTGTCTTAGGGTTCTGGAAACTCTTTCCATCATGGTTAGAAATACTGTCCATGTCATTAAAATTTAATTTATAAGTATTTAAATACAATACTTAAATTAATGAAAATTTAATGAAAATTTCAAATTTCTATATAAAAATATGGATAGATAACATGAGAGTAGAGAAGTAAGTGCCTAATCCATCTAAGATGAAACACTAGGGAATGCCAAAGAAAATGTCAAGAAATTGAAAATTAGAAATGAGGAAAAGATGACGTTCCTAGATGTTCCTAGAAGAAAAAGAAGTATAAGCAGAGGAACTATGTTGCAAATAAAAGTGCATAATTGAGTAATTGCTGTACTGTAGAACATGAAGAACGAAATGACGAGAACTGATGCTGCATTAATTGATAAGGACCATAATATGGATTACTTTATTTATAAGACTAAGGAACTTTAGATTTGTCCTGCAGGTATTGGAGAGTAATTGAATCATGGTCAGACTATCATGCTATGTGTCTCTGTGTCCTTGGCAGATGCTAAAGTTGAAAGAGTCAGTACTGAGGAGAGAGAGGTCAGTTGTGTGACTAGTGCAATAATTTATGTGGTGCAGCTTTCTGCATGAGGATAAAGAAAAGAGAGAATTAATGGACTTAGATCTGAATTGACATCTCAGTTTTTATGTATCTAAACGGTTTCATGTCTTCCAAAGCTCTTATGGATAACCACTCTATATATTCAGTATAAAGGCTGAGAGAATGTGACTGTGATAATGGTGGTGGGGGGTGGTGGGGGAGGGCATTGTTTATATTTGTTGACAGAAAACTTACTGCACAATCGATATTGGGAATTTTTTTCATCCTGCTTTTGATATATAATCTGTAACCTGTGTTATATGACTCAATAATTTCTTTAATTTTTCGTTAATATGTGTGATAAATATTAAGCACATGAGATAGAAAGGGAGGATTCTATGTGAATCCTGTCCTGAGAGTTCTTAAAATAGTCATCATTATTGCAGCCTATAGCAAGATTTCAACATTAGAAGTACCTTGTTATCTTTAAGCCACTTGAGTCCATTTGGCCTATTAATGTCTTCAGATGAATGATATGACTCCAAGGAGTCTTGAAAGCACAGTCATCCAAGAAAAGAACAAGTGACATTCTCATGCACCTTGATACTGAGGCCTGGTCCTCTCTGCATTCACCTTGGTACCTTGGTGACAATATTTAGTACACATAAATATAGCTTTATCATTTTCACAAATAGATGATGGAGGGGAACATGATTGTACCCTATCTACAAATAAGTTTAGAAAAAGTGTTCAGGGAAGCGGCTGTGGCTCAATCAGTAGGGCTCCCGTTTACCATATGGGAGGCCCCGGGTTCGGTTCCCGGGGCCTCCTGGTGAAGGCAAGCCTGCCTGCATGGCGTGGTTGGCTGACCCAGCGAGCACAAGCAGCAAGGGGGGGATAAATGAATAAATAAATAAAATCTTTAAAAAAAAAAAAAAAAAAAAGAAAAAGTGTTCAAAAAATAAAAGAAATATTTGAAAAAAGCTTGTGGTGCAATTATTTGTCAATGTAGAGTATATTCTTTTAATGACACTATCATTAAAGAACATAACATCTCAATTTAAAAATTCAGTTATATATACTGA
Organism: Tolypeutes matacus; assembly: GCA_026826555.1. NCBI lineage: Eukaryota > Metazoa > Chordata > Mammalia > Cingulata > Chlamyphoridae > Tolypeutes > Tolypeutes matacus. Next base: position 38,325,046 of record JAKSZT010054334.1, on the reverse strand, counting down.
AGACGGTAAAGCATTTGATTCCTCTAGGTTCTTGGGTATGATGCATAAAAGAATTTATGAACACAACAGTTTAGTTAGGCCAGTAAAAAGAATTTATTTGGGAAATGAGTGAAAGAACAGAGCTTGTTGAGAAATGGGATAGAAAGATGGAAATACACACCAAGATTTGGTGTGGGCCCCTCTAGGCAGAGAGAGCAGGCTCTTCCTTTACCTTTTAAACTGTTAATTATTCCACCCCCTTGCTAATGATAAGTGGATGGGCCCCAGTGGTTATTGGTTATCCCACCTATGGTGGGGGCCAATGGTGAGGACTTTGTGGAATATCCGGGGCCAAGAGGAGGTCCTGGAAAGAGAAACTGGGACCTCAAGGTAAACTCAAGGTCCCAGCGAGGTCTTGTAGCCATGCTGTCTGCTGGTCAAGCGGTCTGGTGGCCATGTGGTCTGCTGTCCATATTCTGGTCATCTTCTCCCCATTATCCTGTACTAACCTGCTTCAATACTAGGGTATTATTCATTATAGAAAGTGTTAGGTTTCACTAAATATCAGTTTATGTGACTAGGAGTTATATCTGAAGCTAAAATATTGCATCCCTCTCTTTAATATCCTTGAGTTATATTTCAAATACAATTAGCACTCTAGATTAAAATAAAACTAGGATATATTTTCAAAATTTCATTGAGAGTATGAAAATTCTATGTAAATTAATACAAAATGTTTAAACTCTATGGGGGATAGGGTGATAACATTTATGGAGGTCTTCTGTTAGTTATGCTTTTTCTTTTTTCTTTTCTCCTCGGGGTTGCCACTTAAGCTCAAATGAACTATATTAACTACAGAAAAGTATATCTTGTATATGGTTATTAGAACACAGTTTATGAGGGGAAAATTCCCCAGATATGATATTTATTCTCACTGTATTGCAGAATATAACAGCAGGATGCAAAATATATCTCAGTAAATTATGAAATATGCATATTTAGCTTTTTTTGAACTTTTCCATATGAAAGTTTTACATGAGTCTAGGAGGAAGTATTTTCAGTCCTCAGAAGGTTGCAATCACAGCTGCTTCGCAGTAGAGTAATAGCCAAATTAGCATTTTTTGCTCTGCTACAAAGCAGCAGCAGCATCCATTTATGGTCAACTGATTGACTGACCATAAGACAATGGAAGTCTTAGCGTGGACACAGTAGTTGGCATTTGCACTGCACAAGTAATACTTAAAAACCAAGACATTATGCTAAAATAAAATTTAATGTTTCTTCTTTTACTGTCCATTTTAATATGGTAAACGGTTCATCCTTGTTTTAAACTGATCCTTTTTAGTCGTTGCTTAGTTTTATCCTTGGTTTTACTTATTTTTGGCAATTCTTCCAGATTACTTAAAAATCTGCTGATGTTCCATATTAAACACGAGGAAAAAAATATAACTTATGGACAATCTACTGAGGTAATATATTGGTACTCTATTTCCTCTACGTCCATTTTATATTTCTGGTGCTTTTGCCTGAAAAGAGAGTAGTATTTTGCTAATGAACCAATCTGCTTTTGTTTTTTAACTTATTTTCTCTCATTTGATTAATTTCCCTTAAAATGCATTACAAAAAAAGGTGCCTTGAAAGCAATTTTCAAATAAGATTTAGTCTTGCATCATTCCCTCCAGATTCACTTCATTGAAAATTTTCTCAATCATAACTTATTTCTGGATAAATATTTCAAATACCTCATTGCAAGCACTGAAAAGGTGTTTTATGTACACATTATTCCATACCACACCTTTTATATCAGTAAAAATAATTTTGCCACTCCTTATATTCCATTAATTTCATAAATGGACCAAATTGCCTCTATACTATTGCCAGATATTCTAATTTCTTGAAATATTCTTATCCCAAACATTTACCTATCTATAGTTTACATATTTTCTTAATGTTTCTATAGTTCATACATCCAGAAATTTTATCTTTAGCTTATGAACTTTCAATATGTTGGATACCTTGCATAGTACTTGTATAAATTTAATAGTTACATAATTTACATTCTAAGTATATTTTCTCTGGACTGTTGTGGGATGGCAGAGATTTCTTCACATATATTTTTAATTTTATGTCTCCTAGAGGATCTATGATAATGATTAAAGATGACTTATAAATATTTGACTTTCTCTAAGTGAAAGAGAGAGAAAGTTAAAACAAATATTTGCATTAGACATATCTGAGTTTAAATCTTGGCTTTTTTGATGTTTTTGAAAATCAGTCTTCTATTTTGTAATTACTTAGCAAATGGTATTGTGCATACTAAATGTTCCTAAAAAGGAAGAGACAGGTGATGTGATGAAAGAAAGAAAGAAAGAAAGAAAGAAAGAAAGAAAGAAAGAAAGAA